>CM024516.1:42501085-43101085 GCA_014182375.1 Eucalyptus virginea | reverse complement strand
CGCTTGAGCTTACATGTACTTTAGGAATCATGGTTGACTATGTTAATAAAAGAAGCCTCCTCATTAGTGTATTGACTTTATGCTTTGAAAATCATTTCAATATTCCTCCCTCAGCTTGGTCGGTTCTATATGAGACCAAGGCTGTTTTGGCATTAGTTGTTTGTTATTAAAGCTCTAAGAGCATATACATGAGTATGGATACCCCTGACAATTGATATACATCTATTTCTCGTCAAATAGGATCCTTCTGAACATGAACCTGCTAGAATTAACTTTGTGGCTTACTGGTCATGACTGTTTTGATGTCAATTTAGTTCCAATTTGGTCTTAATTTGGTTATGCTTGCATGTAATTTTCATACAATGAGTGGGCAACGAGTGGCTGTGAAGAATACATGTCAATTTTGAAGAAATAGGTACGTGGCCACGTTTGATTATGCTGGAATGAAATTTGGACTTACTGGCTTAAAAAATTGGAGTACAATTTGGACTTTTTGTGATGCCATTTTTATCATATGAACATGTATGACGATTTAGGAGAATGTTATGGTGAATTGGTGATAATTTTTTAGCAAATTAACCATGATGCTGGGCCTTGAAACTTGCTGGATTTTTATTCATGACTTCTATTCTTGCTTTCGCCACCTCAATTTGATGATGATTTGATGGAAATTGGCTCTAATCTTGATTGCACTGGCTCATCATATGCTTTTGAAGGAAAACATTAAATCGATCACATGCTAGTTTGTTGTTAAATGATTTTGTGTCTTGGTCATGAATGCCTTGATCAGTGCTGGATGGTTGCTGGACATGACCAAACATCATTTATTGAACGTGAATTTGGATAAACTTAGCTGTGCTTGACTTTTGAGCACAAAAAAGAAAATTTAAGAAATGATCGAGGGCTAAAGTACATCGCAATTGCCAAAACTTGGTACGAATGGATACTAAGTACCAAAAGTTTCAAAAAGTACATTCAAGTGTTTTTTTTCAAAATGGATACTTTAAGTGCCAACTTTGACGAGAATAGCCGAAATCTGATGTGGCTTATTTTAAAAATAAATGTAGTATATATAGCTCACCGGAGTTGTCTACTCAGCTATCAAAGTGCAAAACAATATTGTTTTGCCCAAAATTTGATTTTTAATATAAATATTAATTTAATTAAATTAAAAAGGGAGGAGGGGGGCAGCGTTTGGCCCTTGCTTAGACCCTTGTTGTTGCCACTGCCCCGCCATTGCTAAAAAGGCTGACGACAATGGGGCGATGGTCAACTGGGTCACCGGGCCCCGACAAGTAGGTGGCGACCTTGGCTAACCACTAGGCCCTCACCTAAATCTAGGGCAAAGGCTCATGACCCTCCCCTAGATTTGGTGAGGGGTCGCTAGCCCTCACCCAATTGGGCCAAAGGCTGTTGTTGGCTAGGGTGGGCTCGCCTAGCCTCTCCATAGCTAGCAACGGTCCTTGGCCCCTTTGGGCGAGGGTTTGTAGGCCCTTGTTGGCAATCGGGCAGGGTCCTTGGCCATTGGCCGAGGCCCAACAACCTTGGCCGACCCTTATCTCATCGTCGCTGGCCCTTTTCAATGATGGTGGGGCAACGGCAGCAACGAGGGCCATAAAGACCCTTGCTGATTTGCTCCACTCCCCTCCTTTTTTATATTTTAATTTAATTAATATTTGTATTAAAAATCAAATTTTGGGACAAAACGACGTTGTTTTGAGACAAGCTAGCAACGTTAGTGACACATGGATATTTAAAAAATAAAAATAATTGTCACATCAGCGCCGCATGAATAATTCTTTTAAAATAATTGCCCCATCAACAAAAAAAGTCATTAGAAAATAGGATATCAATATTTTGGTCGGAATTTCTCGCCGTTAGCACTTAAGAGTATCTTTGTTATTCAATTTTGGCACTTAAGTGTATCTTTTGGAAGTTTTGGTACATCACTGTTCATCTATGTCAAATTTTGGCACTTGGGGTATCTGGCACTCGATGATCGAGAGAGGCATTTAGTTTACATAGCATATACATTAAGGCTGCATTTGGTCGTCCGAATTTCTAAACAGGATAGGACTAGATAGTATAGGATAAGAAATCCATGGATTTCTTTATATCCCATCAACTGTTTGGTGAACTACGGATTTAAAGTCGGATATCCTCATATCCTATCCAATCTACTGTTTGGTAAATTACGGATTTAAAGTCGGATATGTCTAGGTAAGTAATCAATTTCTTCTCCCACTAAAGCAAATATCATCGATACTCAACACAAACACTGATGACAGAACAACAAATGCGCTATAGATTGACCTCAAAGCAGCAGATGCAAAGCACAAGACTGTTCGCCCACTCACGCAACAATCCAATCCATACTTAGAAACTACGAGGCTCACCATGTTGACAGTAGCTCGCGTAGACTGCATTATTCACCATGCCATACCGATCCAATTCATAGTCACGGATCTTGAGCTCCACATCAATGAACCCATTCATCAATGAACCCACTCATTCTGCGAAGAACGACAAAAGATTGCGAACCTCATCAGTCATCATCACAAACCCAATTGATGCAAGTAATAGACTCATCATCGCAATGCCCAGACGGATGCATTTGACAAAAGCAGTGAACCTCATCAGTCATCATCACCAAAAAAAAAAAAAAAAAAAAAAAAAAAAAAACAGAAAAAACCGAAAAGCTTCAATTTTCCCAAGCAATTAGCCACATTCGCCTCAATCAATCCCACCACCCATAATTGCAAGCAGACAAAAAAAAAAAGACAAAGAAAAAGGACACCACACTACCAATCCACAAAAAAAAAAGTCAAAAACACAAGAACAGAAGAATTCACGTACTTCCCCCGCTTCCCCGCCGTGCCAAAACGGGCCGCGACAGCCCAGACCCGACGGCGCGATAGGGACGATTGGGACGCCGGCGGCCTCGGTGGCCAGGGCGCAATTGAAGCGCGGAAAACATCGCGGTGGGGGGAATTGATTGGGAGGGCGACCGACGGGCGATCGCCGGCAGACGAGGTCTTACCTTGGCGGAGGAAGAAGGCTTTCGTAAAATTTCGATAAGAATCGGAGAGCTATTGAGGAGAAGGCTTCAACGTCGATACTTTGGAAACAGAGAGTCATGGGTGAACGACAGAGAAAGAAAATAGGCGTAGGGTTTTATGTTTTGGATAAAAGAAATCCTATCCGACCTTATCCCACCTCCCCCCTCGGATTTTTTTATCCGGTCTATATCCGGTCTATATCCGACCTTATCCCATCCTAGACAGCTACCAAACACGGGATAGGATAAAACATATCCTATCTTGGTTTTTATTCGGTCGACCAAACATAGCCTAAAAGTATTATGAATTGATTTGGTTAGTAATTTTCGAGATCGTGCAACAATGTGAGTTAAACACGGTAGAAATAAAAGTTTAAAGAAGAAATACATTACGTTAGAAATGGAGAAGAAGCTCCATCAGATTTGTTTACAGTTCATTAACATAAATTAGGCTATATTAAATTAGCTATTTGAAATAGCTATTAAATTAGGCTAGTGAGCCGCTTGAACAAAGTATTATGAAGCTCAATCTCGCCTTAATTCAAATAATCAATGTAGCTTTGCCAAATAAACTTGTGATGATTTACTTGGTTCAAGTTAAATGTTACCAATCTCAAACTTGATTACAATTGAATTTTACATTACTCGACTCAAACTTTACATCTTTCAAATCATATTCCGACGCATACTGTAGCAAAATGGCAATTAAATTTATTGGAATATACTACTTTTATTTGACTACACCATTTCCAAAGCCTAAGCAAGTTTCAGAGCTAAAAAACCAAGGTTAGAATCCATATGAAGCATTTTTCATGTTGGACATAATTGTGTTTTACTTTGACATAAAAAGACTCAGCATTTACTCATGCAAAATATGTTCTACACTCAAATGAAACGAGGAGTGCAGCCAACCGTTAGGTCAACTGTATGAGGTAATGGTACAAAGAAGTAAAGTGCATATATATTGCTTCTATGATCATGAATGAGGTAATGACCATAAAGAATTATATAGAATAAGGCGGATCATAACTTCATTTGGCTCCACCCACCCTACCCATCTCCAATATTGCTATCCGAAAGGTCAAGCATGAGCAAATTACTAAAATGAAAGTTGTTAGAGTGGAAAGTCATTTTCAATGTTTGCCAAAAAAGCGATCTTAGCTCCGAAAGAAATTTCTCAAAGTTGTCACAAAAATCAAACTCTTTCACTCAAAGGAACCTTAGATTTGGTAGAGCAACAAACTAATCTGGTGTAAAGTTGCAGCTACAGCCACCTAAAGTTAGGCTTACTGCTTCTACATATGGATTTCTCTGCCAATAGAGACTAAAGATTATTGAATTCATGAAACTTTATACTCTCAAAGAGCTATAAAGAAAGGAAGCATATGAGCTGGTAAACAATTTCTCCAATAGGGAACCAACCCTAGCACACACCTTCTCCCAAGTTGACTTAATATTTCATTCATATGATTAACAAAACATTTAAGCTCCATTTGGTTGGGAACTTAGTTACAATTAATGCCATTTCGTTACATAATATTATTCATTTCAAAATGTTTGTTAGGTAATTTGGATTGATTCTAAATCTATTCACTAATGTATGAGGTAATCATATAAATGCACAATCATTAAAATAACAATTAGCAAATAAATAAAGTATTAGATAAATTACAAGAAAAAACAGAAATCCAATACTAAAAAATAAGACAAATGCCATCTCTAACTAGACTAAAGGGAAACCATAACCAACATATATTAAAATGCACAATCAAGAGCATTTATCTTTAAAAAAAAATATTTAAAACCTATTATAAAACTTTTAAAGCTTATTCAATTTTGACCACAATTTTTTTTATCAGAGATTTTCACACATTTGAAGAAAAAAACTACTCAAAAATTATTTTAAAGCTTTTTCCTAATTTTTTAAAAGAATTTTTTTTTGGAATTTTTAATTTTTTTTAAAAAGAAATTTTGATTTTTTAATCTGGAAATAGGGACCCAGTCGGATATCCGGAAACGGTATCCGGCCCGGGTTACCAGGCCCTCATACTGACTGGGCCTGATGTACTGGGCTGTGAAGTCGCGGGCCTGATTTAAGGCCCATGTCCAAACTAAGGTCAGGTTTGGGTTATAAAAGGACATGATTCAAATGGGCTTACCATTGGGCCTATTTTAATTAAAAATTCACAAGCCCACACTCTTCCTAAAGCAACACCAAGCCGTTACTTAAGCCCTCTGTCATTCAATCCAAGCCCGGAAACACCAACCCAATTATAATTAGAACCACGCCCACCTGCACTAAAATCCATTATGCCCCTATCGCCTTCCCCGCTTGCTCCGTCACATCTTCTCCAGCATGCCCCGAAACCAACGGCGCCCATTAAACCCAGAACAACAAAACGCCAACTATCCTATGTTAAATCAAGAATCACTCGATCCTCCAACGACCACCATCGACTATTGGAGCGTCTTCATGAGCGATTTGTGCTCGACAGACCCGACTCAGACCAAACCGTTACAGACCCTGACTCCTCCATTAGTCGAAGTCCGAGCGACACAGAGTTGTCCTTGGCCAAGCCGACTCCCAGCCCTTGTAAACATTACCCCTCCACGAACCTGTCACGCGCAAACAAGGGATGCGCGAAAAGACCTATGTTTCCCGAAGCAAATCGAAATCAAGAAAAAGTTTGCGGATCTAGTTGAGGCATTTTCACAAACAGGTGACGTGCGACACTGGTAATGGAGTTTTCGACTCGAACAGGACTTGATCCCGCGCTGGATCCTCAACGGAAGACAAGTAGATACTAATGACAACAGATCATAGGATTGACAGGGCCAGAGATCGTGTGAATCGGACGGCCATGAGCTTCGGCCTGGCATAGTCAAAACAGGACAATAGCAGAGCCAAGGCTTATTTGTTCAGCGCCGGGAGAGGTCGTCGGACGGGTCCGCGCGTGCCGAGATGTTTGGAGCCCTCACTCTCTCTAGTCGCCCCTTGTTATAAAAAAAATAAAAAAATAAAAAAAATAAAAAGAAAAGAAAAAAAGGAAACCTCTCCTCTCTCCATTTCTCCTTTTGGCTAATTTTATAGGCAGCGCACATGGCTTCGCCGTCGCCCCGCCATGGCCGATTGATCCCTAACCCTAGGATTGTGCCGCGGCCTGCTCTGCTTCTGTTCCTGCTGATATGCTTCTGTATATCGCTGTTGCGTGACGTGAGGAAAGAACAAGACCCACTCGTGGGCCGGTCCGTGTGGGTTAAAGAAAAAGAAAACGAGCCGAGCCAGGTTCCATTTTTTTTAAATAATAATGATTTGTTATTTTTTTTTGTAAATTTTAATACTAGTAATGCAAATACTATTAATATCTATATCTATATGTGACTGAATTTTGGTAAATTTTGTAATTATTCTACCACTCATAGCACTGTACCTTCCTCCTTTTTTTTTTTTTTTTACAATCAATGTACTTTTTAACCACAATGATCACTTTTCCAACGATGTATTAATGTAGTGGACACATGATAGTGATGAGTGAACATGTGTAGCAACATAGCATCAGAAAAATTAACCACATTTTCACCATGTCAGCATTTTAATGGAAGATTTCTAATTTATGTGGAATCCAACAAAAATGCATCATTAATTGCAAAAAAAAAAAAAGGTAAAGTGTTGGGAGATACAACTGATCTGGAGAATATCTCAAAAGATGCTAATAATTTATTTTAGTCAATTTAGGATTAGATCCGATACATGTAGATTAAAGAAATATAATCCTTCCTTTTTTATTAGTCATTTTGTATTATATAGGGATTGCCTTGTACATTACTGATACAATAATTGAATATACAATTTTTTTCCCACGTCTTCTTCTACATCAGATTTTGACATGGTATCAGAACAGACGCTCCTTATCTAGCTTCCACGAGCTTCTTTCTTTCTTGATTGCCTACCGGATAGATTGCCCTTTTGTTGCTGCAAAAACTCTAACCTGCAAACAAAGTTAGCACTCCGGTGTAGGAATTAGTGTTTGAATTTTTTCCTTGAAAACTAAACTACTGCATTTCTTCTTACCTCTTACAATTATCGACACCATGCCTAAAGGCCGTTCGTCAACGTCAGAGGAAGGGATTCTAGAAGAGTCAGCGATGCAGCATGAGACTAATGTCTCGGATCTGACTCAAGCACCAGGGATTCAGGCCCAGCCCAACTAGGGACAACCCATTACGAGTCAGTCCATCTAGTGGCTGCCTGTCCAAATGGCACCTGGCCCTGGCCCATGGTTCTACGGATCCTCGCAGGTGAATCAAGCCCACAGAGAACAGATCCAGCCCGATGGAGGCTCACCAACCGCACCTGGGGCAGGCTCATCCACCGGGCCGGGTATATTCTATGCGGGTCGTGTGCCCGAATCGAGTAATCCGGAGTTGGGATTGAATCCCTACCCAGTTCCCCAACCCGGTTTCTTTCCTTATCCGATTGTCGCCGCCAACAGACGCTAGTGACCCGCTTTACACAATGACGGCCGATGGACCAAAGCTATGGCTCATCGCCCAGCAACTGACCTGTGCCGACAATTACTCAAGCTAGTCGCGGGAATTCCGGTGAGCGTTGGTAATGAAAGAAAAAGACGGATTTATCGATGGAACAGTTCCGATCCCGTCCAACGAGCGACAGGCACGACTATGGAGGAAATGTAACTAGTTAGTCCGCACATGGATTGGAAACTGTGTTACCTCCGAAGTCACGGCCGAATTACCGCCGACTGAGGACCCAAAACAGATGTGGGAAAATATAAAAGAAATGTATGAGAAATTGGACAGGGTTCGAGTTTTTTCACTAACCCAACAACTTTCAGATTTGAAACAGGGAAATATGAGCGTAGCCACCATTTACAACAAAATCTCAGCTTTATGGAATGAGTTGGAAGTGGTGGAAGAGAAACTGGAAGGACCGGAATCGACTCTACAACAGTACCGAGCCATCCGGGAACGAGAAAAAGTCACAAGATTTCTCCTCGCCTTGAACGAATCTTACCTTTCATTGAGGATGCAAATACTCACCATGGATCCGACGCCAATGCTTGCTCGGATCTACCAGCTTGCAATATAGGAGGAGAGCCAACGCCTTGCTGTGCCTCACAACCCGAGAGATGGTGTCGCTCTTGTTGTCCACGAGAACGCTCTTCAGAGAGGAGCAATGAAGAAGGGGGGAGGAGACAGAACGATCGGGCAGCTGCTAGGGTTTTCTGGAAATGGCGAAGACAACCGAAACCTAAGGAGGGGATTGGACGGCCACAATCTTTCCAAGCGATCCGACGGTTCACGAATGTCGCAACCACTAATTGGATCTGATGGCTACCGAGGCTTCTCCTCAGCAGCAGAACATTCGTGACCATGGAAGGCTCTATATGTATACATGCAGTTACCGTCATGATTCGGTGTTTAAGACTTTATGGGATAGGATTGACTATTAAGAATTATCTCTGGACCAAATGTTTGCACATACAGTACGATTTCAATTAATATAGTCCAAGTGGGAGAATGTAAGAGTTTTTCTAATTGTGGACTACATTAATTGATATTGTAATTTACTGTTTTTACGGTTACCGTAAAATAGGGTTGGTCTAAAGTGAGATAGAAGGTTTCTTAATTAGTCAAATATGGGCTGGCTAGTAGTGGCCGAGTTGAGCTTGGCCCGTAATGAGGGGGACTGGCTGGAAACTCTATAAATAGTGCTTAAGTCTCTCCTCTAACCCTAATTCTTACATGTATCCTCACCTAAGGGGCGTTTACCTAACGCTAAACGTGAGGGGGCTGCCTCATTGAGCCAGTGATACGGAGGGCAATAGAGGAGAAGGACTTGATGCGTGGATCCCCTTGATATATGTGGGTAATCCTTTTTCTGCTTCCGATTTATGTTCGATGGATCCCAAAACAGGTGCGTTAATCTTTCTACTAAATTATGCATGTTTTTGTTCTGGTTATGGAGATCTTGGGGTTGCGCAATTTGCGTCCAATAGGGAGTTCTTTAACAATGAATGTGAAATTTTTTTCTCCTCAAATGGAGTTCTGCATGAGAGCTCATGTACCTATACTCCACAACAAAATGACATTGTTGAGTGTAAGCACCACCATTTATTAGAGGTATCACGTGCTCTGAAATTTCAAGCCTCTATTCCTGAAATTTTTTAGGGGGATTGCGTAGTCACAGCTGCTTATCTGATTAATCGAATGCCGAGTCGTGTTCTTAATGGCAAGACTCCTTTTGAAATGCTTTATGGAAGGAAACCGAAAATTCTTCATTTAAGAGTTTTTGGTTGTCTATACTATGTGACCACGGTAGGACCTCAAGACAAGATGAGTCCTCGAGCATGCCAGCGCATATTTATGGGATATCCAACTTTACAAAAGGGATATAGAGTTTTTGAGCCATCCACTGGAGAATTTTTCATAAGCAGGGATGTCATCTTCCATGAGGAAATATTTCCTTTCCGAGATTAGTCGAGATCTTCTGCGAATTCCGACAGGGCCACCGACTCTACTCGTTTTATATCATACGAAGATTTACCTCTTGGCTAAACATACATCCATACATCTCCAGAAAGTGAATCAGAAATAGCAGCATCATCCCCAATTTCTGATGGAAATTCCATGGATGAATCAAATGTGCATTCTTCTATGGGAAATACAGAAGAAGTTGATGCAACATCTCTGGGACCTGTCGATAATGAAGAAATGCCACGCAATGAGGAGTTATCTTCCCCTTCACAGTCTCAGATGCCCAGACGATTTGGACGCATTACCCGTCCACCTACATGGACAAAGGATTATGCTTGCACGGCTTCAAATTCATCAGGTACACATTATCCCATCTCCACATATGTCTCTTTCCATAGATTATCACCTGATCATATGTGTTGCATTAGTCAAGTATCTGAGGAACAAGAACCATCTCATTACAATGAGGCTGTCAAAGACCCATGTTGGCAAGCTATGGAAAAGGAGTTGCATGCCTTAATGGAAAACCATACATGGGATATTGTATCATTACCACCACATCGCAAGCCAATTGGCTGCAAGTGGGTATACAAGATCAAATATAGAGCAGACGGGTCCATTGAAAGATACAAGGCTCGATTAGTGGCCAAAGGTTTCACTCAGAAAGAAGGTTTTGACTATCACGAAACTTTCTCTCTAGTAGCAAAGGATGTTACAGTTCATACCTTTTTATCCATTGCCGCATTTTGTGATTGATCAGTTCATAATGCATTTCTTCATGGAGATTTAGATGAAGAAATTTATATGGATCTTAACACCGGGTTTACAGCGACAGGGGGAGTCAAATGTGTGTCGTCTTCGTAAATCCCTTTATGGTCTCAAACAGGCTTCGCGACAGTGGTATGCTAAGTTCACCAGTGCACTCACAGCTATGGGTTTCAAACAATCCAAGTATGATTATACACTTTTCTCTTGGACAAAAGGTACGTCATTTGTCTACTTAATGATATACGTTGATGACATACTTATCATAGGAAATGATGAGTTTGCTGTGAAGAACCTTAAAGAAAATCTCCATTCCACTTTTCATATCAAAGATTTGGGGTCACCAAAATATTTTCTTGAAATTGATATAGCCCGTTCAGAATAAGGTATCTCTCTTAGCCAACGAAAATATGTACTGGAGATTATATCATAAGCGGGGTTATCAGGATGCAAGCCAGCAGTTATCCCTATCGAGCAAAATGTCAAGTTAACCACTGCAGATTATGATGCGGGTCTTCAGTCTATAGAAAATGATCCATTGCTCAAGGATCCATCAAGTTATTAGAGACTAGTTGGGAAACTCATCTATCTCACTATGACGAGGCCTGGCATTTGTTATGCTATTCAGACACTCAGTCAATTCATGCATAGCCCAAAACAGTCTCACATGAATGTTGCCTTGAAAGTGGTGAAGTATTTGAAGAAGTGTCTGAGACTAGGAATTCTTCTTTCTCGTAATTGCAACATGAAAATGACAGCTTATTGCGATGCGGATTACGCGACTTGTCCTATAAGTCAAAGATCCATCACTGGTTTTTGCATTAAACTTGGGGAATCCTTACTCTCATGGAAGACAAAGAAACAATCTACTGTATCCTTGTCATCAGCGGAAGCTAAGTATCGATCCATGGCGAAGGTTGTTTGTGAAGTCGTTTGGTTACGAGGCTTGCTTCTAGACCTTGGAGTAAAGGTCAAGGGACCAACTTTATTATTTTGTGACAATGATTCTGCACTTAAGCTTGCTACAAATCTTGTGTTACGTGAAAGAACAAAGCACATAGAAGTCGATTGTCATTTCACGTGAGAGAAGATTCAAGAAGGAATAATTGAAGTAAGAGGAATCAGAACCATAGAACAGCCTGCTGATTTACCAAGCCTTTGTCTCAGAGACAACATTCATATCTTCTAAGCAAGCTTGGCGTCTTGGAAATATACAAGCCACCAGCTTGAGGGGGAGTGTTGGAAGATACGGCTGATCTGGAGAATATCTCAAAAGATGCTAATCATTTATTTTAGTCAATTTAGGATTAGATTCGATACACGTAGGTTAAAGAAATATAATCCCCTTTTTTTTAAAGTCACTTTGTATTATATAAGGATTGCCTTGTACATTACAGATACGACAATTGAATATACAATTTTTTTTCCACGTCTTCTTCTTCTACAGACCTTGTCGTTGTCTTCTTCTACCTCAGATTTTGACATAAAGTTTCCTGCTCTTAATGAAAGAAATCAAAATTCATTGGCTTGATAGCAAGTACGCTAAAGTTCAGTAAATGTCCATAAAATTTATGTTGAAATTCCTCAAGATATTTGTGCTAGGAAATTTAGATAACTTTCTAGAAGAGATCTTGTGCCCGTCCGCGTTCTCCCAAAATTCTGTACAGGCTTACAACGTGTATCGACTATCACCCATCTTGAATTAAACTTCTATCAAAATCTAGCGTTGACATCCATCAGATGTCTCAAAACCTCTCGATAGTCAATTCGACCACTTCTTCAGGGCTGCGGCAACACACAAAGAATGAAAAGTTCACATTGGTGACTTGAAGAAACACAACCCGAAGATCATTTTAACTCATACACCAAAGAAGAGAAAAAAAAAAAGAACTTATTGTCTATTTTCCCCCACTCAATGCCTCTGGCTATGATGAACTATAAGGATCTGCTTGAAGGGATCATTTGCCATTAGCTCTTTGATGAACAAATATTTAAAATCCATGGATCTATTCAAATTAATATGTTGATTGCTACAAAACTTGAATTACTAGATAAGAAAATTGAACACAAGTTCCTAACAAAATCTTGAGAAATCAGAAAATTTCACTGAAATTTCACCTGTCAGACTTATATATGACCTACTTAACTTTCTTATTACTAAAGAGTCCATTCTAGTACTTTCAACTTCTTCAAATTTCCAATTGAATCTGGTAGATTGACTGTCTTCAACATTTAAGTCCAGCTAAACCAACAGGTACTATGCCATAGGAAATAGGTGTAACCCCTTTCTATCAAAAGCTGCTCAAATCCCAAGCCAGATGTGTCTTTTCTTTGCATACCTCACGACCACCTTTAAGTCTTCCCACACCATATGCTTATGGACAATGATTTTGCTTCAGACCGATTGTCTTAGTGATAAAAGTGCAGGAAGTCATCAATTACCATCCCAGCCAGGGAGACTTTAATACGAATCTCTTTCATGAGCTGCTCCTGCCTTTTGGCGATCTCCAATCTGTCTCTGCCATTGTTCCCAGCCTAGTCTCCTCTGTCCAGTGAGTTCCGAGCAACACCAGTGAGCCTCTTCGCAATGTTCCAGCTCCGACGAGGCCCCAGTGCGCTGGTATGGGCGAAGCTCTCCATAGGCCATCTCAGCACCTTGAGCGAGTTCACAGTCCCAGCCAATCTCGTGCGGCCAGTCCAGATGCAAAATCAGCCCCCCGGGTGCAAGGATTCGCAAGTTCAGCAATTTCCTACGGTGCTTGCACGTCTGCAAGAGAAAACATCCGCGAACTCTCTCTCCCCGTAGCTTCATCGCCTCACATCACTCACCACTTCCCGACCCAGGTTTGGAAGAATTCCAAAAGATTCGATCCTTTCGTATTAATTGCTAAGTGGAGTGTAGGGCTGAAGACAATACCCACAGAAGAAAAGTCAAAGAAGAAGTCCAGCAGTGCACAAAAAAAATCAGGATATGATAGGTTTTCAAAGGAATAAGATCTGGGCAAGTGGCAGCAATGTTAAGGAACAGCCGAGAATTGCACTACAGGTTTGTACGAGCACGAAATGATAAGAATATAAGGTAAGCCTTAATTTTAACATCTGAATTATCGGTTTGCGAGGTAAGTAACCAGTTGTAGACAAATTCAAGCTTGTAACCCTTGACTTGGACCTAATGTGGTCAATGGCTGGCTTGAGTTTAAATTTAAAGCAAATGAAACTGTTTCAAACGAACGCAAATAGCGAAAATAGCGAGAGATTAGAGAGAGTTCTGAACAAGAATCGTCATGATGCCTTAGGATTAGCAATATTCAAGAGGAAATACACACATATATACCACTACACCGAGCATCACCCAATCATAATCATTGCAAGGAGCAATTCCTTAACAAGCTTTGTTTGAGGTCACTCATACCTTCTATAAGAATTTTTTATCCGGCTTTCACACGGATCAAACCGCACATTGGAAGTGGTGGAGGCATGACTCGTTGTTGGCTTTACAAATTTATTGCTGAGGACTTTGTTTGAGGAAATTATATAAAAAGAAAAATCATAAACTTATTGCAATAGACTTTTTTTTTTGGCCAAATAAGTTCTAAATGTTTTGCATATATGTCAATTCAGTCCATCCGGCCTCATTATTTCCCACCATTAATCTAACTTTTCGCTAGGATGATAAACATATCATGCAAAACCTGTAACAAAGTCATGGGCGATTGAAAAATTGAAAGTGGGGACTTTATACTCTAGCAATAGCATTTAGGAAGCTAAAATTAAAAGAATTTAATGTATGATCTACGTACCTTACTATATTGATAAAAGTTATAAAAGTAAGGACTGCATAGGAGTGTTAGGAGCACAAAAGTAAGAGAAGAAGACACGAATTTCCAATACCTTAACCCGGGAGGGAGCTAAAATCCGAGTCCATTGACATATGTAGTTAAATCCACCTTCAGTAAAAAGTTTAAGGTAATGAATTGTGGATCTATTATGATATATTAATTACTTCACATCATATCAATTTTGCGATATGGAACTTTTCTAAAACAATTCATGTGCATCTCATCAAGAAATGAAGAATGAAATGCTCATCGTCGTTAATGAATTTGCGGGACAAACTAATATATATGGACAATCCACGTCTTTCGTTATCAGGAGCCCACTTTGCACAAATAAATGGAGAGACAAGACTTACAAGGGTACAAAATCTAGGTAACACATTGATTGATGCTAGCTCCTGATATAGACGTAGGCCCGATGTTCCTGGCGACTCCCAATCAGCACTCGATGTTTCCGGTGCTTTCCAATCGGTGGATAGCGTGGTCCACGCTGGATAATCAGGCAACCTTTCCAGGGACATGCAACCCGTGACACAAAAGAGCTTCAAACATCGTAAGCGGCCGAGACCCTCAATGCCCCATAGCACTTGGCAGCGGTGTAGCTGAAAAAATTCGAGCTTTGCCAACTTTGGTAGTTGAGGTAATCCATCTAATGACTTACAGCAGAAAATTAGTCGTGACACTAAAGATTCCAACTCCCCCAGACCTTGTATCTCCACAAGACTTCCCAATTCAAATAGATACAAAGTTTCTAGATTCTTCAAGCATGATAGATTAGGTATTCTCTTGAGGGTTGGATAGACTTCTATGGACAATTTCCTCAACTTCTCCAAGTGTTCAAGCACCGGGAGATGTGCCATTGAGCATCTAGAAATGGAGAGACTTGATAGGTTCTTGAAGTTGGAAAACCGCTGCGGTGGCAGTATACCCGTGAGATGCAATGTTGACAAACTAGATGGAAGCCGGTGGATGGATTCTACAATCTTCCAAGGGGACAAAATTTCCTCTGACCGGTGAGGAGCCTCGGGATTATACGTATGAAAGGACAAGTTCAAGTGATCTAAAGTAACTAAGTTAGAAAGGTCTAGGATGATTTCACGATGATAAGCATCAAGGATAAGGCTTATCAAACTCGAGGGAAGCTGTGGCATTAGTCGAAGCTCCTTGCAGTCCTTCAACACAAGTTCTTTAAGCCAAGCAAGACAATTGATCGTGGTAGGTAAACCAGAAATACGAGTATCAAAGACTTCCAAGACCCTCAAGGGGATAGTCTGCCAAATGCATATGGGATTTCAGTAAGATGCCGACAACCTTGGACACGTAACTCTTCCAGGTGAGAGAGATGAGTGATCGTGGCAGGCAAACCAGAAATACAAGTACCAGAGAAGTCCAAGATCCTCAAGCGGGATAGTCCACCAATTGCATCTGGGATTTCACCCGTAAGATACTGACAACCTTGGACATGTAACTCTTCCAGGTGAGAGAGATGAGCGATCATGGCAGGCAAACCAGAAATACGAGTACCAGAGAAGTCCAAGATCCTCAAGCGGGATAGTCTACCAATTGCATCTGGGATTTTACCTGTAAGATCCCCACAACCTCGGACATGTAACTCTTCTAAGTGAGAGAGATGAGTGATCGTGGCAGGCAAACCAGAAATACAAGTATAAGAGAAGTCCAAGATCCTCAAGTGGGATAGTCCCCCAATTGCATTTGGTATTTGGCTCGCTAGATTCCGACAACCTTGGACACGTAACTCTTCTAGGTGAGAGAGATGAGCGATCGTGGTAGGCAAACCAGAAATACCAGTTCTAGAGAAGTCCAAGATCTTTAAGTGGGATAGTCCGCCAATTGCATCTAGGATTTCCCTCATAAAATCCCCACAATCCTGGACATATAACTCTTCCAGGTGAGAGAGATGAGCATCGTGACAGGCAAACCAGAAATATGAGTTATAGAGAAGTCCAAGATCCTCAAGCGGGATAGTCCCCCAATTGCATCTGGTATTTGGCTCGCTAGATTCCGACAACCTTGGACACGTAACTCTTCTAGGTGAGAGAGATGAGCGATCGTGGTAGGCAAACCAGAAATACCAGTTCTAGAGAAGTCCAAGATCCTTAAGTGGGATAGTCCGCCAATTGCATCTGGGATTTCCCTCATAAAATTTCCACAATCCTGGACATATAACTCTTCCAAGTGACAGAGATGAGCAATTGTGGCAAGCAAACCAGAAATACGAGTATCAGAGAAGTCCAAGATCTTCAAGTGGGATAGTTCCCTAATTGCGTCTAGTATTTGTCTCGGTAGAATCCGACAACCTTGGACACGTAACTCTTCTAGGTGAGAGAGATGAGCGACCGTGGTAGGCAAATTAGAAATACTAGTTCTAGAGAAGTCCAAGATCCTCAAGCGGGATAGTCCGCCAATTGCATCTGGGATTTCAACCGGAAGATACGAACAACCATAGACATGTAACTCTTCTAGGTGAGAGAGATGAGCAATTGTGGTAGGCAAACCAGAAATACGAGTATGAGAGAAGTCCAAGATCCTCAAGCGGGATAGTCTGCCAATTGCATCTGGGATTTTACCTGTAAGATCCCCACAACCTCGGACACGTAACTCTTCTAAGTGAGAGAGATGAGTGATCGTGGCAAACAAACTAGAAATACAAGTATAAGAGAAGTCCAAGATCCTCAAGTCCCCCAATTGCATCTGGTATTTGGCTCGCTAGATTCCGACAATCTTGGACACGTAACTCTTCTAGGTGAGAGAGATGAGCGATCGTGGCAGGCAAACCAGAAATACCAGTTCTAGAGAAGTCCAAGATCCTCAAGCGGGATAGTCCCCCAATTGCATCTGGTGTTTGGCTCGCTAGATTCCAACAACCTTGGACACGTAACTCTTCTAGGTGAGAGAGATAAGCGATCGTGGTAGGCAAACCAGAAATACCAGTTCTAGAGAAGTCCAAGATCCTTAAGTGGGATAGTCCGCCAATTGCATCTGGGATTTCCCTCATAAGATCCCCACAACCCTGGACATATAACTCTTCCAGGTGATAGAGATGAACAATTGTGGCAAGCAAACCAGAAATACGTGTACCAGAGAAGTCCAAGATCTTCAAGCGGGATAGTCCCCTAATTGTGTCTAGTATTTGTCTCGATAGATTCGGACAACCTTGGACACGTAACTCTTCTAGGTGAGAGAGATGAGTGACCGTGGTAGGCAAATTAGAAATCCTAGTTCTAGAGAAGTCCAAGATCCTCAAGCGGGATAGTCCGCCAATTGCATCTGGGATTTCCCACATAAGATCCCAACAATCCTGGACATATAACTCTTCCAGGTGAGAGAGATGAGCGATTGTGGCAGGCAAACCAAAAATATAAGTACCAGAGAAGTCCAAGATCCTTAAGCGGGATAGTCCACCAATTGCATCTGGGATTTCACCCATAAGATACTGATAACCTTGGACATGTAACTCTTCCAGGTGAGAGAGATGAGCGAACGTGGCAGGCAAACCAGAAATACGAGTACTAGAAAAGTCCAAGATCCTCAAGCGGGATAGTCCGCCAATTGCATTTGGGATTTCACCCGTAAGATACTGACAATCTTGGACATATAACTCTTCCAGGTGAGAGAGATGAGTGATCGTGTCAGGCAAACCAGAAATCCAAGTACCAAACAAGTCCAAGATCCTCAAGCGGGATAGTTTGCCAATTGCATCTGGGATTTTACCTGTAAGATACTGACAACCGTGGACACGTAACTCTTCTAGGTGAGAGAGATGAGTGATCTTGTCAGGCAAACTAGAAATACGAGTACCAGAGAAATCCAAGATCCTCAAGTGGGATAGTCTACCAATTGCATTTGGGATTTTGCTCGAAAAATTCCGACAACCGTGGACACGTAACTCTTCCAAGTGAGAGAGTTGAGCGATCGTGGTAGGCAAACCAGAAATACAAGTACCAGAGAAGTCCAAGATCCCCAAGCGGGATAGTCTGCCAATTGCATCTGGGATTTTACCCATAAGATCCCCACAATCCCGGACACGTAACTCTTCTAGGTGAGAGAGATGAGTGATCGTGGCAGGCAAACCAGAAATACGAGTACCAGAGAAGTCCAAGATCCTCAAGCGGGATAGTCCCCAATTGCATCTGGGATTTTACCCGTAAGATCCCCACAATCTTGGACACGTAACTCTTCTAGGTGAGAGAGATGAGTGATCGTGGCAGGCAAACCAGAAATACAAGTACCGGAGAAGTCCAAGATCCTCAAGCGGGATAGTCCCCCAATTGCATCTGGTATTTGGCTTGGTAGATTCCAACAACCTTGGACACGTAACTCTTCTAGGTGAGAGAGATGAGCGATCGTGGTAGGCAAACCAGAAATACCAGTTCTAGAGAAGTCCAAGATCCTCAAGCAGGATAGTTCACCAATTGCCTCTGGGATTTCACTCGTAAGATCCCTACAATCTCGGACATGTAACTCTTCCAAGTGAGAGAGATGAGTGATTGTGTCTGGCAAACCAGAAATATGAGTACATGACAAGTCCAAGATCTGCAAATGGAAAAGATTCCCGATAGAATTTGGGACTTCGCCTGATAGATCCAAACACTCTGGGCAATGTAACTCTTCGAGCATCTCTAGCTGTCCAATTGCGTCCGGTAACCTTTTTAACTTTGTATGTCCCACCTTGATGGCTTTGAGTTTCTTCAGATTTCCAATGGAATCAGGGAGACTGTCTATCCCCAGAATGACAAATCCAACTTGACCAATAATTCTAAGCCCCAAAGAGTGTGTGGGAGCTTCTTTATCCCCTCACATCCTTTTAAAGAGAAATATGTGATTTTTGCTAATCCTCCAATAGAGTTCGAGAGTTTGTTCATTCCCTTGCAATAATTTACACTGAAGCTTGACAAAGATTTCAAATTCCTAAAACTCTCCGTGAGCGTGACCAATTTGGAAGATCCGGAGAAGATGAACTCTGTCAAAGATTCTAATGAACCAACCTCTTCAGGCAACTCCTCAACAGAGTCACATCCATCCATATTCAGAGTTTTTAAGAGCTGTAGCTTACTAATGGAGCAATCAACCGTAATTAACTTGGAGCAGCCAGCAAGTATCAATATCTCCAAATTCTAGGAAGTCAGACAAGTCAGGTGTCCTTGTTAAGTGTTTGCAATTTCCCAAGTCTAATACTTTCAGCTTTTTTGCCATCTGCAAAAGTATGTGTCTTATACAGAACTCCATAACTAAAAGACTAAAGTATCCTGGCTATGAAAACACAAAAAGCTATAATTCCCAAATCACCCACAAACCCCAAATACCAACATGCTAAGTTTTTTCTCTTCGCACCGCCATCGGGCACCAGCACACCACCTCCGACCACAATCTTAACCTTTAGCCAACTTAACAATCAGAGATATAAAGTGATGGATTTAAAAATTGTTAAAAAAATCAATCCAATTTCCAGAAAAATCTAGCGTGCATAAGGTATTTGTAGAATAAGTATTTGCAGAATAGCCTACATGCATAATCACACTTGCATGTTAACAACCAAAATTAACAATAATGAATTATGCAAATAGAAGCTAATATAAAAGGTGAGAATGATTTTGGGCATTTTACCTTCAACTTAATACAACAAGCATCCATCTTAAGTTGAAAAATTGTAGAAAGATCACAAGAGGTGACTAAATGGCAACCGTTAGCGGGGAGGGTACCCAATCGAGCTAAGTTGGTTTCACACAATTTTTGTAGCTCAAAAACTGACTTAAAATTAAATTTTAGAAACAGACAAGGAACTCCATTACATTTGTTCACTACCCTGAATATATACCATAGATTTCTCTGAGATTCAATTTGACGCTGTAGTTAAAAACTAGATTAAATGTAATACTCCAACCTTCCTCATTGACTCGAGTTAATTACAAAAGTATAGATAATGTCATTTTCATTCATTCGATAGTTCATTAATGCAATTATAAAGAAAAACTTAACTATTAAATTAGGTTGGTAAGCCCCTTGAATAAAGTCTCATGATGGTGAAGCTCACCTTAATTTAAATCATCAACTTAGCTATTCCAAATAAAGTTGTGATCCTTTACACCATTCGAGTTGAGTGTTACCAATCTCAAACTTAATTCCAATTAACTTTCCTATTACTGAGCTTGACTCAAAAGTCTTATAGCCATGCAAATCATATCTGATGCATATTGATGCAAAACAGCTACTTTATTGGAGTACACCAATTCCAAATCCTAAGCAACTTTCAAAACTACGAAACCAAGGTTATAAACCACATGAAGCATTTTCTATGCGGGATATAATTGTGTTTTATTTTGATTCAAGCAAATCATATTCTACACTCAAACGAGATGGGGAGTGCATGCAACCTTTATGTCAATCGCATGAGGCAATGATACAAAGAACTAAAATATATGTCTTGCTTCTATCATTGCGAATGAGGTGATGATAGAAAGAAGTATAAAGAGGAAGGCATATCATACCTTCATTTGGCTCCACCCACCCCAGCCATCTCCAATATTGCTATCCGAAAGGTCGAGCATGACCAAATTATTGAAGTGAAAGTTATTTGCATGGAAAGCCGTTCCCCATTTTTCCCCAAAAAGCCTTTCTAGCTTCAGAAGAACATTCTCGAAGATGCCATCCAAGCCTTTCACTCTAAGGAACCTTAATTTTGATGTAGCAGCTAATTCTTCAGCCATATAGATGCTCCTCCAGCCACCACTGGAAGTCAGGTTTAGTGCTTCTAGACCTTGATTTCTCTGCCAACAGAGACTCAAGATTAGTTAAGCATACAGTTGAAGATATCTTATAAATCAATTGTCCATTTCCCATTTTCTACTATTCAAGAAAAATGATACGCATATTAATTGCAATCTTCATAGTTTTTTTTTTGGTTTTTTCTCTATTTGTGTTTGGAAGTAAGTTAAAAACTCTTCATTCCACTAGTTTTCTTCTGACTTTGCTCGGATTGCTCGTGAAACGGCGCTTTGTCGTTTCAAAACTCCCAGAAAACTATGTACTATTCTACAGAATCTAGAAGAATCTATCTAGTATATTTGAGAGAACTCTTCACTAGTAAGACAAATGGGAAGTTGAACAAAGCTGACAATAAAATGAAAGCAAAAATGCAAGAAGTTTGTCTTTCCAAATAAAAATTATGTGACATATTCTTCCATTTTACCTCTTTTCTCTCCCATAGCATTGCTACAGCATGCTCATGAATCCACAACCTACTAAATTTGTGAGGATATTCAACTATGATGTTCCTTCCCAAATCTCGCAATTGGTCATGCATCCAAAATTTATTATCTCTAATTTTTATCAAGGACCGTTGGCGGAGGACGCTAATTGCACTCTGATAGTCATCCCACATGATATCTGGATACGTTTGGTCATTGTTGGTGAAAAAGCAAGCAATACCCAAAAATACTTCTTTTTCCTCATCCGCCAATCCTTCATAACTTATCATTAATGCATCGCGGACAACCTTCAGAGGACCTTTATTCAACTGCGTCAACTTATCTTCCCATTCTCCAATTTCATGACTGAAACAAAGAATTGAACCTATCTCCACAATAGCCAGAGGAAGCATTCCCACTCCATGGACAATTTTCTCCGCAAGATGCTTATATCCTTTTACGGGAGAGTCCCTTCTGAATGCGTGCTCACAAAACAACTGAAATGCTTGACCAAATTCCATTTCATAAACTTCATGAGCCAAAATTCCTTTAGGTTGATTTAGGACCACTTCACCAAATGATTCCACTTGAGTCATCAAGATACTTTCGTCCCTAGTTGTGATAATGATCCTACTACCCAAACCAAACCAATCAGATTTTCCAGCTAGCTTTTGGAGTTGCTCTTTCTTATCTAGATCATCAAGAACAATGAGGACCTTTTTAGTCCTACATACTCTTTTGATCTGATTCATCCCATCACCTATGTCTTCAATTTGGACAGTATCCCTAGAACCAAGAACACTTGATAATAACTCTTTTTGCAAGTTTACAAGACCAAGACTATGTTGGGATGATTCTCGAATGTTTTGTAGGAAACTAACACCGTCAAACTGAAGGAGTAATTTGTTAAACACAACCTTCGCAAGTGTTGTTTTACCGATACCACCCATTCCATGTATGCCAACAAAACGCACCCCACCAGAGTCAACATCCAACTTATCTATTATCGCTTTTATCTGACTGTGATCCTCAATCAAATGTTCAGGCACATCCACATTTTTGCCCCTAAGTTTACATAAAACCTCTCTAACAACCGATTCAATTAGCTCTCCGTGGCTGCAGCAAAGCAGGAAATATTTTGGTCATCAATGACATGAAAGAAAAGGGTATAAATTTCTTCCGGATATGACGATCTCTGGGTCTCTAGGGATCCTATGCTTAAATAAGTCAACCATTTCAGTTTCTATGGACCGAATTTAAGCATAACAATAAGCTGACGTGCATTGGAATTTCAAGAAAAACTGCTCAATTTGATGTATTGGAGATGCTTTAGATAATGCATTAGCCGATTGATATGAAGTATACATTCTTGATGGAATGGATGTAGTAAGATTAACAAAACTGAAGAAGGTAATATTTTTTTCATAATGCTCGGTTTTTTTCCATAAAATCCAAAGTGCTAAGCACAACATATATTCTTTATAGGTAAAACTGTTTTATTATTTTCTTCATGAAAAGTTTTATTTTTGGCATAAAAAAGTGAACAGATTTTATTTGATAAGTTCACGCTAGATCTATCTGAATATTGCATAAAAGAACCTAGTTTTTCATTTTTTCTTCATATCAAAAATTCATAAATACATTTAATAAAAAAAATAGCTGATATGAAGCCAAATAAATATTCTCACTTAAATTATGCATCCGTTACATTATTTTCCCTCAAATGTCCTCCCTTGAATACTAGAACTAGATAAATTCGGGAAAGAATCTAACCGAATATTCCTCTCATAAATGGTGTTAAATGGTTTGGGATAGTTTTGATACAAATTGGAAAGATTTGGCTATTTTTCTAATTGGTTTAAAAGGTTAGGATAAAATTGGAAAGTGTTAAAAAAATTGAGATTTACCTTGTCATTTGGCCTTTAAGTAATAACCATATCAGATAATTTTTCCTAAATATTCATACTTATCTATCATTCTTTTCAAGGAAAATTTCAAATACGACATGGGAGTACTCTCTATTTCTCAAAAAAGGACCTCAAGTGAATCTTACTTCAAATAAGGATTTGAAATGGCCATGTCAGTCTTAAAGGGAAGACCTTACCTCACCTGGTCAAGGGCATTTCTATCCTCTATATTTTCTTATTTCCTTCCATTTTTTTCTTTCTTTTCTCCTTTTTTTTCTATTTTTTTCCATAAAAAAGACTATTACTTAAAAAAATACAAATTAAAAAACAAAAACCAAGCCCTCCTGCTTGTGGCCACTACCCCATCGATGGTGGGGCATCAGCCATGGCCAATGAGGTTGCAAGCGGGAGGGCTGGGGCCAGCCCTCCTACCTATGGTCTCTAGCGATGGGGCGATGGCTACAGCTAAGGAAGGCCGGCAGCTCTCCCTTGTGTTTGTGTGTGATGTGTGCGTGTGTATTTTAAGTTTTAGCCTCTTTATTTCTTTTTAGAGTTTAGCTTTATAGAAAAAAATAGAAAAATAAAAAATGAAAGAAAAAGTAAATGATGAAAATGCTCTCACCAATCAATGAGGTCAAGTCCTTTAAGACTAACAAAATCACTCCATACTCTTATTTGAGAAAATGAAGCCCTTATTTTAAAAATCGAGGGCACTTTGGGTCCTAATTGAAAATTTTCCCTTTTTTTATCTTCAACTTTTTAACTTTTAAATATTTTTCATTAATTAAAGTTAATCTCTATTTGAGAAAATATTTTTATTTATTTTTTGTTTGAATTAAAGAAGACAAGCCCTTATTTTAAAAATCAAGGGCACTTTGGGTCCTAATTGAAAATTTTTCCTTTTTTTTATCTTCAACTTTTCAACTTTTAAATATTTTTTATTAATTAAAGAGATTAATCCTGAGGTTAGTGGTGGAAATTTTTTCTTGTTATGCATTTTATTTATTTTTTGTTTGAATTAAAGAAGGCAATGGGCATTTGACATAAAATTCAATAAAATAATACCACTTTAAAGTTTAAACCTATTACACATCCCCTCCCCCTCTCCCAAGGGTACAAAATAATGGAAACATAATACATAACAAATACATAAATAAATATAATTCAGAGACTTGATCTTCTTTGGTTGAAGGGCCCATTTCAAGGTAGAAAAGAGGATTAAGTACAGTATAAGTGTCAATTTCATTTGAGTACCAAAAGATTTTTTCGCTCACTCATGTGCCACAAATTTGAAAAATCGATCACTTGAGTGCCATTTTCAATTTGCCCCGTTGGAAAAGTTGACATGGCCACGGGAAAATATTATTTTAATATTTTTTTTTTTTGAATTTTTTTTGCTTTTCTTTCTTTTTTTTTTTCTTTTTAGGGTTGACGAAGGTCACCGGCGATCCTCACCAACGCGGCTGCCTCACCCTTGGCCACTAAGGCCCTAAGTGAGGTTGTTAGGTCACTCCGATCAGCCGCGAGCAATGCTGCCCAAAGTAGAAGAGGGTCGTTGAGCTCACTAGCGGCGGCAAGGCCCCAATGACCTTGCCCAGGGCCTTTGCAACAAGGATGACCATTGGCGAGGCTGCGACGACCCTCACCTACTCTAAGCGACATTGGTGAGGGCCCTCACGGCCTCACCTAAGGCTTTCGCGGTCAAAGGCGAGGCTATCAGGGCCTCATTAACAATTGGCGAGGCCTCGCAACAATCCTCGCCTGCTCTAGGTGGCTTCACAACCAAGGGCGAGTCTATCCGGGCCTCATTGATCACTGGCTAGGCCGCAACAACCCTCGCCTGCTCTAAGGCAACGCTGGTGAGGGTCTCCGCGACGCCTCACCCAAGGCGAGGGCGAGCGCCCTCGCCGCAAAGGCCTTGGGAAAGGCCATCGGGGCCTTGCCAACCACTAGCGATGCCACAACGACCCTCACCTGCTTTAGGTGGCGTCACTCACAGGCAATGAGGACCCTCACAACCTTGCCCAGGGCCTTCGCAGCCGAGGGTGAGGCAGTCGCAGTGACCCTCGTTGACCCTAAAGAAAAAAAAAAAAAAAAAAAAAAAAGCAAAATACAGATGGAAATAAAAAAAAATTAGAAAGTAAAAAAATTCCACATAGGATATTTGGCTAGAATTGACACTCAAGTGATCGATTTTTCTCCGATGTGGTGCTTAAGTAAGTGAAAAAATTTTAACATTCAAGCAAGCATCCTATGAAAGTTTTGGCACTTATGCCTAGAAAAGACCATCGCATTGAGATTCTATATCAATTGTTGCAAAATTCAATTGATCATTCAATGGCAAGCTCTTGGAGGAAAGATTATCAAAACATTCTAAAATTTATTATAATTGTGCCAATTCAATTTTCTTTTTCCTTTTTTTGTCAATGGACTCCTAAAACATTTGCATTTGTGCTAATTCAATCCATCTGATCAAAACATAAATATCAGCTATCATACGTCGAGCGATTGGCACTAATGTGCAATTTTTCAAACTATTTATTTATTTATTTTCATTTCTTTTTCCTTTTCTTTCTTCCCTTCCTTCTTCCTCCAGCCAGTCAGTGGACTATGACAACCAACAAGAGGTGAGAGCTAGCAAGGTTGACGTTATCGGCCTCACCCTATGGTGAGGCTCACCCTCACTAGAAGTCACAGCCTTCAACCTTACAGCTCTAATGAGGGCTCGGGCCTTACTAGTGGCTAGGCAAGTCTTGACCTTCCATTACCAACCAAGCGAACGGCTTAGTCGAGGCCAACGAGCTCGTCGACCCTCTTGTCTAGCTGATTATCAAGATCCAACGACTAGCTTGAGGAAGAAGGAAGTGAAGGGAAAGAAAAAGTAAAAGAAAATAAATGGAAGGAAAAAGAAATTAAACAATAAAAATTATTAAAAATTTTAAAAAATTATTAAAAATTGTTCACTTTAGTATCAGTCCATGTCACATAGGACGACTAACATCCATGACATCCATGTTAGCGTTAGCCTACCAAAATTGGTAAGATGGATTTAATTGACATAAATGCAAATGATTTAAGAGTCAATTGACAAAAAAGATATTTATGACTTAATTAACAAAATTGTAATATGTTTATTATTTTTTAAATAATTTCTCTGGCTCTTGGAGGGTGTTATCTAATTTTCCACAATGTATATATGCTTAAAATTGATTGTTCTTAGTCACTCCATCTATACATAAATTTAGGAGTCATTAATTTCATTTCACTACAGGAACTACTGCATTTATTCTGGGTTAACATTTTTGCACTCCCTTTAATGTTCCTGTTATGGAGACAATTGAAGTGATTATTTCAAAGCACCTTTTATCATCGCTCTATATCATAAAATGCACTCAAAACGACTTTCAATCTCAAACATTATTAGAAAATTCTACAGAAGTTCATACACTATGTTACCTCAATAAGAAAAAATGATAATTATGTAACATCAAACCAACGATAAATTGGAAACTTAAAATGGCCAAGAGAGTTAAATGATTTACCTCATGAATCTCATATGGGTTCTAAACTTCAATGAACTTCTTTCCATCTTGTGACAATTTAAATAAATTTCCTAGAATAATTCTAAATCACACCTTTTCTCCATTTATAGAAATTTTCTTCGTTCTTTTTGAGTGCCTTGTTTTCTATTCTTTAGTTGTATCCTAAACCAAAAAAATCCGTTTGGAAAGCAAGACTCAGAGTGGAAAGAATTTATTGTGCCTGGGTTGAATCCTAAAATGCAGATGCTGATATGGAAGTAAAATAAACTTTTGCTAGGCCAACCAATTATGTTTCTCGCCGAGGTGTGAAGAATGAAGGGGAGAAATTCCCTTTTTTTTCTCTCATTTCCAAATGAACTCTCAAAAGTAATAGAAAATGACAAAATTGTGAAGGATTATATGGTAATTATTCAATGCCTAGTTAAATTCTTCAATTTTCATAGGAGAATGAAATGTCCAACCCAGGCAACCTTCTCGGCTTTGGCAATGGGCTTTCTACTTACATCGTTCAAAAACGATTTTTATCAGCGCTGTTGCAAAGAAATTAACTTTATAGAAGGCAAAATACGAAGAAATAGATATGCCAATTTTCATTTTTCGTTCTTCATTTTTCATATCCCTACACTATCTTCACCTCCCTACCCTACAACTCCAGCCACCCCAAAGAATACATTTTCTTCACCTCAAATTTCTTTGCCTTCTTTTTCTTTACCCACCAAAGAAACTCTTCCAAACAAAGCATAAGAATTCACTTCAGTGTCCTCGACTGTTTTTGTGCAAAAGTTCACATTTTTTTATCATGAAATTCTATGGTGCTAAAGTTCAATTTGGTCCAGTTAATAAAAGCTAGCAGCATTACCTGTTACTATTCATGTTGAACCGCCTTGTGTGCACGATCTCTCTTAGAGCCATTTCCCATTCCTCCACTTCGTTGCCAAATTTCCACCTGTGCTTATCTAGGGCACTTTTGTACAAAGCGCTTTTAAGATTAACATCATCAACCTCCACATCATAGAAAATGGGCAGGATTATTTTTTTCCCATGGGAGTTTGACGTGCATTTTACCATGTGGGCTAATTCACGGAGACACCACCAGCTAGAAGCATAGTTCTTAGATAAGAAGGGTATGTAGATATGGGAGTTGTCGAGTGCTTGCGGAAGCTCTTCGCCAATTCCATCACCAGAGCTCAATATGTCGTCATCCTTGAAAACTGAAATTTGGTTGCGAACCAATTTCTTGTAAAGGACATCGACAATGCTATAAGAAGTGTCCGGTGCATTAAAACTCAGGAAAACCTGGCACTCTGGTACTTTGTGGGAAATCCAAGTTGATCTTGAGACATCCAGCAATCTCTCTAGTACAGTGCAACCACGATTATCCAACACCAAACTTTCTAAGCCCTTGATTCCCTCAATCACTTTTATTTCTGGACAAGCTTCTACCTCAATATGTTGTAGCTTATCTAACTTTGATAAGTTCGGTAACCTTTTTATCTTATAGCAGTCAGAAATACGAAAGTACAACAAGGATGCCAATTCTGACAAACCTTGAATCTTAACCAGCCTGTCCAATCTGTTTAGTTCCAAGTGCTGTAGATTCTTCAAGAGTGACACATATATTATCTCAACAAATTTGCACTTACTTAGTTTCAATTCCGTCAAATGTATTAGCTCCTGAGAGATAGAGAAGTATGGCATTGGATATTCAATGACACACAGAACTGATAATTTTCTTAAGTTAGAAAGAGGTGGTAGTAGCCTGATGCCCCTGCATTTCAAAGTTGACAAGCCACTTGGAAGTGGATGGATCAGTTGTTTCACTGGCAAATTGTTTGACCAACTTGGATCAGGTTCCTCTCTTGAAACAGTTAATCTAGATAATTCTAGATAATCTAAATCAATGAGACTTGAGAGGTCAAGGATAGATGGGAACTGACGTGCTTGCATGTGAAGGTGTGTCAAACTTGAGGGAAGATTAGGTACTTCCTGAAGGTCACTCGAACCCAATTCAAGTGTGTGGAGATGACAGAGACAACCTAGCACTGTGGGGAATCGAGATACATGAGTATATGATAAGTCCAATATCTTCAAACGGGATAGCTTTCCAATTTTCTCCAGGTTTTCTTCTGTCAGATCCCAACATTTCCTAGCATGTAACTCTTCCAGTATCTCCACCTGTCCAATCGTACAAGGAAACTTTCTTATCATTGTATAGCTTACTCTAATCACTTTTAGTTTCTTCAAATCTCCAATGGAATCAGGCAATTCGACTATTCCTGACATTGATAAATCCAACTCGACCAACATTTCCATTTTTCCAAGAGAACATGGAAGCTTCTCTATGCCCACACACCAACGTAAAGATAACTGTGTAACTTTCATGAACCCTCCAACATAGCTTGGAAGTTGGCTGATTCCTAGGTGCTCGTCTAATAACAAACTCGACAAAGATTCTAGATTGCCAAATTCGTCCGGAAGATTGAAGGGTTGAAAAGTTTGGGGCATGATAACCTCCATCAAAGATTGTAGAGCACCGATTTCTTCAGGCAACGTCCTAAGAGAGCTGCATCCCTTGATGTTTAAAGTCGTTAGGTGCTTTAGCTTACCAATGGAACGGTGAATTGTGGTTAACTCGACACACCGAGCAAGAATTAGCTTCTCCAAAGACATAAAGTTCGAGAAGTCAGGTGTTTGTTTTATCCTTATGCAACTCGTCAGATCTAGAACCTTCAGTTTATCCATCTGCCCAAAAATGAAAATTGAAGTGAAAAAATAAATGAGAAATATTGGCGTGTGTCGTAATGTAACTAATAAGCTTATCATCCATAAGTCATTATTTAAGATAATCTAGGTAAATTGAATTTCCCAAATATTTTTTATGATGCTGCAAATAACCCTCTTACTTTAAATTATTTAGAATAATCTCCGACCTGAGCTCTTTTTTATGGAGTTAGGGCCCTGATAGAAGTCAAATTTATTCCACAGGTAAAAGCAAAGAATCAACCCATCTTTTACTTTACATGCTTTATTTCCAAAAACCCTCAGTTCGCTTCTTAGAACAATACTCGATAATCAAAAGAATAAAGTATCCTTGCAACGAAAATACGAAAAACTGTTAATTTCCAGATCAACCGCAAGCCCCAAAAACCAACACCCCTAGTTTTTCTCCACCAATCGCCATTGACGACCAGCACACCACCTTCGACCACAATCTTCAACATCACCCTATCCAACCCCTCTGTGAAAGATCTGATTTGATTCAATATAAAGCTTGAGCCTTCGCTCATTAACTCAGGTAAAATAGAAAAGTAAAAGTAAAAGTAAAGGAATTTTCATTTATTTACAGTTTGTTAATGTAATCATAAACATAATATAGACAATCAGCTAATATATTAGGCTAGTGGCCGCTTCAATCAAATATATGAAGCTCAAGCTCACCTTGACTCAACTTTAGCTATTCCAAATAAAATTGTGATCATCTACACGGTTCAGGTTAAATGTTGCCAATCTCACACTTGATTGCAATTGACTTTTCTATTACTCACCTTGGCTCAAACTTTAGGTCACTCAAATCATATTCTAATGCATATTGAGGCAAAATGGCACTTACATTTATTGGAACACGCTCCTTTTATTGAAATACACAATTTCCAAAGCCTAAGCAACTTTTAGAGCTAAGAAACCAAGGTTATAAACCACAAGAAGCATTTTTTATGAGGGACATAATTGTCTTTTACTTTGATATAAAAATATTTAGGATTTACTCATGCAAAATATATTTTACACTCGGATGAAATGAGGAGTGAATCCAACCTTTATGTCAATCTTATGAGGTAATAATACAAAGAAGTAAAATATATATCTTGCTTTTATCATCGTGAATTAGTTAATGACTAGAAAGAAGTTTATAGAGTAAGGCATATTATACCTTCATTTGGCTCCACCCAACCCAATCATCTCCAATATCGCTATCTGAAAGGTCGAGAACGACCAAATTACTAAAGTGAAAGTTGCTTGCATGGAAAGTTGTTTGCCATGTTTGCCAAGAAAGCCATCTCAGCTCCGAAAGGAGATTTTCGAAGTTGCCAGAAAAATCAGACTTTCTCACTTGAAGAAACCTTAGTTTTGGTAGACAAGCTAATTCTTCTCGTGTGAAGCTGTGGCCATGGAACATCAGGCTTAGCGCTTCAACATCTTCATTTTTCTGCATAGCATAGACTCAATATTGAGCATGCAACATACAGACACAGAGCTACAACAAAGAGACACATCAAGCGCTGTCAAACAATTTCTCCAATGGTTGAGCATGCAACATGCGATTTCCAGAACTATGGTTTACTATTTTTCCCAACAGCTAGTTGTTTCTTCCTCTTCTACATAAACTAATTTTCAAGTTTCGGTTTCTTACTGAAGATATCATATTTCATGCTTCTACTTTTCAGGAAATATAACAAGTATATTAATTCAAAAACCATCATAGTTTACCTCTTTTCTCTCCAGTAGGTTCAAGGCTTTCTCACGTATCCACACCCTACAAAACTTGCGAGGGTATTCTTCAAGAACGATGTACCTTCCAAAGTCTCGAACTTGGTCATGCATCCAAAACTTGTTGTCATCTCTAATTTTTATCAAGGACCTGAGAGAGAGAACTGTGATTGCAGTGTGAGGATGGTAACTCCAATCCTTCCACATGATGACTGGATATGTTCTGTCCTCATTGGTGAAAAAGCACGCTATATCCAAAAATACTTCCTTTTCCTTATGCTTTAATCGCTCATAACTTATCATTAATGATTTTCGGACTTTGTCAAAAGGACCTTCCTTTAACTGCTTCAGCGTCTCATCCCATACTTCTCTTTTATCCAAATGCCCCAGATCATTGCCCAAGTCAAAAAGATGAGACCCTATCACCATAACAGCCAAAGGAAGCATGCCCACTGTACGAACAATTTCTCTTGAAGGATCCTCATATTCTTTTACAGCAGAGTCACTTCTAAATGCATACTTATAAAACAGATAAAGTGCTAGATCAAATCTCATTCCAAGAACTTCATAAAGCAAAATTCCATTGGGGTCCACTTGAGTCTTTAGGATGATTTCTTCCCTAGTTGTGATAATGATTCTACTACCAGAACAAAACCAATCAGATTTTCTGGCTAGATTTTCAAGTTGCTCTTTCTCATCTACATCATCAAGTACGATGAGTACTTTTTTATTTCTAAGTACTCTTTTGATCATCTTGATCCCACCATCAACATTCTCAATTTGGTCAATAATTGTAGAACTGACAAAACCTGATAAGAGCTTTTTCTGCAACTTTAAAAGACCATCAGGAGGTTGCGATGATGCTCGAACGTCTTCAAGGAAACAACAACCTTCAAAGTGAGAAGATAGCTTGTTGAACATGACTTTGGCAAGAGTTGTTTTTCCAACACCACCCGTGCCGTGGATACCAACAAAACGTACACCATCAGACCCAACATCCAACAATTTCATTATGGCTTCCACTTGAGCACTATCTTCAACCAAATGTTCAGTCACACTCATGTGTCTTGTATTAAGCTTACGGGAAACCTGTTCAACAATCGAGTCAATTTCTTCTCCTTGGCTGCAGCAAGCATATAATTTTGTTTCAGTTATAGACATGATAGACTATAGGACTCTAGGAAACATGTGGATACATAACTCAGCTATATCAACACCTCAAACAAATGGAAATTAAGCATTATAATCAGCTGTACTGGTAATTATATTTTGTATACATGTTGGGTTTGACATAGTGTTTTGCGGGTTTGAGAAAAAGATCCCCTTCACCCACACCTCATTTCCTAAATTGTAGGTTTTCGAGCACAATTTCAGTCTAGATTCCATTAACTTCTAATGTAATACCACATTGCTATAAGTTCGAAAATTTGGACACACAGTTTCTTCCAGACAGATGTAGTTTCAATTAACTGACCATGAGAAAAAGTGCAGGAGAATACTCCTTTGACTATGAGATCCCATCCCTCTATACGTGCAACCTCGACAAGAGCCATACTTCCACCGCTTTAATTCATCAGGGCCAAACTTCTTCTTGTGGTTGGATATCTCTTTTCCTTGCAAACTGGTTTTGAGCTGAACATTATCCTTTCCGTACAAATATAGAAATATTATTCTCTCATATATTATGTTCAAATTTTTCGTATCATGTCGAATTTCTTTTCATTAATTAGTAGCTCCAATATTTCATAATAGGGAAATTCTGTAAAATCTTTTAAACGTCCATTTTATACATGCATGCAACGACCATGTACTTTTGTAATGTTAGTTATGCACTCTTTTTGGAACAAATTCTGATCATGTCTTGGTATAATTTTAAAATCAAAATACTACCATCGATTTGACAACTTACCAAGAGTATGTTTATTGTGCAAAATTTTGCGATGACCATGGGGGGTGGAAAATTACATAAAAGCGCATGATTTCCATTGTCTTGACATGTAAGTCAAAAAGTTGATCAAGTAAAAAATATGATAAGTAAAAAGTTGGTTTCCATGTTGGGTCATATTGGGTTAACGGGCACGAATTGAAAAATGCCATGTCTTGGTCGGGTTTGACCCGGTTTGTTGTGCTTTAAAAAAAATCGGCCAATTCTATTTTCTGTTGTGGGTTCTCAGATGTTGGATCTAGCTTTCAGTATCTTGTAAAGCAAATCTTAAATAAATGCCCCAATGCTTTACGTGCAGAAATTTCTAAGGACAAACTTTAATCCAATGAAATGTAAAGATTGTGCCTATTAACCATAAGAAGTCAAGGAAATTTACCGTTTGCCTATAAGTTCCCGTCCAATTTTACCTCCAACCTCGACAAGGGCACTTTTCCATCGCTCCAACTCATCCTTGCCAACCTTCTTCTTGTGCTTGCGTATGACTTTCTTGAATAAATCAGTTTTGAGCTTCACATCATCAGCCTTCACATCATAAAAAATGGGGATGATCTCTTTGTTCTGATTTGATTCCGAGGAGCACTCTATCATGTGAGCTATCTCGCGGAGACACCATGAACTAGAGGCAAAGTTCTGAGAGAAGATGGGTATGCAGATTTGAGCCTCATTCACTGCCTTCAAAACTTCACTGATTTCTTCACCATATTCAAGTTCTTCACTGTCAAGGAAAACACGGATCCCCGCACGTACCATGCTGCGGTAAAGGGAATCAGTGAAGTTTAGGCGCGTGTCGCTTCCCCTGAAACTCAAAAACACATCGTACTTGGATTCTGGCTTAGTTTCCATGCTCAGGCTTGCCTCCGATCTCCTCTTCCTCTTCATTTTGGTCGGGATTGCCCCCGAGCTCCTCGTCCTCTTCATTTTGGTCAATTGTCTCAAAATCCTGCCAACAATTATGGACTTCAACCTAACTCGGAAATAGGAATACCATCAGACAAGCGCAACCAATTGCATCAAACATTTATGCGTGCAAGTTTCTTTCTCACCCCTCGACCTCTGCCGAGATAATGTATATATCTCCGCAATTATTTAAATTTTCAAGTCAAGTAGATTACGGACGTACTTACAGTCTGCCTAGTGGACGGAGTTCAGAAGGTGATGCCTCGATGGAGTTCAAATTGCGGCCGATCCTCTACCCTGCATTCACCAACGAATCCCAAAACAACTAGCCTGATTTTTGGCTCTGCGATCGCTCTCGATAAGAGGAAAAAATCAAGAACGCCGGGGCGATGGAGGTGAACTTCTGGGATATAGAGTACCCATAGTAGAAAAATCTGGCGTTCACCGCTCCCTCCTCAAAACCGGTTCCTCCTCTCTGCGTTCGTCAGTCGCCCGAACGATTTCTAGTGGGTTATGGAAAAAGGAATTGAATACCACCTTCTCCACCATCTGCCGTGTCTGCCTAGAAAATCGACGGCGAGTTTCTGGGAAACGAAGCAACGTCGCCGAAGATCAGACCTTTGGACGGGCACAGAGACTGGGAGGAGTCCTCCCGGTGGAAAATTTAAAGCCCAATGCACACGGCACAACACTCAGTATTAGGGGTGAGCATTGGTCCAGGGTCAACCCTGGACCAATCCTGGACCGGCCCAACCTTGCCGGTCCTGGTCCGGTTCCCACGGAGACTGGGTTGGTCCTTGGTCCTAGAATTTCAAGACCAGCACTGTACGGGGCGATCCTCAATCCTGAGAGTTCCGGGTCGGTCCAATCCGGACCAACCCTGAATATATATATTTAATATATTATTTATAATTATTTTATATAGAGAAAACCTTAAAATAAACGGCGTCAACAACATTAAATAATTATTTAGTGATGAGTTCGAGTAATTTTACATTGTTCTTTAATATCTTAGATTTTTAATATCTTTTACGGCATCAATAGTCATAATTTACGAATGAGGAAATTGTTTTTGTGAGGAGTCCTCACGGCGTCAAAAAAGGTATAAACAACTCTTTATGGCATTCCTCTAGTATTCGTTTTCTTTTATCTTATTTGTTCTCTTAGTCTTCAATTTGCCAAAATCGAAAGAAACAACTCACATCGTTCGCTTTGGGTCACTCATGCTGCTCGCCGCTCGATGCTCGCTTGGCTTGTTGCTCCCTGCTCAACATTCGATGTTTATTATGTTCGACGCTCACCCCACTTGACCCTCACCGCTTGCCTTTCTTAGCTGACCCCACTCATCATCGAACCCATTGGGTCGGTACGGTCTTTAATTGCCCTTTCAAGGAGTAAAAAAAAATAAAATAAAAAATTATTGGTTAGTCCTAGATTGACTTTGAAACCGAACCAAACCCATTAGGTTAGTCCGGTCTTCAATCGCTTTTTTAAGGAGTGCAAAAATGAAATAAAAAATTATCAGTTGGTCTTGGGTTGACCTTGGAACCGAACCGAACCCATTGGGTCGGTCCAGTCCTCGATCCCAAGCTCAATAAGGTCGGTCCTTGGTTCCAAAAATTGAGGACTAACACTGTGCGGGTTGGTCCTAAGGTTAGGGGTGAATCGGCCCAACCGGGACCATGCTCACCCCTACTCAGTATAATTAAACGACAGGTGGTTGAAGACTAGAGAACAATATATATATATAAGGGAGGAAGGTGCAAAATTGAAATTTTAACAGATTTTTCTACGTTTTAACGACGTGAGGAGGACATTGGATTGATCAATAAATGGTAAATTTTTACAGATTTTTCATGGTTTTCATCGTGACTTGGCCAAAAAAAGTACGAGCTAGAAGACAGAGAAGAGGTAGGTTCCTCTTTACAGTAAAAGAATAAGGGTTAAATACCCTTAAAAACCCCAAACTGGTACACCTATGACAAATTTACCCCAAATTATTTTTTTGATCATAAAAACCCCAAACCGGTATACTTGTGACAAATTTACCCCGATTGACCATAAAAAACCATAAACTGGTACATTTATGACAAATTTACCCCAATTTATTAGACCAAAAAACCCCAAACTAGTAAATTTGTAACAAATATACTCTCAACTAAATTGGATTAATACCACAAAAAAATCACAAAAATTATAAACTGTGATAAACGGAGCGTAAAATTCTAAATTGGTATACTGGTCAATTGTCACATGTCATTTAACTTAATAAAAGTTTAACGAAAACTAACAGAGGGTAAATTTGTCACAAGTGTACCAGTTTGGGATAAATTTGTCAAAGGAATACTAGTTTGGGATTTTTGGTGGTCAAAAAAATAGTTTGGAGTAAATTTGTCATAGGTGTACCAGTTTGGGGTTTTTCGGGATTTAACCCAAAGAATAATGTGATTGGATATCGAATAGTCTTTTTTTTTTTTTTTTTGTCAACTAATTGGAGATTGATTTTTTTACTTTTTTTTTATTTTCCAATGCACACTTTAATTTTTCAATCTTGGGACCTGAAACTTCGACATTAGTCCAATATTGACAAGTATATCTGAATATACTTTTTACCATATTTTAATATCTGAAGAAATATTTCATTTTTTGACGAGAGAGTGAAAAAGTTGATTTTTGCTTTTTTAAGCCAAAATAAAACAGGAATAGGTGAGTTTTTTGCTTTTCAGCCACAAAGAGTTAAAAGAAAAACATAACCGCACCCTTTCTTTTGTAATCAACGTGGCATTGTAACGAAAACATTCGGTCATTATATTATTGAAAGTGTCAGAATGAATTGTATAAGTTCGTCTTGGAATTGACTTCATCAATGATGAAAAACATTACCGTACAATCTCATTTAACACATTTAATAAATCTAAAATCTACACGATTGATTTGTGTTGATGGCTTATTTGTTAAACTATTCATGATTATTAGATGAGCTTTCTTTTGCCGAAACTTAGTACCGTGTAAGGTAAATGGCTATCCTTGTTCACAATGCTTTCTTTTTTCCGCATTAGATTTTTGTAGGACCGATAATTTCTAGCACGAATTAAAACATTTTAGAACAATTTAATGGCAAACTCAAAACTGTCTAATTTAATGTTATATATATTATATATATATATATATGTAACTTTTATTGCCACAATCAATACATAATTGTAACGGGTGAACTCAAATTGCCAATTCTAGATTTTGTTATATCTCTAAGAAGTCTAAAACCCATTTTTCCCTTATTAAGAGCCTGGAAACACGATGCCATGAAGTTAATTTCCATACCATAGCATTTGAGCTTACGCTTTCTGCTACGTGCGCGGAACCACATTCAATGCACATGGACAGGACAATATATTTGGATTTGCAAGGACTAGTCGACCTAAATATCAGAAAATACAATGTTATCTCAAGAAGTAATCTTTTTAACATGTGATAATTATTATTAATTTTCATTTGGCCTGACAAAGAGAAAGCCTCGCTCTCTACCATTTGATTGGAGCCTCTCCTGATCCTTGTGGAGAAAAATACTTGTGGGATTAGACGAGCTAAATATTTGGAACATGTTACCCAAAGAACGAGCTAAATATTAGGAAATGCCATGTTTCCCAAAGAAGTCATCTATTTAAAATTTGACAACACTATAATTAATTTTCTTTTGTGTCTGTCAAGGACAAATTATATTTATAAAAAATATAAAGAAGAAATAAATATTTTAAAATTATTTGCAAGCAGTACAAATGGCGAACTGCGAAAACACGAAGCTCATCTTTAAGGCTAATCTCACATCTTATCTACAAAAAACACAAAGCTCCTCTCAAGCTTCTCCAAATCTCACACTGCAATCTCCTTAATTGCTTACTCACTCACCCTAACTCTACCATCAAACAAGCACAATGAATTGCATCTTTATAGGCGCAAGTCTCTTTCTTGTGCCTCGACCTTTGTTGATTCATGTATATATACTAAGCAGTTCTTTAAATTTCCAGGTATAGTCGATTACCTACTTATGGCCAGCCCAGCACGACGAAGTTCAGACGGTGATTAAAGCAACGTCTTGATGGAGTCTAATTTGTGGGCGATCTTCTACAATGCATTTACCAACAATTTAACCACGGCATGGGAAAAAAAAGATAACTGTGACAAGATATAGTGAAAGAACATCGACTAACGCTTCTCAAGGAGAGAGACTTTTGGTTCCGTGATTGCTCTCGAGGCGAAGAAAACATCAAGAAACTTGGGGGAAAGCGAAGGTGAAATTCCAAGAAAGAGAGGACCTGCAGAGTAAATTATGCAAACCCCAAAAGTCAAAAAGCTCCACCTGGCACCGACCACCCAGCTAGTGGCAGACGCAGCAGAATAAGCTCCTTTTGACTGATCAGTAGGTGCTGCTATCGCTTTAAAGGGGATCGTCCACTTTCCTCCTCATTTTCTTTTGAAAACATCAATCCGGTTTCATAAATTTAAAGCTGAAACTGGTTTTTTTCTTTAAAAATGGCATTCAGAGTTTTACTCAATTGAAAGCACACCATTAAGCGGAAAGGGAAGCTGATGATTGTAGATTCTTTTCTAGAGAAATATCTCGTTTTGAGGACTAATTGCACATCATATTATCTACCAAAAGCAGGAAGCTGATCTCAAGTTTCTCAAAATCTCACACTACAATTTCCGTATTTGCATACTCACTCAATTTTATCTAACTCTAGAAGTTGATCTCTAACGTCTCGAAGAAGTTCACAAGAAGTCGAAGTTTAATTATTTATCGCATTAAAAAAATTAGGGATTAATTTTAGCCCCTAAAAAAATTAGTTAATTAATTAATTGCATAGCATATAGTTTTAGGTGCATTTATTTTAATTTGCATTTACATTAGGCCGATGACAAATGGGTTCAAATTGATGATTCAGAATATTAATTTGGTGAATTGGACTAAGCCCACGAAGGAGTAAATCGATCCAAGCCCGTATCCTCGGAAAGATTTTACGGATTGATTTGTGCGAGATTTCAAATTTTTGAAGAATCTTTGCAATACTAAAGGCATTTGAAAAAGGAATTTTCGTGTCAAAAATTAAAACCCTAACCATGAAATATTAAATGTAGGGTTTGAGAAGGAGGCCACACAATTCCATACACGGCCACATTGAGAACGCATTGAGAGACACACGTGAGAGGGGAAGAGAGAGTTCCTTTGCTTTTTTCATTGCAGGCCAAACATTGACACATACGGCCATTGAGAGTAAAACGTGAGTGGGGCTTCACAATTGAGAGACACGTGAGAAAGGAGAGAGTGAGTTTTCTTGGCCAATTCTTGACCAAGACCCACGTCGTTCACAAGAAGTTGCTCTACTTTCAGTCCAGCGGTCATCGACGCTTCAAGAAATTCTGGGCTGAGTTCAAGACCAACTTCGATTAACAAAGCGGCGGGGGTCAAGTTCACAGAGTCATGGCAAAATTCCACTTAATGCATGGTCACACAAGAGAAGGGCACACGTCCTTTCAGTAAAGGAGGACGTGTACATTGAAAGGAGGGACGATTTCGCACACCTATTTTATTGGAATTTGGAGCATCTCCCCATCGTGGTTCTCTAGGTCTCTCCCAAGCTTTGCTACTGCTGTGACAACAAAAGTTATCGTTTTACAGATTGCTTCTCGAGGTTCACGCACATATCGTCGAATCGAGCAATCATCAAGGAGCCGCACGCAAAGCCCCCTGGTGAGTAGCCATCCCGTGAACCCCGCTAAGCACCACCACATCGGGTCGCGAGTAGCCGTTTTAGGATCGGAATTCGGAAGCCAATATTCGAATTAGGTAAAGATCTTACCTATTTTGATTTTCGAAAATGAACCTACCCAACGAGTTATCGCCATGGTGAAGTTACACGTGGCCCCAAGCTAGCTTTCATTACTTGGTTTGAGAGTCATTTTGATAATGTATTTATGCTTCTTAACTAATAATAACTTCCCAAAATTACAACATGGAATCGCTATTTTCCAGTTGTTCTTACCGCTCAAAGTGTACGACAAATGAACATTCTAAGAATAATGAACAATAACATGCAGTGATTTTAGGATTGCTTAGCTTGAAATATAAAAATCAGCATCCATAGGCAGCCACAAAATATGCGGTAGATAGACATATTCACACTTAATGCAAGTAGTTTGAGCAATGTACCATCAACTACATATGTCGATGTGCATAAATAAGTGGTGAGAGATTAGGTTGATTTTGAAGGGTAATTTCCTAACTCATGAACCATCATTGTAATTAAGTTTTAAAACTTATCCAATTGATGCAATCGAGTCACTTTCAACTTTGTTAAACTTAACTAACAAAAAATCCGACGTGACATTATCGGTGTGCGCTTTTTTTTTTTTTTTTCACTTTGCTAGTTTGGCAACCCTCACCAATTGCTCTCACCTGTGCGCTTTTATTTCCCTTTTTTCTGAAAAAAAAAAGTTTATCCTTTTTTTTTTAATAAGGTTTAACAAAGAATTAGGTTAAAAAGAAACATTTGGATCAAAACGATGACGTCTTAATCTTATGCTTAATGCTTTAACAAATTTAACCCTATTTAGGAGAGATAAAACAATAAAAAAAAATCTGCATTAGCATTTTTTGTAAGCCAACTTAAATAAGGTTAATGGAAGGATTTAATTGCACTATTTGATAAATTTTAGAACTTAATTGCACATTTTGAATATTTTAAGAATTGCACTTTCTTAATAAGCCTTAAAATTTTGAATGCACTTATTCCTCTCTAAAATAAGCATTGTTTAATAATAACATTGGGCGGGATGAAAGAAAATCATAATTCCTATGGTTTTTCGGATAATTATTACTACATCAATCAAATCAACGTCATTTTGAGCAATTTTGAAAAAAAAATGAAAAATTTTGAAAAATCAAAAAATCATAACAATGACATTTCATGTCCCGGCGTGCTATGTAGGACGGTCAAAGATTATTAAACCACTACGTCAATGATTTTCAATCACAATTTACTTAATGGACTGTAGTGGAACTTCTCACAAATGTGTAAGATTAAATTGAATAAAAAATTTAGGATTGAATTGATATCTATATAATAAATTTAATATTTTTTTGGTTATTTTACCAATAACTCTATTACAGTTACTTATTGTGCTTAATGGCTTGGTCCACCTTGAATTTCTTTGGTATATAAATTCTTACTTATAAACAAATAAAAAGACTTCACCGTCCACGCTTCGTCGGTAATTGGATATCACCAAGTAGTTGTTTTTTTTTTTGTTCGAAACCAAGTAGTCGAAACCAAGTAGTCGTTAGTAGTTGTCCTAGCAATTTTTATTAGAGGCGAAGGCTTGTCTAAGAGACAAGACCGAAAACCAATGTTCATCGACACGCCATATGAACGCATGAATTTCCTTCCTCGGCTTGTCTTAATCAAAAGTTGACTTGAGTTGTCTTGACTTGGCTTTTCACGGTCCTTCATCGTCGGTTGTGTCTATGTACTATCGCGCTATTTTTAGCGAACTTTACGGAGTCAAGGTCAAACTCACGAAGCAAGTTCCTCTTTTTTCTCCTCATTTGACCATTCTTGGGATCTGCTAAATGGTAATTGGGCTCCACTAATTTTTTTTCTTTTCCTTTTTTTTATTGGAAATGAGTTTTATTTTCCAAAAAAGCAAAGGTTTTGATCAATTAAAATAAACCATTTTCAAGTTTAACTAAGAATTCTCCTTAGCTAAGCAGGGCTTAATAAATCACCAATCGTGCAACTAATTGTGTGATTAGCGATGTAATGAGCTATTAACACAAGATTTAGAGATAGGAAAAAAGACAATTGTGTTTTGAGTCCCTAGCAGACATGTATGAAGGAATTAATGCACGGGTTAAGTTATATTTCTCGCATTATCAAGTTTCACATGCGATGTCTTGACAACTCCAATATGAAAAAGTTTAATAAAGTTTAGAGAAGCCTCTCAAATCAAGTATTTCCTTCCTCGGCTTGTCTTAATCAAAAGTTGACTTGAGTTGACTTGACTTGGCTTTTCACGGTCCTTCATCATTGGTTGCGTCTACTTACTAACGCGTTATTTTCAGCGAACTTTACGGAGTCAAGATCAAACTCACGAAGCAAGTTCCTCTTTTTTCTCCTCATTTGACCATTCTTGGGATCTGCTAAATGGTAATTGGGCTCCACTAATTTTTTTTCTTTTCCTTTTTCTTTTATTGGAAATGAGTTTTATTTTCCAAAAAAGCAAAGGTTTTGATCAATTAAAATAAACCATTTTCATGTTTAACTGAGAATTCTCCTAAGCTAAGCAGGGTTTAATAAATCACCAATCGTGCAACTAATCATGTGATTAGTGATGTAATGAGCCATTAACACAAGATTTAGAGAGAGGAAAAAAGACAATTATGTTTTGAGTCCTTAGCAGACATGTATGAAGGAATTAATGCACGGGTTAAGTTAGATTTCTCGCATTATCAAGTTTCACATGCGATGTCTTGACAACTCTCGTATGAAAAAGTTTAATAAAGTTTAGAGAAGCCTCTCAAATCAAGTATTTCCTTCCTCGGCTTGTCTTAATCAAAAGTTGACTTGAGTTGACTTGACTTGGCTTTTCATGATCCTTCATCGTCGGTTGCGTCTATGTACTAACGCGCTATTTTCAGCGAACTTTACGGAGTCAAGATCGAACTCACGAAGCAAGTTCCTCTTTTTTCTCCTCATTTGACCATTCTTGGGATCTGCTAAATGGTAATTGGGCTCCACTAATTTTTTTCTATTCCTTTTTCTTTTATTGGAAATGAGTTTTATTTTCCAAAAAAGCAAAGGTTTTGATCAATTAAAATAAACCATTTTCATGTTTAACTGAGAATTCTCCTGAGCTAAGCAGGGCTTAATAAATCACCAATCGTACAACTAATCATGTGATTAGCGATGTAATGAGCTATTAACACAAGATTTAGAGAGAGGAAAAAAGACAATTATGTTTTGAGTCCCTAGCAGACATGTATGAAGGAATTAATGCACGGGTTAAGTTAGATTTCTCGCATTATCAAGTTTCACATGCGATGTCTTGACAACTCCAATATGAAAAAGTTTAATAAAGTTTAGAGAAGCCTCTCAAATCAAGTATTTCATTCCTCGGCTTGTCTTAATTAAAAGTTGACTTGAGTTGACTTGACTTTGCTTTTCATGGTCCTTCATCGTTGGTTGCGTCTACGTACTAACACGCTATTTTCGGCGAACTTTAGGGAGTCAAGGTCGAACTCACGAAGCAAGTTCCTCTTTTTTCTCCTCATTTGACCATTCTTGGGATCTGCTAAATGGTAATTGGGCTCCACTAATTTTTTTCTTTTCCTTTTTCTTTTATTGGAAATGAGTTTTATTTTCCAAAAAAGCAAAGGTTTTGATCAATTAAAATAAACCATTTTCATGTTTAACTGAGAATTCTTTTGAGCTAAGCAGGGCTTAATAAATCACCAATCAAGCAACTAATCGTGTGATTAGCGATGTAATGAGCTATTAACACAAGATTTAGAGAGAGGAAAAAAGACAATTATGTTTTGAGTCCCTAGCAAACATGTATGAAGGAATTAATGCACGGGTTAAGTTAGATTTCTCTCATTATCAAGTTTAACATGCGATGTCTTGACAACTCCAATATGAAAAAGTTTAATAAAGTTTAGAGAAGCCTCTCAAATCAAGTATTTCATTCCTCAGCTTTTCTTAATCAAAAGTTGACTTGAGTTGACTTGACTTGGCTTTTCACGGTCCTCCATCGTCGGTTGCGTCTACGTACTAGCACGCTATTTTCGGCGAACTTTAGGGAGTCAAGGTCAAACTCACGAAGCAAGTTCCTCTTTTTTCTCCTCATTTGACCATTCTTGGGATATGCTAAATGGTAATTGGGCTCCACTAATTTTTTTTTTTTCCTTTTTTTTTTATTGAAAATGAGTTTTATCTTCCAAAAAAGCAAAGGTTTTGATCAATTAAAATAAACCATTTTCATGCTTAATTGAGAATTCTCCTGAGCTAAGCAAGGCTTAATAAATCACCAATCGTGCAACTAATTGTGTGATTAGTGATGTAATGAGCTATTAACACAAGATTTAGAGAGGAAAAAAGATAATTATGTTTTGAGTCCCTAGCAAACATGTATGAAGGAATTAATGCACGGGTTAAGTTAGATTTCTCGCATTATCAAGTTTCACATGCGATGTCTTGACAACTCCAATATGAAAAAGTTTAATAAAGTTTAGAGAAGCCTCTCAAATCAAGTATTACTATGTTCAAGTTTAGTCCATTCCATACTTAAGCAGCCTAAAGTTTGAGCCTCTCAAATCGAATTTATGGTCCATTATTTTGTATAGATGTTCCAATCTATCCTATTTGAATTAGAAGTTCTACTTTTTAGCGTCTTCTCAAGATTTTCTATCTCGGGCCGCATTCAGCCCAAAACTGAAAGTGCTATTTACGCATGGTCCTCCTTTTTCTAAACAATGTCCAGAGGGAACTGCAGGTATTTTTTTTATTACGTCATCGATCGTGCTTTTTTATACCAAAAATTGAAAATTAAATAGGGAACAGAAAAGATTTTTTTTTTTTTTTTTTTTTAGATGTCTGAGAACTGTTTGAAATTATCTTAGCCTTGTTGGTGCACAAAATGTTTTCTTTCTTAGCAAATGACTAATTTTTACCCTTCCAATTTAACATGGCCCGCCGATTGGTAAATCAGATGTTTAAAAGATCTCCAAATTGAGATAAACAATGTTGTAGTCGTAAAACATATGATACAAAATGGACAATTATGGTGAGGGTCTTGTTAAGAAGTTCCCCACGAGCATATAATGTGAACACGTTGGAATAAATCAATTTGCGGGCATGCCAAAACAGATGTTGATGAAAATCGACATGCGCAAAGGTGAATAGAACTTTAAACTATTGGAAAATCATCAAGATCACTTTGCGGTTCCAAAATTGGGACAAAATTTCAATGCCTTTTGCTTTATACAGAAGTTTGGTGTAGCCCATTGACCTTGTCTTAGGCTCAATTTGTTTTTTAACTTTCACTCATTTGCTTGGTTAGATCTTTCTTTATTATTTGTTTAGCAAAAGTGATCTCCATCTAGGACTGAAAAGAAATAAGTTCCCCCATCATTCATCAACCCACCTCATTTGTTAATTTTATGAAAGCCTTGCATTTGTTTATCTTCGATGGAAGTTTTATTTTCCAAAAAAGCTATTCTTGTGATAAGATCCCCTTTGACTAAGATATAACATGGAAGTGTCAGGCCTTTAGTGACGTACACATATGCGACCTCTGAATGTGAACTTTTCAGCTATTGTAAAAGACGTTTGATTGAAAATAACCGCGAATTTGAAATTGATTTTAGAAATTGGAAGTTCTGTCATGTCATGAGTCATTCTAGGAACGACAACTCACCTTTTGAGGAATTTCCAGCGAGCTCGGGATTTTACGGAAAACCGAAACGGACAATTCGGAAGACAAACAGAAATTCGGATTGGTCATTTGGAAGGGATTTTTGACATCTAATGTGAGTGAATCGGTAAATGGAAGTTGTTTGGGATTTTTCTGCATTCAAATTGGACCTCAACTGGATTTATTTATTCAGAAAATCGGATTCCGAGAAAAATGAAAGAGAATTCAGATTTGAAGGAAATTCGTGAGATGAAAGGACTGACTCATCTCGGTCTTCATTGAGACTTCAAATTGTACAATTGGTAAAGGATTGGACCCTGGGATGATCAATTGTCAAGTTGTTTTGAATTGATTAAATTATGACTTTAGTTTGTATTATTTTCTTTTTTTCTTTGAGCCCGCACCCTTCATGCACGAACCCCTCCTCTCACGCACGTTTTCCTTATTTTCTTTGTCTCTTGGCCGACCTTTTCTCTCTCTCCTCCCCATCCACTCGTGCGGCCAGCTGCACCCCTCAGTCTCCTACGTTTCTTTCATCTTTTTCATTTGACTTTAGTTGCTCTTATCCTTTCATTTCCCCTCTCAAGCGACAACTTCCTGCCATTTTTATCTTTTGAGTTTATTTGTCTCTTTTATCTTTCTCTCTCTGGTTCACCATCACGGACGGTCACTGCTTCTCTCTTTCTTGTTTTGGGTTGCCGTCCCTTTCTTTCGCACGAACTGCCCAAACAAAATCCACGCCCACGAAGTTCTCCACCGAAGCCTCCTGTTTCTTCATCTTTCTTCTCTCTTCGTGTCTCCATCCAACTACACGAAGACAAGCCAATTGTCCAGCTCATGTCACGCCAGCCCACGTTCCAGTCAACTGTGCCATCCCCTCCATCGGTTTGTGGACCGTAAACCTCCCTTCGTCCATTTCAATTTCACCGAAGCTTTCTTCCCCGTCTTTGACGCCAACGTGCGTCCCTCAACAAGTCAACCTGCCTCAAGCAGAATTCCCAGCTCGACGCCAGCGGAGCCAGCTCGTGGACCAGCCCAGCAGCTCGACCGAAGCTGCTCCTTTCCATTTCAGTCGGGCCATTAGAAGCCGTGGGCTTCAGCTTCAGCTTCAGTTGCAGCAGCCGCGAAGGCCAGTCCATCAAAAGCCAGGCCCACCGATTCAGCGGACTCAGCCCAGCAAAGCCATCAATTAAGCCCAAGTGAACTTCAACTTCAGCCCGTTAACTTCAGTCCAGCCCAGTCCAGCAGTCTTCAGCCCATCTTGGGTCCGTGAAGCTAGCTCAAGCCCGAAGTCAAGCCCAACTTTTACTGTGGGCTTGCAAGGCTTTTAGGCCTGGCCCGAGTGTCTGCCAACGCCGCCGAAAATTTGGATTTCAGCCGCCGTCGCGCCACAGTCGCGGTGAACCGGTTTCTGCAATTAACCGATGAGTTTATACTCTAAACTCTGCTTAGTAGGTTAATGATGTTTAAGGGGTGTTTAGATTTATTTTATTAGGAATTATGTGGTTAGTTAAATTAAATTAGCAATGTAATTATTTAATTGAGCATGTTAGGTGGTTAGCATGGTTTAGCTAAAGCCTAAATAAATTGTACTGTTTATCTAGAAGGGTTCGGGAATTTTCGAGTCTGTATTGGTTATTAATTTAATGATTAAAGGCCTAGGTTAGTATTTTTAGAATTTAAATTGATTTATTTAATTAATTTTCGAAATTAGTTAATTATTAATTATTTTTCCGGAAATTAGGCTGGGATAGTCGATGACCAGAATTTCGTGCTGATTGCAATGGTGTGGTTAATTTTTGCAATTGAGTGTTAAATTATGCAAATTGAGTGCTGATTGGATTTTTGGTATTTAATTCCAAAAATTGTGAATTTTCAATATTTATTCAGAAAATTCCGAGTGTTGGGTTTTAACATCGAAAATAGTTTTTAGTACTATATGAAATAGTGGGATTTCGAAAAGAAAGAATATCAATTTTTCGGGGTCAAGTTGATCGTGTACCCACACACGAGTAATTTCATGTGAATTTCTAATACGAAGAAAAAGGCCAAGCTCACTATTTTAATTGAAGTATTTGAGTGCAATGCACGGTGCCCTAGGCCATATTTGAGTGATCGTGTGATGGTTAAAAGAAATCGTCCCGGGCTATTAAGCTGGATGTTATCTCTATTTGGGATACCCCCTGGACAACGGGAAGCTAGTCACAGTTGATTCTAGACCCTATGTTCCTTCGGGAAAGCCGTTTGATAAAGAGACGTGCCGTGCTCAATGGGGTGAGACGAAGCCTGGCAATGCCAGAAGACTGCTGAACAGAGAGTAGGCCGTGCTATATGCCGAGATCAAAACTAGGAACGCATGATTAATTGAGTGTGGCGTTTCAGTTATTGGAGCTTATTTGTTGCTCATGCTCTCATGTTGTCTATGATATAAATTGTACTGACCTACAGGGTGGATTTGAGACGAGGTAAGTCTCATTGATTGTGTGATTGTGTGATTAGGACACTTCTGAGCATATTTCCCTCCTAATTGGGGTTTAGAGCTTAGACTCACTGAGATTATATCTCACCCCGTTGTGGGACAACATTTTCAGGGTCGTGGAGTGGAGGACCTGGAGTTGAGAAGAGGTGATCGGAAGCATAGGTCAGTTAGGATTGCTTCTTTTTAGAAGGCCAGTCTTTTGAAATCTTTTTGCCATAGACTTTTGTACATGACTCAGTGTATATATAAAAGTATGTTTGTTTGTGAATCTATTGTCCTGCTTTTCTATCCCGAGATAATTATTGTTAAGGGATTTATAATTTGCTTCCATATGTGCAATAAAAAAAAAAGGGTCAACAACTAGTCCTGGGAAGTCGCAAAATTATTATCGACCATAGAGGGATGGGCACACGCTCGGGGTTCGGGGCGTGACAGCCATTACTCCCGAGTTCATATATAACAAGAGCGTATGAATAATATACACATATATATTATGCTATGTTATATGATTGTTGGTTATTTTCTTGTTGGGTGCATTTTTTTTAGTAAGAGGAAAAAGGATAATGGCTTGAAAATTTCACAGAGGAACCAAACTTGGAGCTTAATCATGCTAGTCTAAGACTAAATCAAGTCAACTGGTTTTGAGGATGCTAGCATCGGGTGAGGGCCAACGGAGGGAAAAAGGTGAAAAAGAAAGAAGAAAAAGAAAAGAAATCATAAAATTAAAAAAAAATTAAAAATTGTAAAAGTTATCCATGTTGGCGCTTGTCATGCAATGTAGGACGGCTGGTGATGACTCAACCACCACTTCAGCGATTTCCAACCAATTAGTAGATTGTTAAAATATTTATGATTAAATTAATAAATCATCGAAATGTATAGGACTAAATTGATAAATTGTCAAAAATTTTAATACTAAATTAGCACGATTGAAAGGTTTAAGAATGAATTGACTGTCGTACAATAAGTTTAAGACCTTTTGGACAATTTTCCATCTTCGAGCTCATCAAAAGCTTCTCAAGATCTCACATTGCAATCTTCGTATTTGTGCATACTCACTCACCCCAACTCTGCTCTTTATAATGTCTTGTTAAAGTCAATTTGAAACTTCCTCTAGAAGTCGGTCTTTAACCTCTCAAAGAAGTTGAATGAATGAGTCCTCCTTCTTGTAACTTATGTTAGCTATCTCAAAACCTCTTCAGTAGCCTGCAGCAATGCACGATGAAGAAAAAGTTTGTTTTATTGGGTGTAGGATAAAACGATATCAAATGACAACCAATCGGTCTACAGCCAACCAAAATTTGGTCAAACATTGTTAAATTTGAAGAAATTTAGGACGCTCTAAAAGATTCATGAACCAATGTCAAATAGATATTGTTGATGGAATTGGTGAAATTGGATCAAACTACCAAACTTGAATAGGTCATCATTATGTTACTTCATTGATGGACCATCATTTGAAATTTAGGGATCTATTTGAAATGAGATGTCGGTTTCTAAGGGATTTGAATTATGAGATAAGCAAATTATACCAAGTAAAATCTTGAGAAATCATGGTACATACTCACGAATTATTCTTAGTGAGATTCTAACAAAAAAAGATTTTAGTTTGTAGTATTATGCTAACTCCTTTATCTATATTATGTGCAACGAGAGGAGATTCTGTGATTTCTTCGAGCATTTTCTTTCTCTTTATATTGAAATGGTCAATTTGGAACTTAGTCAATAATTTACTGTTAAATTCCGCCCTTTACCTTTTACTAGTAATTTATGACCGGAACATTGGTAACTTTGTGTCAATCTTTTTTATGGCTGCAGAATCTTGGAATCGTTCCTCTATGTATTGCAGAGGACCTTAAGACACCTCGAACATTCATTTAAAAAGTCCCACGAAAACTTGCACACCTTTGTAACAAATATATTTAATTGTGTTTCGTCAACAGTGGACTCAAATCGGAATGATCTTTATGTTCTTCTAATTTACAATCAGCTTTTCTCTATCTTGCAACAAATTAAGCCTATTTTACAGAATAACTTAAATCAAACTTCCTCTTGTCAATTAAATCTTCTCCATTCATTTTCTGTTCCAGTTTTTCTATTCTTGAGTTATTCTATAGGATACGAATTTGCTCGAGTGTACAACTATTTGTATGCAAAAGAGTTGCATTGCGCATTGGAACTCTCTATATTTGTAAAGTTCAGTTGAGTGACTTATGTACCTCACATTTAGTGGTGAAATAGCATAGCATTACCTGTTAGTTTTCAAGACTAACCCCCCATAGCTGCAACGTCAATTAGGGCCTCTTTCCATGTCCTCAATTAGATGCAATTCTAATTTTTTTTTTTTTTACTGATTATTGAAGCTCCGTTTATTTTATTTCTTTTGCATAGCACCAATCAAGCACAAGTTGTTAATATAGGAGGAACCTCAGACAAGCTAATTCTTCTTGTGCGAAGCCGTGACCACCGAACAAAAGGCTTAGCGCTTCAACATCATCTCTGAGAAACTACTGCCCATTTTTGTTTCTACTTTTTAGGAAATATAACTTTTTAATAAAAAAAATTGGTTTGAAACTAAATTCTTCATAAAATTAGGAAGATTCAAACTCAAGACTCTCTAATTTTGATATTATGTGAAATTTTGTTGGACCATCGACTATTCTAAAAGTTTAAGCTATTAGATAAATATTTTTTATTATTTAATTATTATTTAAATATTCTAACACTCTCCCTCAAGTGTAGGCTAACCTTTGGCCTTAGCCTAAAGTATATAAATATGCGATTGGAGAGGCAAATATGGGCTTAGAAAATTTCAACTCGGGACACCGCTAACTCGATACCATTTGAGATTTATGCAAGACCACTATTGACTATTCTAAAACTTAAATTGTTAGATAAATGTATGATTTATTATTTAATTATTATTTAAATATTCTAATAGGAAGGATGGAGCTGACCTTAGAAAAGAACGATATCATTTTCTTGATGGCGTTGCGTAGGATGCCAACGCTGCAAACTCCATTGGTTATCTTGTTTCAAGAGGGTCACGACAACACTCGAGCACTCTTATTTTCTTCTTCTTCTTCTTTTTAATTTAAAAAATGCTTCTTTCTATATACTAGAACCCATAAAATTAAGCCAACCATCAGTCAATCTCATTTGGCTCTCTCTACAAACTATTAAGACCTTTGACCTGAAGGTTTCACATAGAGATATCACATACACACAACTAAATGTGAAAATAGTATGCTTTATCCAGAAAACGAAGAGATTTGTGGGTAGCGTCCACTCCACATGATTCTTTTCTTTTCTTTTCTTTTTATTTTTTGCTAAAACTCCATGAGATTTTTTTTTTTTTTCATTTAGCAAGATTTGGCCCCACTCCCAAAATTTTGTGATTTCTCTTAAATAATTCCCAGTCATTTGTTTTTTCAATTTACACCCGTACCCTGCTCTAGTCCATTCTTGTGTTGATCATGTTTTTAGTTTCTCTTTCACACCACCAAAAATTCGAGCTGTAGCCAATTCAAGTGCTTCTTCGAGACTCCAACAATGAACAACGAAAGAAAAAGTCTATTTTCATCAGGCATGCAATAAAAAGGATATCAAAATGACAATCTAATCGGTCCACCTCTGATCCATCATTGCTCAAATTAAAAAAAAAAAAAAAAAGTTAAGATGCTCACCACAGAATAGGAAAAGGAACAAAATTGCAAGAAAAACAAGAATCCAACGCTAAGAAATAAGACAAATGCCATTTCTAACTAAACTAAAGGGAAACCACGATCAATATATTGAAAGTGCACAATGAAGAACATTTGTCTTAAACCCTATTATAAAATGTTAAAAGCTTAGTCAATTTTGAGCATAATTTTTTTTTTTTATCAAAGATTTTCATACATGTTAAGAAAAAACTACTCAAAGAACAATTTTTAAATTTTTTTCTAATTTTTAGAATTTTTGGAATTTATTAATTCTTTTTTTAAAAAGAAAACTTGATTTTTCAATCTGGAAATAGGGACTTTATTAAATTTTTTAAAAAAGAAAATTTGAATTTTCAATCTAGAAATAAAACTTCACAAGCCCACTCTTCCTAAAGAAACGCCAAACCTATTACTGAAGCCCTCTTTCAATTAGTCAATCTAAACCCAAAAACACCAGCCCAGTTATAATTAGAACCACGCCCTGTGGCATCGACCTTAGATACACGGTGGTCGCTAGGCCCATCACGTGGGACAAGTGCATTATGTTTATCAATGAGGTCTCATCGAAATCTTTCACGTGAGACCAAGACTCATTCCAAATGATTTTCAGTCCTACCAACTCAGGTATGCTAATGAAGAAACATCCGAGGATCGGCCATTGGAAAATTGAGGCCCCACCCACAAAACAAAAAGTGCCTCCTGTGCGGACCCGGACCAATGAAATTATAGTCTCGACAAGGATTTTCCTATGGGCAAGACCGAGATTTGATCCATGGAAGAATAGACAAGATATTTGGCCATCTAGTGAAGGATTATTGTTGCGGGCCATGTAAGTAGACTCTTAATTCACGCATAAGCCCATGTCCAAACTAAGGTCGACACTTGAGTATCGGTTATAAAAAAAGGACAGGCTTCAAATTGTTCATTATTTGAAGGCTTCTTCCACTACTTAGGAGATTAATTGTTAATCTATTTTAATTAAAACTTCACAAGCCCAAAACTCTTCCTGTGAAAAGATGGTGCATTTTGGTTGTGGTAATGTGATGAAAGGTCGCACATATGCATGGCTGCAAGGTAAGTTATGCATGAATGATATGGCTTACTACTTAGGACTATTTTAATTAAAACTTCACAAGCCCACTCTTCCTAAAGCAAAGGAGGGAACGCCAAGCCCTTAAATATACAATTGTTATCTTTTGAAGCCCTCTTTCAATTAGTCAATCCAAACCCGAAAACACCGATGCCCAATTATAATTAGAACCACGCCCACCTGCCCTAAAACCCATTTTTCCCTTATCGCCTTCCAAATACAAATGCTCCTAATATCTATATGTGAGACTGAATTTTGGTAGATTTTGCAATTATTCTAACATTCAATGGACCGTGCTTTCTTTTTATTTTATTTTATTTTACAATTGATGCGCTTTTTAATCGCAATGATCACTTTTCCGGCGATGTGTTGAGATGTTAGACACATGGTAGTGATGGGTGAACATGTGTAGTCACATGGCATTCAAAAAATTGGCCACATGTTTGCCACATCAGCATTTTGTTGGAAGATTTTTTTATTTTTTTGGGAATCCAGCCAAAATACAACATTAGATTAAAAAAAAAATGGTAAAGTTTCATGCTCTTAATGAAAGAAATTAGGATTAAGTGACACGATTGCAAGTATGCTAAAGTTCAATAAACATTCATAAAATTTACCTTGAAATTCCTGAAGATATTTATGCTACAAAAATTCAAGTAACTTTCTAGAGGAGATCCCATGCCTACCTGTGTTCTCCCAAAATTCCATACAGGCTTACAATGTGTATCAGCTGTCACCCATCTTCAATTAAACTCCAATCAAAATCCGGCGTTATCCATCATATGCGTAAAAACCTCCACAATAATCAATTCAACCATTTCTTCAAGGCTGCACCAATGCACAAAGAAAAGTTCACATCAATGACTCTAACAAACCTAACCTAAAGATCATTTAACTCATGCACCAAAAAAAAAAAAAAAAAAAAAAAAAAACCACAAAACAAGAACTTAGGATTTATTTTTCCCACTCAATTTCTCTGGCTATGATGAACTACAAGGATCTGCTTGAGTATGGCACGTGAGGCTTCTCCGCCTTTGTTTTCGTGCTGAAATTTTTACAATTACATTGTCCTCGACTTGTGCTCGAGTATGGCTTTCCCATCACTCCAATTGATCGGAGCCAACTCTCTCCTTGTGCTTGAGTATGGCTTTTTTGTACAAATCGGTTTTGAGCTTCACATCATCAAGCTTCGCCTCATAGACAATGGGGATGATCTCTTTCTTCCCATCTGATTCTGAGGTGCATTCTACCATGTGGGCTACCTTACGGAGACATCATGAACTAAAAGTGAAGTTTTGAGAGAAATGGGTATGCAAATCCAAGACTTATTCACTGCCTTCAAAACTTCACTGATTTTTTCACCATCTTTGAGTTCTTCATTGCTAAGGAAAACGCAGAGCCCCGCACAGACCATGCTGCGGTAAAGGTAATCAGTGAAGTTTAGATGCGTGTCGCTTCCCCTAAAACTCAAAAACACGTCGAACTCAGATTCTGGCTTAGTTTTCATGCTCAACATGGCCTTCGAGCTCCTCTTCCTCTTTATTTTGGTCAATCATCTCGGAACCCTGCCAACAATTATGGACTTCAACCTAACAAGACTCGGAAATAGTAATACCATCAAACAAGCACAACCAATCGCATCAACCATTTATGTGTGTGAGTTTCTTTCTCACCCCTCGACCTCTGCCAAGATAATGTATATATCTCAGCAATTATTTAAATTTCAAGTCAAGTAGATTACATGCTTACAGTCTGGCTAGTGGACGGAGTTCAGTCGGTGATGCCTCGATGGAGTTGAATTTGCAGCCGATCCACTACCCTGCATTCACCAATGAATCCCAAAACAATTGGTGTGATTTTTGGCTCTGCGCTCTCGATACGAGGAAAGCATCAAGAACGCCGGGACGATAGAGGTGAACTTTCCGTGAATGCCGCCTCCTCCACCTAGTCCACCTCTCTCTCTTGGCCGTGCCGGCGTGCTCTTCGTGGGTGCGTGCCCCTCTCTCTGTCTTCCTTACGAAAGCAACTTAGAAAGACATGAGGCTCGGCAGGCATTTTCCATATCTTCTTTTGGGCTGAAGAACCTAACGGTCTTGGGTTGTACGAGATGAGCCCGATGTATGTTTTATTTTCTTAGGAAAAACGTGTACTCAGTTTATTAACAAAAATTCAGGTGTCAACATTAATTGGTCTACATCTATACTGAAATTCGTTCCAACATTCCTCAATTTGGGGAAATTTAAGACACTTTTGAAAATATATGTTTTCTTTTTTCTATGATTGTAAGAATTGCCTGTAAATTAGATATAGGCCGTGTATGCGCGGACATATTTTATGAATCAGCACAATTCATGTAAGTGACGAGTGTAATGTCTAATAATGCATGCTCTATGATGTTGTTCATTGTTGTTATTTTGTGATGTACAATTTTTTTTTTTTTTTGACAAAATGGGAATCACCATCCAAACAAGAATTTAAGCAGGAGCAAAGCAGATTCCAGCTTTTCCTGATTTTGAAATTGATTAGTAAATATGATTTGAGTAATACGCCCATGCTTATTAGAGAACAGGAAAAGGAACAAATTTTGCATGTACGAAATTGGTTATTGAGTTTGGCAAGTGAGGCTTCTCCGCCTTTGTTTTCGTGCTGAATTTCCGTGTGGGTCGGCCTATTCTCTTTTTCTCGGCCCGACCCAGCATCCTTCCTCTCCTCTTTTTTCTTTCTCCCTCCGGCCCGGCCTGTGCACTGCTCATCTCTTCCCTCTCTTTTTCCCTCTGCAGCGAGACGAGGACACTGGTACGATGGGGAACATTACAACCGCAGGGAGTGTCGCACGAAGACGTCCGGTAGAAGGTCAGGCCAGCAGGGGTAGCTGGCATCGCAGGAGGCCATGGGCGCTGGGCAACTTAAAAGGGAGAGAGGAGAGCGAGCCAAGGGGGATTGGTGGAGAAGAGAGGAAGGGGGAGAGAGCGAGAGAGCGAGAAGTAGGGAGCAAAGAGTGAAGGGTCTTCTCCGGTAGCCGCCGCGCTTGGACCTCGGCCGCCGAGCCTCGCCAACGCGTGCTCTCCCCACGATAGGTTTCTGTTCGTTTCTTTTTCGTTTGTTTCAAGTTGCGTTGATTTCCCGAGGATCCCGGTTCGGGGGCGCGGGGCGAGCGGACATAGTCCGATCTATCGAGCTGGCCCCCATTCGCGGCCGTCGAGCCGGGTAGGGAGCATGCCGACCGCCCTCTGCTTTTCCCCTTTTTTGTGCCCTGTTTTGCCTCGCTTTGTTGTCCGGTTTGCGCGAGTCCCGTCCCCGTCTGTTTGTGCGCTGCTATTTTAGATTGTTGCTTGTTGATGGTCGCAAATTTGGGCGCAAGTTTGAGCCTTGTCAGTTTGGTTTTGCTTTCTCTTTCAGCGAGTGTGCTTTAAATGCTCGATAGTCGATATAATGCCTCAGTTAGTGTTGTTGTGAAAATGAGACCGAGGTTTGGTTTGTTTCTGTGAAAGCATATCAAGGATCTGTCTAAAATATTTTCATCGACTTAAGATGCCATTTGATTGATTGATGTAGGATGAACTCGACACCAAAGTGTTGGGTCATCGACATGCCATATCACTTTTAGTCAAACGCCTGAGACTTGCTCGACGAAATGTTTCTGAGAAGTGTTTAAGAAATGAATTTTGTTTTGGTTCGAATCTGAAGGTGCGTCTTGATGTGGCGTGTTCGTTCACTAGTTGTTAAACTTGATTTTCATTGACAATGAAGTCACTGCGTTGCACTTTGTTTGAAATATGCTGCGTCTCCTCCATTGAACGGGATGAGTGGCCAATGTGATGGTAGATGTTGGAAGCGAATTTGGTATTTTCGGTGGTAAGCCACAGTGGTGGTTAGTGATGGCCCGGTGGTGTTAGATCGACATATGGTAAGCGATAGACGATGGTGGTCGGAGATGTTGATCTAGCGCTGCTAGAGTTAAAGTTCGACCATTAGTTTCCAGGCTGTCGTGGCTACGGGGTGGTGGATAACAGTGAGCCTTGGCTTAGTGCCTTGAGAGCTTTGTCAACAAGTGAGCTTTCCCTTTGGTGTGCGTTTTTACTTCTTTTTTTTTTCCCCAAAAACCTTAATACTGAAATAAAAGAGAAGAAGGAGTTTTGATGTTGGGGAACGATGTGGTGAAGAGGTTGGAGTTCTGGGAATGTGAGCGGGCGTAGACGACAGAGAACAAAAGAAAGACTTGTTTGAGTACCTTGGGCGGGCCTGGTCAGATTTAGGTTTAATTCAACCGTGGTGGAGGCTACATGTGATGACTCTTTGGGCTGAACTGTTCCTTAGCAGATTGGCCTTGTTGGAAGGAAGGGCCTAGTGTAATAGCCCGATTTGCGTCCGAGGCCCAAGCTGGAAAGACTATAACAACTCTTGTTCGGGCTAGGTTAAGGGAATATTTTATTTTATTTTAAAAAAAAATTTAATTAAAAAACCGAAATTTTTTTAATTGAAAAATATTTTAAAAATTATAAAATTCCGAAAATTTTAATTTCCTCCAAAAATTAGGAAAAAGCTTAAAAATTAACTTTGGAGTATTTTTCCCTTAAAATGTATGAAAATTCTTGATAAAAATTGCGCTCAAAATTGAACAAGCTCTTAGAGTTTAGAAATAAAGTTTTGAATATTCTTAAAGACAAATGCTAGGTTATTGTTTGCACATTTCTATTTCGATTATCATTGGATTACACGTTCTCAATGTGTTGATTATTGTTTCCCTTTAGTCTAGTTAGGAATGTGATTTTTCTTATCTATTAGTGTTAGATTCTTTTTTTTTTCTTGCAATTTATTTAATACTTCCTTTGTTATTGATTGCTATTTTAATTATTGCACACCTACATGTTCACATTACATGTTAATGGATAGGCTTAAAATCAATCCAACTTGATAAACATCTTGTTGTTTATCAAGTTGAACAAGATTAGGTGACGAAAGTACACTAGCTGCTTAATTAGTTTAATTGAGTTTTCGACTCTAAATACTCTAGTTGCGTAAGAAGTGAGGTATACTCTCATACTTTGCTTTGTTTATAGCCAATTCTAATAGGCTAGTGGTGACATATTTGAGAATACTTATAGTGTCAATTTCATTTAACATTAAATACTCCAATGTCGAGCGGAGTAAGAGCTGGGAGGGCCCATGTCTAATCAAGTGCCTTAAGCTCATCATTTGGGCAATACCCTTAGATCTATGTACCCTTTCCCCTCCAAATGGAAATAGTAGGTCTCGACACTAATTACTTTTACTTTCTTTAAATTGCCAATTGAATTGAATCAGATAGATTGGCCATCTTTAATATTTTTAAGTCCAACTCACTCCACAATTTGAATTTCACATGAGTATGGAAGCTCAAAATCAACATAAATGTGTAAGCTTTAACTAGTCATTCACTAGAATTTGGAAGCTCCTCTATCTCGCGGCACCCCCTTAACGACAAACGTGCAAGCTTCACTAACCGCCCAATAGAGAGTGGAAGTTCAATGATTTTTTAGATCATATACATGAACAAGTTAGTCCAATTTCATTTTAATCCTAATTTCATTTTAATCTTTCAAACAATGTACCAAACATTAAATTCATAATTAGCAAATGAATGCGGCTCTGCAGAATTTTATGACATGGAATAAATCAATGGAAATCCATTTCTTTTTTCTTTGACAGTGAGCCAACCAAATGCTTGAGTAACATTAAAACGGACGGTCAATGATTTCCTAGATCTTACACATGAACAAGCTAGTCGAATTTCATTCTAAATCTATCAAATCACTAAAATCATAGTCCATTTTGGAGTGATTCCAACCAACACGGAATATCTTTTCTGCACCTTCTTTTTCTTCACACCCACCTAGAAAACTTTTCCAAACATAGCAAGAGAAACGACTTGAATGTACTTGATTGCTTCTGAGAAAAAGTTTGCATTGCAGTGACTAGGAAATTCTATTGTGGTAAAGTTAAAAGTCTTCATTGCATTTACCTCCTCTCTCTCTCGTAGTTTCAGGGCTTTCCCATAAATCAACACCCAACTAAACTCACGAGTTTATTCTTCAACAATAGTGTACCTTCTAAATTCCTGAACCTAGTTATGGATCCAAAACCTATTATCATCTCCTATTGCAGTGTGAGGTTAACAATTACAATCATTCCACATGATAACCACATATGTTTTGTTGTCTTTGATGAAAAAAGCATGCTATATTCAGAAATACTTGCAATTATCGTCCACTCTCCAGTCGATTCTTTTATTTTCTTTTTCTGTTTTTGAAACCCCATGCAATTCTTTCCCTTCACCAAGATTTGACCACATTCCCAAAATTTTATGATTTCTCTTGAAAGATTTCCAGTCTTGTGTTTTTATTTTTTTATTTTTTTTCAATTCACACCCCAACCCTCTTCTAGTCCATTATTGTGATGATCATGTTTCAGATGTCTCGAGGATGTCTTCCTTAGCCGATTCAAGAACTCTTTTTAAGGCTTCAACAATGCACAACGAAACAAATAGTCTGTTTTCATCAGGCACGTATGAAAAGGATATCACAATGACAACTTTTGGTTACAGCTACACCAATTGTTGATTTTCGATGAAACACAAGACATATCAAATGTAAAAAATCGAGAAAATTTCTTTTCAATTGTTGATTTTCGATGAAACAATCAAATGTTATAGACACTCCATCTAGACATATCTTTATGAGTATCATTAATTTTGCTCCAGTTCCAAATTCCCTGAGTTAAAATGAAAGTAATACCTCATTCATTCCATACTCATCACTTTTTTTGGGTATCTTTTCAGTCATGTTATGGATACAATTAAAAAAAAAAAATTCGATCTAACAGCTTCTTTAATGCTATTATCTCTCTACTATAGAGTGGACTCAAAGACATTTAACAAAACTTTCATGAAAAAATTTCGCCAAAGCCCACACGCTCTATACAAAAGAATAACAACTGTGTATCTCCGACAATGGAGAAATTGGAATTTTTACAGTATTCGACAAAGCTAACACTTTATTCCCTAAATCTTTAATAGATTCCGGAGAAAATTAAAGTATACAATGTGAAACCAATACAATTTTTTTTTCACTAAAAACAATTTTTTTTTTTGTCACAAAAAACCTCTATCTTGTATTAGTGGTGTTGGAAACGGATTCCTTAAAGATGAACTGATACTTGAACGATCGAATGCCGAAAATAAACGTGAAAACATGCCTAGAAACATGTAAAACCGATCAAAAGACATATCACGAAAATGGAGATACCTTGTTTACCACATATTAAGTATCGTTGCAGACCTAGAGGAATTGATCGAAGCCCTAGAGTTCCATTCTTCGAGAATGAGTACACCGTTATCTCAAGGGAAGAAAAAGAACGTATTGATTTTATTTTATTCTAAACGTTCCCCCTTTTTCTATAATATGCAATATTATAAATTGATTGATCACATTTATATTTCTCTTGATCTCCTTTTAGTAATGATATATTGTATTCACAATTATAATTATCCAAAAATAATCATAATTGATCGACCAATGAATGCAAAATTAGAATGTGATATCTCAAACTCAGTCTTTCTCTTTCCTTGAAACTCTTAGTTTCAGTTGAACTCGTTTTTTCTAGAAATGTCCCATTAAATTGAATCAATTTATGATCATAGACAACATTCTAAAATATCAAATATTGAATAGAAATCTTGATAATAAGTAAGAGTCATGAGAGCACTTAATTGGGAAACTATTTTCCTAAAGAGTCTCCACGGCATAAAAGTTGTGATAACAACTTTTATCAATCTTATTAATTGTCTCATATATACATAGTGTGAAATACTTATTACGGTATTAATTCATTTTCCATGGAACATATGTCTTCAATTTTAATACCATACATATGATAGTTTAAACATACTTAATATCTAACTTGAGTTCATGTATCCACTCCTTCAAAAATCCATAAGAACTCACATTTGACATCAAAGACAAATAAAGTAATATGTAGGTTATTTTACTTTCAGACAGAGTAAATATTATGTTTACATCTTAACACTCAATTACATTTATATTTTAAGTTTGAGCTCTTGATTATTACCTAAAATAATAAGCTTAAAAACTATCGCATCTCATTTATCACATAGTAAATACAAGCGATTACCCGTGTGAGTGGGTTAACTTCTTATATGTCTGACATACTTTCTCAATTTTATATGATGCACTAAGCATTAAAATGCATACATGTCAAACATAAATCCTTGGCATTAATAATGAAAGATAACTTCATTAAATGTTAACATTTAGGAAAATTATAATATTTAGTACATCAGCCTCTACGCAATCCTAGTGATTTTATATGACTATAGAACACATATCTAGGTATAAGCTTCATTATAGGATCTGCTATGATTCTATACGTAGATATGTACTATAAGTTCACATTTTTCATACAACCATATCTTTAATAAAATTATACTTTGTATTTTTATATTTGGTCTTATCATGATATTTTGGATCATTGGTGTACACTATTGCTACTTAGCTATCACAATTAACCAACAGTGAGTTTGCAGCATTCTTTTTTTTTTTTTTAACAATACTTAAATGATCAAAAAATCTCTTAAACCAAATACCTTCTTATATTATTGCTGATAATGACATTAACTTAGCTTCCATCGTGGACAAGGCTATACACGTTTCTTTCTTATTACTCTAAGACATTGCACCATTATTTAGTAAGAAACCAAATCTAGAAGTAGATCTTTTTTCATCTAAGTCTCCTCCCCAATCAGCATCCGAATAGCCTTCAAGTTGTAGATCTTTTCCTTGAGAACTCAGTTTATAATCAGCAATTCTTTTCAAATATCTCAGTATTCTTTTGACAATTTTTCAATGTATTTGTCCAAAATTAGATTGGTATCTATTTGCTATTCCAACTATAAAACATATGTTAGGTTGTGTACACATCATAGCGTTCATTAAGCTTCCAACAGTACTATAGTAAGGAACATATTTCATTTGTTCATTCTCTTGTGGAATTTTTGGACAAAATATACAGCTCAATTATTCATCTTTTGCAATATGAGTATCTATAGGTTTGTAATCTTGCATACAAAATTGTTCAAGAGCCTTGTTTATATAGGTCTCTTGTAAAATAGACAATGATCTCTTCAAACGATCAATTAAAATCTTAATTCCAAGAATGTATGTAGTCCCACCCATGTCTTTCATCTCAAAATTGGAAAATAACCAACTCTTAACAGTATTAACAAACTTCATATTACTTCTGACAATCTGTATATCATCAACATATAATGATATGATCACAAATTGATCTTTGGATCTTTTGATATATACATAATGGTCTTCATCAATCATTGTAAAAGCATATGCCATTATGGCATATATCATTGTCATGATTACTACTTAAGGCCATATATTGATATGAAAAGTTGACATACCTTTTGTTCTTGGCCTTTCAAAACAAAACTAACGGGTTATTCCACATAAATTTCTTCTAATTCTCTATTTTAAAAAAAAAAAAACAGTTTTTACATCCATTTGATGTAGCTTAAAATCCATACTTGCTACTATTGCCAAAATAAGGCGAATTGAGGTAACTCTTACTACGAGAGAAAATATTTTATCATAATCAATTATTTCATATTGATTATACCCCTTTGCCACAAGACAAATCTTATTTTTTCTATTGAGCCATCAACTTTACGCTTTATTTTGAGAACTCACTTGTTCTCAATGGATTTGTGTCATTTTGGAAGATTAACCAATTCCTAGATATGGTTTGACTTCATTAACTCCATTCCCTCTTTCATTATATGTATCCATTTTTCCTTATTATGACAATTTAGAGCCTTATTTATATTTCTTAACTCATCTTCATCTTATTGAGCAACCATAAAAGTTTACCCTTCAATGTCAAATATCTATAGGAAATACTTTTACCACTTGTTCGTCGTACGAGAGATTATACACTTTGCACATTATTCTTCATTATACTCTCACTTGGATTAGATGATAACGATATCGTCTTATCAAGTGATTGTAATTGAGATTGAGTCGAATTTAATTTATCATTTCTCATATTACTTCCACTTAGATGAACTTTATTAAGTTAATTATCTTGATCCAATATTTCAAATAAGGAGTAGTCCTCACCTATTTCGTCATTCTTGAGAAATTCATTCTTTAATAATGTGACATCTCATACCACCCGCCACGGTGGCTCCGCTGGATAAGACTCCATTGATCCTTGCTCTCAAGATGAGGGGTTCGAAACCCAGCGGAGGCGCTTGGTGCCTTAAACGCTTGCATGAGGTGGTGGTTCCCTCGTGCGGCCCCAGGGTTTGCCCGCCGATTGCCGGCTGTACGGGTTTCCCTGGGTCATCAAAATAAATAAATAAATAAATAAATAAATAAATAAATAAATAATGTGACATCTCATTATTCAAATTTAGTTATACTCTCACTTTCCTACTCATCTATAAAATATATACCATTTCGAGTGTTCTCAGTATCTTAAGAAAATACTCTTCTTATCTTTGAGACCCAATTTCTCATATTTGTGAAAGGGCTCATGAGTATAGGTAACATAACTCATATGGAGTGGAAGTAATTAATTTGGAAGGTACACGATTAAGTATATAAGCAGCAATTGATAAAATATCATTTCAAAAGGTGATAGGTAAGTTAATATGAGCCATCATTGACCTAATCATTTCCGGTAGAGTTTTGTTTCTTCTTTCCGCAACATTATTTTGTTAAAAATATAAGGAATAAACAATTGCCTTTCTATTCCTTTTTCATTACATAAATTTATAAACTCTTCAAATAGATATTCTCAACGTTGATCATATCTCAATACTTTTATTTTCTTATTTAATTGATTTTTTACCAAGCTCATAAACTTATTGAAATAACTCAATATTTCAGATTTAAGAGAAATCAAATAGAAATGTCAGAATTGAGTAAAATCATCTATAAATGTGATGAAATAAACAGTCACATGACTTCCTCTCACATTTATTGGATCATAGATGTCAAAATGGATTAATTGTAAAGGAAATTCAGTTTTTTTTTTTTTTTTTTTTGGATAAGTGCATTGGAAATCCTAAAATTTGTTATGAAAATGCAATTAAGTCTTAAAACTTTTAAAAAGTGCAATTATGTCCCAAAACTTGTCACAAAGTACAATTTGAAAGGACTAGTATAAATACCTAGAGGGGGTGAATAGGTGTGAAATAATCTTTCGCAAAAAACGTTAGAAATATTTTGCTTTTGGAACTGAGTTTGAAAAACAATAGAGCGAGTTCAAACTTTAGCAGTTAAATAGAACTACGAACAAAATAAATAAGTTCATGGAAGAGAATAAGAACACATGTTTTATAGTAGTTCGGTTTAGATCAAGCCTACGTCCACTCTCCCACGCTGACAGCCTCTTGGCTGGTTTCCACTGTAAATCAAAAGAGAATTTACAATCTGGTGATCTCAACTTCTCAGTGGAGAGTCTCTACAGCTCTCTCACGAAGTCACACTATAAGTCTCTCTCTTTTGAATACAACTTTTAGCTCAGTATAGGAAGTAATGAGAAATTGGGAAGCTTCAGATTTTGGGATTTCTCTTTCACGCATAGTATCGAATGATTGGAGAGGTCTCCTTAAATACTCCTTCGTGTTTTCTCGACCGTTGGCACTTTCCAAAGGAATTCTTCTAATCAACCCGTTTGACAAAATCAATCAAGGAGATCTCTAGCCGTTTGAAGATTGTGACAAAAGGTCATCAATCATGTTTGTCATGCCTCGAACCCCAAGTGTGTGAACATCCCACTGCGGTCGATCAAATATGTGCGACGTTCCCAGGACGTGTCGCTGACCTATTCATTTTAAATGCACATGCGAAAACGTGTTATAAAACCCCTGATAATAAAACACGGGATAGAAAAGCAGGAAGCAATTCCACAACATAACATTTTCATAAATCAACGGTGTTACAAACAAAGGCCCATAGCCAAAAGTTTACAAAAGGTCGACTCTTAAAAAGGAACCGTCCTACAACCTACAAGTCGAACACGTCCTCCAATCCTCCTTGACTTCACCTCCGCAACTCCTCAAGGCCAAACAAAGCGATTGGGCCGCTCCATCCACTAGAGACCTGAAACTATTGGCCCACAACGAGGTGAGACATTATCTCAACAATTCACCCCCTAAACCCTTATTAGAAAGAAAATACACCAAAGGGTGGCCTAGCCATAACACACAGAAGACTTATCTCGCCTTATTTCTTTCCTGTAGGTTAGTACAGTTCGTATCACTCAATCACAGGTAATAATAAGAACTTAAACAACTGGAGTGCAATCACTTTCACATAATCAACAACCATAGGAGTCCTAATTATAAGACCAGATATTTATTATACGTCCCATAATCCGGCTCATCAGCAATACTCAGCATGCATTCCAATTGTTATTCACTACCACACAAGAGCATAGCCTACTTGCAATTCGGCTATCTACTGACATTAATACCAGGCATCACCACCCCACCTTGGAGCGCGGTTTCGTCACTACGTTGACGGCATTCCCGAAGGAATATAGGCCCAAAATCAACTGTGACCCGAGCCCTTTGTAAGGGACCTCCCATATAGGGGCAAGTTTAGCTCAAAAGCTTGGTTAAATTTCCTTTTAATTAACATACAACAAATTCATACTCGACCCAAGACACTTTGCAGTTCATTCAATGCTTCCATTTAAAATAGTGATCCAGGCCTCTTTTCTTCATATTAAAAATATCCAAGAAATTATTCACGTGTGTGGGGACACGTTAATTTCAAACTAGAAAACTGAATATCTCACTTTTTCAAATCTCACCATTTAATATAATCCTTAAAATCCAATTTTGGTATCAAAACCCAACACTTAGGATTTTATGAATAAAGTCCATATTTTTCACAATCAACATTCAATTTGCAATATCCAATCATCAAATTCATAATATGAATATATAGCAGCAATCGCGAAATTCTAAGAATTTAAAGTCCTGAATTAATTTTTGGAATTTATTAAATAATTAAATTTATTCCAAAAATTAATTAAATAATAATATTTTAATAATTTCGAATAATAATATATTATTAAATAATTATATAATTTCGAAATACATATTTAATTCAAAATTATTAATTAAAGTCCAATCATCATTATAATAACATAAACATCCATTTAACTTTAATTAAACATATACTAAACTGATCACACCCCTTAATCTAATCCACATTTAAATAAATTAATCTACTAACCTAATCTCACTTAACTTAAGCTAAGCACACCTAAAGCATCATTAACCCTCTAATCAAAGTTTATGAGCTAAATTCACCTGATTAACGAACCAATCGGACCAAAACGACGAGAACGTCGGGGGAAACAACTTTCCTCAAAGCAGGCCAAGCTTCCGGGGTCAGGAAGACAGCCAAAACAGGCCAAATAGTTGCTGCCACACCCATTTTTCCAGCTCTCTGTCCGCTACGGTTGAGACTGAGAAAGGTGAGGGGGAGGCTTGGGTTGAGGCGAGCAAGGGCCAAGATGGACGGAGGAGGCCGAATCGGACCTAGGCGGTGATGGTAGGAGCTCCAGCGGTGGTCCACAACGGCTAGGACGAGCTGGATAGCTTGCTGGAACAGCGAGCTGGGCGAGAGGGAGGCCAAGACATGCGGAGCAGCGGCGAGGCGACGACACGCAGCACGGCGGCAAATGGCGGAGGGCGGATGCGTGAGACAGCGGTCCAGCAGCTAGCTGGCTGCTCCGACATCTCCTTAGATCTGTTGGGATGTTGAGCAGCAACTGGAGATGGAGGAGAGAGGCGGAGGTGCGCACGGGTAGGGCGACAGCGTCACGGTGGCGCGTGGGGACGAGCGGCACTACTGGCAGCTGCTTCAGCTGGATCCGGCGATCTCTCTAGCCGTTGAGGTGTGCGAAGAAGAAGAAGAAGAAGAAGAAGAAGAAGATGGAGAGAGGCAGCGATAGGAGCAGCAAAGAGAGAAGGGGAACCGGTTTCTCTCTCTCTTTAGTCTCTCTCTCACATGGCCCACCATGACCTCACATGAGGTCATCTTCTACTCACACCAAGTTTTCACAACAATCCTCCAATGGGTCCAATTGCTTCCTCCGCCGTGGCATACGAATTCAAAATCTTGTATATCACATTTTTTTTCAATTCTCTTATAATTGAACCAAATTGAAATCCATAAATTAATTCAATGTCACCACACTTCAATTCATAATTTTACTTGACCATAGAACCATCTTGAATCCCAAAAGTACGACCAAAAGCGGGCCTACCAATTTTTCCGAATCAAATTAATCATACTTTAATTATTTTGCCGAAAAACTGTCCGTAGAAAAATCTTCCGAAGATGAGTCGACGTTCCTAAAATGATTTGTGACATGACAAAACTTCTTATTTCTGAATTCGGGTTCGATTTCATGGTTAATTTCAATTCGGCGCGAATTTAGCGCATCTTAATCTACTGGGTAGCTTTTAGAAATTTTCGTGCAATTGACCTCTGGTTGATTAATTTTCAAGCCACAAAGTACATCTTCTACACATTGGCGATTCTCAGTTGTCGTAGAAATCTCAAGGTTTCAAAAAAAATGATAGAAAAATCGGTTTAGTGTTGTTCAACGAGAATTTTGCAATTAGGTGGAATCACCCACACTAAATCACATGCCTTTGTCAAGTCGACCTATCTCTGATTTCTAATCGATTTTACTGTGTCATAATGATATTTTGTAGATTTATACGGTCAAACTGTCATGACTCGACTCCGAGCACATGCACATCCCTCTATGGTTGATATAAAATTTTGCAACATCCCAGAACCCATTGCCAACCCATTTGTTTATCAAACGTGCGGAAGCGAAATCATATCCTCCCAACAACACAGAAATGAGATAGCAAACATAGGATTATATTTTTACGAACCATACACATATTACAAACCGCACTTACTCTTACTATAGCATTCAAATACATAAGTGTCTAACAAAACATGGAGTGTTTTAAAATGAAAAGCTCCTAGGCTAACTACGCTCTGAGCTCTTCGCCCTTAGGGTCAGGTCTCTATGTACAACCCTGCCAGACTCTTCAATAGACTAGTGTGAGTGGTCACCGACTATCTAGACCTGATGGCAGACCCATCACTATCTAGCAGAAGCTACCAAGGCATCCGTACTCCACTGTCTGTAGACCTCTGCCTTTTGCCTGTCCACTCTCCAACTAGGGACCTGAAAATATTAGCCCACTAAGGGGTGAGATCACATCTCAGCAAGTTAAGTCACTCACTTTCACCCATTCATGTGTTACAAATGATTTCAATGCACAGATAACAGTCTTCCAGCATAACCGGGTATCGCCTCGCACCGTCGAGCGTGGCAACATCTACATCTAGACGGCATTTCGATTAGGAGCATCAGTCCAACATCACTACGACTGGCATCCGTTGACATGGGGCATTCCTGAATGAGCATCATCCGACCCCAAAGGCTCATGACGGAATCTCATGTCATAAATGCATATAATTAATGTTGCACTTCAATAATCACTTACACATAGCATTCACAGCATCAATTGGGCAATTTTATAGCAAGAATACTTCAACACAAGCATACACTCTTACTAACCCAAATTGATAGGAAACTACCCAATAACGCTCTCCCAAATTCAAAATCAGAAACCCACTCATATGAGCTCGAAAATTTCTCAAATTTGGACACGTGTTAGACAACACATAACAAAAAAAAAACATTTTTCATGAAAACACCAAGATCAAGATCCCTCTGGATTCGGCCCATAAATTCTCTATCCAGCACAAAAATCGGGTCTAGTTCCAGAGAGCCTAACTCATCGAAATCAGTTCAGTTTTGGGTTGAAATCTGGTTTGTTTGATTTGAAATTCGAGTATGTTAAACTAGAAGTTGTAACGAACAACTTTAGTGAAGAAACTGATTGGAAATTCGACCTCTAAAGATCAGTAACATCCCTCAGAATCATAACAAGTCACGGTTTATAGAATTGTCTGAATTACTGTTTCAAGGATAACGTCATGAAAATCGTCATCTTTTTAAACTCTAAAAATTATGAAAAAAATATATGTTATTATTTAGGATTTCTACAACATTTCTCCAGAAGGAAATTTCTTCAAAATCACAACACACAGTCGTCTACAAAATTAGCAAAACTCCCACGTTCTAGAAACTGTTTCAGAAATCAGCTTCTGTTCTTGTCCAAAACTTCACCCACGGTGGTTGTCTTGCTCTCTAAACCTTATCTAAGCTTTTCTATGTCTATCCTAACATCCCTAACCAACATCCATTCATATACAACTTCATCTACATCTTTCATCTACATAGAAACCCATAATTCATGTATTCAGCCCCTAATCTAGAGTTAGGAGACAACTTACTTGTTTGGAACTAACGGCGGTCCTCACTTATGGTGGGACGACAGCACAAGGACAAACCTTGAGCCCTTTGATGATGAGTTGAAGCCGGAACAGCAGCTGAAGGTGTCGTTAGGCGACCACCACAGCAGCATAGAGAGTCACGGATTTTTTTTTTTAGGAGGAACACGTGAAGCTTGGCTAGTCGGTCGTTCCTCTCGCTAGAGGGGAAGCTTCACTGCTGCTCCGACTCCCAGCCATATTAATAAGAAACATCATGGTAATGGGTTGAAGTTTCGGGGGTCTACCGGTTTGGTGAGCAAAAGCCGAGTCTCCACTTATCCGGTTTTTTGTGGATCAGTTCAACCAAGAAAACCAGAAGAAAGAGAGTGAAACAGGGGTGTGAATGGGTGAAGACAGCAACAACCTTAGTTAGACATTTGAAGAAAGGTGGAAAGAAAAAAAAAATAAAGAATAAAGAAAGAAAGGGAAAAATTTGGATGGAAGTAGCCAAAGTGAGTTGCATTCGGTGGACTCCCACATGCGGAAAAGAATAGGAAGGATAGAGGAAAATGCTTGGAAATTGCCACTGCAAATTTCCATCTGCTTTTGACCTATTTTTCCATGGAATTTTGGCTCACCCATTACTATCATATACCCCACAACCTTTCCTATGCTTATTTCCACCAAATGAAATGAAGATTGAAGTGAAATTTATGGGGGTATGCCTTCTTACGAATTTTCCTTTCTTGTTGAGACTTTTCCTCCTTTCTTATTTACCAAATTAACACTTAAGTTAATAGGGTCAAGTCCCCTACTAGTCACTTATAAATCCTCTCTAATTGCTCCACATTGAAGGTCCTAAAATCCTATTTAATAAGTGGCATTTCCCTTGTTCTTTAAAAAAAAAAAAAAAAGAATGCTACACTTATATCTTTCTCTAATTAGTCCCGTCATCAATAATTCTTGGAAAGATGCAACAACGTCCCTGGGATTAATTGTGACACATCAATGTTTTCAATTTTCTGAAATCGGAATAAATTTTACGGTTAAATTCAATCAAACGTGATTTCAGAGTAACCTAAACTATCAGGTAATTTTTGGGAATTTTCGGTGCAATTGACCCATGGCCAATTATTTTCGAAATACAATGTGCATCTCCGATCCATTAGTGTGACCCTCAATTTTTGTGCGAAGCTCAAGCTTTTAAATACGAGCACAGGGTACCAAAACGATAGAAAAATCGGTTTAGTATCGATAAATGAAAATTTTGTAATTAAATGGAATCACCCATGCCCAATTACATATTTCAATTGCATTGACCTATTTTCAATCCTTCATAGATTTTCGACTGTGTTGCAATGACCCTTGTAGACTAACACGGTCGAGCAGTCGATTCATGGTCGAATTCCTAAGCTGGTTGCATTAAAATCCCTTAATAACTTCCCAAACTAGTCTAGTTATCTCGCGAGTGATCAACTTGAAGAATAGCACTATAAACACGTCGATAAAAAGCCCGATTTATTCAATTGAAAACAAAAGTAGAAAATCAGACTATCACATGAACAGTCGTTTCCTAATCGAATTCTCAAGTCTAATGCGTTAGAATTCTTTAACGGTTTCACTTGATAGACTAATTATCCCATGAGTTATCAGTTCAGGGAAAAGAACTATAAGCGCATTGATAAAATGCACAACTATTTTGATCGAAATCAGAATCTATACAATCAGGATCTTAGTTTTCATAAGTATATTATTTCCAAATTTACTTGTCTTCCGAAAAGATTTGATATATCTAAATTGATTCCAATTAAGATAACCAATCTCGTAGGTGTGATTTCCATCTAGTAAGCCATAAATAACCTGTATGAACCGAACCTTTGAAGAAAGAAATATAATCCCTTATCTGGATAAGTCTTTATCCTTCACTTGCGTTCAGTTTGAAATTTGTCAAAGTTGACAGACTTCTGATGTAGAACTAATTTTGATACTAAAGTCTGGCAATCTTTAGATTTTGACACTGAAGTCTGGAAATCTTTATAATAGGCTTTGGACAAAACTTTAAAACATCAAAGGATTTTTCTCCAACACAATTAAGTCCTAAAACTTTCAAAAGTGCAATCAAGTTTTAAAACTTATCAAAGTGATTCAATCTAAGTCCTTCTATTGATTGCATTTTTTGAAAATTTTAGGACTCAGTTGCACTTTCGAGACGGGTTTTAGGACTTTATTAAACATTTTAAAAGTTTTAGGACTTAATTAAATTTTCGTGACAAGTTTTAGGACTTGATTACACTTTTTGAAAGTTTTACGACTCAATTGCATTTTCATGATAAGTTTTAGGACTTCTAATACACTTATTCTTTTTTTTTTTTTTTTACTTTTTCTAAATGATTTCCCTGTAGTTTTCCCTATTAGACAATGCTTAAATATGGACAAATCAATTTTTTTTAATGTTACCCAACAAGCACTTTTTGGCTAGTTTATTCATACGTTGTTGGTTAATATGACCAAGTATAGCATGTCATATATTCACGTAATTATCATATGAATTAGAGGATGTGAAGAGGAAATAACAAATATTGACATTACCATAGTCAACGTCCAATGCAATAAAACCATTCAGAAAATAACTACAACCATAGTAATTTGTATTCAAATACAAATCCATATAATTATTATGGAAGTTTAAACTGAAACCAAGTTTGATGAACATTAACATAGCCACTAAATTCCAATAAATCTTCGGAGCATATAATACATAATGTATGAACCAAGTACGTCCACCATGCATATTTAATTGTTAGGTGCTAATTCCTTTTACTTCAACTTTAGAGTTGTTTTCTATATTAATTCATTTTGTTTCAATCAATACTCATCAGAATTCCACGAAAGATTCTCTATCCTTCGCTATATGATCTATTGCTCATAAATCTATAATCCACAAAGGATTAGATATAGTTAATAATACATAATTTGATACATAAGCAAAGTTCTCAAGCATACAATGAGTGTTTACCTTCTTTGGCTAACGACAGTTGCATAGTGATCCTTCTGACCATAGTTGTGACACTTTACCGTTAAAATTCTCTTCACTTAAGGATGTTTTCCTCTTTTATGTTGGTTAACTCTTAGTTTCTTGCTTGAATAACTTGATCCCTTGTATTTATACCTTTTGAACAAATCAATACGCTTGCGCTTGGAGCTTGAAACTCCTTCTGAGCTAAAACAACACAACAAATATCCGTTTCCCGCTCAAACGCCATAAGGCAATCCTCTACTAGCTCAATGTGGTGTATAGCATCCTCAAGTTCTTCCATAACTAAGTTAAGAGCTTTTAGTGCTTATTACTTTTCTAGCATATATTGAATTTTCATATTCAATATCTCATAATTATCGCCGTTCAATTTCTCTCCTCTATTCAACTCAATGACTATGCTCTTAGTTGCCAAAGCTATTGGTTTTAAACATATTAAATATACATGTACGAATTATTAATGCGTATCATTTATGCATCTATTTTACAAGAATTAATCATATTAATGAATAATTTTAAATAAGGTTTGAAAATCAAAATGTTGCTATTGTTTCCAACTATCATCCAAAAATCCTAACTCGAAATTATTATAATATAATTACTTTTGCAAAAATAACATCACCAAAGTCACTAAAACTTTCTTAAACTTTCCACAAATAATTATAAATTAATATAATATTTTACAACAGTAGATAATACTAAACTTTCATCAACTAAGCATGTCATTTACATGAAGTAATATATTCAGAGGAAACATATCAACATCAATATAGAAAGAAATATTTACGTCTAAAACATCTCAAACCAATCTAAGAAAAACAATAAATAAATTCGAAGATACTCATATATCTCATAAATTGGGAAAATTTCTTCTAATCTCTTAGTAAATTACTCAGAGAATTCTAAAAACACATTGGGCAACCATTGATAAACCTTTGGAGAGCCCTTATGGCTCCTCCAAGGCGCATTCATCCTGTGTCAAGTGACACTCAACTCGACAGTTGAAGTCTTTGTTGCCTTAATTCTATAGTATTATTTCACAAAAGCTACTACAAGCTTTTTATAATCCGAAATCACGTTGACCTCCCATAAACGATCTAACACTACTTACCATTCTGATGGAAGAGTGTTCATTAAAGCTAACACCTTCTGAAAATTTAGTATAAGATAACCATTTCAGATGATCCATTGTATTATCTAGTTGACCATGGTCATGTGTGACACTACATCACCGTCATTCCACCATTAATTAGCTAATTCTGTTTTTAGCCCTTTAAGTCTCGCCTTCTGTTCATCTATTCTCGGGAATATAGGCATGTGTATAGAACACATTATTGTTACTGCAACAAATGCTAAACGAAAGGGATTACATATACTCCACAACAAACAAAGTTGAAAAACACATTTTCCATTTTTTTCTTTTGGGAAATAGTCAATGGTCAACATCGATCAACAATCAATGCCGGTCAATAGTTGGTCAATGGTAGGTCAACAATCAACATCGATCAATGGATGACCAGGTCAGGTTAATACGTTAGCTAGGTCTGTGAGGGGCAAAATAGTAAGATTGATAAAAAAAAAAAATAAGGGCATAATCGTAAAAACAAACAGACGGGCAAAAGAGTAAACTTATGCAGTGCGCGTACCATGCACGCACTGATGATTGCTGCGCGCATGCCAAGCATGCGCATGCGATTACTGCCCGTGTGCCTGTGGTTTACCATGCGCACATGCTGCGCACACGTTGACGACTCCACTCCTTCCGGCCGCACGTGGGGGCGCGTCCAGCGACCTCCGATGGTGAGCCACCCGTCGTTTTTCTTGTCTTGACAAAAACTATGACTTGCACTTTCAAAATTGAGTTTTGACTCGCGGAAAATCAAAAGGGATAGGTGAATAGTACGCAGGTGTTAAGATTTCCATGTGACGTTTCTCAAAATTTCGATAAAAAACAAATGATAAATATCAACAATGATTAGGAAACATGAACAACATTACTTTGATACCAATGTTGAAAATGGATGAATCGATATTTGAATGATTGAATACCGAAAACAAACGCAGAAACATGTAACACCAATAAAAAAGTGTGACATCTTGATTTTCAAGTTTGATTTCGATGAGATGAAATGGGCTTTTCATCGATACGCCTATAGCATTTTTCTCTGAGTTGGCCACTCATGAGTTAACTAATCTATCAGGCGAAGCCGTTAAGATATTTTAATGCAATAACCTTGAGAATTCGACTTGAAATTGACTGCTCGACCGTGCTAGTTTGCAAGGATCATTATATCACTGTCAAAATCGATTAGAGGCCGGTGATAGGTCGATTCGATAAAGATATGCGATTAGTGTATGGGTGATTCCACCTAATTGCAAAATTTCTGTCGAATGGCACTAGACTGATTTTTCTATCATTTTCGTACCCTATGTCCGTATTTGAAATCTTAAAATTTTCACGACAATCGAGAGTCGCCAATATGTCGAAGATGCACTTTGTGACTTGAAAATAATCAACCACGGGTTAATTGCACGAAAAGTTCTTAAAAGCTATCCAGTAGATTAGGATGCGCTAAAATCGCGTCAAATTGAAATTAACCGCGAATTTGAACCCAATTTCAGAAATTGAAAGTTCTATCATATCACAATTTATTTTAGGAATGTCGACTCATCCTTTGAAGAATTTTCGGTGAGTTCAGGATTTTTTGGAAAATCAATTCGGACGATTTGGAAAAGAACAGAAATTCGGATGGGCCAAATTGAAGGGATTTTGGCTTCCAAACCGAGCTATTTAGGAAAGAGAGCTTGTAGAAATTTTATGGGCTTTCTTCTTCATCAAATTGGACATCGAATTGAGAAATTTCGTGAAGAAATTAAAATCCAAAAATGAGGAAATTCGGAGCTATGGATAGGGGGCTGCAACATTGGCATCAAATTTGATAGTTTGTGGATTTATTTTGCTAGAAAGAGTTAGGAGACCAAGCTTTAAATGTGTTAGATATTTTAATTTGACTTTTAAGACTTTGGTCCCCTCTCTCTTATCCATTCCCCCTCTTTCCTTCGCACGTTGCTGCTTCCCCTTTTCTTCTTCGTGCGTTTTCTTTTCCCACGATCCCTTCGGTTATGCTTCTCTCTCAATTTCCTCCTTCGAAGACTGCAACTCAACTTCTCCACCGCAGCACACGTCCTCCACCTCTGCCATCCCACCAAAGCCAAGCCCACGATTCCACCTCCATCTCCCTTGCAGTTGCCAAAAAGCCACTCCACCGATCCTTTTCATCCCCCTCGGTCAACCCAGCAAAATTCTCTCCCCCGCGGTTGACTCCAACAATGCCTTCACACCAGCTGCCCCGTGTTCTTCTTTCTTCTTCGTGGCTTTGTTCCATCGAGTCAACAACCCAGCGATTTCCTCCACCAAAGTTGACTCGCATCACCGCTCCATCTTTGCTGCCACCTGTCTACGAGAAGCCCCCCACTGAAGTCCATTCTCCTTCGTCCGTTTTCCCTCTCCCCAGCAGTAGACGCCAGCCCACACCTTCCACCGAAGCAGTCTCCTCCACTTAACTCTTCATCTGCTCAACCAAGTCACTCCTGTAGCCCAGCCCGTCGAAGTTGCTCCTTGTCGTGCTCCTCCCATTCGACCCAACCCACCGTCCTTTGCATTGAAGCCAGCCCATTCCCCGCCTCCAAGCCACGCCGCAATAGCTCTGATCGGCCGAGCCAAGCCGTGACCAGCAAACCCCCCCTTCAAGACTGCAGCAACCATGAGCTTGCAAGGCCGTTTGTAGCCCGGTCCGGACTCTCGTTGGCGTCACCGTAGGCCTAAGTTTTGACCGCCGTCGCCGTGGACTCACCGACTCGCTAATCTAGTGAGTTTATGCATTAAACTCTACTTAGTATGCTAATGACGTTTAATTGGTGTTTAGTTTAAGTTAATTAGGGATTAAGTGGTTAGTTAGATTAGATTAGTGATTTAATTACTCATTTATGCATGTTAGGTGGTTAAATCGACTTAATTAGAGACTAGATAAGTTGTATCATTTATCTAAATAGGTTCGGGAATTTTCTAAGCCCATTTCGGTATTTAATTAAGCTTTTCCGACCTAAGTTCGCATTTTTGGTATTTAAATTGAACTAATTAATTAATTTTAGAAATTTTTTAATTATTTATTATTTTTCAAAAATTATACCGGGATAGCCGGTAACCGGAATTTCGTAATGATTGCAATGGTATGCTTGATTTATTTAATTGAATGCTATATTGTGCAATTTGAGTGAAAGTTGTAATTTTGGGTAATTATCCCAAAATTAAGTAATTTCGGTAATTAACTAGAAATTACCGAGGCGTCGATTTACAACGCCAAAAATGTTTTCAGACATTGTATAAATAGTGGGATTTTCTAAAGTAAAGATATTATAGTTTTTGCTCAAGCCGACCGTGTACCCACATACGATTATTTTTATCGGGTATTTTTAACACAAATAAAATAGGCCAAGACATTATTTTAATTGAGGAATTTAAGTGCGAAGCACAATGTCCTTAGCCGAGATTGGATAATTGTGTGCTGGTTAAGAAAATTCGTCACCACTATGTGTTTGGTGAACGATACTATTATGTGGGAAGCCATCTTGAGGTAGACGTTGTCGTGCTCGATGGAGCGAGACGGCGCCTAGTTGTGTGACGAATAAATCCGCTATGTGACGGATAGATCCACTGTGTGTCAGTTAAATCCACTATGTGACGAATAGACTTGCTATGTGACGAATAAATCCGCTATGTGACGGATAGATCCACTTGTGTGACCATAATCAATTGAAACACAGGATAAGTCGTGCTTGTGTGGCTGTAATCACTTGGAATGTATGATTGACTGAGATGTGGTGATTGACGGAGATATGATTTGAGACGCTCCATTGGGTCGAGTGTTATTACTACATACATGTGTTATATGAATTGTACTAACGTGCAGAAGGGATCTAAGATGAGATAAGTCTCTGTAGTTGTGTGATTGTGTGGTTAGGAAGCTTTAGGCGTATAACCCTTTTAATCGGGGTTTAGAGCATAAACTCATTGAGATTTATATCTCAGCTCGTCGTGGGCTTAACTTTTCAGGACCGCAGAGTGGAGGATCTGGAGTTGAGCTGAGATGATCTAAAGAGTAGGTCAGATAGGACAGCTTCTTTTTTAGTCGATCTCTTGAGGTCTTTTGGTTGTAAACTTTGGTGTATGACTCAGTTGGTTTATAAAAGCATGTTTTGTTCGTAAATCCGTTGTCCTGCTTTTCTATCCCGAGATGGTTCCTATCAGAGGATTTGTTATTCGCTTCTGCAATAAAATGAAAGGGTTGGCAACTCATCCTGGGAAGTCGCATTTTTATTATCAACCACCGAGGGATGGGCATGCGCTTGAGGATCAGAGCGTGACAAAAGGCATATCACGAAGACGGACATATCTCGTTTGCCACATATTAAGTACTTGTTGCAATCTCAGATGAATTGATTAAAGCCTTAGAGTTCTGTTCTTCAAGAAGGAGTACATTGTTATCTCAAGAGAAGGAAAATACAGTATTGTTTTTATTATATTCTTAACGTTCCTCATTTTTCATATTTATACAACAGTTATTTTCACTTAGAAAATAACTGCATCTTCTTCTTATGGCGCGTTTGGTAACGATTCTGTTCCCGAAACAGATTTTGATCGAAATGATTTTTTTTTTTTTGTTTTGTTCCCTGGGAACAAATTCTGAGCATTTTAAGTCATTTGGTAACTGTTCAAAATTTCTGATTCTAGAATAGAATTGCATTGGTACCATGCTCATTGATTACTTGTTCCAAATTAATTTCTTTGAATATTTTTACTTTTTTTCTTTTTTTTTCCTTTTTTTATTTTCTTTTTTCCTTTTTCTCCTATTCTTCTTCTTCTTCTTGTGGCTGGTCGCCGAACTGGTGACCAACCGGACGAGGGCCGCGACCTCATTGGAGCATCGCCGGCCCTCGTTAGCCAAGCCTTGCCAATGGCTAGGCCGGCCTCGGCCTGGGGCTAGGCGAGGCCTGCCTGGCCATCGGTAGGGCCAAGCGAGCCTCGTTGAGGATGGGCATCGCAAGGCTTGCCCAGCCATGGCAAGGCCCACCTGGCCATCAGCGGGGCTGGGCGAGCCTCGCCGGGGCTAAGCGGGCCGCCGTTGCCGAACGACGGCAAGCGGCGGCTAGCAGCGGCAGTGAGCGGTGGTGGACAACGGTTGTGGGATGGCAAAAGGGAAGAAGAAGAAAGGTTGGTTTTGATTCTCAAATTTGTTCCCAGAACAATAATCAACTTTTTTTTTTTATTCTTAATTCCACTCCAAATCTGTTCCCGGGAACAAAAATTTTACCAAATGTGATTCTGATCCCAAACTGATCTCGGGAACAAAAAATCAGAATTCGGCACTATTTGGCACGTTGCCAAACAACCCCTTATGAGCCCTTCCCTTATTGGCGAGGCTTGGCTCAACATAGACGGATATGCTTGATTTAGCCCAATAAATAAAAAACCCATCAAGTGGGACACATATATTCTTTCTGTCGAAGATAGCTATTCTACATGGTGGCTTGCATCGCATTATCAATGTTTTCCGAGACAAGTGGCGATGATGTGGCGTACGTGAGCACCGCATCAGAAAAAGAAAAACTAAAAAAAGCTAAAAAAAAAAAAACTAAAGGAAATTCCAGTTTCAACAAACCTCGAATCTCAACTAGCCTATTCAAGCGTGGTAGACTCTTCAAGAGAGACGACAGGGTATTTTCTCAAGGAATTCAAATCTAATTCTTTTCAATCCCCCCAAATGTATTAGTTCTGGAGACACAGGTGAGCTTTGACATTGGACGTCCAAGGACACGGTTCTGCCAAATTCATTATGTTTCACAAGTTTGGCAGTGGACTAATGCTTCTGAGTTTCATGAACTTCGAGAACCAAAGAGTTTTTAATAGTGAAAAGTAGCAATATTTCTTAAGCCAAAGTGGCAAGAATGACAAAGTACATGGAAGCTGTTAGATATTGGTCAAGGGAAATATCAGATATGTCCATAAAATCTAAATTTACCATTTTCATGAGGCCATGAACAAACCGGATGTAGACGCATCAAAACAAAGACGGATTGAAGAAGCTTGGGGTGGCTGTCAAATTCCATTGCATCCAGAAAAAGTTTATGGACATGGGAGAGAGAATAGATCATCGTGGGGAATCCATAGACAACTTCGATGAGTGTTATGCCCAAAATCCTCGAACAGTTTGAATAGTCACCTAATTTCACCAAAAATTTCAACCGTCAGACTCATTTTCTGGCACCTAACCCTTCAATCATTTATAGCAGTCCAATAGCATTGGGTAACATTCTGATGGATGAAAAGTCCATTCTGGTTAGTTTCAGTTCTTTTTAGATTTCCAATTAAATCAGGTAGATCAACTATGTTTAACAGTTGACAGTCCAACTCTACCAGTGATTCAAATTTTCCCAACTGTGTATGGAAGCTCCTTTTCTATTATTGTCCAGCACCCTTGTGCACACTGACGTATAAGCTTAACCCTCTAGTAAAACATGGGACTTCACTGATATACTCGTTATACATATATGCTCACCTTGTAAATAATGCACCTAAGCATTAGCATCGCAAATCAATTTCATTACCAGATGAAATATCTAGATCCTCCAAACAATAGAATCAGAATGGAGTGGGGGAGAATTTCATTACATTAATAGCAGACACATTCACCTTTTTCTTTGACAACCGATTAAAAGAAGGCTTCAAGAGTCAACATCTAACAATTTCCTTGCCTTATAAATCTCTTCAGTAACCAACTGAAGTACTTCTTCGTAGCTGCAGCAGTGCACAATCGAAGGACAGCTCATTTTAGTTGGATGGACAGATATCTAAAGGATATCAAAATGATGAATAAGTACACCATAAATACTATAACTTTCATACGATATTTACTTGAGTACCATAACTTCTAAAAAAAGTTTACTTGAGTGCCATAACTTTCATAGATCATTTAAGTGCCAAATTTTTTTTAAAAACATTCACACAAGTGCCGAAAATCTGACGTGACATAGTATTTATGGTGAACATTTTTAAAAAGTTATGGCACTTAAGTGATTAGTTGAAAAGTTATATGACACTCAAGTAATCATTTCAAAAGTTATGACACTTGTGGTGTTTTTTTCCCTCCAAATGATAATCTAATTATTGATTTGATTTATCAGACAACAAAACAATAGAAAAAAAATTTGTGCGGCTGTACTAGTATGCAATTTTGTTCAGTTGGACCATAGAGTTCCTCCAGATATTACAAATTAGAAGGATCTGCTTCTTATTCTATAGGATTGAATTTGCTTGAGTGGACAACTCTGCATGTGAAAGAGTTACATTGCAGTAACTTTGAAATTCTGTGTGTCAGGAAAGTTCAATTGAAAAGAATGACTTATTTAGCTCATGATTTAGTGGCGAAATAGCAAAATTACCTGTTATTTCTCAAGATGAACCCACTCATTGCTGCGACCTCAATTAGGGCCTCTTTCCATGCCTTCACTTCACTGTGGTCGAAGTTCGTCTGGTGCTTGTCTAGGTCGCTTTTATATAAATCAGTTTCGAGCTTAACATCATCAATCTCCACGTCATAGAATATGGGGAGGATTCTTCTTTTCCCCTTTGATTCTGTTGTGCATTTTACCATGTGGGTAAGTTTGCGAAGACACCAATAACTGGAAGCATAGTTCCTAGAGAAGATGGGTATATAGATATTGGAGTTAGCGAGTGCTTGTAGAATCTCTTCTCCAATCCTTTCATTGGACCTTGAATCATCGTCATCACTACGAACGGAAATTCGATCTTCTAACATCCAATAGTGAAGGAAGTTGACAATGCTGAAACGAATGTCTCATCCCCTAAAACTCAGGAACACATCGTACATAGGTAACCTATGGGAAAGCCAAGTTGATCTTGAGACATCCAATAATCTTTCCAGGATAGTGCGGCCATGACTATCCAACACCCAGCTTTCTAAGCCCTCGATGCCTTCAATGGCTCTTGAATTTGGACAAGCTTCTAGCTCCAGGTGTTGTAGCTTTCCCAACTTGGATAAGTTGGGTAACTGTCCTATAAGATCACAGCTGGAAAGAAGGAGATACTGCAAAGATTCCAGTTCCGACAAACCTTGAATCTCAATTAGCCTATTCAAGCCCTTCAGTTCCAAGCGCTCCAGACTCCTTAAGAGTGATAGACCAGGTATTTTCTCAAGGGATTTACATTGTCGCGACCAATTTTTTGGTTGTGAACCACCTAGGGTTTGGCTAATGGATTGTTAAGCCTAGACTTATCTCGGGCTCTCCCAAGCCCATACCAATTCGCGACTTTCGGTTCAAGTTCTTAACATGCAATTGATTTTCAATTAGGAGTCGCCACTAATCTATTTTGGGTGGGTCGATTAGAAACCCAAGTAAAATAGCGGGAGAATTATTCTACTCCTACGAACCAGAGACTATGGGTACGAGAACTTGATTACGCTAGAATTCTCTAACGTCCTTTCGGTACATTTCTTTTTATTTTGAAAAATGTTTGGCAAGCAGTTTGAATTTTAAACTAATTCCCTAACATGTGAGTTGTTCATGCAAGTGCGCAAACCACCAATTTAACACTCAAGCAAAGCAGAAAATAAATTGCAGGACTTATCTCAAAGCAACGAAAGCATCTAATTTAATTTTTTTTTTTTTTTTTTTTTTTAAAATAAAAAAGAAAAAAAGCTTGGCCGGTTCGGAGGACCGGTGAGGGAAAACGCCGGCGAGGAACTCCGGCGGGGTGCGGCTGCTGGCGGAGCAAGCGGGTCGCGGCGTTGGGTCTTCGCGGGCAAAGGGGGCTGTGCGGCGAAGAGCTCCGGCGTCTGGATCTCGGCTCGTCGAGCGAGAGGAGGATCGCGGGCCTGGCTGCTTGGATGCGGGCGCGAGATCTGCGGGTTGCGGATCTCGGGCAAGGCGGGACCGGGTCGCGGCGACGGAGGGAGATCTGCTGCTGGGGAGGCGCTTGTGTTGCGGCTGCGGCGGCGCGGAACAGCGGTGGTCGCGCGGTGGTGTTCGGAAAGGGACCGGAGCGGCGTGCGGGGTTGCTGCGTCGGCGGCAAGGCGCGGCGACGGTGCTTGCGGTGGCGCAACGGCGAGTGGGCTTCGGGGTTCGATCGGCGGTGGCCGGCGCGGGCACTAGCGCGGAGGGGGTGGACCAGCAGCAACGGCGGAGGCGAGCTCGTGAGGAAGAAGATCGATTTTCTTCTTTTTCTATTTATTTTCTTTTTCCTCTCACGTCCCCTCACGTCTCCTCACGTCTCCTCTTCCTGCTCCCTCTCTGCAAACTTTTGGCTGACTTTTTCTTTTTTGTCAGAGAGAAAAGAGAAGCGCTTTTCTCTTTGCCCAAGATGGACGAAGACTTTTTTCACGCCAATTTTCTTCTCAAATTTTTCTCTCCATTTTTCGAAAATCGCCCCTACATACGGCCGTGTGTATCGACATGTCTGGCCTCTTCCTCAATATGGCATACGTGACCCTTTTTATAAGCCCAAAAATTGTATCTTAGGGGTATATTTCATTTCTAATTTTACTTGAGCACGATACCCCTAAATATATCGATAACATATTTTTCGCATATTCCATCAAGAAAATTCCCCCTTTGTGCAAAAGTGCATCTCCCGGTGTATATTACCTAAATATGTGAAAAATCTTAACGAAATATAACAAAAATAAAATAAAATTTTCCTAAACTATATGCCATGTGATTATGATTTTTATTTTTTTATTTTTTACTTAGCAAAAATTAACCCCAAAAATTTAGGTGTCAACAGCTGCCCCTCTTTGAAGGTGAGCTCGTAGAGGTTGCCTTCAAAGACAAATTGAGACCTAAATTTTGACCATGCACATGCAGTGAATGATTTTTTTTTGTCGGAACATGAATTCTATTTTTTAATGCAATTTGTATGATGCATGGAAATGCTAATGCAAATGATGGATGAACCTACCTGGAATAACTTACCTTTGAGGATGATAAAGTAATTCGAGGTAGTGGGTGTTACCTGTCCAGGACCCGTACCATTCTACGATCGCCTAGAATAGTAACATGACTTTGTGAAGGAACTGCTTTCCCAGGACCCGTACCATTCTACGTTCGCCCAGTATGGCAGAAAGGAGTTGCTTTCTCAGGACCCGTACCATTCTACGGTCGCCCAATACGGCAGAAAGGTTTTGTAAGGAACTGCTTTCCCAAGACCCGTACCATTCTACGGTCGCCCGATCGGCGAAAAGGTTTTGTCTAGGACCCGTACCATTCTACGGTCGCCTGAATAAGGAATAGGTGTTGTCAAGGACCCGTACCATTCTACGGTCGCCTCGACGAAGAAAATTATTTTTCCAGGACCCGTACCATTCTACGGTCGCCTGAATGGGGAAATTGCTTTTCCAGGACCCGTACCATTTTACGGTCGCCTAGACTGAGGTTTTGCTTGGCTAGGACCTGAACCATTCTTCGGTCGCCCAGCCTTGCGACAGAAATCATCCGACCAGGACCCGAACCATTCTTCGGTCGCCTTAATCAGATTGAATCTGGAGGAAAAATCTTTGAGGGACAACTCAATTGAGTGTCGGTATGCTTAAAAGAGAATACCTGTGCAATGACAAATATTCAAGGTATGGATAGAGATATACTTACCTGGTAACATTTCTGATCTTCGGGGATACGTCTCCTGCAAAACATGGTCGTAGGAGAGGCAACATGCATTTGTAATCATAAACATGCATCAATATAATGGAAGTTCATGATGATTTCCATTAATCTTGCATCACCTAATTTCCATTCTGAACACATGAGTGTCATGAATATGTCAAATGAGGGATCCTTTGGTCTAAAAGGACTTTTTCTCTCATCCTCATTAAAATGGCAATTTCATCCTGACCTTTGATGCAGGATTTTGTCAATCACTCTATCTCACCATCGTCATGCCAAACAAGAGTCTGAACAATCTCGCAAGTGGTCTTTAAAAGGGACCGTAATGTGAGCTTAGTTAACGGCTTAACAAAGGGGACTCTTTTGAGTCGAGGTTATTTGAAAAATGACATTTCGTAACTGTCTTGGGATTTTCAAGTCAAGCAATATATGAAATGAGGCAGTAATTATCTTACTCGCACTTCTTCAAGCGATGCTTTCAAGCATATGAACTCTTACGTTAATTCAAGTGCCATAATCTGAAGAGACTTTGCAAGGGACGTAACGTAGGCTTGGTTCATGGGTTGTGAAATGAAAGGACCATTAGGCTCAAAAAGTGTTTAGAGGGTCAAAGTTGGTGATCATCTTGACATTTCCACCACTTTCCTTCTCCATTGTCGGAGATTTTTTTTTTTTTCACTCATTGATTGCAACAACATTTGAGTTTTTTTTTCTTCTTCTTTTGGGCATCGGCCTTGCTTTTACCAGGCACACTGCTTTTTTCATGCCCCATTTTTGTATTTTTTGAACAAAATCTCCATTTTTGTCGGCATTCTAGTTCATGCTACTTGAGTGTTTTTGTCTTGCCCCAGTGTGGGGGATGATCACCAACTGAGTTTAATATGAAATGAATTCATAAGCTCAAGTGGGCTATACAATGGATAAAAGTGTGTAGGATAGTGAAATAACCGCTCTTCATCATCCTAAGGCACCTTAAACTATCATACGAGTTACAACGCGAAAGCAATACTCGAAGATTGATGCAAGTGTGAGTAAGAAAATTCCTATCATTCATTTCAAACTTTGTCCCAATGTGGGATGATCCTTGACAGGGATGATTTAAAAACTCTTTATGTGTGTGGGCTCAAAGGGCTAAACAATGGGTATACCTGTAGTGTTTCGGGTAGAAGAAGAAATTGCCTCTCGTCACCTTGGTTAGTGTACCCTTTGCGAGATCACCCTTTTCCTTGCGGGCATGGAATTTCTTCACACAACTCACCGATGATTAGTGTATGGGATAGTGTATGGAACAAGGCTTGCCTTTCATCATTCCCAGGTATCTCATTCGACACATTCAATTTATCTCACACAATTCATCAAGGAAGAAAAATGCAAGATTTATGACAAATTTGAACAATTCAGCTCATTGAGGTACTTTATTAGTCACAAAAATACTTGCAATTCAAGACATGACATGGCAAATTCTAACATCAGCATTAATTGGAGTGGAAAACTCACGACCACCCATCTCTGCTTGGATCAAGGCACTTCCAGGAAGTACCTTCTTCACCACATATTGGCGGCTGCAGTTTGGAGCAAACTTGCCCCCAGAATCTGGAATTGGATTGGATCCTCTTCATACCTTTGCATGCTATAAGATTGTCTCTGAAACAGAATGTAGATGGGTCAAAAAGACAAACGGGGTAAATCATATATTTTGAAGAAATTTTAAAATTTTTCTTAAAAGCAATTGGAAGAGTATTTTTTAAAAGTATTTTGACACGAGAAAGCATGATGAAGCCCAGACCTCAGAATTTCTCCATGGATGATATTTTCTTTTTATTGTTGGTTGGATATCATCACCGGGCTGGTTTAGTATACCTCATCATGCCCTCAAAATAAAACTTGTAATTTTATTGATATTCATCAATCAATTACATTTATTGAATGGAAATGCGATTTTCAAACCCTAAAAAGAAAGCGAAGAAAAACAAGCCCTAGAAAGTAATAAAAATTCCCGTGCGAGAGGAATGTGGGAAAGCGATAAACAATTACTCTTGTGGGCTAGAGCCCATCTTCTCCGGAGGTCCTTCGTCGATGGTCCCTATGAAGACATCATCGAAGAGACTAGAGATTCCTTCCAATGCATCTTCAGGGTTTTCCGTCTCCGGGGATGTCGGATCATCTATGCCACCCCATCCATCTGGGACAATGTCACGGGGATCAATGTAGAAACTGGGAGGAGCCGAATACTTCACCAGATAGTCGAATTTTCCGCTTGGCTGCCCCAGGGTGTCCATTATTTCTGCTTCATCCTGCATCATTATCGGAGGATCAGGGAATGTCTCGCGAATGTTCGGGGGTAATGGGTTTTGCCTTCCTCGCTCGTGGTCAGGTGACGGGTTCCGCCTTTCATGTCTTCGTCCTCCAGAACTTTCCCCACCTCTTCCATGGTACCCTAATCTAGCAACACGAGACCTCTGAGGGGCTTCATTGGGACTTCGAATGCCCTGACCATTTCTTTCAAAGCCACTACCAGGAACAAAACCATTCTCAATCATCACCCTTCCCATCATAAGGGCAACATTTGAAACTTCAAGAGTGGGTGGTGAGTCTCGAGGTGCATGTATGGTGGACACCTGTTGACACCTAAATTTTTGGGGTTAATTTTTGCTAAATAAAAAATAAAAAAAATAAAAAAAAATCATAATCACATGGCATATAGTTTAGGAAAATTTTATTTTTTATTTTTTGTTATATTTTGTTAAGATTTTTCATATTTAGGTAATATACATTGGGAGATGCATTTTTGCGCAAAATGGGAATTTTTTTGATCGGATATGCAAAAAATATTGTGCAGGGTGAAATGATATATTCAATGGAATTTTACATGAACGGAATTGGCAATGAAATATACCGCAAAGATACATTCTTTTGGGTGTATAAAAGAGTTGCGTACGATAGGTTTTGGGGGTTCTTTTCCGTTGAGGCACAAAAAAAAAAAGAGCAAAAAGTGAAAAGTGAGTGAAGAGAGAGGAAAAGTAAAAAAAGAAAGTAAAAGAAAGGTAAAAAAAAAGTCCCCCGCGACTTTGTTCATCTTCCTCGTGGGGAGGGGGTCTCTGCCGGCGCCGGCGCCGTCGCTCGCGTCGTCGCTGTCCCGACGCCGCCTCCGTCCGCGAGCCCCGACGAACCGCGCGCTGCCCCGACACGCCACCGCGTCCCCGTCACCTCTGCGCAGATCTGTCCCCGCCCATCTCGACGAAGACCCGGATCCGATGCCGCCTTTGCTCCGCTCCTAACCACGCGCGGATCAGGCCCCCACGCCCGAAGGTCGCCGAACCGACTCTCCGCCGCCGCCGCTCACCTTACAGCAGCCCCCGACGCTCGGCTCGCGTCGCCCGACGCCGCCTCTGCCGTCGCCGATTTGCAGCGACCCGGCTCCCCGATCTGCTGCTCCGCCGTTGATCTCGCCCTCGGTTCGCCCCCAACTCGTGACCCGTGGATCCCGAGCCGGCTCGCCGCCCCCTGCCTCCTCATTCGCTGCTCGTGACCCCCCGACGGTAGGCTGCGCCGGATCCGAGCGTCCGCGGGCCCTCGCCGGAACCCGAAAGCCCGAGCTTCGCCCGCGACGCCTCTACTCCGCCGAATCCACCACTGCGACGCTCTCACCCAGCTGTGCGATCCCGAAGCCCCGGTGCCGCGCCGCCGGCTCGTCGCCCGCCTCCCTCGCCGGAACCCTAGCCGACGAGCTCTCCCTCGCCGGACCTCCGAACCGGCCAAGCTTTTTCTTTTTTATTTTAAAAAGAAAAAAGAAAAAAATTAAATTAGGTATTTTTACTTTACTTTATTAGGCAAGTTTAGGTTTTTTTTTGTTTATTATTTTTTTTTTGTTTATTATTATCTCTTTATATGTTGTTTTCTTTAGTTGAAATACCTATCTATGCATAATTGAAAATCTCAATGTATCACCGGATTCGCAACCGCGCCAGGTTTTTTTTATTTCATCTATAAGGCTTTAGATGAAATAATTAATTAAGCGGGAATAAAATTGATGTTTTGATCTTTAAGGCTTAAGATCAAAATATCGATTTTACTAGCGAAATATTATTCCTTGATATGAGCGATATGTGATGTCCCTTTTGGGGCAATTTTGAATGGATTTGATCGTTTTTTTATTTATTTATCTTGAGATATGTTTGAGATAGAATATCGCGCGTTTTAGGGTTATTTGCATATTTAGGTAAAGCATTCTATTTGTCATGAATTTTCGAAATAAAAAATTGGGTTAGATTAGATGCATGTTAGGATATTACTTGTTTTAGGGTTTGCATATTTAGAATAGGAATTTTAATTTCGAATTTCATAAAAATCAAAAAAATTCAAATAAATCAATTTAGGTTGCTAGATTTTAATTTAGGTTGCATGCTTAATTACTTGGCAATTATTAATTTCGAAATTTTTTTTAAAAAAGAAAGAAAACAAAAACACAATAAAAAATCATCATACACTTGTCATGTAGAATTAGGGCATATTTTGCATGTCATTGCATATTAGGGTTAAATGGCATTTAGTTTAATTTAGATCACTTTTTAAATAAGTTTAGGCATTTTTAGACATATTGCATTTTAGGATTATCTAGGTTAAGATAATATTTTAGTTTAAATTAGGATTTGGCTCAACATAATTCCTAATATAAATTAAATAGAATCTTAATCTAATTAGGTAATTTTCACATTTCACCTAATTTCGAATTTCTTGAAAAATACAAAAAAAAGTCATAGGTCAAATTAGTTTTATTATTTAGGATAAAATGCATTCTTTTATGAAAAAGAAAAAATTGTCATATGCACGTCATTAGGGTTAGATTCATTGAGATGCATGTCATTTAGTATTTTTGCTAGGCCCATTTAATTAAAAATTGCATGAAATTAGAATTAGGTCATTCAATTAACATTGCATTACATATTGCATGATTTTCATTAATTAAGCAAAAACAAAATAAAAATTGCGTGTTAATTAGAAACCATATCTAGGGTTGTTGATGTGGATTTTAATTTAACATTGCGATGCTTTCGTTGCTTTGAGGTAAGTCATGCAATTTATTTTCTGCTTTACTTGAGTGTTAAATTGGTGGTTTGCGCACCCGCATGAACACCTCACATGTTAGGGAATTAGTTTAAAATCAATTCAAACTGCTTGCCAAACATTTTTCAAAATAAAAAGAAAGGTACCGAAAGGGCGTTAGAGAATTCTAGCGTAACCAAGTCCCCGTACCCATAGTCTCTGGTTCGTAGGAGTAGAATAATTCTCCCGTTATTTTACTTGGGTTTCTAATCGACCCACCAAAATAGATTAGTGGCGACTCCTAATTGAAAATCAATTGCATGTTAAGAACTTGAACCGAAAGTCGCGAATTGGTATGGGCTTGGGAGAGCCCGAGTTAAGTCTAGGCTTAACAATCCATTAGCCAAACCCTAGGTGGTTCACACCCGAAACATTTTGGTCGCGACAGCTTGGCGACTCCGCTGGGGACTTGAGTTAAAACTCTTAGTGGACTTAGGCCAATTTTTCTTTTAAAAAAGTTTTTGTTTGGCAGCAAGGATCCCAGGTACGCCCCTAACATTTAGGTGTTAAATGTTTTTGCAGGTTGGGAGGTATAAGGGGAGTAGTGATTGCTAACATTTGTCTTGTAGGTTGGAGTTGGGGATGAATGTTTTAAATTCAAGTTATTGAAGTGTTGGTTGATCTAAATTGTTGTGCATGTCTTGCATTCAACACTACATTATTGCACACACAACCTGCCGCCGGACCTAGGCCGCACTAGGACACTTAGGATGGTATTGAGTTGGATACGACTTCGACCGCGAGGCCGCGTAGTAGAGGTTGCCCAACTCAATCCCGAAAGTTTTTCTTGGTGTTAAGAATGTTTACCTCTGCCCGCGAGGCTGCGTCGCATTGGGGTATCATTCTTGACTGAGCCGGAGTTAGGAGGACTTGACTTAGTATGCGAGGCTGCAACTAAGTCATCCCACCCTTTTAACTCCACCTTGCTTAGCCTTTCTAGTTAGAAATCGAACCTCACATCTCATGCGCATGTCTATGTGATTGCTGTCGATTTTTCTTGGTGAAGTAAGTTTCCTACCCTTTACTCTTGCAATTTACTTATTATGTCTTTGGTCGGTCCATGACATTAGGTTGGTCGAGTCTTGGTCTATAAACAATGGGAAGATCCAACATTCGATTCGTGCCTACACCAAAGGTTCAACTCAAATCATGGTGGGATCGTCTAGGCCATGATGGTCAAAGCTATGTGGAAAGGAGACTTGGTCACCTTGTTCCCCTTATTGACATTGAAGTTCAAAGTGGCGTCATGCAAGCACTCGCTCATTTTTGGTGCCCCCAAACATCAACGTTCATATTCGGTAAGCACGAGCTGGCCCCGACTTTGGAGGAATACAGTATTGCCATAGGAAAACCTTTGGAGTTGGAACTAATAAACCCACCTCTTGGAATAGAACCTGAATCAATTTTGTCTGACTTTCTTAGGATGGATAAGGATCAAATTAAAAGAGTGCTGAAAGATAATTGTCTTGCATGTCCTTTTTCCTTCCTAGATCGGAGTTTTGCTAGTGCTAACACTCTCTTAAAAAGCAAAATATTCCTTCTAGCCTTTTTTGGGTTTATTATTTTTCCCCTTCGTAAAGATGCCATTAATCCTGCTGTCGCATGGGTGGTTAAACAAGTGTGTGCTAGGATTAGTTTTGTCAACACTATTCTAGCTGAAACATTTTTGTCACTCACCCGATTTAAGGAAAATGAAGATAAAACCTTTCATGCACCAATTGAACTCTTACAAATTTGGTTCTTTTCTCATATGAGCAAGATCAATATTCGCATGAATATTATTAATGTCACTAATTCCCATCATCCCATCGAGGTATTCAAAAATCATCATAATCGAACTCCAAATCTTTCTTACTCAAAATGGCTCAAATTGTTGAAAAATCCCAATACCAAGATTTTCCTATGGCATGCTAAATGGTTCCAAGTCTCCAAGGCACGTCTCTTTCATGGTGATGATGAGCCGATCCCGCTATTGGGGATCACCGGTGCCACTTCCTACTACCCATTCCGAGTGGCCCGTCAATATCGAGTCGTGCAGGATCTACCGCCCCCTCTCAAGCTTGGTTTGTTCCAAGTCCGATTCACTGCCAGGGATGGCGATCACAAAAAATGGCTCCGCTATATCGAACAAGCTTGGTTTGCATGTCACGAGCAACGATTGAACTTGCCTGAAGATGAGCTTGAAGGGAGGGAAAAGACTTACTATGCTACTACTCGATACATCCGTCAGCACAAGATTCCAACTGAGTATCTCCCAAAGGTCCCGGATGTGACCGAAAGGCCCACTCGACAAGCGGAGCTTAATCGTCACAAGAGGAAGATTGAAGAGCTTGAGAAGCAAGCCAAGAAGGATGCCAAAGAGAAGAGGCAATTACGTCGAGCGTTGGCTTCCCATTTGTTTATGGATCGGGCCAAAGTGGCTTGAGTCTATTTAGTCTTTTTACTTTAGCTTAATGTTTAGGAAGTTGAGCCATTTACCTTTTTGTCTAGGACTTTTCAAGTGTTTTTACATTGTCAATGTCAAACAATCTCATTAATGAATAAGAGCGTTTAGACTTTTGTCATGGACCGACATGTTTTATGTGAAATGCTTATGTGTATTCATAATTTTATTAGGTGGCAACGGATCCTTCGCGCTCTCCCATTATCACACGATTAAGAGCAAGAATGGCCGAACAAACCGAAGTACGTGATCGTGTCTCCGCTATGGAGGGCCAACTCCAACAGTTAGCTGCCTCTATGGAACTTATAACAGCTCAACTTCAATCCCTCCAAGTGAATTCGGCTCCTGCACCTGCTCTCCCTGAGATAGTCGTCCCGAAGCCGGCAAACAAGGCTCAAATGGGTGAGGATGACATGCCCGAGCTGGAAGATGATCCATTCCCGGTTAATGTGGAAAAGGCCAAGCTTGTCAGCATCCCTAAGACGGAGCAGGATGAACGCTTTGCGAAATTGGAAGAAAAGTTGAAACAATTGCAGGAGTCACAAAGTTCACTCCCGTTTGACCTGTCCGTGTACAAGAAAGTCAAGATGCCAAAGAAATTCAAAATGCCGGATTTTGAGAAATACGATGGTACTTCCTGCCCAAAAGCTCATTTGCAGATGTACCACGTGCGCATGGCCCAATATGTCAAGAACGAGCCTCTCATGATCCAATCATTCCATGCAAGTTTGACTGGGCACTGCACCGAATTGGTATGTCATGAAAAATGTGAATCTTCTCGACACTTGGAATGAAGTGAGCGCGCATTTCTCAAACAATACAAGTTCAACATGGATATTGCACCTTCCCGAGAGGATCTCGAGAGGATGGAGAAAAAGAAGAGCGAGTCGTTCAAAGAGTGTGCCGTGAGATGGCGAAATCTGGCAGCTCAAATCACCCCCGAGCCTACTGACAAGGAGCTGATGAAGTTGTTTATCAAAACTCTCCCATCCGAGTTTCGTATACGGATGGCCACCACGTACGTTGAAAACTTCAATCAGCTTATTCATGTGGGGGAACAAATCGAGATGGGGATAAGGGAAGGCTGGTTTACTAAGCCATCGAGTAGAAGAATCTTTGCCAAGAAGGATAAAGAGCCTGCTGAAGATGTGAATATGGCTTATAGCCAAGAAAGTACCAATCGTGCCCCGACTATCCAGATGAATCAAAGGCAACAAGCTGCCCAAGCAAGAAGACAGTTTACCCCTCTCCCTGGATCTCCATCCCAAGTGTTGGCAATCCTAAGAAAGAAAGGTTTGCTTACTAATGAGCCGAAGCGTCCTAATCGTGAAAGCATCCGAGGCTACGACCCGATGAAGAAGTGTGATTACCATAGCGGCGAATTGGGGCATTCAACTGATGAATGTTTCACTCTCAAGCATAAGATCCAATACCTCCTGGACACGAAGGCCTTCTCATTTCAAACTGCTCGGCCGAACGTCCAGAAGAATCCACTACCAGAGCATGAGGGTACGGTCAATGCTATTCTGGATCCAGACGTTGAAGTCGAATCGAGTTACCACTCATTGGAGTTGGTGTCCACCATACATGCACCTCGAGACTCACCACCCACTCCTGAAGTATCAAATGTTGCCCTTATAATGGGAATGGTGACGATTGAGAATGGTTTTGTTCCTGGTAGTGGCCTTGAAAGAAATGGTCAGGGCATTCGAAGTCCCAATGAAGCCCCTCAGAGGTCTCGTGTTGCTAGATTAGGGTACCATGGAAGAGGTGGGGAAAGTTCTGGAGGACGAAGACATGAAAGGCGGAACCCGTCACCTGACCACGAGCGAGAAAGGCAAAACCGATTACCCCGAACATTCGCGAGACATTCCACGATCCTCCGATAATGATGCGGGATGAAGCGAGAATAATGGACACCACAGGGGCAGCCAGCGGAAAATTCGACTATCCGGTGAAGTATTCAGCTCCTCCCGGTTTCTACATTGATCCTAGCGACATTGTCCCAGATGGATGGGGTGGCATAGATAATCCGACATCCCTGGAGACGGAAAACCCTGAAGATGCATTGGAAGGAATCTCTAGTCTCTTCGATGATGTCTTCATAGGGACCATCGACGAAGGAACTCCGGAGAAGATGGGCTCTAGCCCACAAGAGTAATTCGTTTACTGCTTTCCCACATTTCCCTGTGCGGGAATTTTTATCACTTTCTAGGGCTTGTTTTTTATTTCTTTTTCTTCGCTTTCTTTTTAGGGCTTGAAAATCGCATTTCCATTCAATAAATGTAATTGATTGATGAATATCAATAAAATTACAAGTTTTATTTTGAGGGCATGATGAGGTATACCAAACCAGCCCGATGATGATATCCGACCAACAATAAAAAGAAAATATCATCCATGGAGAAATTCTGAGGCCTGGGCTTCATCATGCTTTCTCGTGTCAAAATGCTTTAAAAAAAAATACTCTTCCAATTGCTTTTAAGAAAAATTTTAAAATTTCTTCAAAAAAAAAAAAATCTTTCAAAAAATATGATTTACCCCGTTTGTCTTTTTGACCCATCTACATTCTGTTTCAGAGACAATCTTATAGCATGCAAAGGTATGAAAAGGATCCAATCCAATTCCAGTTTCTGGGGGCAAGTTTGCTCCAAATTATAGCCGCCAATATGTGGTGAAGAAGGTACTTCCTGGAAGTGCCTTGATCCAAGCAGAGATGGGTGGTCGTGAGTTTTCCACTCCAATTAATGCTGATGTTAGAATTTGCCATGTCATGTCTTGAATTGCAAGTATTTTTGTGACTAATAAAGTACCTCAATGAGCTGAATTGTTCAAATTTGTCATAAATCTTGCATTTTTCTTCCTTGATGAATTGTGTGAGATAAATTGAATGTGTCGAATGAGATACCTAGGAATGATGAAAGGTGGGCCTTGTTCCATACACTATCCCATACACTAATCCTCGGTGAGTTGTGTGAAGAAATTCTATGCCCGCAAGGAAAAGGGTGATCTCGCAAAGGGTACACTAACCAAGGTGACGAGAGGCAATTTCTTCTTCTACCTGAAACACTACAGGTATACCCATTGTTTAGCCCTTCGAGCCCACGCACATAAAGAGTTTTTAAATCATCCCTGTCAAGGATCATCCCACATTGGGACAAAGTTTGAAATGAATGATAGGAATTTTCTTACTCACACTTGCATCAATCTTCGAGTATTGCTTTCGCATTGTAACTCGTATGATGATTTAAAGTGCCTTAGGATGATGAAGAGCAGTCATTTCTCTATCCTACACACTTTTATCCATTGCATAGCCCACTTGAGCTTATGAATTCATTTCATATTAAACCCAGTTGGTGATCATCCCCCACACTGGGGCAAAACAAAAACACTCAAGTAGCATGAACTAGAATACTGACAAAAATGGAGATTTTGTTTAAAAAAAAATGCAAAATGGGGCATGAAAAAGCAGTGTGCCTGGTAAAAGCAAGGCCGATGCCTTAAAAAAAAAAAAAGCTCAAATGCTGTTGCAATCAATGAGTGCACAAAAAATCTCCGACAATGGAGAAGGAAAGTGGTGGAAATGTCAAGATGATCACCAACTTTGACCCTCTAAACACTTTTTGAGCCTAATGATCCTTTCATTTCACAACTCATGAACCAAGCCTACGTTACGTCCCTTTCAAAGTCTCTTCAGATTATGGCACTTGAATTAACGTAAGAGTTCATATGCTTGAAAGCATCGCTTGAAGAAGTGCGAATAAGATAATTACTGCCTCATTTCATATGTTTTTCTTGACTTGAAAATCCCAAGACAGTTATGAAATGCCATTTTCGTCCCTTTTAAAGACCTCTCAGATTGGTGAGATCGTACCACTTGCGAGATTGCTCAGACCCTTGTTTGGCATGACGATGGTGAGATAGAGTGATTGACAAAATCCTGCATCAAAGGTCAGGATGAAATTGCCATTTTAATGAGGATGAGAGAAAAGTCCTTTCAGACCAAAGGATCCCTCATTTGACACATTCATGACATTCACGTGTTCAGAATGGAAATTAAGAGATGCAAGATTAATGGAAATCATCATGAACCTCTATTAAATTGATGCATGTTTATGATTACCAATGCATGTTGTCTCTCCTACGACCATGTTTTGTAGGAGACGTATCCCCAAAGATCGGAGATGTTACCAGGTAAGTATATCTCTACCTATATCTTGAATATTTGTCATTGCACAGGTATTCCCTTTTAAGAATACTGACACTCAATGGAGTTGTCCCCCAAAGATTTTTCCTCCAAGATTCAATCTGATTAAGGCGACCGAAGAATGGTTCGGGTCCTGGTCGGATGATTTCTATCGCAAGGCTGGGCGACCGAAGAATGGTTCGGGTCCTAACCAAGCAAAACCTCAATCTAGGCGACCGTAGAATGGTACGGGTCCTTGATAACACCTATTCCTTATTCAGGCGACCGTAGAATGGTACGAGTCCTGGAAAATGAATCCCCGTTTAGGCGACTGTAGAATGGTACGGGTCCTAGACAAAACCTTTCTGCCGTACTGGGCGACCGTAGAATGGTACGGGTCCTGGGAAAGCAGTTCCTTACAAAACCTTTCTGCCATATTGGGCGACCATAGAATGGTACCGGTCCTGGACAAGTAACACCCACTACCTCGAATTACTCTATCCTCCTTGAAGGTAAGTTATTTCAGGTAGGTTCATCTATCATTTGCATTTTCATGCATCATATAATTTGCATTGAAAAATGGAATTCATATTCCGACAAAAAATCATTCATTGCATGAGCATGACCAAAATTTAGGTCTCAATTTGTCTTTGAATGCAACCTCTGCGAGCTCACCTTTAAAGAGGGGCAGCTGTTAACACCTAAATTTTTGGGGTTAATTTTTGCTAAATTAAAAATAAAAAAAATTAAAAAAAATCATAATCACATGGCATATAGTTTAGGAAAATTTTATTTTTTATTTTTTGTTATATTTTGTTAAGATTTTTCATATTTAGGTAATATATACTGGGAGATGCATTTTTTGCGCAAAAGGGGAATTTTTTTTGACCGGATATGCGAAAAATATTGTGGAGGGTGAAATGATATATTCAATGGAATTTTACATGAACGAAATTGGCAATGAAATATACCGCAAACATACATTCTTTTGGGTGTATAAAAGAGTTGCGTACGATAGGTTTTGGGGGCGGGGGGTTCTTTTTCTGTTGAGGCACAAAAAAAAAGAGCAAAAAGTGAAAAGTGAGTGAAGAGAGAGGAAAAGTAAAAAAAAAAAAAGTAAAAGAAAAGGTAAAAAAAAAAGTCCCCCCGCGACTGTTCATCTTCCTCGTGGGGGAGGGGGTCTCTACCGGCGCCGGCGCCGCCGCCGCGTCGTCGCTGTCCCCGACGCCGCCTCCGTCCGCGAGCCCCGACGACCAGCGTGCTGCCCCCGACGCACCACCGCGTCCCCGTCACCTCTGCGCATCTGTCCCCGCCCATCTCGACGAAGACCCGATCCGATGCCACCTTTGCTCCGCTCCTAACCACACGCAGATCGGCCCCGACGCCCGAAGGTCGCCGAACCAACTCTCCGCCGCCGCCGCTCACCTTCGCAGCCCCGACGCCCGGCTCGCATCGCCCGCGCCGCCTCGCCGTCGCCGATTTGCAGCGACCCGGCTCCCCGATCTGCTGCTCCGCCGTTGATCTCGCCCTCGGTTCGCCTGCAACTCGTGACCCAGTGGATCCCGAGCCGGCTCGCCGCCCCTGCCACCTCATTCGCTGCTCGTGACCCCCCCGACAGTAGCCGCGCCAGATCCGGCATCCGCAGGAGCCCTCGCCGGAACCCGGAAGCCCGAGCTTCGCCCGCGACGCCTTGCCTCTGCCGAATCCACCGCCTGCGATGCTCGCACCCAGCTCCGTGCGATCCCGAAGCCCCGGTGCCGCGCCGCCGGCTCGTCGCCCGCCTCCCTCGCGAACCCTAGCCGACGAGCTCTCCCTCGCCGGACCTCCGAACCGGCCAAGTTTAGGTTTTCTTTTTTTTGTTTATTATTTTTTTTTGTTTATTATTATCTCTTTATATGTTGTTTTCTTTAGTTGAAATACCTATCTATGTATAATTGAAAATCTCAATGTATCACCCGATTCGCAACCGCGCCAGGGTTTTTTATTTCATCTATAAGGCTTTAGATGAAATAATTAATTAAGCGGGAATAAAATTGATGTTTTGATCTTTAAGGCTTAAGATCAAATTATCGATTTTACTAGCGAAAAATTATCCCTTGATCTGAGCGATATGTGATGTCTTTTTTGGGGTAATTTTGAATGGATTTGATCATTTTTATTTATCTTGAGTTATGTTTGAGATATAATACCACATGTTTTAGGGTTATTTGCATATTTAGGCAAAGCATTCTATTTATCATGAATTTTTGAAATAAAAAATTGGGTTAGATTAGATGCATGTTAGGATATTACTTGTTTTAGGGTTTGCATATTTAGAATAGGAATTTTAATTTCGAATTTCATAAAAATAAAAAAAATTCAAATAAATCAATTTAGGTTGCTAGATTTTAATTAAAGTTGCATGCTTAATTACTTGGCAATTATTAATTTCGAAATTTTAAAAAAAAGGAAAGAAAACAAAAACACAATAAAAGTCATCATATACTTGTCATGTAGAATTAGGACATATTTTGCATGTCATTAGAATTAGGGCATATTTTGCATGTCATTGAATATTAGGGTTAAATGGCATTTAGTTTAATTTAGATCATTTTTTAAATAAGTTTAGGCATTTTTAGACATATTGCATTTTAGGATTATCTAGGTTAAGATAATATTTTAGTTTAAATTAGGATTTGGCTCAACATAATTCCTAATATAAATTAAATAGAATCTTAATCTAATTAGGTAATTTTCACATTTCACCTAATTTCGAATTTCTTGAAAAATACAAAAAAAGTCATAGGTCAAATTAGTTTTATTATTTAGGATAAAATGCATTCTTTTATGAAAAAGAAAAAAATTGTCATATGCACGTCATTAGGGTTAGATTCATTGAGATGCATGTCATTTAGTATTTTTGCTAGGCCCATTTTAATTAAAAATTGCATGAAATTAGAATTAGGTCATTCAATTAACATTGCATTACATATTGCATGATTTTCATTAATTAAGCAAAAACAAAATAAAAATTGCGTGTTAATTAGAAACCATATCTAGGGTTGTTGATGTGGATTTTAATTTAACATTGCAGATGCTTTCGTTGCTTTGAGGTAAGTCATGCAATTTATTTTCTGCTTTACTTGAGTGTTAAATTGGTGGTTTGCGCACCCGCATGAACACCTCACATGTTAGGAATTAGTTTAAAATCAATTCAAACTGCTTGCCAAACATTTTTCAAAATAAAAAGAAAGGTACCGAAAGGGCGTTAGAGAATTCTAGCGTAACCAAGTCCCCGTACCCATAGTCTCTGGTTCGTAGGAGTAGAATAATTCTCCCGTTATTTTACTTGGGTTTTTAATCGACCCACCAAAATAGATTAGTGGCGACTCTAATTGAAAATCAATTGCATGTTAAGAACTTGAACCGAAAGTCGCGAATTGGTATGGGCTTGGGAGAGCCCGAGTTAAGTCTAGGCTTAACAATCCATTAGCCAAACCCTAGGTGGTTCACACCCGAAAAATTTTGGTCGCGACAACACCAACTCCAATGAGTGGTAACTCGATTCGACTTCAACGTCTGGATCCAGAATAGCATTGACCGTACCCTCATGCTCTGGTAGTGGATTCTTCTGGACGTTCGGCCGAGCAGTTTGAAATGAGAAGGCCTTCGTGTCCAGGAGGTCTTGGATCTTATGCTTGAGAGTGAAACATTCATCAGTTGAATGCCCCAATTCGCTGCTATGGTAATCACACTTCTTCATCGGGTCGTAGCCTCAGATGCTTTCACGATTAGGACGCTTCGGCTCATTAGTAAGCAAACCTTTCTTTCTTAGGATTGCCAACACTTGGGATGGAGATCCAGGGAGAGGGGTAAACTGTCTTCTTGCTTGGGCAACTTGTTGCCTTTGATTCATCTGGATAGTCGGGGCACGATTGGTACTTTCTTGGCTATAAGTCATATTCACATCTTCAGCAGGCTCTTTATCCTTCTTGGCAAAGATTCTTCTACTCGATGGCTCAGTAAACCAGCCTTCCCTTATCCCCATCTCGATTTGTTCCCCCACAGGAATAAGCTGATTGAAGTTTTCAACGTACATGCTGGCCATCCGTATACGAAACTCGGATGGGAGAGTTTTGATAAACAACTTCATCAGCTCCTTGTTAGTAGGCTCGGGTGTGATTTGAGCTGCCAGATTTCGCCATCTCACGGCATACTCTTTGAACGACTCGCTCTTCTTTTTCTCCATCCTCTCGAGATCCTCTCGGGAAGGTGCAATATCCATGTTGAACTTGTATTGTTTGAGAACTGCGTCAGCCACTTCATTCCAAGTGTCGAGAAGATTCACATTTTTCATGACATACCAATTCAATGCAGGCCCAGTCAAACTTGCATGGAATGATTGGATCATGAGAGGCTCGTTCTTGACATATTGGGCCATGCGCACGTGGTACATCTGCAAATGAGCTTTTGGGTAGGAAGTACCATCGTATTTCTCAAAATTTGGCATTTTGAATTTCTTTGGCATCTTAACTTTCTCGTACACGGACAAGTCAAACGGGAGTGAACTTTGTGACTCTTGCAATTGTTTCAACTTTTCTTCCAATTTCGCAAAGCGTTCATCCTACTTCGTCTTAGGGATGTTGACAAGCTTAGCATTTTCCACATTGATCTGGAATGGATCATCTTCCAGCCCTGGCATGTCATCCTCCCCTATTAGGGCTTTGTTTGCCGGCTTCGGGACGACTATCTCAGGGAGAGCAGGTGCAGGAGCCGGATTCACTTGGAGGGATTGAAGTTGAGCTGTTATAAGCTCCATAGAGGCAGCTAACTGTTGGAGTTGGCCTTCCACGGAGGACATGCGATCGCGCATCTCGCTTTGGTCGGCCATTCTTGCTCTTAATCGCGTGATAATAGGCAAGCGTGGAGAATCCGTTATCACCTAATTTAAATGGATGAAAATGCATAAGTATGAGGTGCAAATAGCGAATCAATCCATGACAATGATCTATCAACTTTTTTTCTTTTTTTTCTTTTTTATGAAAAGTTCTTACAAGTAGAGAATTTCCTAAAGAGAGCTAGAAAAGTGGATACTTTGGCAAGATCAAATTTTCTAGAATGAATTGAAAACAAATTCTCCAAAGTTCTTTTTATTTTCCAAATGATTTATTGCATGGCAATTTCCTCATTTCATCTCTAATTGACAAAGAAGTTAAATTAATGATTGACCTAAATTGTCATGGACCGACCAAAAACATTACAAAATAAATTGCATGGTATAGGGATAGAAGACTTACTTCACCAAGGTAAAACGACGGCAATCACATAGACAAGCGCATGAAGTGTGAGGTTCGATTTCTAACTAGGAAGGCTAAACAAGGTGGAGTTAAAAGGGTGGGATGACTTAGTTGCAGCCTCGCATACTAAGTCAAGTCCTCCTAACTCCGACTCGAGTCAAGAATGATACCCCAATGCGACGCAGCCTCGCGGGCGAGAGGTAAACATTCTTAACACCAAGAAAAACTTTCGGGATTGAGTTGAGCAACCTCTACTACGCGGCCTCGCGGTCGAAGTCGTATCCAACTCAATACCATCCTAAATGTCCTAGTGCGGCCCAGGTCCGGCGGCAGGTTGTGTGTACAATAATGTAGTGTTGAATGCAAGACATGCACAACAATTTAGATCAACCAACACTTCAATAACTTGAATTTAAAACATTCATCCCCAACTCCAACCTGCAAGACAAATGTTAGCAATCACTACTCCCCTTATACCTCCTAATCTGCAAAAACATTTAACACCTAAATGTTAGGGACATACCTGGAATCCTCGCTACCCAACAAAAACATTTTTCAAAAGGAAGAAAATTGGCCTAAGTCCACTAAGTGTTTTAACACAAGTCCCCAGCGGAGTCGCTAAGCTGTCGCGACCCAATTTTTCGGGTGTGAACCACCTAGGGTTTGGCTAATGAATTGTTAAGCCTAGACTTATCTCGGGCTCTCCCAAGCCCATACCAATTCGCGACTTTTGGTTCAAGTTCTTAACATGCAATTGATTTTCAATTAGGAGTCGCCACTAATCTATTTTGGGTGGGTCGATTAAAAACCCAAGTAAAATAGCGGGAGAATTATTCTACTCCTACGAACCAGAGACTATGGGTACGGGAACTTGATTACGCTAGAATTCTCTAACGCCATTTCGGTACCTTTCTTTTTATTTTGAAAAATGTTTGGCAAGCAGTTTGAATTTTAAACTAATTCCCTAACATGTGAGTTGTTCATGCAGGTGCGCAAACCACCAATTTAACACTCAAGCAAAGCAGAAAATAAATTGCAGGACTTACCTCAAAGCAACGAAAGCATCTAATTTAATTTTCTTTTCTTTTTTAAAATAAAAAAGAAAAAAGCTTGGCCGGTTCGGAGGACCGGCGAGGGGAAAACGCCGGCGAGGAACTCTGGCGAGGGTGCGGCTGCTGGCGGAGCAAGCGGGTCGCGGCGTTGGGTCTTCGCAAGCAAAGGGGGCTATGCGGCGAGGAGCTCCGGCGTCTGGATCTCGGCTCGTCGGAGCAGAGGATGATCGCGGGCCTGGCTACTGGATGCAGGCGCGAGATCTGCGGGTCGCGGATCTCGGGCAAGGCGGGACCGGGTCGCGACGACGGAGGGAGATCTGCTACAGGAGGCGCTCGTGTTGCAGCTGCGGCAGGCGCGGGAACAGCGGTGGTCACGCGGTGGTGTTCGGAAAGGGACCGGAGCGGCGTGCAGGGGTTGCTGCGTCGGCGGCAAGGCGCGGCGACGGTGCTTGCGGTGGCGCAACGGCGAGTGGGCTTCGGGGGGTTCGATCAGCGGTGGCCGGCGCAGGCACTGGCGCGGAGGGGGTGGACCAGCAGCAACGGCGGAGGTGAGCTCGTGAGGAAGAAGATCGATTTTCTTCTTTTTCTATTTTTTTTCTTTTTCCTCTCACGTCCCCTCACGTCTCCTCACGTCTCCTCTTCCTGCTCCCTCTCTGCAAACTTTTGGCTGACTTTTTCTTTTTTGTCAGAGAGAAAAGAGAAGCGCTTTTCTCTTTGCCCAGGATGGACGAAGACTTTTTCACGCCAATTTTCTTCTCAAATTTTTCTCTCCATTTTTCGAAAATCTCCCCTACGTACGGCCGTGTGTATCGACATGTCTGGCCTCTTCCTCAATATGGCATACGTGACCCTTTTTATAAGCCCAAAAATTGTATCTTAGGGGTATATTTCATTTCTAATTTTACTTGAGCACGATACCCCTAAATATATCGATAACATATTTTTCGCATATTCCATCAAGAAAATTCCCCCTTTGTACAAAAGTGCATCTCCCAGTGTATATTACCTAAATATGTGAAAAATCTTAACGAAATATAACAAAAATAAAATAAAATTTTCCTAAACTATATGCCATGTGATTATGATTTTTATTTTTTTATTTTTTACTTAGCAAAAATTAACCCCAAAAATTTAGGTGTCAACATACATCTACGTATGAATAGTTCCCTCAAATGTGTTAGGCCTGGATTGATAGGAAGGTGTGATATTGCACGATCAATTACATGCAGAACTTGTCAAATTGATTAAGTTGGAAAAATGTGGCAGTGGACTGATACCCCGAGTTTCAAGGCCGATAAACGAGATGGAAGCGATAGGACGGTTGCTCTCTCGGCATAGCTGCTTCAACTTTTGAATGATAGTCTTGCCAAGTAGAACGAGGTATTTTTGTTGAATTGCTGAATCTTTGTAATTCTAGATGTTCTAAATCGGTGATGCTTGAGGGGTGAGGGACAAGAGAGAAGTCTAGAGCTTGAACCGCAAGGAATTTCAAACTTGATGGAAGAGCAGGCACTTGTTGTAGCTCAATCGAACCCACTTCAAGTTTTTGGAGATGGAGACGACTTATCTCTGGAGGCAATCCAGAAACACTAGTAAATGCCAAGTTCAATGTCTTCAAATGGATTAGCTTCCCAATTTCCTCCAAATTTTTATCTGTTAGATCCCATGATTTGTTGGCATATAAACCTTCAAGCATCTCCAGTCCTCCAATAGTACTGGGAATCTCCTTTATCTCGGTTTTACATAAACTCAACACCCTTAGTTTCTTTAAGTTTCCTATAGAATCGGGTAGCTCAACTATGCCTGACGATGATACATCCAACTCTGCCAACAATTTCAACTCTCCAATTGAGCTTGGAAGTTCTTTTATCCCCACACACCCACGTAAAGTTAAGTGTGTAAGATTTGTCGCCCCTCCAATTGAGTCAGGAAGTTGGCAGATTTTAGGGTGCTCATCTAATACGAAACTTGACAAAGATTTCAAATTATCAATTCTTTCCGGAAGCTTCAAGCGTTGAAAATTTCGTGGCATGACAATTTGCTTCAAAGATTGTAGAGAACAGACTTCTTCAGGCAACTCCCCAAGAGAACTGCATCCTTTGATATTCAAAGTCTCTAAGAGTTGAAGCTTAGAAATGGAGGGGTGAATTGTGAATAAGTTAGAACACTGAGCAAGCACTAACATCTCCAAAGATGTGAAATTAGAAAAGTCGGGTGTCCTCCGCAACTTTGTGCAATCCGTTAAATCTAGAACTTTTAATTTTTTTGTCATCTGCAAAAAAAAAAAATGAAAATATGTAATTGAAAAGAATGAAACACATCAATCATCCAAGATTCTTTATGTAAGTAATTATACTCATTCTTATTGGTGAAATAGTAAATTGTAGTGAAATTCACAACGTACTAGAGATTTATTGTGTTAAAACAGTATATTCGTAAAAATATCAATGGCAACCATTACTACTAGTAAAGTATATAAGCAATCAATCCATACTCTACAACTGGAAAACCTGCTCATTTGTGAAAAATCAAAAGGATTTTTATGATATACTAGGGCAAGCTTGGTAAATCGATTGTTTCGTTAGTCTTTTACTGACTTATAAGCGTTGGTACTTGTAAAATTGAAATAAATTTAATAATCTACTATGAATTCATAGTAAAAGAATAGGTTTTTTGCTCATAAGTTACAGCCGGAAACCAATACTACTAGTAAAATATGTAAGCAATTTGTAGTTTACTAGCTCAAAAACGTGCTCGTTTGTCAAAGCTTTCGTAGTTTACAAGGCTTATTTCAAACTTATAAGTTAATTATTTTATTTGTATGTTAATGAAAAATAAAACTTGGTACTAAATAAAATCAAAGCGACGGTCATAATCAACTAACTATTTGTCATTGTAAATAATATTTTGTTTGCAAGTTAGAATAGTTAAACGACACTATTAGTAAAGTATCTATGCGATCCGTTATCTACTAAATAATGAAGGGGATCACTTGTAATATTAAAAAACAATTGGCAATCCGCTATTAGGTTTGATGATGGTAAAATGGTTATTTGTTGATAATTAATCAAACTAAAAAGTTGCCAATCAATTCTTACCTATCAATTATATTTCAAATCTGCCATCTATCATTCAAGTTTACAACGCGCGAACAAGTTTTTGTTTCGGCAATGATTTTATAGAAATTTGCTTGTAAATAGACCTTGAAGTTTGAATCTTTCCATGGTTTTGAAAACGTTATTCCTGGAACTATATTTTGAGTCTATTTACTATACGAGAAACTGGTACTTCAATATAACCTCATTCGCATCTTCTCAACATAGAGTCGTAATTAAGTTACAAAAAAAAAAAAAAAAAAAAAAAGATATTGTAAAGCGTCACGAAAGAAAATTTAGATGTTGCAATACTAGGTGCTGATCAAGTGTTGAAATTGTCGTAGAAAAAAAGATGTATCGTGCGAGGCTGAACCAAAGGAACGCCAATGTCAGCTCTTCCCTTCTTAAGAAAAAGGTGAAGGCCGTCTAAGTTTCAACTAAAGGTCTTTAGACTAGCCATGAAGCATCCAAAGTTCAAACTCCGAAGTAGGCCAGTTTTGAACTCCTAAAAAACAAAGCGATAGTGGATGCTTGGATAGTAACATGGACTGGTGAGCACAGGTGCTGATTTGTGCTAGTACGGGTTGTAAGATATCATATTTATCCGTGGCTCGATTACTAAGGCAGTCTGTAGTGAATGGAGGAAATATAGAACAACAATGGTATTCTGCTTGTGATATCATTTACTGGGTTGATGTGCTGATGCCATGTTATTGTATAGCTTCCTCTTCTTTCTTTTCAAATGTGTTTACTTGGTTGAAGTCGATTTTAGATGTTAGACTAACACAAAAAATTTTAGATCAGGGGAGCACACCACTGATGTGCACGATGCATTGAATGATCCATAAAGATAAATAAAGATGGATAGATTAAGGTATATCATATCTGGATATGGCTCCACCCATCCCAGTCGTCTTTGATATCGCTCCTTGAAAGGTCTAGCACAACCAAATTAGCAAAATGAAAACTCCCCTCATAAAATTCCTTTTGTGTAATTTCCCAAGAAAACCATCTTAGCTCCAAAAGAAGATTCTCAAAGTTGCCAAAGAAATTAATGCCTTTTGCTTGAAGGAACCTTAGATTTGGTAGAGTGGCTAATTCTTCAGATGCAATGCTGCGGCTGCAGCCATCGAAAGTCAGGCTTAATGCTACCACATCTTCATTCCTCTGCATATGGCAGACACAATATTGAGCATGCAGCATAAGGTACAGAGCCAGAAAAGAGAGGACCTAGAAGCACGGTCAAACAGTTTCGCCAATAGTTGAGCTTGCCACATAAATTTTCCAGAACTATGGCACACTCTTTTTCCCTACAAGTAGTTGTTTCATCCTCTTCTACATAATCTAATCTTCGAGTCTAAATGTATCATATTTTCGAGTTTCTACTTTTCGGGAAATATAATTTGCATATTAATTCAACCTCTTCTTAGATTGTTCTAAATAATCGGGGTTGAAAATAATTTTAAAATTCTTGATTAAGCAAGTTTTTTCATTTTACTTGGATCACACGTAAACTGTATAAACTAGATACAAGAAAATATAGCCAATTGTCAAGCAATCTCTTTTGGCTCTCTTCAAACTTTGAGACCTTTGACCAGAAGGTTTGACAGAGAGAAGCAACCCCCGCAAGACAAAGCGACGTTAAACAAAACTATCTATTGAATGCATATTTAACCAAATTGCTGCTTTAAATGGGAAAGAAAATTTCAAAGAATTTCTTTCACACAATATTTTCAAACATGTGCAGTTCCATTTACCTTTTTTCCCTCCAATAGTTTCAAGGCATCCTCACGTATATACACCCTACAAAACTTGTGAGGATATACTTGACGAACAATGTACCTTCCAAAGTCTCGAACTTGGTCATGCATCCAAAACCTATTATCATCTCTAATTTTGATCAAGGACCTTTGAGAGAGAACCCTCATTGCAATGCCAGGAAAGTATCCACAATCCTTCCACATGATAACCGGATATGTTTTGTCAGTATTAATGAAAAAGCATGCTATATCCAAAAATACTTCTTGGTGCTTATCCTCTAATCGTTCATAACTTATCATTAATGTATCTCGGACATCCTCAAAAGGACCTTCCTTTAACTTCTTCAGTGTCTCGTCCCATATTTCTCTTTTATCCAAATGCCCCAAATCTTTGCCCCAGTCAAAAAGATTGGACCCTATCACCACAATGGCTAAAGCAAGCATGCCCACTGTAAAAACAATTTCTCTTGAACAAGCAGCATATTCTTCCACAGCAGAGTCACTTTTGAATGCATGCTTATAAAATAGATGAAGTGCTAAATCAAATCTCATTCCATGAACTTCATAACACGAAATTTCTTTGGGTTGGTTGAGGATCTCTTTTGAGCCCACTTGAGTCATCAAAATGCTTTTGTCCCTAGTTGTGATAATGATTCTGCTACCAGAACAAAACCAATCAGATTTTCCAGCTGCTAGTTTTTCAAGTTGCTCTTTTTTGTCTATATCATCAAGAACTATGAGTAATTCTTTATTACTCAATGCTTTTTTGATCATCTTGATCCCACCATCAACATCTTTAATTTGGTTAGCAATCCCATGACCGGCCAAATCTATTAAGAGCTTTTTCTGCAATTCTAAAAGACCACCATGAGATTGGGATGATGCTCGAACATCTTCAAGGAAACTGCAACGTTCAAAGTGAGAAGATAGTTTGTTGAACATGACTTTGGCAAGAGTTGTTTTTCCAACACCACCCATGCCATGGATACCAACAAAACGTACACCACCAGAGCCCACATCCAACAATTTCATTATGGCTTCCATCTGAGCATTATCTTCAACCAAATTATCAGTCACAATCACGTGTCTTGTATTAAGGTTACGGCAAACCACCTCAACAATCGATTCAATTTGTTCTCCTTGGCTAGCAAAGCATGAAAATTTGGTTTCAGTCAAAGACATGATAGACTCCGGAACTCTAGGGAACATGTGAATACATAACGCAGCTATTTCAACAACTTAAACAAATGGAAATCAATCATTATAATTAGTTGAACTGGAAATTTTTGGGTACAGGTTGGGTTTTACATAGTCTTTTGCGGGTTTGAAAAAAGTACACCTTCACCCACCGCCTCATTTTCCTTTCGTAGGGTTCTCTAGCACAGTTTTAGTCTAGACTCCATTACCTTCTAATGTAATGCCACATTGATATAAGTATGAAAATTTGGGGAAAAGCTTCTTCCAAAGAAAAAGTGCAGGAAAATTTCCCTCTGCAAGAGCCTTCTTCCACCGCTTCAATCCACTAGGGCTCTGACCAAAAAAGAAAAAAAGAAAAAAAAATCCACTAGGGCCGAACTTCTTGTGCATGGAGACGCTTATCCGTAGATATTGGTTTTGAGTTAACATTACCCCTTCCGTATAAATCTTGAAAATATATATATTTTTTCTTTTCACAATGTGATTTCTTCATATTATGTCAACGATTTCTTTTCATTAAATAATAATTATAACATTTTATAATAGGGAGGTTTGGTAAAATCTTTTGAACGTCCCATTTTTGCATAGATGCATCGCATGTACACTTTTGTAATGTTAATATGCACTCTTTTTAGTAAAAATTCTAATCATATCTTGGTATAATTTTAAAATTGCAATACTCATATTAATTCAACAATTTCACACAAGTTTGTCACTAAACAAGATTTGTGATTACCAGAGGATGTGAAAATTACAGAAAATCGCACTATTTCCACTATACTTATTGGGGGTAATACGGTTAAGCAAAATAGTTAATTCGGTAAAGTTGGTCTTACCTGTCGGGTCATATTGGCTTGACCCGACATGAATTGGAAAACTGCCTTGTTTGCGTTGGGTTTGACCCGATTTGTTGTGCTTTAAAAAAATCAGCCATTTTCCAATTTCTATTGTGGGTTGTTGTTTACTCTGGCTTTCATTAACTTCTACAGCAAATCTTAAATAAAAATATCCAAATGCTTTATGTCTGGGAATTTTGAGGGACAAACTTTCATTCAATGAACTTTCATTCAAATGAAATGTAAATACTATGCATATTAACCATAAAAAGTTGAGGAAATTTACCCTTTGCCTTTAAGATCCCATCCCTTTATATGTGCAACCTTAACAAGGGCATTTTCCCACTGCTTCAAATTATCAGAGCCAAACTTCTTCTTGTGCCTGGGCATGACTTTACTATACAACTTGGTCTTAAGCTTAACATCGTCAGGATCCACATCATAGAAGATGGGAAGTATCTCTTTCTTTCCATCTGATGTTGAGATGCGTTCTACCATATGCGCAACCTCACGGAGACACCATGAACTGTTAGCATAACCCTTAGAGAAGATAGGTATGTAGATTCGAGACTTGTCAAGTGCTTTCAAAAGCTGTCCACCAATTTCTTTACCGACTCGGAGTTCTTCGTTGTCAAAGAAAACGTGGATTCCAGCATCTCTCAACCGATGGTAGAGGCAATTGGTGAACCCATTGCGAGTATCTAGTCCCCAGAAACTCAGGAACACATCATACTCTTCACAAGACAGATTATCGGCTCTTGAGGTTGATTCAGAGTCCCTCCTTAACGCCTCCTCCTCTTCTCCAGTTGAATCCGAGTCCCTACTTCTCCTCGATTTCGTGAGACAAAAATTACAGACTTGTAACCTGAACGAGACGTAAAATAAGGAATGTGAACTGAACAAGCAGGCTGAATTGTATCAAAGATTTACAGAAGCAAAATTTTATTTCATTGTGCATTATCAGTCAACAAGAGATCGAAAAGAAGCGGAGTTAGAGCACTTACACTCTTGCTACAGTCAAGGCGAGGTTGGTGATTAGAGCCTGAACTCCATTGGATCCCATCGGTGGGCCGATCTTCTCAGCTGTATTCACCCGAAGAAGAGAAGCGTTCCGTGAAGGGAGACTATAACTTCTCAAGTTGACGCGAGAGGAGTCAACAATAGGAGGGCAAGGGCAAAGTCCTGGGGGAAAAATTATAGCCCAATATTACCAGCTCTTGTACGACGCACGTGGTCCAACACTAGTAGAAGTAAACAACAGATAGTTGAAGATTAAAAAAGGAAAAATCCAGCAAACAAATAAAACAAGAAAACGGAAAGGAGCAAAATTGAAATTTCGAGAGAAATTTAACAGAATTTGCATGTTTTAAAGGGGTTAAAGGGGACATTGGCTAGATTGGTCTCAAGTTTGAAAGTACATGCAATTCGCTTGGTTCAGGTTTTTCTTCTTCCGACCTCTTTCTTTGCAACAGAAGAATAGCCTTTAATCTTTTCTATTTCACAAACAATCTACTAAAAAAGCTCAAATCTTAAAGTAATTTTCTCTTGATTATGCGTCCCATCATATTAGTAATTCCTTAAACACCTTGGTAAATTATCTATTGGTAATTAAATTTTGACCAGCGGCTTATTTAGTTTGTAATATATTACCAACAGTTTTATCTAATTAATTTTACTAACTCTTATAGCAAATTACTTATTAATTTGAGTGGTTTACCAACTTTTCACAGATTAAGTCATCATATAGTTTGAAATTTGTTTCAAACTCAACATTTATTTTACTATTTTCCTGACATTTATTTGCAGATGTTATCTGCACGTTAAGATTACCAGCTCATATGAAAAATTAACAACTCTTACTTAATTCATTTACCAATATTTGTTTCATTTTTTCAAAGTACCAACTATTTCAATAGTTTATCGAAATTTATTTTGGAGCTTACAATTGAGTTGAAGTATAACATATATAATATTATGCCTCCATCAATCTATAGGGGTCTCCGAATCTTTGTAACATATATTTAATAAGGCCTCCCAAATCTTGAAAACATAAATTAATTTAATACATATGTACGATAAACTCGATAAACTGTTTTTTCAATGGTGTATTTAGCAAGAAGATTCTAGACGTAACAAATAATGATAATATCAGACATTGTTTTGTGCTTCCCAAAGTGTTCCTTCTTCTTCGATAAAATCCATTCTTGAAGTGCTACTAATATGCACTATAATATTTCAATAAAGGGGAAAACAAAAGAGTTGAAAGAACAAAGATGACAGCTAATTTACCGCGGAGTTGAAGGTGTTATTGGCGATTTTAGTTTTAACAGTTCATGAGGAAAGAAAGAGCTACCTTATTATATACTATCATTTGAGTTTTTCAAGTAACTAATGCGATTGAATTTGATGGCATCAGAATCGCGTCAGATTATTTCAAAGCCAAACGTCAAAGAGCACATTTGTTGAGTACTTTCCAAAATTTAAGTTAATTTATTTCTTTCTGACAGTAGATAGTATTGTGGTGACAGGATTGAGAAGATATTAAGAGGTATGATATGACATATTGATTTATCATTTCGTTTTTGTTGAGTTATTCATGATTTGAATCGTAGTTAGGTGGGTTTTTATAGTGAAAACATGCCCATTTTGAAGAGTTTTAAAGATAACCATTCATTTATCATATGTCTCAAATTCTTCTTCTTCGTCGTCACCAGCAAACAAAGAACACATGGAGTGAGTGTGTACAAAACATGAAAAAGAACCTAACAACATAGAAAATGGATTTAGATCAATTCAAAGTGCAAAAACAAATGGGAATGAAACAAAAGCTGCTAGTGACCACCAGGGCAAGCCGTGAGGTTTGGCCTAGGAGACAAAATCATGTTTGGATACTGTACCTTATTTATTTATATATCATATGATTAAATAAACTATGATTAGTATTTAAATAAGGGCTTTTAGTCAGACCCATATATACTGCATGCGACTCCTCAAGCATCTTCAGCTGTCCAATCTAACTTTCTCATTACTAAGGAGTTCATCCTAATTTCCTTTCTATTTCTTTAAATTTCCAATCGAATCATGTTGATCGATCGTCTTTAACCATTCTAATTAAAAACACAACAATATTAAAACAAACATGATTCTGAAGAGAAAAAGAAAAGACAAAACAAAACAGAAAATGAAGGTCTTTGATGGGGTGCTGCTGAGCAATTTCTGGGAAAATTATAAAAAAAAATCAATAACCTATTATATGAATATCAATTCAATCAGAAAATTTCATTTTAACCACTTTAATTATAAACCTTTTGATAGTTTGCCCAATTAGTCATTTTGGCCAATTTTGAGCTAATGTGATCATCGGTCATGCTAGTTGGATGCCCAATGCTACCATGAACAAATTTTGCAATTTCTTATTTCTATAAATTTTATTTTCTTCTTGTCATAACCATGGATCTTTTCTAAAGTAATAAGGACCTTGAATTCCGTGATAAGCAAATAGGATAAGGGATTAAAATTTCCAAGTAAAATCTTGAGAAACTAGGGCATATTCTTACAACCTGTTTTTAGTGATGTTCTAATGGAAACAATACTATTCTGTTTTTATCTTTCATTAGAAATTAATCTAGAAAACTATATAAACTTCTTTATCTTTACTATATATAATAGAAACCGGTTCTCCAATTCCTTGAGCATTTTCTTCCCATTTATATTTAAACTAGAAGAACACTCAAAAAAATATATATATTTAAACTAGTGAGATGTGGAATTAAAAAATCCTTTTTACTCGAACTTAAAGAGCTTAAACGATTGGAATTTCTGTGCATGCAAGGGAATTTTAGCTTTGCGTTGAATTTTTTCAATTTAACATTGCAGACTTATATTGTTATCTATTTTTCCGTTATGTTACATGCTTAGATTACTTTCTTCTTCTTACATTCTACTTTTTCCCCGGTAAATCAGCAATCAAAAAATATTTTCCTCATTTTACATCGTTTTTATTTCTTAAGAAAATGAACCAATAAATACAATTCTTATCATCAATAATAACATTTAAATGTAGGTTTTTGTAGACAATAAAGCATTTTCTATTTACTCTTTTTTCCTAAATGACACAAAAGGCAGAAAATTGAGAAATGTTTTTCGATTGTTCACCTTTTATAAAACAATCAAATGTTATAGTCACTCCATCTAAATATATCTTTATGAGTCATCATTTTTTTTTTTCAGTTTAAATTACCGTGAGTTATAATGAAAGTAATACCTTGGTCATTCCATACTTAACACTTTGCGGTATCTTTTCTGTCGTTTTCGGGATTCAATGAAAAAAAAGTGGATCTCACAGCTCCATTAACGCTATTATCTCTCTATAATAGACTGCACTCAATAGATATTCAACTTAAACTAACTTAAAATATCGCCAAAGCCACACACTATAACAAAGAATAATAACTGTGCATCATACAAAAATGGAGAAACTGGAAACTTTCAATGGTCAACAAAGATAACACTTCATTTCGTAAAACTTTTATAGGTTCTAATATTCAATCAAGTTTTCTCCGGTCCAAAGGCATTTCATAAAACTTTAATCATGCATCCCTCCCTTCATCAAAATTTTCGTCATTCTTTCAAATGCCAAAAGTCACAAAGTATATTTGTATATATTATTGAATACTTAAGACATTTGATTCATTTGAATAATAGATAACTAAAAAAAAAGAAAAAGAAATTCTAATTGCTCTAAAAGTTTGAGCTATAAGATAATTGCGGGGTCTTAATAGTTAAATATAATACGCCCCCACGCACAAGCTGGAGTTTAACCTAAGACTAAATTGTTGAAATATATAATAGTGGAAGCAAAGATGGGTTTGGAAATATTTGAAGTGTTAATATTTTAATATAACAAACACATGGTATCGGGATGGCGAGATTAAATTGGTTTATCGTTATATATTTATTGAAGAAGTGTTAACGATGACAATCCATTGATTAATTTTTTCCACTTAGCATATGTGTTTGTGGAGATTCTTTTTACCTTTTTCATCGAAGCTAGCGAAAAAATGCACACGCGGAGTAAGTGTGTACAAAACATGAAAAGAACCTAACAATGTCGAAAATGGAGTCAAATGAATGCAGAAGTACAAAAAAAAAAGGGGGGTGGGGGGTGGGTTGGGAATGAAACAAAAGCAGGTTAGGCAAAGCTCTAGCTCCAAGCCAGTGATCACCTGGGGGAGGTGTGAAGTTTGGCACTGGAGACAAAGTCATGTTTGTGTACCAAACCTAATTTATTTATTAAATGATACAATAAACTGTGATTGGTATTCCAATAAGGGGTCTTAATCAAGCATCCGAGGAAAATTCTTGTTAAGATGCCCTAGATTTTTTCAACTTCAAAAGATTTGGTGTTCTTTCCATTGAACCACTCCCAGAATCTCTAGGTTCCTCAAGGATTCTGATTCCTTCAAATGTTAGCAATAATGTAATCGATAATGTGGAAATTCATAATAAAAGAATCTTAAATCTTCATAATTTGATTTATGCCAAGAGGGATTTAGGTATACCTGTATCCATAAAAATAACCTTGAAAATGTAATAGTCTTGAGCTTTCGATTATTGCGGAAATAGGAGAAACGATAAAATCCGATTTCTCTCCCTTAACCCATTTTTTCTTAACATATTTTATTTGATAAATGATAGAATACAACTTTTCTTTTTCTTGATGGGTGGAGAGAGGACCAGGCTTCTTTTATAATCTATCAATAGATGCTTTCGACAAGTATTCCATTAAATCACATAGAATTTTCTATCGTCATAAAAGTTGTGACTTTTCATATGCTATCTTCATTTAAAATAAAAACCATAAATAAATAAATTATTCTTAAACCAAAAACCTTTGATCTTAACTTTTCAAACCAATATGTTATTCAAGCAATTAGACAATTATTAAACCATTGATAATATCATCTGGGCCGCAATTTGTTCTTAAACCAAAAACCTTTGATCTTAAGAAGGCTCTATAATTGAATCGAAACCAAGGAGGGTGGATTCTTCAAGCAGGATATGTGAAGATTTCTCTCAATTGATATTATATGTAGAACAATTAATTTCAATACCTCTAGAATCTCTAAGTCTGCAAGGACCGTGAAGTGTGCAATCGACCATTTATGAACTTCCAGAACCCGTAAGTTCTTCAAGTTTGAAAACAATGCCAATGATTTGTTATGCCAAAGTCATGAAAGTGACTAAAAAACTATACGGAAGCTGGTGGATCTTCCTTTTGCTTATCCTTTAATCCTTCGTCGCCTAGACTTTCAACTTTTTTATTTTTTAATTCTTGTCCTTTTTTCTGTTATCCTTTTTATTTTTCTTTTTTGTCCTCCTTTTCTTCTTTTTTCTTTTTCAATTTTCAAGTATTTTTCTGATATTGTGCTCATTTCGGTGCCATGTGTCTTAAATAATAAAAATAACATATTAGTTTTTTCTGTTAGCCAAATCAAACAGAGTTAATGGAGGGATTTTATTGCACCAAATCAATAAATTTTAGGATTTTATTTTACTATTTGAAACTTGTAAGATTTGATTGCACTTTTATGACAAATTCTAGGAAATTTTGTTCACTTATCCCCAACAATTAAGATTAAGGTTAGTTTTGCTTTTGCTGCACATTATTTCTTGGTATTTTTAGACCATTACAATAATTAAAAAAAAAAAAAAACTTACTACCATCTATAGAATATATGCAATCAAATGGCACTGCAAGAACAGAACTAAATCTAACCGAGTTCTTCCATTAAGGGAAAAACACATAAGTACAGAGTGAAAGTAAACACCTGCAGGCCTTTAGCAAGACTATTATTTCTTTGTTTATGCCAACAAAAACTTCTTATCTCATAGGCCAAGACTATTTTCTTTATTGCTACTTTACTGAAACGTTTTAATATTGATGCATTTCTTCCTTCTTTTCTTAAGGCTTGTCTATTACAAGAGAAATGGAGAAAGATAAAATATTGAGCCAAAAATTAAAAAAAATACTTTATATGTTTTGACATTAAAGCCCAATATCACCAGTCATATCTGACTCACATGGTCCAATATTAGTATAATCAAACAGGAGGTCGTTGAAGATTAAAAAAGGAAAAATCCCACAAACAATGGGAAAAAAAGGGGTAAAATTGAAATTTCGAGAGAAATTAACAGAATACTCCATGTTTTAACAGCATTAGGAGGATATTTTCTAGATTTATCTAAAATTTGGGAGTACATGCCCTTTTTATAACCTAGTAAAATAGTAAATGGTTTGGTTTTTGTTTTCTTTTCTCCTGACCTATTCATGCCTTTCATTGCGACTTGGTCAAAAAAAAAAAAAAACACACACACACACACACAAAGAGTACAAGAGTTAGAAGACATAGAAAAGGTAGTTTTTTTTATCTTTTTTTTTTGTCTTTTCGCAACTAAAGAATCACGTTAAGTAACGTGGTTGGATATTCAATGGTGTTTTTTCAATCAACTAATTGATGTGTTCAGATTGAGTTTTATCTTTTAATATTTTTGCAAACTTTGCGACGCATGCTTTGAATTTTTTTTCTTCTCAATTTTACCACCTGAAACTTTCATGATACACATAAATATATATACAGCAGATTTTTTTTTCTTTTTTATATTTGAAAGAATACTTTATATAGAAAGTGAAAATGTTGATTCTTAGTCAAGCCAAAATAACAGGCTCGGGTGAGTTTTTTACTTTTCAGATTTAAAGGAAAAATTGCCACATCATTTTCTTTTTAATCCACTAAAAATTGTAAGTGAAACATTCGTTATCATGATATTGCTAGAAGTGTCGGGGTGGAATAGGTAACTTCGTATGTATTTGGATAAATAAAATAGGTCCTACTTGATCATAATTACTTTTTCTTCCTTTAAAAAAAAAAAATAAAAATAAAAACCTCGCATGATTCTATATTGACAAAGACCTAAATGAATGATTCTATATTATCTTTCATGTAGTTCTATTTGAATGATTTATCTTACAAATAATTCTACTTAAAAAAGGTCAAATCTTGAAGTAATTTCATCATTTCGCATAAAAGTGTTCAATTTCTTCATATTATGTTAATAGGCAAAAGTATATCACAAGTGCCAAAACTTGATACAAGTAGACACTTAAGTGCCAAAACTTTCAAAATGATACACTTAATTGTCAATTTTTTTAAAATTGGACACTTAAGTGCCAACTTCCAACAAAGGTAATTGAAATCGACATAACATTATTTTGAAGAATGAACGTGGTCTATGTGACTTGCTAGAGTGGTCTACTCAGCAATCAATATGCAAAACGACATTATTTTGGGCTTAATTAGTCACATTAGCATCACGTGGATTTTTTTTTTTAAAGAAATGCCATGTCAATAAAAACTCTTGCCAAAAAAAATTACTTCAACAGTTTGGCCGAAAATTCTCGCCGTTGATACTGAAGTGTTCATTTCTTTTTTGATTTTAGCACTTAAGTGTATGATTTGGAAATTTTGGCAAAGGCTCTATATGGCAAGTTGCCATTTAAGGTTCTTTTGCTTCTCAGAAAAAAAAAAAAAATAGAAATCCACTTGGTAACATCAATTTCTTTTAGTCTTTTAGAAAAGTAGTTAGGGATAGATTAGAAATAAAAATAAGAAGTAGAAAAAGTAGCCTTTTGTTTTTAGGAACAATTTCTAGAAATAAGTCATTTTCTTTTTTTTCTTCTTCTTCTTCACTACTCATCGTTGTCACCGCCAATGCCATTACTAGTCGTTAGGGTGCACTTGGTAACATTTCCATTTCAAAAAATAATTCCTTTTCAAAAATAGTCATTTTCTATTTCTACTTTCTAAATAATTTTTAAGTAAAAAAACATGTTTAGTAATTATACAAAATTTTTATTCTTAAATAAATAAAAAAAGAATAAGAATGAGTTTGATATGACCAACAGATTTTTTTTGTAATGTAAAATTTCTTTTAATTTTTAATAATTTTTCTAGGTTTTCTTTTTTCCCTGTCTTCTTCTTCTTGGTCCAACGACCAATGGCGGCAGTGGCCAGCGGAGGTAGGCAGCAACATGCGGTGGGGGCAGCAAATGGCGAGGAAGAAGAAGAAAAAAATGTCTTATTTCTAGAAATTGTTTCCAGAATAAGAAATTACCTTTTTTAAAATTGTTATTTATGTTTAAAATCTATTCTTTGGCTACTTTTCTATTTTGGGAAATAAAAAAATTAGTTGATATTACCAAACGAATTCATGTTTTTTTTTAATTCCGAGAATTTCAAAGGAAAACAAAAAATAGGCAAGTTACCATGTAGGACCTAAGCAACTCATGGAGATGATTAGTCTAGGCCACGCCGGGAGCATCTTTTCCTAAAAGAAAGCCATCCAATGTATTTTATAGTTGTCTAATTGTGGACCTTTGTCTTTGGAACTTTATTTTTTTCAAGTGTAAGACTTTAGCATTACCTTGGATGACTCAATTATGCAAACCAACTTGCTGCGATTGTAAAGTATGGCTTAATTTAATTTGTGTTGTCGCGTATTAAATGTAAAAGAATTGGTGGCATTACACTTTAAATCTTTATACAAACGAGGTCTTAGTATCTCCATGATTTTTTTTTATTTTTTTATTGTTGAATGAGGTGCGTTCAAATTATTAATAAAGTGCCTTTTTGACTCAGTGCTGTTTGCTTTAAAGAGAATGGCAACTTGCCAATATGTCTTGTCCTTTGTTCTTTTGTTCCATAAAAATAAATAAATAGAAATCCGTTTAATAACATCAACTAATTTTTATACTTTTGGAATAGAAAAGTAGTTGGGTAATAAATTTGAAATAGAAATTAGAAGCAGAAAAAAAAAAAAAACAACTTTTTGTTTCTAGAAACAATTTCTAGAAATAAGTCATTTTCTTTCTTCTTTCTTCTTTTTACCTTTTCTTCTTCTTCTTCACCACTCATTGTTGTTGCCACAAGTGTCGCCGCCGGTTGCCAGGGTGCACTTGGTAACATTTCCGTTACTGGGAACAATTCCTTTTCAGAAATAGTTCTTCTTTATTTATACTCTTTGGAATAATTTCTTAGTAAAAAAATACGTTTGGTAAATATACAAAATTTATATTCTTGGAATAAAAAAAGAATAAGAATGAGTTTGATACGATCCACAATTATTTTCTGTAACATAAAATTTCTTTTAATTTTTAATTATTTTTAGGTTTTCTTTTTTTTCCTCTCTTCTTCTTCTTGGTCTAGCAACCAGTGGTAGCAGTGGCCAGTGGAGGCAGGCAGCAATATGTGGTGGGGATGGCAAACAATGAGGAAGAAGAAGAAAAAAATGACTTATTTCTAGAAATTGAAGAAGCTACATGTTTTTCTACTTCTTATTTCTATTCCAAATCTATTTTCTGGCTACTAGTCTATTTCGAGAAATAAAAAAAATTAGTTGACGTTGCCAAATAGATTTTTTTCTTTTTTAATTTCAGAAAACAAAAAAGAAAAAAGAACAAAATAATAGGCAATTTACCATGTAGGACCTAAGTAACTCATTAGTCTAGGCTACACCGGGAGCATCTTTTCATAAAGAAGGCCGTCCAAGGTATTTTATAGTTGTCGATTGTGGACCTTTGTCTTTGGAACTTTATGTGCATTTTCAAGGGATATTAAGACTTTTGCATTACCTTGGACAGCTCAATTACGCAAACCAGCGGCTGCGATTGTAAAGTATGGCTTAATTTAATTTGTGTTGTCGCATATTAAATGTAAAGAATTGTTGGCCCAAATGAGGTCTTAGCATCTCTATGATTTTTTTTTTTTTTTTTTTTTTTTACGGTTGAATGAGGTGCGTTTAGATTATTAATAAAATGCCTTTTTGAGTAGGTGCTGTTTGCTTTAAAGAGAATGGTCCACTTTCCTGTTCTCACTCTCTTTTGAAAACAGGGCATTGATGGGAAAGAGAGCCCAATGGTTGCAGCTTCTTTTCTAAAAGAATTCTCCCTTTCTACGACTAATCGCAGGTTTTCACTCATGATCTACTTTGAAAGATCCCACATCTTCCACATCTTGTCGGCACTTAGATCTTTGTCGACAAATCATGTAGACTTTGCGTTAAAAATACATATAATAACAAAAAGGAAAAGGAAAATAAGGGGGAAAAAAGCAAAGATACAAGAAGAGAAAAAGAGAAGAAGAAAAATAGTCGAAGGGTCCAATTGGGTCATGAAGGAAAGGCCCTGATCCAATAAGCCCGGTTCGCTTGGCCCACTAACCCAGGTCCACGAACTCAGTCCATTAGCCCAATCAAAGATCAGAACTCATTAAGGCTCGGCCTGGCAACCTTTTGGGATTGTTCAGCCTCTCTTCATTCTGGCGGATTCCACGTTTCTCAGTTCTGTTATGTTCCAACAAACGCACCTCCTCCTTCCTGTTCAGTTCTTCGATTACTGCAATGGCATGGAAGTTAAGTCACCCTCTTCTTCTCTGATTTTCCATGCGCGATTCAATCAGTAACATTGATTTCTCAATGTTCTTGCTTTTGTCACTCACCGGGGTATGCGTCAACGCATCTCCGATTCTAATGATGCTATCTACTCAGGAGCTCAACTCCAGTCTCAGGATCCATATTCCTTCTTTGCCGAGCTTTTTCCTTCGATTATTTTGGAACTTCCTAAATTGTCACCGAAGTCTGGTCTCTTCAGATTGTCAAAGATCTCGTTGAATGGGGCTTTCTCGGTTCTGCTCTGTAAATCCGATCAGAGTGCTCGAAGCACTCACGGCCGTCCAATTCTGCTTCACTGGCTTCAATCATCATTGCCAACGCATACATGGCCTCCTCTGACTAGTTGAACGACCGAATGTGATCGATGATCGCTCCTAGCTAAGGTGAAAGCTCTCTGCTCTGTTTTTAAGTGTTACGAGTATAAGATAGAACCCGAGGGCTTCGTTGTTGCTAGCTTGAAAATTGTTCACGATCGAGACTATATTAATGAGTTAGAATCTAGCTTGATGATCTTTACTGATTGGGTTGTGATTCTCACTATCTCATTGTTACGTTGTGCCTTTTGATTAAATGCTCATTAATTCTTTGGTGAAATGCCCAAGTCGTATGAAGTATGAACATGACTTCGAATTTGATTCTGATCATTCTGTCTGCTTGATTGATTCTTTATATTGGTTGCATAGGTTAAGTAAATCTAATTGATATTCACTTTTGAGTCCATTCCCGAAGGTCTCAGTCTTGATGCGCTTCTGGTGTTCGCAGGCAATGAGTTTGACTCTGTCAAATTAGCTAAAAAAAAATGTTGATATGCTGAATTGTAAATACTCGTTGATGGTCACTGATGCATCCATGAGGCATAAACTCACCATCTGGACTTATATACATTGGAGTGCAGATCTCATTTGCTATACATATCTTTTCCTGAGAGGGAATTCCGGATCATGTCTTTTCTGTGAACGAATGTGCTGAGATCTTGTCTTCTGTATTTTGCATAAATTACTTTAGGATGATTGTCAAGAGTCGCTTGAGCTTACATGTACTTTAGGAATCACGGTTGACCATGTTAATAAAAGAAGCCTCCTCATTAGTGTATTGACTTTATGCTTTGAAAATCATTTCAATATTCCTCCCTCAGCTTGGTCGGTTCTATATGAGACCAAGGCTGTTTTGGCATTAGTTGTTTATTATTAAAGCTCTAAGAGCATATACATGAGTATGGATACCCCTAACATATACATCTATTTCTCGTCAAATAGGATCCTTCTGAACTTGAACCTGCTAGAATTAACTTTGTGGCTTACTGGTCATGACTGTTTTGATGTCAATTTAGTTCCAATTTGGTCTTAATTTGGTTATTTCATACAATGAGTGGGCAACGAGTGGTTGTGAAGAATACATGTCGATTTTGAAGAAATAGGTACATGGCCATGTTTGATTATGCTGGAATGAAATTTGGACTTGCTGGCATAAATAATTGGAGTACAATTTGGACTTTTTGTGATGCCATTTTTATCATATGAACATGTATGACGATTTAGGAGAATGTTATGGTGAATTGGTGATAATTTTTTAGCAAAATAACCATGTTGCTGTGCCTTGAAACTTGCTGGATTTTTATTCATGACTGCTATTCTTGCTTTCGCCACCTCAATTTGATGATGATTTGATCGAAATTGGCTCTCATCGTGATTGCATTGGCTCATCATATGCTTTTGTAGGAAAACATTGCATCGATTACATGCTAGTTTGTTGTAAAATGATTTTGTGTCTTGGTCATGAGTGCCTTGACCAGTGCTGGATGGTTGCTGGACATGACCAAACGTCATTTATTGAACGTGAACTTTGATAAACTTAGCTCCGCTCGACTTTGAGCACAAAAAAGAAAATTTAAGAAATGATCGAGGGCTAAAGTACACCACAATTGCCAAAACTTAGTATGGATGGATACTAAATACCAAAAGTTCCAAAAGGTAAATTCAAGTGTTTTTTTTTTTTTTTTTTTGATTGGGATACTTAAGTGCCAACTACGGCGACGATAGCCGGAAATTTGATATGGCTTATTTTAAAAATAAATGTAGTCTATATAGCTCACCGGAGTTGTCTACTTAGCAATCAAAGTGCAAAACGACATCGTTTTGCCCAAAATTTAATTTTTAATATAAATATTAATTAAATTAAATTAAAAAGGGGGAGGGAGCATCATTCAGCCCTTGCTAAGACCCTCGCTATTGCCACCGCCCCTCCATTGCCGAAAAGGTTGATGACGATGGGGCGATGGTTGGCTAGGTGACCGGGCCTCGACAAGTAGGTGGCGACCCCGGTTGACTGCTAGGCCCTCGCCCAAATCTAGGGCAATGGCTCACGACCCTCCCTTAGATTCGATGAGGGTTGTTGGCCCTCACTTAATTAGGCCAAAGGCCACTATTGGCTAGGTGGGCTCGCCTATAGCTAGCGACAGTCCTTGGCCCCTTTGGGCAAGGGCTTGTAGGCCCTTGTTAGCAATCGGCCAGGGTCACTGGCCATTGGCTGAGGCCCAACAACCTCGGTCGACCCTTGCCTCACCGTTGCTGGCCCTTTTCGGCAATGGTGGGGCAACGGCAGCAACAAAGGCCATAAAGGCCCTCGCAAAATTGCTCCCCTCTCCTCCTTTTTTTTATATTATAATTTAATTGATATTTGTATTAAAAATCAATTTTTGGGACAAAACAATGCTGTTTTGAGACAAGCTAGCAACGTTAATGTCACGTGGATAATTAAAAAAAAAAAAGTAATTGTCACGTTAGTGCCGCATGAATAACTTTTTTTAAATAATTGCCCAATCAACCAAAAAAGTCGTTAGAAAATGGGACGTTAATATTTTGGCCGGAATTTCTCATTGTTGGCACTTAAGGTGCTGCATGAGAACGTTTGTTTCTCATGGTTTCTGTTCTTTTGTTCCCCGGAACAAAAAAGAACAGAAACCTGTTTTGTAACGCCACATTGTTTTCTTGTTCCCGGGAATAAAAACTTAGCCCGGAATGGTTTGGGAAACAAAACAAGAAGCAAAAAAAGTTGCTTCTTGTTCCCGGGAACAATTTCTAGAAATAAGCTGATTTTCTTTTTTTAATTTTCTTTTATTTCCTTTTCTTGCCGCGACCACCGTCAACCGCCCGGAGCCACCGCCCGCCGCCGGTCGCCGCCGCCGCGGTCGCCGGTCGCGCTGCCGCCGCCGGTCGCCGGTCGCCGCCATTCTCCGGCCGCCGCCGTTCGCAGGCCGCCGCCGCCGCCTCCGTCTCCGCCGCCGGCGCGCCGCCGCCCGCAGTCGCGCCGCCGCCCGCCGGTCGCCGGGTCGCCGCCCCGCGCCGCACGGCCGGAGGCAGCCGGGCGGCCGCGGGAGGGGGCGGCCGATGGGCTTCCGACGGCCCCGGCGGTGACGGTTGGCGGCCGGCGGCGGCGGCGGCGGCGGGGCGGGCCGGGCGGGCCGGGCGGCGGCAACCGGAGACAATCCGTCGGCAAGATTAAAAAATGAATAAATATAAAAAAGAAATTGTTGCGTTACCAAACGCATTTCTATTCTTTTTCTATTTCAAGAGTAGAAATTTTGTGTCGTTATCAAACGGGTTCTTTTACTCAGAAATTGTTCCCCGGAGCAGAAATAGAAAAGAACCATTTCTGAAAAAAAAACTCTTCCCGGGAACAGAAGCGTTGTCATGCGCAGCCTAAGAGTATCTTTTGGAAGTTTTGGTACTTCACTGTTCATCCATGCCAAATTTTGGCACTTGGGGTGTCCGGCACTCAATGATTGAGAGAGGCATTTAATTTACATAGCATATACATTAAAAGTATTATGAACTGATTTGGTTAGTAATTTTCGAGATCGTGCAACAATGTGAGTTAAACACAGTAGAAATAAAAGTTTAAAGAAGAAATACGTTACGTTAGAAATGGAGAAGGAGCTCCATCAGATTTGTTCTCAACCCCGAATTGAACTACAGATTCGTATGAGACCTGATTTGATTCAATGTAAAGTTTGAGCCTTCGTTCATTAACCCAGGTAAAATAGAAGAGTAAAAGTCATGGAAATTTATTTTGTTTACAGTTCATTAACATAAATTAGGCTATTAAATTAGCTATTAAATTAGGGTAGTGAGCCGCTTGAATAAAGTATTATGAAGCTCAATCTCGCCTTAATTCAAATAATCAATGTAGCTTTTCCAAAAAAACTTGTGATCATTTACTTGGTTCAAGTTAAATTTTACCAATCTCAAACTTGATTACAGTTGACTTTTATATTACTCGACTCAAACTTTACGTCTTTCAAATCATATTCTGACGCATACTGTAGCAAAATGGCACTTAAATTTATTGGAATATACTACTTTTATTTGACTACGCCATTTCCAAAGCCTAAGCAAGTTTCAGAGCTAAAAACCAAGGTTAGAATCCACATGAAGCATTTTTTATGTGGGACATAATTGTGTTTTACTTTGACATAAAAAGACTTAGGATTTACTCATGCAAAATATGTTCTACACTCAAATGAAACGAGGAGTGCATCCAACCATTAGGTCAATTGTATGAGGTAATGATACAAAGAAGTAACGTGCATATATATTTCTTCTATCATCACGAATGAGGTAATGACCATAAAAGAAGTATATAGAATAAGGCAAATCATACCTTCATTTGGCTCCACCCACCCCACCCATCTCCAATATTGCTATCCGAAAGGTCATGCATGAGCAAATTACTAAAATGAAAGTTGTTAGCATGGAAAATCGTTCGCATGGAAAGTCATTTTCCATGTTTGCCAAAAAAGCCATCTTAGCTCCAAAAGAAGATTCTCAAAGTCGTCACAAAAATCAAACTCTTTCATGCAAAGGAACCTTAGATTTGGTAGAGCAACAAACTCTTCAGGTGGTGTAAAGTTGCGGCTACAATCACCTGAAGTTAGCTTAGTGCTTCTACATCTAGATTTCTCTACCAATAGAGACTCGAGATTATTGAGTTCATAAAACTTTAAACTCTCAAAGAGCTATAAAGAAAGGAAGCATATGAGCTGGTAAACAATTTCTCCAACAGGGAACCAACCCTAGCACACACCTTCTCCCAAGTTGACTTAATATTTTCATTCATATGACTAACAGAACATTTACGCTCCATTTGGCTGGGAACTTAGTAACAATTAATGCCATTTCAGTACGTAATATTATTTATTTCAAAATGTTTTTAAGATAGTTTGGATTGATTCTAAACCTGTTCACTAATGTATGAGGTGATCGTACAAATGTACAATCATCAAAACAACAATCAACAACTAATGAAGCATTAGATAAATTACAAGAAAAAACAAGAATCCAACACTAAAAAATAAGACAAATGCCATCTCTAACTAGACTAAAGGGAAACCATAACCAGCATATTTAAAATGCACAATCAAGAGCATTTATTTTGAAAAAAATATTTAAACCCTATTATAAAAATTTTAAAGCTTATTCAATTTTGAGCACAATTTTTTTTTATCAAAGATTTTCACACATTTTAAGAAAAAACTACTCAAAATAATTTTAAAGCTTTTTCCTAATTTCAGAAAAAATGGAATTTTTAAATTAAAAAAATAAATTCTGGTTTTTTAATTTGGAAATAGGGACCTGGGTCGGATATCCGGATTCGGTATCAACCTGGGTTCCTAGGCCCTCATACGGAATGGGCTTGATGTACTAGGTTGTGAAGTCTCGAGCCTAATTTATGGCCCGTATCCAAACTAAGGTCAGGTTTGGGTTATAAAAGGACATCCTTCAAATGGGGTTACCATTAGGCCTATTTTAATTAAAACTTCACAAGCCCACTCTCTTCCTGAAGCAACACCAAGCCATTACTAAAGCCTTCTTTCAGTTAGTCAATCCAAGCCCGGAAACACCAACGCAATTATAATTAGAACCACGTCCACCTACACTAAGGCTCTGTTTGGTTCAGCATTTGGAAGGGGTTTTGGGGTTCTAAAAGGGTTTGGGCAAATGTAGGTGGTGTTTGGTTCAATTTTTTGAGAACTTTGGGAAGGTGCAATTACATCTCCAAGGGGCTTCAAAGGCCTTTAGGGGAATTGAGGGGTAGAGGTGCATTTGAGAAGTAGCATTTTCAGAATGCAACTTCCTTTGTTTAATGAAAATATGTTAGTTACCCATTTTGTCCTCATTTATTAACAAAACTCTTTTTGCCATTTTCTAAATAGAAAGCCCTAAGCCTCCTCTTCCTTACTGTAGCCTCACGCTTTATGTAGCCTCACGCCTTCTCTGCACTCTCACGCCTCTCTCCGTCGTCCCTCACCGTCTCCTTCACAAGCTGCTCTCCAGTGTCCATCTGAGATCAGCCATCCCAAACTCAAAGATCGCCTCCCACCGTTTTGCTCTCACACTCGCGTCGCGCTTATAGCAGGGCAGTTGGGTAAGCTCGGAAGCTTCGATTCCATCGCTCATTCGTTTGATTTCGCGGTCTGCGCTGAAGATTTCACACGAGATTACTCGCGAGGGCCGTGGGCATTACTCTTTTTATGCTCTCACGCGTCTCTCTATCTCATGATTGTTTTGTGTCCAACCCTCACGTTCACTCACCTCTCTAGGTAAGATTTCCTTGGTTTTGTTCGGATGTATGGAAGTCCTCGCCTTTCTCGTACCTTGACGACTCCCCCTTTTGTGCTTGAAGCAGCGTTCCCTCACGGTTGACAGGGGTTTGAGTTCTCTTCCTCGCATTACTCCTTCACGCTTGCTGCCCTCGAGCTCTCCTATCACACTTGCTTTTGTCCAGGTCAGATTTTCTCAATTCATGTTGCGATTTTTGTGGAAATTTGTAAGGGTAATTGAATATCTTATGGCTAGAGTAGCGTGTTCTGATTTGGCAAAAGATCATAGCATGTTATTAGGTCGAGGTACAATGTGGATTTTGAGGTAGCTTTGGCTGTAATGTTTTCTCGTCGGATGGTTTAGTCTTGGTTAAGTTTCAATATGGGATTTAGCGAGTATGTGGGCCAGTAGCTCTAGTTACATTGGCGATTATGTAGCATAAGAAGATGGTTATATTTCTTTCTTGTTTGAAATGGATCGTCTTCTTTCACCGGCAGGGTTTATCATAGCATGTGGATGAACATAATTGCAGTAGTAATGCCATGTGGCTTTCTTGTAGGAGAACAGTTACTGGTAGATGGTTGTTATGCTCATGAAAAAAATTTACTTATCCGAAGCCTAAGGATTTTTAGGTGTCTTATTGCTTGTAGGTTGCATTATTTTTTTTTTATTTTTATTAATCTCGAATATATTTGGTTTATATAAGCTCTTACTGGAAGAGATACATGGACGTATCATTTGATTTTCCCTTCTCCAATTCAATATTGTCACTGAAGTAATAATAGGTGTTGGAGGCCCAAAGGTTTTCCACAGGAAACCTTTTCTTCACTTACCTTGAGTTGCAATGGGTGAAATCCCACTTGTGCCACCTATAATAGAAGTAGATGCTATTAACGTGTGTGGGTTTAGGTGTCACCAACATTTTATAGGTTTGTGAATTCTTATGTGTGTTATTTTGGATCATTTCTCAGTTTGTTTTCTTATTAGGAGAAAGCTATTCAGTGAAGAAAAGGTTTATGTAATAGCATCATTTCTCAATTGGAACTAGAAGAATTACCGGTGTTTCAAACATGTGGTGGCATTGTAGTGATGTGCAATGAGAACTCATTCAACTTAGTAGATTGCTTAGTGGGCCAATTTAGTGTTTTTGTGCCTGTTTGGTGGTGTAGATAATGGGGAAGAATGGGTGTTTACAGTGGTGTATGGTCTTGGAGAGGGTAGTGCTGGGAGTTCTTTTGGGGATTAGCTCTCTGATGTTAGATGTAAATGGGGAGTGCCATTGGTGATTGGGGGAGACTTCAACATGATATTATGTACACATGAACAAAACGGGATGGTACTGACATAGCTCGCGTGAGGGAATTTTGGCAAATCTTAGACACTCTTTGTTAGTTGTTTTTAACTGCATTGGCATAAAACTCATTTTCTTTGGTTGTCCTTTAAGGCTTCTATCTCCTATGCGGCGCTTTCATGAAGTTGGTTGAAGTTTATCCATTTTGAAAGAAAGAAATGGCGCTTTTTCCCTTTTTTTGGTGGATCCTCTGCCTCTATAGCAGGAAAACCGCCACCTTGTATCTTGTATAGCCCCAGACTAATATATTGTCGATTTTTTTTCTTGTTTTTTGGGCCGATACTTAATACAATATCACTTTGATTTGTTCTTTACTAGTTCACCTTAATTTGGCTTTAATTCAATTGCTGAATTTTTTCTTTCTTATATGTCTGTCAAATCTGTTCATGCTCATTTGTTGGAAGATGTCGAGTTCAACAAAGGAAAAGACATATTGGACCGCTGAAGATGTGGAAACATTTTGTAAGTTGTGTGTTAAACAAATCGATAAGGATAATCATCTTGCAGCCAACAAGAGAGATGGATGAACTGTCATAATTAATAAGTTCGAGAAGTTAAGGGGCAAAAAGTATAATAAAACTCAAATGAAGAGTAAGTAGGATAATCTTAAGGAAGAATGAAAAAGATGGAGGACATTGGTTTATAGTGAAATGGGATTATGATGAGATCCAAGGAAGAAAACCATCGATGCAAGTGATGAATAGTGGGAGAGTAAAATCCAGGTGTTTATCATTTGTTCTTTTACTTTTCGATTAAGTTCTTATTTTCAATTATATACAACTTACTCAAATACTTTTTATAACAGGCTAATCCTAAGGTTAAGGTTTTTAGGATGAAAGGCATACCTCATAATCTTGAAGTGTTGCTAGATAGAATGTTCAGGGATACGGTTGCTACTGGAAGAATCACTTGGAATACTGCACAAGGTTTATGTGTTGATAAGACTGTTAATGCTACACAACCCGATATTGATGATGTTATAGGATCTACTGATGATAATTTAGAATGTCATGTGAGTGAAAATATTGAGGAACTAATTCAGACTCGGGCTGGTAAAAGAGTAGCGTAGACTTCAACGAGGAAAACTCGAGGAAAGAAAGACAAGAATTTGAGCTTGGCACAATTGCTTGGAAACCAAATTAACATGCTTTATTCTACTGTTGAAAGTAAGAGTGCTGATGATGTTGCCTCTTGAGCATATGAGGGATTCGGTTCTTACAAGGACCTCATATCTATGTTGGATGCTATATCGAAGATTGTGCAAGATGAAAAGCTGTACTTTTTTGCAATCAAACATTTTAAGACAATGATAGACAATAGACAGGTCTTCATGAGCTTGAATACTGATGCCTTGAGAGTGAAGTATCTCAAGCTTGAGATGGAAAAACTTAATCATGACTAAGATGTTGTCATAGCTTCTTATTTGAATTCTTGAATATGCTATTTTATTTTTATATGTGAACTCTATTTAAATTATGTATGGACCTAATTTATATTAATGTTTTTAACGTGAGAATTGTTTCTAATTGGGGTTCTCTTTATGTGGTTGAAATTGCATATATATGTTAATTGATACTATTGTTTTTCTTAAATGGATTGTTAAGATTATTCATTGTTTTTCTTATTCTAACTCTATATTTTGTTACGTTAGGCAATTATGGATGATTCTCAAGAAAAGGAAAATTGTGAAAAAGAGGAAGATGAATTCCTATATTTGCTTTCAATTGCTAATGCTTCAATTATTTATCAAGCAACCTACCTTTGCAAACAACCTTTTATGACCTCATCATATATAGGTCATACATGGATTAGAAAGTTGATGACCAAAGATACTAATCTAATAAGATGCTATAATATGTTTAGAATGCATAGGGATGTATTTAATAATTTAACACGTGACTTAGTAACACGCTATGGCCTTAAAGGATCTAGGAATACTAATGTTGTAGAAATGATTTTAATGTTTCTTTATATGTTGAGACATGGTATAGGTAACAAGATAGCATAAGAGTGCTTTCAACGCTCTGGGGTAATCATAAGTAGGCACTTTAGTTTAGTTTTAAATGAAATATGCAATATGGGAAAATATTTGATCCAACCAATTAATCGACAATTTCGGGAAGTTCTAGAGAAAATTAAGAAAGATCGACGATTTTATCCATCTTTTAAGGTAAATTATGATTGTACAATAAAAACAAAAAACCAAATTTAAATCATGTAATATTTGCATTATTTGTTTTAGGATTACATTGGAGCTATGGATGGTATACATATCCTAGCAGTGGTATCAACGTATAATCAAATTCACTTTATTGATCGAAAAGGAAAGACTACTCAAAATGTATTGGCCGTATGTAATTTTAATATGGAATTTATTTACGTTTGTGCCGATTGAGAGGACAAACTCATGATACTTGTGTCTTCTATGATGCCATTGGAAGACGTGATGCACAATTTTCCCATCCACCTCTAGGTTGGTTAATTAATGGTTTATGTACATCTATACATATATATATATATATATATATATATATATATGTGGCATATGTTAATTAAATTTATATTATATGTGTGCTTGTAAATATTATTTAATAGATATTGGATATCCAAATCTCACGAATTATTTGGGGCCATATAGAAAAGTTAGATATCATTTGCCAGAATTTCGCCAAGGTCCTACACCTATGGGTCATCGAGAAGTGTTCAATCGTGCATATTCCTCACTTCGCTCAGAAATTGAATGAGCATTTGCATATTAAAAATGAAGTTGAAGATTTTAACTACTATACCAAGTTATTATAATGAAAAGCAAGTGCAAAGTGCCATAGTTACAAGGCATTGCACAATTTTATAAGAAAAAATGTCATAACTGATACGAATTTTGAAACAGTAGATTTGGATCACGAGTATAGATATTCAATCGACCATGATGTTGTAAATGAGGGGACAAGTGCTTCAAATGATAATGCATTCCTTGACATGGCACATTTACATAATGAAATAACTATGAACTTGATAAATAGTTAAGGGCGTTTGTAATAGTTAACGATAACTTATTTATTTCTTTTGGACATATGTTGTCATGTTTATTGTAATGAAATCACTCTATTTTTAATTGAGTTTGATGTGATTTTTTTATTTAAAATTTTATTAATATGTCTCTTATACATTATTCTCAACTTGAAAAAAATATATAAAAGTTAAGGTCATTGATTTTTGTTTTGATTTTACACAAATTAAAGTTGCAAAATTTTAAATTTGACACATGAAAGGATTTTCCAAATGTATGTGTTGACCAAACAGCATTTTCCCCAAGTTGTATCTCAAGGCATCTTTTCAATTTTAGTTTACCAAACAGTATTTGTATTTCGCTAAATCCCTTTAGACTAAAGGCCTTTGCATTTACCCAAGGACATTCCCCCAAAACCGAACCAAATGGGGCCTTAGCACTTATTTAATTTTGAAGTCAAGAAGATTACGTGCTCACAATCCACCTACCACGACGTAGACCTCATCACCTTTCAATCTCAATAAATATATTTTCACCCTCAATTATCTTAGCTAGCTGTTGTCAAACGAATCATAGTTACTACAATTTCCCAAAAAGTATTATGGCTTAATTAATTAAGGCAATTGATTTCAATTTTTACTTTCGCATCTTCAAGTTTTATGGCTTGTTCACATGACACAAGAATATTTTGGTTTTGTTCAAATACTCGATAGCATAGTTTAGGGGTAAGCATCGTTCTAGGGTCAACTCTAGACCGACTCTAGATTGGCCAACCCTAACGGTTCTGGTCTTGTTCCTAAGGAAATTAGGTCAATCCTTGGTTCTGGGATTACTGGACCAGCACGGTGACAGTTGGTCCTCGATCGGGAGGTTAGAGTTGGTTCAATCTGGACCAACTGTGAATGTTGATAAATTTTTTATATAGAGAAAACTCTAAAATAAACGACGTCAACAATATTAAACAGCTCCTTAGTGAGCAGTCTAAGTAATTTTACACTATTATTTAATAACTTAGATTTCTAATGTATTTTATGACATCAACAACAATAATTTACAAATGAGAAAAATGTTTTTGTAATGAGTCCTCATGTCGTCCAAAAGAGTATAAACAGCTCCTTGCAGCATCCTTCTCTAGTACTCGTTCTCTTCTGTCTTATTTGTTCTCTTAATCTTCAATTTGCCAAAATCAAAAGAAACAATTTAGTCGCTCGACACTCGACTCGCTCACTTTTGGCCACTCATGCTACTTACCACTCGATGCTCGCCTTGCTTGGCTCGCCCTACTTGTTGCTCGACGCTCATCCCGCTCACCCTGCTTGACGTTCACCCCGCTTGACGCTCGACGCATTAGACTTAAAAAACAAATGCAGAAAACATGATCAATTATAGACAAACCTTCGGTCATTATTCGTATTCACGTTCGTTGGAAAATCCCAAAAATTTAGCGAAATATCGAATACACTCTACTAACCCAATTCCCTCATGTACTGATGATGTATTCTAAAATTGATAGGTGATAACTCTATAAAAATAGAGTTATTTTACCTATTTTAGGCAACAATTAATGCATTATCTATGAGAAAATATTTGGATTTCCTTCTGATTAATGCAACAATTAATTCCATTCCCTGGCAAAGGTGCCAAAAACTTGTTCGTGAAATTCTAAATGCAAGTGCACGTATCGAACAAGTAATATAATGATGAGATAAAGTATCGTCCCACGGAGATCGATGTGGCACCCCTCGACAGCCCCCAATCCGATTGGGTCGCCACAGTTCCCTTACCATTCACTTGACCTAATAACATGTCATTCTGATAAAATTTTCATTTTGCAGCGGGTCCATACAATCTGGGGGTTTACACTTTTTTTTTTTTGATAGGTCCCTTGCGCAATTCATATATGGAAGCACATCCAACAAACTCCCTTCCCTTTATTCAGAAAACGATGCACACCTACTAAACATCTTATATAAGTTAAAACCGAACACGTTTATTTACATAAAGCAGATGGACATCTTTAGTCGGTACATCGAAATGCCAATGTTTCTATACTCGGCTATACTTCAAAAGATGACCGACATCTTCTCCAACAGTCGAATACTTAAAGTCCATCGATCAGTGTCGGCGTCCAAGAGTTCCTCCTTTTGCTATCTTCCTCCTCGCAATTATATCCAACCACTTGATTCATCTACTGGTAGCAGTGGCAGCAGAGGTATCTTATCTAGTCTGAAATGTTATTCCCCAAAAGGGGTGAGTACAACCACTCAGCAGGTAAAGGACCAATAAACCACTCAATACATCATGCCATGCAATCATCACAATCATAGCATCACATGTCATACAAGCATCCATGCACAACATACCATGGCGTCATGCACATGTCATCATACCTCATGTACTATCATCATCATTTAGACATCACCATCATATCATATACTTACCATCATTAAGTCACATATGGCATCATCCTTACCATGCATCCATGCATGTAACGTCATCATCATATCATCATATCACATGTACCATCATCATTACCATGCATTCATGCATGTAACATCATCATCATATCATCATATCACATGTACCATCATCATTACCATGCATCCATGCACATCTCATCATATCATGCATATAACATCATGCATAATTCAATTTCAATTTCATTTTGGACCGCCACATTTCTCTTTCGCGGGACCAATATTTGCATCCCACATTCATCACTCGCGCCCAACCAGGCATTGCGAGGAACCTCCGGGCATGTATCCAAGATACAACCGGGCATCCGGCACCCCCACATTCCGGGCATCTCGTATCCCAACTGGCATCACGAGGAACCTCCGGGCATGTATCCAAGATACAATCGAGCATCCGGCATTTACACTCCCTGGCCGGGCATCTCGCACCCCAACTGGCATCACGAGGAATCTTCGGGGCTCGCCATGAAAATGGTTACCCCTACCCTCCGGGCATGCATCATGATACAACCCCTCACCCTCCGGGTATGTATCATAATACAACCGGGCATCCCGATACTCCCGGGGAAAACCTCTGGGCATGTATTCATAATACAACCAGGCATCCAAAGGGCATCGACTCATTCGAACCTCTGGGCATCCCGACTCCCGGGGCATTGTCGGCTCACACCCCCGACGGTTTTCTCATCACCACGATGCATATTCAATTATAGTTCAATTTTAGCATGGCATGTGATGTGATGGCAATCGAGATCATATTCATCATTGAATTCATACATGCATCTCAAATCATTATCATGCATGCAGCAAGACACCATCATCCATAACAATACAATTCATGGAGTCCATGCAATATAAAATGGTCCATATTTCATGCCTTTTCAAAGTTTACAAAATTCCAGCATGTACCATTTTTAGAAAATATTTAAATTAAATATCCATATGCTTCTTAAAAATCATTAAATCAAGGCATGTGATAGGCAAGACAATGAGATAATAATTTCATGAAAAATACATGCCCAATAGAGTTCCACACAAAAGATATGATTTACACCAACACAGCATGGAATTTCGGATAGAAACAGAATGTGCAGTTCTCGAAATAATTTGATTAAAATACCCGAACGACCTCTGAAAATTATGAAATTTTACCAGGTTATATTTAAGACACTAAATTAGATTTTTCATGCAGACTTCTAGGTCAGATTCGTTCTAGATCATTTTCTATAGTCATACGAAGCTTCTGGTTCTCGTACCGAAACGTCCAGTGTAGTCATCTCCGAAATAACGAGTTTTCACCCACTTATTCTTCTTCGTTTCCTCTGAAATTTGGATATGTTTTACTTCAAAAGGTTCCCTACAACTTTCATGAAGAGATCTAAGTCAAATTTCCAAGGAATAGTCATCATATGGGTCCATGAAGTCTCGGGTGTCCTGTACCGCGTCTCCAGATTTACCGTCTTCAAGAGTAAGTCGATTCACTAGGCTACACTTGCTCATTTTACTTCAAATTTGAGTATGTTAACCTTCAGGATGTTCTATAAAAGTTTCATGAAGGAGTCGAAGGGATATTCTTAGTAAAAATCAACATGCAACCACAAATCGATCGAAAGGTCAGTGAAATCGTTCCAGATCTAGTGTCTTCGTAGGATGAGGGTTTGACCCCTTAAATCTCCACCGTTTTGTCCCAAATTTTATTATGTTGTATTTTAAGATGTTGGATACAACTTTCATGAAGGAATCAAGGTCAAAATCCAACTCGAAACATGTATGCAAGCTCTCACAAGATTCTGGTTCTGGCGGTTCATTCGAAAACAGCATACAAACTCAAGAACAAGTCACATTCTAGCTTCGGTCTTGCCTTCCCTATGATCCGAAACCTACCACCAACAAATCACACATGCAAGGCACACATGCAAGAATGGAAATCAGTCCCAACTTGCCTCCAAAACCGAGCAAACGAGGCACACCGGCGACGGACGGACGGCGTGCGGGCGGCGACGGGCGAGCTCCTCCTTCCTTTCTCTCTTCCTCTCTTCCTCTCTTTCTCTCTTTCTCTCCTCTCTCTCGGCACCTGGACCGACCACTCCCTCTCTCTCTTTCTTTTTCGTTGTATATATTTGCATGCACTCTAATCTTGCATGGGGGACACTTGTCCCTAAGAAGGAGACAAGTGTCTCCCTTGTTGAAGACACTTGGAGGAAGCCATGCAGCTCCTCCTCCCCCCCTCCATGCACCGACATGGGCCGGGCTTATGGCCCACTTTAGGCCCATCTCACTTGGGCCTAAAGTCCAAGCTTTAATGGCCCAAAATTTTCTTAAATAAGTCCACTTTACTTTCAATAATTTACCTTAGATCCCCACTTATATAAATACTAAATTATGATTTCATATGGCCATAAATCTTGAAATCATAAATCCATAGATTCCAACTTATAAAACACATGGCCAATGATAGGATTTTCTTTCCTATCAAATAATTATCCATTTAAAAGCTTGGCCATAAATCTTATTGCAAATTATGGATTAAATGGCTATAAAATAACTTAATGGTGTTTCCATCACCTATTCATAGAATTTAATGTAGCTAGAGGTCGTCATGAATTTTGGGATGCCACAATTCTCCCCTCCTTAGAAAATTTCGTCCTCGAAATTAGACATTTCCTATGTCTCTTGAAATAAGTGAGAGTACCTTTTTCTCATCTCATTTTCACTTTCTCATGTGGCTTCCTCCACATCATGATATTGCCACAATATCTTAACTAATGGAATTCTCTTGGTCCTGAGAATTTGTTCCTTTCGATCTAATACTTGCACAGGCTCTTCAATGTACCTCACTTTCTCATCTACTTCGATGGCTTCATGATCGAGTATGTGTCCTGGATCGGGCTGATACTTCCTCTAAAGTTAAGGATGCAAGTTCTTAACATGTCCTCTAATGCTTGGATCACTCTTTTCGTTTGTCCATCCATCTATGGATGAAAAGCTATACTAAATGGGAACTTCGTCCCCAAGGCAGTTTGAAGATTTCGCCAAAGGTTGGGAGTAAGTCTTGAGTTTCGATTTGACGTGATAGTTACAGGAATATCATGTAAGCCCTAACAAAAGAAAATTAGAACATAGTAGAAGAAAAAATAAAAATAAAAATATATATCAAACCCAGCCTCTTGAATCAAAGGACAATAATTCTGTCACCACTTTTGTCTTCTCTTCAAAATACTTGAAAAACTCTCAGAAGAATGAAAAAACAATCTAACCCCCAAAAACCTAGCTGCTCTCTCTTCCTATTTATAGGAAATCTAAAATATCTATCTCCCAATGCTTGCAGATAACATTAGGGAACAAAATCAAGAGTTTCCGATTTGATATCCATCTTCCACTCTTTGCTTTTATTTGAATTCCCGATAATTGCCATTCTTTTCCTTATCTTCTCCATATTTCATTATTCTGCATAAACAAGGAAAATTCAAATAATCAGAAGAGACAAAGTCAAATTTGGAAGACATAGTCACCAAACTTGCTAATACGACTCATGACTTCATCAAAAGCACGGATGTGAGATTTCAAAATCAAGAGGCTTCAATCAGAAATCTGGAGATGCAAGTGGGTCAGTTAGCAAGTATGATGTCGGGAAGGCAACGGGGTTCTTTGCCGAGCTACACAGAGAAAAATCCAAACAAGTGGGAGAAGAAGAGATTGTCAGAGACAAAGAAGAGGTTATCTATAAACAATCGAAGGAGACAAGCAAGAGTAAACTTTTTCCAAATAATCCCAAGCCGTATGTGCTGCCAATTCCATTCCCTCAACGACTCCAGCAGCATAAAATGGATAAGCAATTTTCTAAATTTCTTGATGTATTTAAAAAATTGCACATTAACATTCCTTTTGCAGATGCTTTAGCGCAAATGCCTAGTTATGCAAAAAAATTTAAGGAGATTTTGGCAAACAAAAGGAAACTGGAGGATTATGAAACTGTGAAGTTAAACGAGGAGTGTTCAGCCATCCTACAAAACAAATTGCCTCCGAAATTAAAAGATCCAGGGAGTTTTACTATTCCTTGCACTATTGGGGATTCTTACTTTGAAAAAGCATTATGTGATTTAGGTGCAAGTATTAATCTGATGCCTTATTCAATTTTCAAGAAATTAGGATTGGGCGAGGTAAAAGCAACCACAGTGTCACTTCAACTGGCTGATCGATCAATTAAATATCCGAGAGGTATTGTGGAAGATGTTTTGGTAAAAGTTGACAAATTTATCTTTCCTACAGATTTCATAATTCTTGACATGGAGGAAGATTTTGAGGTACCACTTATCTTAGGTCGACCTTTTTTAGCAACAGGAAGAGCTCTTATTGATGTACAACAGGGGAAGTTGATCCTTAGAGTTCAAGATGATCTTGTTTCATTTAATGTTTTTAAAGCAATGAAATATCCATCTGATGATAATTCTTGTTTTAGAGTTGAGACAGTTGACAAGTTGATGAATGAGGTTTTTCAGGAAAATATTTTTGAAGATCCACTCGAAGCATGTCTGATTCAACCAAGGGACAAAGATATTCAGAATGAGAAGATAAAGGAGTACGCAAATTTCATGGAGGCAATTCCACCATATTCAAGGCAAAAGGCAATTAAATTTGAGGAGTTGGGATAACATATTACAAAGCCTAAACCATCAATTGAAGAGCCTCCAATTCTTGAACTCAAACCCTTACCTTCTCATTTGAAATATGCTTATTTAGATGGAGTTTCTTCTTTACCGGTAATTTTATCTTCTTCTTTGACAGATTTGATGGAGGAGAAATTGCTCAGAGTATTAAGAGAGCATAAAGGTGCAATTGGATGGAAAATAGCTGATATCAAGGGAATTAGTCCTTCAATTTGCATGCATAAAATTTTGATGGAGGAGCAATATAAACCCACTATCCAACCTCAGAGGCGTTTGAACTCGAAGATGCAAGAAATAGTGAAAGCTGAGGTAATTAAGCTACTTGATGCAGGTATCATCTATCCTATCTCTGATAGTTCTTGGGTAAGTCCTGTACAAGTTGTGCTAAAGAAAGGTGGTATGACTGTTCAGAAAAACGACAACAATGAATTGATTCTAACTAGAACAGTTATTGGGTGGCGTGTGTGTATGGATTACAGAAAATTGAATGATGCCACTAGAAAAGATCACTTTCCTTTACCATTTATTGATCAGATGTTAGAAAGACTTGCAGGGCATGAGTTCTATTGCTTTCTAGATGGATATTCAGGGTATAATCAGATTCCTATTGCACCAGAAGATCAAGAGAAAACTACTTTTACTTGTCCCTTTGGTACTTTTGCTTTTAGAAGAATGCCATTTGGTCTTTGTAATGCACCAGCTACTTTTCAAAGATGCATGATGGCTATTTTCTCTGATATGGTTGGAAAATATATTGAGATTTTCATGGATAATTTTTCCATTTTTGGCCTATCATTTGATTCTTGTTTAAATAATTTGGCATTGGTCTTACAAAGATGTGAGGAGACTAACCTTATCTTGAATTGGGAGAAGTGTCACTTTATGGTGCAGGAAGGAATAGTGCTCGGGCATAAAATTTCTCGAAACGGAATAGAAATCGATCGAGCCAAAGTGGAGGTCATTGCAAAATTACCTCTACCAACATATGTGAAACTTGTCAGAGGATTTTTGGGGCATGCAGGATTTTACAGGCAATTTATAAAAGATTTTTCAAAAATTGCTAAACATCTTTCTAATCTTTTGGAAAAAGATGCTCATTTTAATTTTTCTGTTGAATATGCAGGCTTTTAATACTTTAAAGGAGAAGTTAATATCAGCACCAATTATGGCAGCACCAAATTGGGATTTACCTTTTGAGCTGATGTGTGATACTAGCGATTCTGCAGTAGGAGCTGTTTTGGGACAAAGGAAGAATAAAATTTTTCGAACCATATATTATGCTAGTCGAACCTTGTCAGGTGCACAATTGAATTATTCAACAACAGAAAAGGAACTTCTAGCGGTAGTATTTACTTTTGATAAATTTCGTTCTTATTTAATTGGCTCAAAAGTTATAGTTTATTCTGACCACTCTACTCTTAAGTATATGCTTGAAAAGAAAGAATCAAAACCCAGGTTGATCAGGTGGATTCTATTGCTGCAAGAATTTGATTTGGAAATCAAAGATAAGAAGGAGACTGAAAATCTAATTGCAAATCACTTATCAAGAATTCCAAATTCAAAGGAAGAGGTAAGACCAATTTTGGAAAAGTTCCCTGATAAGAAAATTTTTTCCATCAAGTCAATTCCTTGGTATGCTGACTTTGTAAATCATTTGGTAAGTAATGTTCTTCCTTCTGAATTATCATATCAATAGAAGAAAAAAATCTTTTATGATGTTAAAAATTATTTTTGGGAAGAACCTTTCTTGTTTAAAGTATGTACAGATCAAGTCATAAGGAGATGTGTTCCAGATGAAAAGAATGCAAACATTCTACATCATTGTCATAATGGAGAGGCAGGTGGCTATTTTGGTGCCACAAAAACTGCAGCTAAGATTTTACAATCTGGATTTTATTGGCCTACACTTTTTTAAGATGCATACTCCTATGTAGCTTCATGTGATAGGTGTCAAAGAACTGGAAATATTTCAAGAAAAAATGAGATGCCTTTAAACAACATTATCATGTGTGAATTATTTGATGTTTGGGGTATTGATTTCATGGGACCCTTTACACCTTCTTATGGAAATTTATACATTTTAATGGCTATGGAGTATGTGTCTAAATGGGTAGAAGCTGTAGCATTGTCAACAAATAATGCTAAAGTTGTGGTCAAATTCTTGAAAAAAAATATTTTTACCCGATTCGGCACTCCTAAGGCAATCATAAGTGATAAGGGGACACATTTTTATAACAAGTAATTTGAAGCACTTTTGAGTAAGTATGGAGTCACACATAAGGTTGCAACCCCTTATCATCCTCAGACTAGTGGTCAAGTAGAGATTTCAAATAGGGAAATCAAGAAAATTTTAGAAAAAACAGTGAATGCCTCTAGGAAAAATTGGTCAATAAAACTTGATGATGCACTTTGGGCTTATAGGACAGCATTCAAAACTCCAATTGGGATGTCTCCTTTTAGGCTAGTGTTTGGAAAGGCTTGTCACTTACCAGTAGAATTAGAGCATAAAGCATATTGGGCATTGAAATTTCTAAATTTTGATATGCAATCTGCAGGTGAAGAAAGATTATTGCAACTAAATGAATTAGAGGAATTTCGCAATGAGGCCTATGAAAATTCTAAGTTGTACAAGGAGCGTACAAAGAGATGGCATGACAAGCACATATTCAGAAGAGAGTTTAAAATTGGTCAAAAAGTCTTACTCTATAACTCTCGTCTTAAACTTTTTCCAGGAAAGTAGCGGTCTAGATGGTCTGGTCCTTTTACAGTTACATAGGTATTCCCATATAGAACAGTTGAAGTTGCACATGACACTGAGGGCACATTCAAAGTGAACGGTCAACGTTTGAAGCCCTACTTTGAAGGTGGTTACAACAAGCAAAAGACCACCATTGAACTTCATCCTCCATAATAGCGACATCTGAGATAGTTTGGCTAAAAACTATAAAGCAAGCGCTTCTTGGGAGGCAACCCAAGCATTTTAATTATGTTTTTTTTTTTTTAATTTTACGTTTTGCAAAAAAAAAAAAAAATCTTTGTTTTATCCAGGTTAATTTTTAGGGAGCATCTTTCAAGAGTTTAATCATCAAGGTCATCTATGGACTTATCCTACAACCAGGGAAGTTTTCTTCTTCCTATTCTATTTTTCGCATTGAGGACACTGCTTCATTCAAGTTTGGGGGGAAGACAAATTTTTGGATAATTTTTTTATCATTATTGCTTTCCTAGTTGTGAATTTTTGCGATTCTTAGGAAAATTTAAATTTTATTTAAACTTGCAATTGATGTGTGAGTTAATCTTAATTCTGATTATGTTGATCCACTTACTGAGCACTAAAAGTCCTTACTTTTTGAATTATGTGTAAATCTATAGAACATTCATGTGAAATATGTGATTTTCTTAGATTTCACCCAAATCTTAGAATTTGTTTGATTTTCTCTTGAGGCGAAATCCTAAACTAAATCTAACGAGAAAATGATATAGGCAGTTTTTGGATCGATTGAGCCTTTCAAGCCAACCCTATTTATTTATCCCTAGTCACCCCGTTAAGCCTTAATTATTACCCAATTTTTCATTGGCACCCATATATGTTTAGCCTAGCCATTATCAAATTATAACCTTGTCCCTTACCCTATGAACACGTTGATTTTCTTTTGGGATAAAAAATTATTTGAGCTTGATAGAAATTTGGGAGGAATGATGGAGTAAAAAGAAGAAAAGAAAAGTGATTGCAGTGGTTGTTTGGGGTGTATTGTCAAAAAAAAAAAATTGCTTTTATGGTTCCCTATCCAACTTTCAATTAAGTGAGCCTTTTGGATACTAATGGGTTGGAAATTTTCATGTTATATTAGGAGGGACTTTGGGAGAAACTCCACCATAAAGCAATTCAAAAAAAAAAAAAAAAGAGAAAAGGAAAGAAAAAAAAAGAATGATCATATATGACGGCAGAAAAATTATCTTGAAGGAGTGAAATTGGACAGTGACATTGGCTCTAATTAGATCCTAGAAATCAACGTGTTGATGGGTGATTTGAGCTTAAAATTCCCGTTATCTCACCTTTAGCCCAGCCTTACATTACAACCCGAGAAAAGCCCTATTGATTTTTTATTGGATGATTAGCTTACATTAGTGGAGAGAGGAATGAAAAGCAAACTTATGAGATTTGGTCATAATTATTGAGAATTTTTTAGAAGTTACATGTTAATGTGAATTTATCTGGATTGCATATAATTCGAAAAAGATGAGGACTCTCACACACACACTTAGATCATATAGTTAGAATTGGTCTTAACTTATAAATCGATTTCAATATTTGGATGAAATTTGTGTTTTTCTTTGAATTGTGAATTTAAGCAATTATGGAAAGATGTTATGGAGGAGGTTGTTAGCTTGAGTATGTGTTATGTCTTGATTTTGCTCGAGGACTAGCAAAATGTTAAGTTTGGGGGTTTGATAACTCTATAAAAATAGAGTTATTTTACCTATTTTATGCAACAATTAATGCATTATCTATGAGAAAATATTTGGATTTCCTTCTGATTATTTGAATTTTCCTTGTTTATGCAGAATAATGAGATATGGAGAAAATAAGGAAAAGAATGGCAATTATCAGGAATTCAAATAAAAGCAGCAGTGGAAGATGGATATCAAATCAGGAAATTCTTGATTTTGTTCTCTAATGTTATCTGCAAGCATTGTGAGATAGATATTTTAGATTTCCTATAAATAGGAAGAGAGAGCAGCTAGGTTTTTGGGGGTTAGATCGTTTTTTCATTCTTCGAGAGTTTTTCAAGTATTTTGAAGAGAAGACAAAAGTGGTGACAGAATTCTTGTCCTTTGATTCAAGAGGCTGGGTTTGATATTTATTTTTATTTTTATTTTTTCTTCTACTATGTTCTAATTTTATTTTGTTAGAGCTACGATATAGCCTAACCATGATGATGTGAATTTCATGATTTTTATGTTTTACAATTGATTTCATTCATGTGAGTTATTTATTATTGTGCTTAATGCTTTTGAGTGACTGGCCACCACTTGAATGATCGATGTGCATGTTTGAGACTGAGAGGTGATAATATGCAATTGCTCATTATAATTTATAACTATGAATTAAACGTGGATAGAAATATACCGCGTTATATGTGTAGCTTTCGGTGATAAGGTGATCCAAAAGACTCATTGTAAACCGGGAATATTCATAATTTTTAATGCACTCATGTTTATTTTAATTCACATAGAGATATAGTGGATTAATAAGCTGAGTAGGTTTGCTATACCTAGAGATAGGATAGTAAATAGATTAGGAAATTCCGCTATCACATGTTTGATATCGTTCTTATATTCACAACAATATGAAATTCATATCTAGTGGTTATGGTGAAATCAGATGCTCTAACATATTTATCTGATCGATTTACTGCATTTACTCTACAAATTTCGTTTCTAATTTATTCTTAATTATATTTTGATTTGTTAGATAAATTTTAGAATTAGTCTATTTTAGTATTTAATTGGTTTATTAATCATCGATCTCCGTGGGACGATACTTTATCTCATCATTATATTAATTGTTCAATGTGTGCACTTGCGTTTAGAATTTTACGAACAATAGGGTTTGCGTTAGATCTTGTGATTACCCGTTAGAAATGAACGATCGTTTTCTTTTATATACCGTCTCCTATTAAGACGATTACTAATGGGCGATTGTCACGAAAAAGGTACGAAGCGTAGAAACACTACATGTCGAATAACCACCACTTTAGAGAGAAAATGTGGGTCCAAAAATGTGGAATCACACAATATAAATAACATTCTCTCACTTGATCCTATCATTTTCATCATATGGATTATCCAACCAAATCTACGAAAAACTTTATGCTTAAAGAAAGAAATAAAACATATGGATCATGGCGACATATCCTCTAAGAGTGAGTGATATCTTCCATGTATCATAATGCATCTTATTTCTTAAATGTCAGCTTATATGTAACAATACATCTTAATGAATAAACCCTATGTTTATTCAAGAATCAAGGATAAATGTTATTCTCATAAATAAACAACAAATTGTGTACACCAAAAATTGAGAATCAACATTTCAACAAAATAAGAGTTTCATACAACAAAAAATCACCTATATGACGACAAATCACATGATGGAACCTATTCTTATACTAGTTACATGATCCTTATACTTCATTGGTGACATGCCTTTAGTTAAATAATCAACTATCATCAATTCAGTGCTAACGTGTCCTATGACCATTTTATTCTCATTAACACAATCCCTTATGGTTAAATACTTGATGTCGATATGCTTACTTCGATTTCCACTTTTGGGATTTTTTAGCCATAAAAATCGCAGCTAAATTGTCACAATATATTCTTAATGGCCTAGAAATAGAATCAATAATTCTAAGCCAAATAATGAAACTCTTCAACCATACACCATGCAGGGTAGTCTCAAAACAAGAAACGAACTCAGTCTCCATAGTGGAAGCAGCAGTCAAAGTTTGCTTCGCACTTCTCATGACACGATTCTGCCAGCTAACATAAAAATGTATTCATATGTTAATTTTTATGAATCAATGCAACATGTGAAGTCTGCATCCAAATAATCGACTACTTACAGGTTGTCAGTCCATCTATACATAATTATGTAGCCTTTGGTACCTTGAAGGTATCTCATCACTTTCTTTGCAGATCTCCAGTGGTCCATATTTGAATTACTCTTATATCTTCCTAACATCCCCACAGCAAAAGCGATGTTAGGTCAAGTGCAAACTTGAGCATACATCAAGCTTCTCACAACAAAAGCATATGAAATGTTATTCATTTGTTTCCTTTCTAGATTGTTCTTCGGGCATTGGTTCAAATTGAACCGTCAATCTTCATAATGAGTAGTACTATACTTGGTGAACAATTTTTCATCCGAAATCTCTATAGGACCTTATTGATGTAGGTTTCTTGAGATAGTCCTAAAATTCCTCGAGATCTATCTTTATAGATTTTAATGCCAATGATATAAGATGCATCATCCATATCCTTCATGTTAAAAGTCTTAGAGAAAAATTGTTTCACTTCATGTAGCAACCCCTTATCATTGGTTGTAAATAGAATATTATCCACATATAGCACAAGGAAACAAATATCGCTCCCACTGACCTTTTGGTATATACATTGATTCATGACATTCTCTATAAAACCGAATGAAGAGATGACATCATGGAACCTTAAATACCATTAGCGAGATACTTGTTTCAAGCCATATATAGATTTCTTAAGCTTGCACATCAAATGCTCACCTTTACTAGAGGAGAATTCTTCAGGTTGTTTCATGTAAACCTCATCCTCTAGTTCTTCATTGAGAGACGTCGTTTTCACGTTTATCTAATATAATTCCATATCAAAATGGGTAACCAATACTAAAATAATACGAAGAAAATCTTTCTTAGATATAAAGAAAAAGTCTTCGTGTAATCGATTCATTCCTTTTGAGTGAATTATTTGGCAACGAGTCTAGTTTTATATCTGTTACGACCCAACCTCAGGTGAACCACCTAGGGTTTGCCTAATGAATTGCTAAACTTAAACTTAGCTTGGGCTCTTCCAAGCCTATATCAATTCACGACTTAGGTTCGAGTTCTTAACATGCAAATGATTTTTTTCAATTAGGAGTCGTCACTAATCTATTTTTGGTGGGTCGATAGAAACCCAAGTAAAGTAATTGGAGATTTATCTTACTCTTGCGAACCAAAAATTGTAAGTTCGGGGATTTGATTACGCTAGATTTCTCTAGCGCCTTTTCGGTATCTTTCTCTTTTATTTTGAAAAAATGTTTTACAAGCAGCTTGAATTGATTTTAATTTACTTCTCTAATATGTGAGGTGATCATGCAGGAGCACAAACCACCGATTTAACACCCAAATAATGCAATAAATAAATTACAGAACTTACCTCATAACAACAAAAGTATCTGCAATGTTAGATCAGAATTCACATCGACAGTCTTAATTATGATTTCTAATTAACACACAATTACTTTTTTTCACTCATTTAATGATAATCATGCTTTATACAATGCATACTACTAATCCAACATAAAGTGACATGACATAACAATATGACCTAAACTATATGACATAAGTATAGTATTTTTGTGTTTTCTTAATGAGCATGCAATCTATCATAGAGAAAAAAATTAATTTATTCTAAGACAATGTTTTTTTTTTTTTTTGGTATTTTACGTGAAATTCGAAATTAAAAAAATCAAAAAAAAAGAAAATGTCTATCTGGATTAAGATATCATCTAATTTATATTAGGAATTAGATTAGGCCAAATCCTAATTTAAACTAGAATGTTATTTTAACTTGGTAATCCCTAACCTAAAATGCAATCTTTCTAGAAAATATTATCTAAACTTATTATTAATTAGAAATATTTTATATAATTAAATTAAACATGCAATCTTATCATAATATGCAATTATTAGATAACGTGCAAAGAATGCTATAATTCTAGGCTTTTCCTTTTCTTTTTTTATAAATTCGAAATTAAAATTGTCCAATAATTAAACATGCAATCTAAATTAATGAAAAGAAAATCTAACATCCTAAATTAAAATTTTTGGTATTTTTATTTAAAAATTTTGAAATAAATAAATTTTCTAACCTTAAACATGCAAACTACCCTAAAACAAGGTATATTTTTTTGGGTTTTTCTTATAAGGAAACAAAATTGATTTAAACAATACAACGGCAAATCAGGCAAGATATAATTAATATTCAAATCTAATAAATTGACGAATCGTATCTCGCGTATAAGATCAGATTGACCAATTTTTAAAAAAATCACGAATTATATCTCAAGCGTGAGATCGGATTGATGATTTTTCTGTGCAATTGTGAGTCGTATTTTGCACGTGAAATCAAACTGTTAATCATATGTACGTTATGAAATTATGAATATTTCCCAATTTATAAGGTTACTCGAGATTATAAATATCTTAGCATATCGGGAATTTCCATCATGTGCATTAACGAATATTTCAAATAAGGAAACGGAATATTTGAAAAACAAAGAAGACGCGATTTTTACCTAATTTTAATTTTGGTTTCCAAATTTGGCTTAGTGAACGACAACTCGTGAATCACGATGGCGGCTTAGCGTGATGGCAGAAGGATGGCTTGCTGTGGTGGTGCTCGGTAAGCTACGGGGACAAGCAGCTATGGGTAGAGGGCAGCGATGGCAGATGGAGGTGCCGGCGTTCGGAGCTTCAGCGAGGGGCAGTAGGGCGGACTAGCAACGACGATGAGCGAGCAGGGGCGCGAGACTCGGGTGTCGGGAACAGGTGAGATGCGGTGGTGCTTGGAGACCGGCTGAGGATGGCCCGAGCTGCTGGCATCGGCAGTAGTGACGACAGGTGCTGCAGGTGGTTCTTGCGGGTTCTGTAGCTCGCGGGCTTCGAGGGCACGAGGACCGGCTCAAACTCGGGCAGAGGCATGACTACTGGCATCGGTTGTAGCGGTGGCGAGTGCAGGGGCGCAAAGCATAGTCGGAGGCACGATGACCGACTCGAGCTCTGTTGGTGTCGGGAGCAACGAAGGTGGGCGCTACAGGTCACGCAAGCGAGGGGGCTTGGAGAGGCTGCAGGGCAACAGTGGCGTGGTGAGGGGGGCTTAGACGGCTATAGGGCGGTGGTGGCACGGTGAGACTCGGTGGCGCTATGCAGGGAGTCGACGAGGAGTTGCACAAGGAAGAAGAAGACATTTTTTCCCTTTTTTTTTCTTCTTTTTTCTCTCACACGTCCCCTCTCATGTCCCCTCTCTCTGTACAGCTTCAGAGAAAACAGCAAAACCCTTTTTTTTGGGTTGCCTTGTACCCCTTCAAGTGAAAAAGAAATCCCTATTTTAAAAAACAAAAAAGAACCTCCCCCTACGAAGCGATAAAAAAGAAGTCCCCCATTTTTCCTCCGAAGGACTTACAAAATATATATATTTTTTTTATTTTTCCTTTCATTTTCGGACGCATGAAATCCCCTTTGATTATGTAATCTTTCTTATTTTGAGTCAAAGAATATATTACTCAATAGATGCCCCATGTGCAATATTCCCTCTTGATATTTCATCCTTAAACTTTCAATCTTCAATGAAATATATCGCTTAATGTATAAATCACATGAATATATGAAATATTTACTGAATATTGGAAGAATAAAATGAATCTTTCTTGAAAGTACCGAATTGTCAACTCGTAAAATTAAAGTTCATCTGTCACTGATCAAATGCAAAAGTGATAAACAAATAAATAAGTGCAACTAAAATTATATGCTATGCAATTTTTTTTAGGGGTAAAAATTAATCCCTAATTTTTTATGTAATAAATAAATGACTAGGTCACCAAAATTTAGGTGTCAATAATATCTTTCAATGTTACCCGTTGAATCCTTCTTAGTTTTGAAGACTCATTTACCACCAATAGCCTTCGCACCATCAAGCAACTCAACCAAATCCCAGACTTCGTTAGATGCCTTAGAACTCATTTCTTCCTTCATAGCATTGTACCACAAATTAGGTTAATCACTATGAAGTACTGATTTCCTTATTCTAGCAAATCTTCTTAATGTTGCATCAACATTCTCTTGAGGAGCGAGTTGCTCAACCGATTGTTCAATGGTTTCTGGTAATTGTTGAACAATTGGATCTACTAGATTAATATCAACAAATTGTGGAACTTCAACGATTGGTTGTTCAATAGCCGGCTAAATTGAGGGGCATTATGAGCAACAATCAACCTTAAACTTAAGGTGGAAGGTTGAGTGTCTGAATGATCTTGCTTAGGAACAAGGTCCTTTGATCGATTGCTTCCACTAATCAAGACATTTTTAAGAAACTTAGCATTTCTTGATTCAACAATCCTAATAGTATGAGATGGACAATAAAACCTGTATCTCTTACCTTTCGGCATATCCAATTAAATACTCATTTATGGTCCTTGGGTCCAACTTATTTTCTTGTGAATTGTAAACTCTCACCTCATACAGGCATCCTTAAACACCTATATATTGCAAACTCGATTTCTAACCTTTAAATAACTCAAAATGCGTCTTTAAAACAATTTTGATCAAAACTCGGTTTAATATGTACACTACCATCTTAAGTGTTTTAGTCCACAAGGACTTAGAAAGTTTGGAACTATTGAGCATACTCTACAACATGTCCAATAAGGTTCGATTTCTTCTTTCCGCTACACTGTTTTGATCCAAAGAACTAGACATAGTATATTGGGGCAATTATCCCATGGTCTTGAAGAAACTTTACAAATGGACAAAGTGCTTGTCCATCTTCAATGTATCTACCATAAAATCATCCACCTCTATCTAATCTCACAATCTTAATTTGTTTGCTGCATTGTTTCTCTACTTCCGCCTTAAATACCTTAAAGGCGTCTAACGCTTCATGCTTATTATGAATCAAGTAGAGATACATGTAATGTGAGTAATCATCTATGAAAGAGATGAAGTATTTTTGACCACACAAGTCCATATTCGGACTACAAATATCCGTATGTATGATTTCTAATATTTATGTACTCATCTTGGCACCTTACTTCGTCTTGTTGATATGCTTTTCCTTTATGCAATCCACACAAGTATCATAATTAATAAAATCTAAAGTATTTAGTACTCCATCATTTACCAATTACTTAATTTTTTTCTATAGAGATATGTCACAATCTCCGATACCACAATATAAAGGAATCTTCTTTCACAATATATCGTTTTATATCAGCATTATCATAAACATGTATCGCATTATAATAGGCATTGTCTTATAAATTAATTCGAAAAAGACTATTAGACAAAGTACCACTTCCAACAATTTCAGATTTAAATGATAAATAGAAGTTTGAATTTAAAAAGTCAAAAGAGTAACCCAAAGGTACAAGTATTAAAACTGAAATTAAGTTTCTAGAGAAACTAGAAACATAAAAGGTCATTTCCAAATTCAAAACAAAGCCACTACTGAGAAGTAGTTTACATGTCCCAATAGCTTTCACATGTGAACGCATATTATTTCTTGAATAGATACTTTGTTCACTTCTCACTGGCTTCTTTTGGTTTTGAAAACCCTACAAGGAATTCGGAATGTGAATTGTAGATCCATAATCAATTCACTAAGTGTTATGACTCACATCAGCTATATTAGATTTATAACAAATACAAGAGATTGAATTATCTTTCTTCTCGAGCCAAGCATTAAATCTGACGTAATCCTTCCTTATATGCCCTTTTTTTTCTTTTTTTTTACAGAATAAACATTTGGATTCTTTCTTAATGTCAGCTTGGGAGGTATCTTACATTTTCCTTTATGCTTGCCATGGCTCTTATTATGTTCTTGCGTTGCCAAATGAGCACTTTCTCGTGTTGCCAAATGAGCACTTTCTTCCAATTCCATAGTCAGTCTTTCTTCCTCTTGAATACACATGGTTATGGGTTCATTAATTAATCATTTATTCTTATGTGTGTTGTAAGAGATCTCGAAAGGTGCATACTATTGCGGAAGAGTGTTCAGAATATAATACATAAGAAATGATTCATATATTTCAACATCAAGGTTCTTAAGCTAAGCCACAATATCCCTCGTTTGCATGATGTGCTCATGCACACCTCTAACACTAGTGAGCTTCAATGATAAAAATTTCATAATTTCGGTCATGGTATGCACTTTCTTCGAAGTCTCAAACTGAACATCAATAGCCTCCAATAAAGCCTTAGCATTGCTATGCTGAGCAATCGAACCACTAATACTAGGAGATATTTTAGCCCTTATAAACATCACACTAATGCGATTGGACCGCTCCCATTGATTATAAAAGGTTATCTCAGCTGCGGTGCTCAAATCAGTAGGAGCAGATGGCTCAGCTTTTCTTATAGCATAGTCAATATCCATCCACCCCAATTGAAGAAGAACTAACTCCTTCCAAACTTTATAGTTTTCACTATTCAGTATGGGAACATTACACTTAAATTCAGAGAAATTCACATGTTGCAAAATTGCATATCAAACAATCATGTTTATGTCACAAAATTTAAGACAAAATATACATAAATCATATTTTACCAATGTAAACATGTCACGAATATAAATTACATAACATAAAAACTATCTGTGGGCTAAGTTTTTAATTTAAATAGATTCATAATTATATCATGAAGAAACTACCATATTATATACATTTTCTTAATCCCTGTGGGTAAATTAAGAAAACTAATATGACATTTCATCCTAATTAATCATATTAATATAATGAAAATTCATATGGAATAAAATTTATCATATTAATATAATTAATTACAATCAATGTTCATTTCTAAATATGATTCGGAGACTCTTAATATATAATGTAATTAATTAAAGATGATGTGGCTACTCTCTAATTAATTATATATATGGATCATTGGACATTTAATTTCATGCATAAAATATTCATAAAAATGCATGAAAGGAAAAAATAGTAAATAAATGCACCAACAGGCAGAACAGTAAATTAATCTGGCCAAGGACAGATTCGTAATAATATGAAAAGAGAGGGGCAAAATGGTAAAAAGGCGCTACAGGCACGTTAGGCGTGTCGAGCACGCGCCTGCATCCGCATGGGAGCGTGCTAAGCACACGCTTGCAATAGCGGCAGGCGCATGGCCCGCACACACCCGCAATTGCTCGGGCACGTGCGTCACACGCGCCAACCGTTGCGCACACGTGGGGCCATGCGCCTTCTTCCTCCTTGTGCACAAAACCTTTTCTTTCACCATTTTTCGCCATTCCGCCATGATTTTGCCGCTCGTTTCTTATTCCGATAGCCCATCTAAGACAGAAATAAGTAATGAAATTTGGAGAACATGCCGGCATGACCACATAGATCCAAGTTTTGGCAAAAATGGCCAAGAAATTGGCCCTGAATCAAACAAGAGTCTCTTTAATGCAAACCCTTAACCACGGTGACTTCCGCCGCCCAATTAGCCTTTGGCGAACATCAATATGCCGAAATAACTTATGGCTATTCTTCCTCATGGCAGTGTGACCGTACTAGTCCGAAGTCGAGTGGTGTGTCGCCAAAATTTGCCAGAAATTAGCGAGTTTCTCTATTTAGCCTTGAAATTTTGAATTATTGTTCATCTTCAAAAGGCCCGAAAAATACACCAAAAAATCGACTAAAACAAGGCAGAGGTATTAAACATGCTCTGATACCAAATGTTAGACTTAAAAAACAAATGCGAAAAATAGGATCAATTATAGACAAACCTCCAGCCATTGTTCATATTCACGTTCGTCAGAAAATCCTGAAAATTCAACGAAATATCAAGCACGCTCTACTAACCCAATTTCCTCACGTACTGATGGTGTATTCCAAAATTGAGAGGCTTTGCGTTAGACCTTGTGATTACCCATTAGAAATGAACGATTGTTTCTTTTATATACCATCTCCCATCAAAAGGTTACCAATGGGCGATTGTCACGAAAAGGTATGGAGTGTGGAAACACTACATGTCAAATAACCGCCACTTTAAAGAGAAAATGTGGGATCACACAATATAATTAACATGACGCTCGCCACTCTCCTCTCTTAGCTAACCTCACTTGTCACCAAACCTATTGGGTTGATCTAGTCATTGGTCACCTTTTTAGGGAGTACAAAAAATGAAATAAAAAAATTATCGATTGGTCTCAGATTGACCTTGGAATCAACCTGAATTCATTGGGTCGATCCGGTTCTCGGTCCCAAGCTCAATAGGGTTAGTCATCCGTCCCAAACATTGAGAACCACCACTGTGCGGGTTGGTCCTAGGGTTAGGGGGTGGATCAGCCCAACCTAGACCATGCTCACTTCTAACATCGTTTATTATCTAAGAGACGTTAGATTCAAGTTACTACATGTAGATATTATAGAGAAATTGATTATGGATTTTATCAAACTACCAAGCATTAGTTTCACGGTGTTTAATGACTTGGTCCACCTATAATATTTTTTGGTATTTAAATTCTTACTTATAAATAAAATAAAATAAAAGACTTTGCAAGTCCTCGCAATTTGTTGGGCATGACTGATCAGTGATTTGTGAACATATGAATTTCGCTCCCCAACGGGTCTTAGTCGAAAGTTTTGCCCGGTCCTTTGTTTCAGTTGCGTCTCTCGCAATGACTTGCTATTATTGATGAACTAAATGTGTGAAACTTGACCGAGTCAAGGTATAGAACTCACGAAGCAAGTTCCTCTCTTTTTTTTCCTCATTTGACCATCCTTGCCAATTAAGTCCAACCCACGTTGGACGAGTTTTAGTTTCCAGGAAAGGAAAGGGGGTCAATTAAAATAAACAGTTTTAAGGTTTAATTGAGAAATCACAACAGCTAAGCAGGCCTTAATAAATAATCAATCGCACATGTAATCTAGTGATTAGTAATGTAATCGAGCTATTAACACTATATTTAGGGAAAAAAGAAAAGCATTCTGTTTCGAGTCCCTACAAACATGTGTGAGGGGATTCAATGTGCAAGTTAGGTCAGATTTTTTGCATGACTAAAGTTTAAAATGCCTTGTCTTGACATATACTTAGCGCTTATAAATTATGTTAGAAAAACATCATATTGGAAAATTGATATGGAGTAGAGTAGTTAATATATTATACTTGATCCATTACAGTTTTTGAGTGAAATTGATTCCAACTGAATATATTGATGTGCTCAAACTTGAACTTCCTCTTGCTTGTGGAATGCTTAACAAACAAAGAAACAAACAAATATAATTAATAATTAATTAATCAATTAATTAATTAGTCTTCCGATTGTTGAACAGGAAATGTAGACGTCAGCAGGTTCAAGTCAAGTTGGAGTGCAAGGAAAGAAAGAATCTGGAAGGTGGACAAAATTACAGATAGAAACATTGGCTGTTCTAGTGAAATAAGAGGGAAAAAAATAAAAATAAAAACACAAAAGTTGGTTGTGTAAGTACTAAGTACCATGAACTGTCTAGTGTGTTTGTTTGGAAATTTCCCATGCTGTTAGTTGAGAATTTTTATGCGGATGATCTTGTCTATCAATGTTGTCGGGCAATAATTTTCTCTTAGGACACATATACAATCATAATACATTAATTTTGTGATAACTTCATCTTGAAAATAGACGAGATAATCTCTCTTGATATTGAAATCATAATTGACGAATGCTGGATGTACTCTTTTATATATGATTGGTTGCTCAATTGTACAATCTAGACCTCATCAGCTTTCGATCTCAATAAATAGATTTTCACCCTTGATTATCTTAGCAAGTTGTTGTCAAAGGAATCATAATTAATACAATTTTCCAAAAAGTATTACGGCTTAATTAATTAAGGCAATTGATTTTGATTTTTACCTTCGCATCCTGAAGCTTTATGGCTTGTTCATATGTCACAAGATTATTTTGGTTTTGTCCAAATGTTTGCTAGCATCGTTTATCGTCCTAGTTGTTTATTCATATGAGATGTTAGATTCAAATTATTATATAGAGTTATTACAGAGAAATTGATTGTGGATTTTTTTAAACTACTATACATTAGAAGGATGGTCAATGCATGATATATTTCAAGGTGCTTAATGACTTGCTCCACTTACAATATTTTTTGGAAAACAAACTCTTACTTATAAACAAATAAACAAACTTTGCAAGTCCATGCTCTCTTGTGCATGAAACTCATCGGTGATTGGATATCACCAACTTCTTGTTATTACGTTATTGTCCTCGCAATTCTTATGAGATAATGACCAAAAAACAATGTCTATCGACCAGCCACATGAACACATGAATTTCCCTCCTCGGCTTGTCTTAATCAAAAGTTGGCTTGGCTTGGCGTTTTCCCGTCCTTTGATGTCAATCGCGTCTTCCGCACCGATGCACTATTATTGGTGAAGTGAATGCGTGGAACTTTACTGAGTCGAGGAAGAACTCACGAAGCAAGTTCTTCTCTTTTTCCCTCGTTTGACCGTCCTTGCGATCTGCATTGAGTCCAGACCACGCTTTCTTTTTCTTTTTCTTCATTAAACTGGAGTTTTCTTATTTTCCAGGAAAGAGAAGGGTTTGGTCAAATAAATAAACAATTTTCAGGTTTAATTGAGAATTCCCATGACCTAAGCAAGCCTTAATAAATGAACAATCATACATGTAATCTAGTGATTAGTAATGTAATCGATCTATTAACACAATATTTAGAAGAAAAAAAAAACAATTCTGTTTCGAGTCCCTAACAAACATGTGTGAGGGGATTAAATGCATGAGTTAGGTTAGATTTTTTGCATGATCAAAGTTTAACTTGCCTTGTCTCAATAGTTGTAGTATAAAAAAGTTTAATTAGCTTAGAGAAGCCTCTCAAATCAAGTATCACTAAGTTCGAGCTTAGTTCGTTCCATACTTTGGCAGCCTAAACTTGAGCCTCTCATAGCCATTGGTTTGTCTCAATGTTCAATTATAATCTATTTGAATTAGGAATTTCATGTTTTAGTGCCTTTTCAAGATTTTTGCTCTTGGGCTGCATTCAGCCCAAAGCTATAAGGGCTACTCACACCTGGCCCTCCTCTTTCTAAGCAGTGTCTGATATTAATATGTGGGTGCTTTATTTTTATGACATCATCAATTATGTTTGTTTTTCCCCCAATAATTAACAAGTTAAATAGAGAACAGAAAAGGAAAAAAAAAAATGTAAGATGTCTGAGAATGGTTTGAAATCCTCTCAGCTATGTTGGTGTTGAGCAAAATGTCTTCCAATTAGTGTAAGCCCAACTCATTAAAGAACAAACTCAGCCCAAAACCAAATCACACTAAGCTAAGCCCAAGCTCACTTAAGACTGTTCAAGCCCAAAGTTCATTAAACCTAATTAAGCCCATCTTGAAGGACGACTGTACTAAGCCAATTATGAATTAAGCCCTGAACCCACTCTAATTCTATTCTCCAATCTGTTCAAAAAAAAAAATTATATTCTCCAATATAAAGCCCATCCTATATATATCTAATCTATTATTGATCAAACACCCACGCAATCTAAGATAATATCTCCGAACGATCATGAATTAGCCAGAACCATTCATATACTACCTCGCAACCGCCATTGACGGCCTCCGCAATACCATGGCCATGTCCATTCACGGGCCTTCCAAGATAAGGGCCCCTGATATTGCATAACGTTCTTCAGTATATTAAGAACCACCAAGGCCAATCCAAGCACCTGAAAATACGTTAATACAGATTCGACAATATGCATATCCGTGACTCTTGCTCATTTTTCCCGCCAATAATCACCCTTGTTAATGGACTGAAACGAAACTGTCATCAGTAACTGTATCGGAAGCTTTGGTTGTCGTTGAGGATCGGAGTCACGCCCAATGAAAAGATCTGACTTTCAGCAATGAGCCCGAGCAGAGCGGAGCGGAGGACGTTGGGCACCCTTTCGAAACTGTAGCTGACGGTGACAAGCAATGATCAGCCGTGTTCAAGATAGATGGAAGACGTCGGGGACTGGTTTTGAGGAGGATTTCTCACGTGCTCTGAGACAAGGTCCCTCTCGATTCTGTATTGGCCAGCGAGTGGAGGTGTGTTGATGGGGGATGGTGAACGGCGTACGGTGGTGTCGTTCGGTGGCTGACCCGGAGAGGCAACTTCTGGAGGGGATTTCTTCTGGATTTTCTTTCTGTAAAAAAAAAATGGCGTAAACCTCGACCAATAAAAGAGGGATTGTTTCTTCTTTTACACCTGCCGCTACCCATCCAAAATGGGTAGAAGAATACATTTTACTTTTTTCTTTAGGATTTTGTGCGGTTACATCAAGTGAAATGGAGTGTGAGTTTAAGTAATTCTAATCTTACATGCCAAATATCATACTCTAAATGATTGATCGGTTCCATAGGTTGAGATTTCTTTAATTAGATTGAAAACTTCTAAATTTGCCATCTTTAAATCAAATGTATAAAAAAAAACAGATCAGAAACTAATGAAATTCTGATTTTTCGGTTGAAGGTTTGACAAAAATTTCAACCGGTTGGTCATTTTTACGAAAATTCGAAACTTAAAGGCCTAATTCTACACACCTATCTAAATTGATATCTATATACAATTTTTTATGTCTCGTTTTTTTTTTTTTTTTTTTTTTTTTTTTACTTAGAGTTGACTTTTGGGGTTTGAATAGCCCAAATATCCACCAAACCCAAAAAATCAACTCTTGGTTTATTGAAAAATTGATGCCTAATTACTGCTGAAATGCAATACTCCTAATTTTTACATGCAATTGAGATACTAAGGACATTACACCGATTTTTTTTTTTTTTTTTTTAAACGAGACTCACCAATTGGAGATCTTGAACAAATGAATTTTTGGAGATCTTGAACAAATGAATTTTCTTACTTAAACCGTCAAGAAAGTTTTTTTTTTTTATTATTTTTTGGTAAGGAAAGTCAAACAATTTGCTAAGGTTTTAAATTTGATAGTGGTACGACATGATTGGTTTTTGTAAGAAACTATAGAAGAATACACCCCACATGAGCGAGAGGATAATGATGATACTGTATCACCCAATCATAGTGAGGAACATGATGCTGAAAATAGCTTATTTATTATGCATTTTCTTTTGGTGCAACTTGTGTGCACTTTTTTTATTCAAATTATATGAAGATGTACATTTTTACTTAATTTGGTATAATTTTAATGACTTTTCATCAAATTTCTCAATTAATTTTTCTTGTTATATTTTAACAAAAATTAGTTATTTTGAACTTTTTTTTTCTTTTTAAAAATTGGGAAAAAGGCTAACCATGAACAAGCCCCGATACATGGGCCGACAAAATAATGTGCCGATCCTGGCATGCTCAGGCCATGCATGTTTAAGCAAGGCCCGGTGCCCAGCCTCAGTTAAATCGTTGGCGTCAATTAAGAGAGTCCAAAATGAAAAAAAAAAAAAAAAAAAAAAAAAAAAAAAAGTAAGGTTAGTCAAAAGAAGACAAAAGCCGCAATATACGCTAGACGGATAGCAAATTGTTCACACATTAACGGGACAAACTTTTGGTGATGTTTAACACATCCACTCAAACCAATTCAATCCTAAACTTTTAACGGTGTATAAAAAACTATTTGCACATTAAGTGTTTACTTAGAATTTATTTTGATTGTTGTTGACCAATTAGAATAACGATGACTAATTCAATTTTAAATCTACCGGACAATAATCAATTCAATTCTTTTTTTTTAATTTTAGCTAATTTAATCCTAAACATTTTCACAATTTATCAATATAGTCCTTTAGTCAAAATGTGGCATGACACACATTAATGTGAATGATTTTTGCAATGTTTTTTTGAAGTAGATGGTAAAATTTAGATTAATGCGTTGCAAAGTAGACCCTCCCTTCGTCGAATTTGGTCCAACACAAATCTAAGACCAAATTGCTTGTGACTTTACGTGTCGAATGTCATCTTCTTGGTGTTTTGAGGCAATGAAAAAGCCATCGAAAGGGATGGAGATCACATTGCTTACAAACAAAACCAAGTAATCTGAGACTTGCGCCTGCACATATTGCTTTGATTCGGACAAGACTGTAGTTGTGGACAGAATGAGTGTAGAAATACCCAGAAACGTGGAAGCGGAGAGACAAAAATGCGAAACAGTTTTAAATCATGTTGAACTGGGATTTCAACGTAATTCCAGGGCGGACACCAACCTTAAAAGTTCTCCCTTTACAAAGTAGCTTGGATCTGGCGTGGTTTTTTTTAAGATACGCGAGCATATCTTCAAAGATCCCTTTTCTATAATAGGATGCGAACCATCAATGCAATGCTTGTAGAAAATTTTAATTCTACTACAATAAACCTCACATCTTCAAAGATTTGATTACTAATGACAAGCTTAAACTTTCCACAAGAAGTAGATATGAGAGTTTCCAGCCCACTTCAATAATATTTTGCAAAAGGCCAATCCCCACAACTTGAGAATCCAATTTAATTGATCATTCGATCTGCAAATTTATCTGTTAATGTCACACAGACCGGAGTATGTTGCTGATCCTCATCATGTTCATGTCCCGTATGCTGTTTCTTCTTGAAGTGGCTTTACCTTTTCTCAAGTTTGAGAAGTCAAAGGACCTCAAATCTCTAATTTCTCCAGAAATTTCAACTGAAACTTTGTATTTCAAAATCACGAATTATCTAAGTTCTCATGCTATACATATTGGAATCTCAAGAAGAATTTCAGTTAGTCACCTGGAAGATATTTTCGGCTTTAGTTTAGACATCATTCTCTTGCACAAGAAACTCTGCAGCTCTTGTGCTAACTCTTGAATGACCGTCTGGTTGGACCAAGGATCTGAATGACCCTCTCTGAAATGTGGTTGGACGCAAGCAAGTTTGACCCATTTAACCCAACATATATTCATGATCAATGAAAACTGCCTCTACTGTTAAAATTTTTTATGCAATACAAATTTAATGGAAAATTTTTATAATTATTTTTAAAATATTTTTAAAAATCGAATTTTTAATTTTTTAAATATATTTTTAATTTTTTTATTTTTTTTAAAATATATTTTTTAATTACTTTTAATTTTTTAAAATATAATTATTTTTAATTATTTTTATTTTAAAAATATAATTTTTATAATTTTTATTTTTTAAAATATCATTTTTAATTTTAATAATTATTTTCTCTCTCTCTCTCTCTCTCTCTCTCTCTTCTCTCTTCTTTTTCCTTCTTCTTCGACCGCCCCGACCACAACGATGGCCGGCGACTAGCCACAAGTGAGATCGAGCTTGCCGGCGTTGAGTGGGACCTTGGCATCGTCGGGCCTCGCGACGAGACTCAAGCTCGGCGGCGTCGGGTGAGGCTCGATCTTGCCGATTTGGCGAGGCCAAGGCCCCGCCCGACGCTGGCGAGCTCGAGCCTCACCAGTCGTTGGTGAGGTTGAGCCTCGCCAGTCGTTGGCGAGGCCAAGCCTCGCTAGATCTAGAGAGACTCGAGCTCACCGGCATCGGGCGAGGCTCAATCTCGCCGATCTGACGAGGCCAAGCCCTCGCCCGACGCCAGCGAGCTTGAGCCTCCCCAGTCGTCGGCGAGGCTGAGAAATCCGACAAGGCTCAATCGTTGGCGACCTTCGAGGGAGTGGCAGAGGCGAGCCTTAGAGGTGGGTGGCGAGGCGGCTTGTAGGTGAGCCGCGGCGGCAAGTGGCGGAGGTGGCTTGGAGGCGAGCGGCAAAGGTGGGTCGAAGGGCTATCGCTGAGGAAGTTCATGTTTTTTAGGTTTTAAAAATGGGTCGAAAATGGATTAGAACGTGTGACCCATTTTCGACCCATATAAAACTGAACTTAAAATGGGTCAAATGTGAGTTATGGCCCATTACAACTTCATAACCAACATTCGACCCACTTGTGAAAAGTATGGGTGCAAAATGGGTCCATGACCCATTTTGCCACCTCTAGTTATTACCTTCGATTATGACACCTCTAGTTATTACCTTCGATTATGACAACACTTAGGTATTGTAAAGTTTTGAACTTGTATTATTTTGGATTCATTCCAATATGTTGCCAAAGAACTCCACTAAAAAGTCACATATTAAATTCACACAAAAATGAAAAAATACATAGGAAAACTGGTCCACAAGAGTCTTCTGCCCAGATTTTTAGCTAAACAATTTATCTTTGTCGATTGTAATATCCAGGGCAAAACCATTATAGAGACTAGGTTTGGTGTCAGAAATTCTATTGACACCTAAATTTTTGCATCAATTTTTTTTAAAAAAATAGAATTAAAATTGTAGCATATAGCTTTAAGAGCATCCATTATATTTTATTCCATTTTTGCATTGGACCGACGGTGGGGAAAAGTACAAAAAAAGTTATAAACCTATTGCATTAGTACCAATTCAATCCTAAACTTTTCAATTTGACCAATTCAATCCTAAACCTTTTTACATCGGTACCAATTTAGTCCATCTGGGCAATTTTGGCTTGTCGGCACTAACATGGATATCGGTCGATAACCGAATGCTAATGTGACAATTTTTTTTTCTTTAATTTTTTCATTTTTTTTTTTTTTCCTTTTCTTTCTTCCTTCTTCCTTGTTCCGGCGGTGGCCGGCAAGGGTCGCGGCCGTCACTCGGCCTCTCCCAAGGCCGTGGGCGAAGCCACCTCGCCTACTTTGGCCTCGTCGGCCGCATGTGAGGCCGCCTTCGCCCACGGCAAGGCTAGGGCGAGGCTGGCCTGGCCCAGATTCGGGCGAGGTGGCCTCGCCCGCAGCCTTGGGTGAGGCCAAGCAAGGGCTGCGACCCTTGCCGGCTGGCGAGAGCTTCACGGCCCTCGCTCGGACTTGCCCAGGGCTGCGGGTGAGGTGGCTTAGCTCGGATCTGGGCAAGGCCGGCCTCGCCTTGGCCTTGCTATGGGCGAAGGTAGCCTCGCCCGCGACCGGCGAGGCCAACGCGACCCTCGCCCAGATCCAGGCAAAGCCGCCTCGCCAGTAGCCTTGGGAGAGGCTGGGCGAAGGCCATAACAGAGACCAAGTTTGGCATCAGAAGTTCTGTTGACACCTAAATTTTTGCATCAAAAAATAATAAAAAAAAAAAGAATTAAATTGCAGCATATAGCTTTAGGATCATCCATTTGATCTTATTCCATTTTCGCATTGGACCGATGGTGAGCGTTGATTTTTTTTATACAATGGAGGATTTTTCACATATTCAAGCAATATACATCAAATGATACATTTTTTTTGTCAGAAAGGAAAGTTTCAAGTGGAATATTAGAAAAAGATAAAGAGAATATTGCACGCGGGGACATATATTGCAAAATAAGAAATATTACATAATCAAAAGGGATTTCGTGCGTGAGCTGAAAAGGAAAGGAAAAATAAGGAACATTTGCCAAAAAAATTAAGTCATTCGCTTGTATAAAAGGGACCGTGTATGGAGAAATTTAGGGGGTTTTTATGGTTTTTTTTTTTTCCGCCTGGGTAGAAGGGCCATCCTTCGGTTTTTGAGAGGAAAAGAAAGGAAAAGCTTGAAAAAAAAGAGAAAAAAGTGAAAGAGGGCAGAGAGAAAAGAGATGTGAGGGGACAGGTGAGAGAAAAAAAGAAAAAGAAAAAGAAAAGAAGACTTACTGTTCGTCTACTTCGAGCGTCTTCACCGGCCGTCCGCTCGCGCTCGCGAGCAGCTGCTGCCCACCTCGTCTGCGCCGACCACCACTGCCGTCTCGCCACACCGACGCCGCCCAGAGCCGAAGCCCACCGCGACCGCCGTCCACTGCTCCGCCACTCCGCCTCTCCCTGCTTCGCCCGAGCCCGAGTCGACGCCGAGCCGCCCCTGCCGAGCCGTTCCATCCTCTGCTGCAGCGCCTCCGGCTCCCTCACTGCGACCCAGCGCCGACGAACGCCGTTCTCGCCTTCCTCCCGCGACGCCAGCGACCTCCGAAACCTGCGACACCACTGCACTCCTCAGCCGATCACCCTTGCCGCACGAAGCCCGCCTCGTAACCACCGCGCGAGCTCGATTTCGATTTCGATTTCGATTTCTAGGGTTTCTACAACCCTCTGCCCGCGACCCAGCTGCGCTACTGCACCCCCTGTGCCGACGCCTCGCCGGCGACTCCTCGCCGGAGCGACCACGACGTTGCTGCTTTGCTTGGAAAAAAAAAAAACAAAAAGGAAACAAAATCAATTTAGGTAGTTCTTTTTCTTTTATTTATTTATCTTTTTTTGTTTTTTATTATTTTTGTTATTTTACTTTATTTAGTATAATTATTTCTTAGTGTAAGGATGAAATATTCGACATGAAATAACCTCTGAAATTTGTGATTGACGGTCCGATTTTCGTGCCCGAAATCCGACTCGCAATAGCTTGAAAAATCACCAACGTCCGAAATTCAATTCGCGATTTATGTAAAATTCGTCAACCCGATCTCATGCGCAAAATATGGTTCACACCTTGGATATCAATCTTGCTCTAATTTACCGTGTCGTTTAAGTTAATTTTGTTTTCGTAAAAAATCCAAAAATGTGAGTTAGATTAGGTTTATTTCTTGTTTTTAGGATTTGCATATTTAGAATAGAATTTTATTTCGAATTTCAAAAATTAAAATTAAAAATTAAACAAAAATCAAATCAATCAATTTAGGATGCTAGTCTTTTTAACTTAGGTTGGACGTTTAATTATTTGACAATTTTTAATTTCGAAATTAATAAATTAATTAAAAAAATCATCATGCATATGTCATGTAGAATTAGGGCATCTTTTGTACGTCATTGCATATTAGGGTAAAATTGACGTAGTTTAATTCTAGATAATATTTTTCTCAACTTATTATAAGTTTAGGTATTTTCTTATATAGATTGCATTTTAGGATTACTTGGGTTAAGATAATATTCTAGTTTAAATTAGGATTTGGCTTAACCTAATTCCTAATACGAATTGAATAGAATCTTAATCTAACTAGATAATTTTCACACTTATTCTAATTTCGAATTTCATGAAAAATACAAAGAAAAATGTCTTAGAATAAATTAGTTTCATTTTCTATGATAAATTGCATGCTTTTTAAGAAAAAAAAAAAAATGTCATGTACATGTCATATAAGATTAGATTCTTGAAATGCATGTCATTTAATGATTGTTGCTAAGTCCATTTAATTAGGTCATTTAGTTATATGGCATTTTTATAATTATCATTAATTAAGTGAAAATAAAATTTGCGTGTTAATTAGAAATCATATTTAGGGTTATTGATGTGAATTCGATATAACAACACATGTGAATTCTGATATAACAACACAAATGTTTTCGTTGCTTTGAGGTAAGTTTTGCAATTTATTCACTGTTTATCTGGGTGTTAAATTAGTGATTTGCGCATCCGCATGATTGCCTCACATGTTAGGGAAATAGATTTAAAATCAACCAAACTACCTGCAAAAACATTTTTTTAAAATAAAAGAGAAAGGTACTGAAATGGCGTTAGAAAAATCTACCGTAACCAAGTCCCGAAATTCACGATCTCTGGTTCATAAGAGTAAAGTAAATCTCTCGTTACTTTTACTTGGGTTTCTAATTGACCCATCAAAAATAGATTAGTGACGACTCATAATTAAAAAATCAGTTGTATGTTAAGAACTTAAACCTAAGTCGCGAATTGGTATGGGCTTGGGAGAGCTCGAGTTAGTTTAAATTTAGTAATCTATTAGCTAAACCCTAAGTGGTTCACTCGAAAATTTGGTCGCGACAAGTTTGATATGCCAAAAACAAGTAGTAGATGAACTAAGAAGGAAGTAAAAAAAAAAAAAAAAGTGTAGCATATGGTAGGAGGAAATGGTTAATTAGGGCATTAAGTCAATGTGGAAAATAGAAACCATGTAAATGTCAGTAGCACTAGCAGGAACTATGCCATAGGAAATAGGTGCAACCCCTTTCTATCAAAAGCTGCTCAAATCTCAAGCCAGATGTGTCTTTTCTTTGCATACCTCACGATCACCTTTAAGTCTTCCCACGCCGTATGCTTACGGACAATGATTTTGCTTCAGACGGATTGTCTTAGTGATAAAAGTGCAGAAGTCATCAATTACCATCCCAGCCAGGAGACTTTAATACAAAATCTCTTTCATGAGCTGCTTCTGCCTTTTGGCGATCCCCAATCTGTCTCTACCTTTGTTCCCAGCCTAGTCTCCTCTGTCCGGTGAGTTCCAAGCAACACCAATGAGCCTCTTCGCAACGTTCCAGCTCCAATGAGGCCCCAGCGTGCTGGTATGCGTGAAGCTCTCCATAGGCTATCTCAGCACCTCAAGCGAGTTCATAGTCCCGGCCAATCTCGTGCAGCAAGTCCAGAAACAGAATCAGCCCCTCGGATGCAAGGATTCGCAAGTTCAGCAATTTGCTACAGTGCTTGCACGTCTGCAAGAGAAAACATCCGCAAAATCTCTCTCCCCGTAGCTTCATCGCCTCACATCACTCACCACTTCCCGACCCAGGTTTGGAAGAATTCCAATAAGATTCGATCCTTTCGTATTAATTGCTAAGTGGAGTGCAGGGCTGAAGACAATACCCACAGAAGAAAAGTCGAAGAAGTCCAGCAGTGCACAAAAACAGTCAGAACATGGTAGGTTTTCAAAGGAATAAGATCTGGGCAAGTGGCAGCAATGTTAAGGAACAGCCGAGAAGTGCACTACAGGTTTGTACGAGCACGAAATGGTAAGAATATAAGGTAAGCCTTAATTTTAACATCTGAATTATCGGTTTGCGAGCTAAGTAACCAGTTGTAGACAAATTCAAGCTTGTAACCCTTGACTTGGACCTAATGTGGTCAACGGCTGGCTTGAGTTTAAATTTAAAGCAAATGAAACCGTTTCACATGAACGCAAATAGCGAAAACAGCGAGAGATTAGAGAGAGTTCTGAACAAGAATCATCATGATGCCTAAGGATTAGCAATATTCAAGAGGAAAGACACAGATATATACCAGTACATCGAGCAACACCCAATCATAATCATTGCAAGGAGCAATTCCTTAACAAGCTTTGTTTGAGGTCACTCATACCTTTTATAAGAATTTTTTATCCGGCTTTCACATGGATCAAACCGTACATTGGAAGTGGTAGAGGCATGACTCGTTGTTGGCTTTACAAATTTATTGCTGAGGACTTTGTTTGAGGAAATTATATAAAAAGAAAAATCATAAACCTATTGCAATATACTCTTTTTTCTTTTGGCCAAATAAGTTCTAAACGTTTTGCATATATATTAATTCAGTCCATCCGGCCTCATTATTTCCCACCATTAATCTTACTTTTCGCTAGGATGATAAACATATCATGCAAAACCTGTAACAAAGTCATGGACGATTGAAAAATTGAAAGTGAGGACTTTATACTCTAGCAATAGCATTTAGGAAGCTAAAATTAAAAGAATTTAATGTATGATATACATACCTTACTATATTGATAAAAGTTATAAAAGTAAGGATTGGATATGAGTGTTAGGAGCACGAAAGTAAGAGAAGAAGACACGAATTTCCGATACCTTAACCCAGGAGGGAGCTAAAATCCGAGTCCATTAACATATGTAGTTAAATCCACCTTCGATAAAAAGTTTAAGGTCATGAATTGTGGATTATTAGGATATATTAATTACTTCACATCATATCAATTTTTTGATATGGAACTTTTCTAAAACAATTCGTGTGCATCTCATCAAGAAATGAAGAATGAAATGCTCATCATTGTTAATGAATTTGCGGGACAAACTAATATATATGGACAATCCATGTCTTTCGTTATCAAGAGCCCACTCTGCACAAATAAATGGAGAGACAAGACTTACAAGGGTACAAAATCTAGGTAACACATTGATTGATGCTAGCTCCTGATATAGACGCAGGGCCCGACGTTCTTGGCGACACCCAATTAGCACTCGATGTTTCTGATGTTTCCCAATCGGTGGATAGCATAGTACACCGTGGATAATCAAGCAACCTTTCCAGGGACATGCAACCCGTGACAGAAAAAAGCTTCAAACATCGTAAGCGACCGAGACCCTCAATGCCCCGTAGAACTTGGCAACAATGTAGCTGAAAAAATTCGAGCTTTGCCAACTTTGATAGTTGAGGCAATCCATCTAATGACTTACAGCAGAAAATCCGTAGTGACACCAAGGATTCCAACTCCCCCAGACCTTGTATCTCCACAAGACTTCCCAATTCAGACATATACAAAGTTTCTACATTCTTCAAGCATGATAGATCAGGTACTCTCTCGAGGGTTGGATAGACTTCTATGGGCAATTTCCTCAACTTCTCCAAGTGCTCAAGCACCGGGAGATGTGCCATTAAGCATCTAGAAATGGAGAGACTTGACAGGTTCCTGAAGTTGGAAAACTGCTGCGGTGGCAATATACCTGTGAGATGCAAGGTTGACAAACTAGATGGAAGTCGATGGATGGATTCTACAATCTTCCAAGGGGACAAAATTTCCTCTAACTGGTGAGGAGCCTTGGGATTATACGTATGAAAGGACAAGTTCAAGTGACCTAAAGTAATTAAGTTAGAGAAGTCTGAGATGATTTCACGATGATAAGCATCAAGTATAAGGCTTATCAAACTCGAGGGAAAATGTGGCACTAGTCGAAGCTCCTTACAGTCCTTCGACACAAGTTCTTAAGGCAAGCGAGACAATTGATCGTGGTAGGCAAACCAAAAAAACGAGCATCAAAGACTTCCAAGACCCTTAAGGAGAGAGTCTACCAAATGCATCTGCGATTTCACCCAAGATGCTAATAACCTTGGACACATAACTCTTCCAGGTGAGAGAAATGAGTGATCATGCCAGGCAAACTAAAAATACAAGTACCAGAGAAGTCCAAGATCCTCAAGCGGGATAGTCCACCAATTGCATCTGGGATTTCACCCGTAAGATACTGACAATCTTGGACACGTAACTATTCTAGGTGAGAGAGATGAGCGATCGTGGCAGGCAAACCAGAAATACAAGTACCAGAGAAGTCCAAGATCATCAAGCGGGATAGTCTGCCAATTGCATTTGGGATTTTACCTCTAAGTGCAGACAACCTTGGACATGTAACTCTTCCAAGTGAGAGAGATGAGCGATCGTGGCAGGCAAACCATAAATACAAGTATCAGAGAAGTCCAAGATCCTCAAGCACGATAGTCTGCCAATTGCATCTGGGATTTCACCCATAAGATACTGACAACCTTGGACACGTAACTCTTCCAAGTGAGAGAGATGAGCGATCGTGGCAGGCAAAGCAGAAATACAAGTATTAGAGAAGTCCAAGATCCTCAAGCGGGATAGTGCCCCAATTGCATCTGGTATTTGGCTCGGTAGATTCCAACAACCTTGGACATGTAACTCTTCTAGGTGAGAGAGATGAGCGATCGTGGCAGGCAAACCAGAAATACAAGTTCTAGAGAAGTCCAAGATCCTCAAGCGGGATAGTTTGCCAATTGCATCTGGGATTTTACCCGTAAGATCCTCACAATCCCCCACACGTAACTCTTCTAGGCGAGAGAGATGAGCGATCATGGCAAGCAAACCAGAAATACGAGTACTAGAGAAGTCCAAGATCCTCAAGCGGGATAGTTTGCCAATTGCATCTGGGATTTTACCTCTAAGATGCAGACAACCTTGGACATGTAACTCTTCTAGGCGAGAGAGATGAGCGATCGTGGCAGGCAAACCAGAAATACAAGTTCTAGAGAAGTCCAAGATCCTCAAGCGGGATAGTTTGCCAATTGCATCTGGGATTTTACCTCTAAGATGCAGACAACCTTGGACATGTAACTCTTCTAGGTGAGAGAGATGAGCGATCGTGGCAGGCAAACCAGAAATACAAGTACCAGAGAAGTCCAAGATCCTCAAGCGGGATAGTCTGCCAATTGCATCTGGGATTTTACCCGTAAGATCCCCACAATCTCGGACATGTAACTCTTCTAGGTAAGAGAGATGAGCGATCGTGGTAGGCAAACTAGAAATACCAGTTCTAGAGAAGTCCAAGATCCTCAAGCTGGATAGTTCGCCAATTGCATCTGGGATTTCCCCCATAAGATCTTGACAATCTTGGACATGTAACTCTTCCAAGTAAAAGAGACCACCGATTGTGGCAAACAAACTAGAAATACAAGTACCAGAGAAGTCCAAGATCCTCAAGCAGGATAGTCCCCCAATTGCATCTGGTATTTGGCTCGGTAGATTCCAACAATCTTGGACACGTAACTCTTCTAAGTGAGAGAGATGAGCGATCGTGGCAGGCAAACCAGAAATACAAGTTCTAGAGAAGTCCAAGATCCTCAAGTGGGATAGTCCGCCAATTGCATATGGGATTTCCCACATAAGATCCCGACAACCTTGGACATGTAACTCTTCCAGGTGAGAGAGATGAGCGATTGTGGCAGGCAAACTAGAAATACAAGTATCAGAGAAGTCCAAGATCCTCAAGCACGATAGTCTGCCAATTGCATATGGGATTTCACCTGTAAGATACTGACAACCTTGGACACATAACTCTTCCAGGTGAGAGAGATGAGCGATTGTGGCAGGCAAACTAGAAATACAAGTACCAGAGAAGTCCAAGATCCTCAAGCACGATAGTCTGCCAATTGCATCTGGGATTTCACTTGTAAGATACTGACAACCTTGGACACGTAACTCTTCCAAGTGAGAGAGATGAGCGATCGTGGCAGGCAAAGCAGAAATACAAGTATCAGAGAAGTCCAAGATCCTCAAGCATGATAGTCTGCCAATTGCATCTGGGATTTCACCCACAAGATACTGACAACCTTGGACACGTAACTCTTCCAAGTGAGAGAGATGAGCGATCGTGGCAGGCAAAGCAGAAATACAAGTATTAGAGAAGTCCAAGATCCTCAAGCATGATAGTCTGCCAATTGCATCTAGAATTTCACCCGTAAGATACTTACAACCTTGGACACGTAACTCTTCCAAGTGAGAGAGATGAGCGATCATGGCAGGCAAACCAGAAATACAAGTTCTAGAGAAGTCCAAGATCCTCAAGCACGATAGTCTGCCAATTGCATCTAGGATTTTGCCTATAAGATACTGACAACCTTGGACACGTAACTCTTCCAAGTGAGAGAGATGAGCGATCATGGCAGGCAAACCATAAATACAAGTATCAGAGAAGTCCAAGATCCTCAAGCACGATAGTCTGCCAATTGCATCTGGGATTTCACTCGTAAGATACCGACAACCTTGGACACGTAACTCTTCCAAGTGAGAGAGATGAGCGATCGTGGCAGGCAAAGCAGAAATACAAGTATTAGAGAAGTCCAAGATCCTCAAGCACGATAGTCTGCCAATTTCATCTAGGATTTCACCAGTAAGATACTTACAACCTTGGACACGTAACTCTTCCAAGTGAGAGAGATGAGCGATCGTGGCAGGCAAAACAGAAATACAAGTACCAGAGAAGTCCAAGATCCTCAAGCGGGATAGCCCGCCAATTGCATTTGGGATTTTGCTCATAAAATTCCAACAATCGTGGACAGGTGACTCTTCCAGGTGAGAGAGATGAGAGATCGTGGTAGGCAAACCAGAAATATAAGTTCTAGACAAGTCCAAGATCCTCGAGCGGGATAGTCCCTTAATTTCATATGTTATTTGGCTCAGTAGATTCCAACAACCTTGGACATGTAACTCTTCTAGGTGAGAGAGATGAGCGATCGTGGCAGGCAAACTAGAAATACAACTTCTAGAGAAGTCCAAGATCCTCAAGCGAGATAGTCCACCAATTGCATCTGGGATTTTACCTGTAAGACGCCCACAATCTTGGACACGTAACTCTTCTAGGTGAGAGAGATGAGTGATCGTGGCAGGCAAACCGGAAATACAAGTACCAGAGAAGTCCAAGATCCTCAGGCGGGATAGTCTACCAATTGCATCTGGGATTTCACCCGTAAGATTCCTACAATTTCGGACATGTAACTCTTCTAGGTGAGAGAGTTGAGTGATCGTGGCAGGCAAACCGGAAATACAAGTACTAGAGAAGTCCAAGATCCTCAAGCGGGATAGTCCCCCAATTGCATTTGGTATTTGGCTTGGTAGATTCCAACAACCTTGGACACGTAACTCTTCTAGGTGAGAGAGATGAGCGATTGTGGCAGGCAAACTAGAAATACCAGTTCTAGAGAAGTCCAAGATCTTCAAGCGGGATAGTCCGCCAATTGCATCTGGGATTTCCCTCATAAGATCCCAACAATCTTGGACATGTAACTCTTCCGGGTGAGAGAGATGAGTGATTGTGGCCGGCAAACCAAATATACAAGTACCGGAGAAGTCCAAGATCCTCAAGGAGGATAGTTTGCCAATTGCATCTGGGATTTCACTCGCAAGATCCCTACAATCTCGGACATGTAATTCTTCCAGGTGAGAGAGATGAGTGATTGTGTTCGGCAAACTAGAAATACGAGTACATGACAAGTCCAAGATTTGCAAATGGAAAAGATTCCCAATAGCATTTGGGACCTTGCCTGATAGATCCGAACACTCTGGGCAATGTAACTCTTCGAGCATCTCTAGCTGTCCAATTGCGTCTGGTAACCTTTTTAACTTTGTATGGCCCATCTTGATTGCTTTGAGTTTCTTTAGATTTCCAATGGAATTAGGGAGACTGTCTATCCCCGAGAATGACAAATCCAACTTGACCAATGACTCTAAGCCCGAGATAGTGTGTGGGAGTTTCTTTATCCCCTCACATCCTTTTATAGAGAAACATGTGATTTTTGCTAATCCTCCGATAGAGTTCGAGAGTTTGTTCATTCCCTTGCAATAATTTACACTGAAGCTTGACAAAGATTTCAAATTCCCAAAACTCTCTGTGAGTGTGACCAATTTGAAAGATCCAGAGAGGATGAATTCTGTCAAAGATTCTAAAGAACCAACCTCTTCCGGCAACTCCTCAACAGAGTCACATCCATCCATATCTAGAGTTTTTAAGAGCTGTAGCTTACTAATGGAGCAATCAACCGTAATTAACTTGGAGCAGCCAGCAAGTATCAATATCTCCAAATCCAGGAAGTCAGACAAGTCAGGTGTCCTTGTTAAGAGTTTGCAGTTTCTCAGGTCCAATACTTTCAGCTTTTTTGCCATCTGCAAAGTATGTCTCATAAGAGAACTCCATAATGGAAAGACTAAAGTATCCTTGCTATGAAAACACAAAATGCTATAATTCCCAAATTACCCACGAACCCCAAATACCAGCACGCTAAGTTTTTCTCCTCCCACTGCTACTGGGCACCAGCATACCACCTCCGACTACAATCTTAACCTCTCTCTCAAATGTAATGTAAAGCCTACTTAATAGTTAGAGATATAAAGTGATGCATTTAAAAATTGTTAAAAAATCAGTCCAATTTATAGAAAAATCGTGCATAAGATATTTGTAGGATAGGTATTTGCATAATAGCCTGCATGCATACTCACACTAGCATGTTAACAACCAAAATTAACAAAAATGATTGATGCAAAGTGAAGTTGATATAAAAGGTGAGAATGATTTTTGGTTATTCTACCTTCAACCTAATACGACCATCCATTTTAAGTTGAAAAATTGTAGAAAGATCACAAGAGGTGACTAAATGGCAACCGTTAGCGGGGAGGGTTCCCAATCGAGTTAAATTGATTTCACAAAATTTTTGTAGCTCAAAAACTGACTTAAAATTAAATTTTGCAAACGGACAAGGAACTCCATTACGTTTGTTCTCTACCTTGAATCTATACCATAGATTTCTCTGAGATTTGATTTGATGCTGTAGTTAAAAACTAGATTTAATGTAGTACTCCAGCCTTCGCTCATTGACTTGAGCTAATTACAAAAGTGTTGGTAATGTGATTTTCATTTATTTGTCAGTTTTGGATCTGAGCAAGTCCTTAGAAGGCTCAAGAAGGAAATAGGTTGGAGATTCGCCCTGGGGTGGGAGATCTCGCGTTGTTCTTCGTATTTCCACTCTATCAGACAAAGATAGATAAGGAATTAAGGGGCTCACGGTGGGGAAAGTAGATTCCACGTGAGAGTGTGCTTGCATGCCCCAACTACTGCCGAATAAGCTGGTATAGTACCCACCCAAGCTTGGGGAGAATGAGGATGGGTGAAAAGCCCACAGCAGAGCTAGCACGTCTTATGACAATGCATGAAACCACAAGCTAGCTCTATTCCCCTGGTTTATTTAACAGTTCATTAATGCAATTATAAAGAAAAACTTAACTACTAAATTAGGTTAGTAAGCCCCTTAAATAAAGTCTCATGATGATCAAGCTCACCTTAATTTAAATCATCAACTTAGCTATTCTAAATAAACTTGTGATCCTTTACACCATTCAAGTTGAGTATTACCAATCTCAAACTTAATTCCAATCAACTTTTGTATTACTGTGCTTGACTCAAAACTTTTATAGCCATGCAAATCATATCCGATGCATATTGATGCAAAACGGCTACTTTATTGGAGTACAATTCCAAATCCTAAGCAACTTTCAAAACTACAAAACCAAGGTTATAAACCACATGAAGCATTTTTTATGTGGGATATAATTGTGTTTTACTTTGATTCATGCAAAACATATTCTACACTCAGACAAGATAGGGAGTGCATGCAAACTTTGTGTCAATCGCATGAGGTAATAATACAAAGAAGTAAAATATATGTCTTCCTTCTATCATCACGAGTGAGGTGATGATAGAGAGAAGGATATAGAGTAAGGCATATCATACCTTCAATTGACTCCACCCACCCCAGCCATCTCCAATATTGCTATTCGAAAGGTTGAGCATGACCAAATTACTGAAGTAAAAATTATTTGCATGGAAAGCCGTTCCCCATGTTTCCCCAAAATACCTTTCTAGCTTTGGAAGAAGATTCTCGAAGGTGCCATTCAAGCCTTTCATTCTAAGGAACCTTAATTTTGATGTAGCAGCTAATTGTTCAGCCGTATAGATGCTCCTCCAGCCACCACTGGAAGTCAGGCTTAGCGCTTTCAGACCTTGATTTCTCTGCCAACAGAGACTCAAGATTAGTTGAGCATACAGTTGAAGATATCTAATAAATCATTTGTCCATTTCCCATTTTCTACTATTCAAGAAAAATAATATGCATATTAATTGCAATCTTCATAGTTTTTTTGTTTTTTTCTCTAATTGTGTTTGAAAGTAAGTTAAAAACTCTCCATACTATCAGTTTCTTCTGACTTTGCTCGGATTGCTCGTGAAATGGCGCTTTGTTGTTTAGAAACTTCTAGAAAACTAAGTACTACTCTACTGAATCTAGAAAAATCTATCTGGTCTCTCCCCACCAATTTAAAAGACCTTTTGACCCAAATGTTTGAGAGAGCTCTCATGGGAGGTTAAACAAAGCTAACAATAAAATAAAAGCAAAAATGCAAGAAGTTTCTCTTTCCAAATAAAAATTATGAGACATAGTCTTCCATTTTACCTCATTTCGCTCCCATAGCATTGCTACAGCACACTCATGAATCCACACCCTCGTACATTTGTGAGGATTTTTTTCAACTATGATGCTCCTTCCCAAATCTCGCAATTGGTCATGCATCCAAATTTTATTATCTCTAATTTTTATCAAGGAACGTTGACAGAGGACACTAATTGCACTATGATAGTCATCCCACCCGATATCTGGATACATTTGGTCCCCGTTGGTGAAAAAGAAAACAATATCCAAAAATACTTCTTTTTCCTCATCTGCCAATCCTTCATAACTTACCATTAATGCATCATAGACAACCTTCAAAGGACCTTTATTTAACTGCATCAACTTATCTTCCCATTCTCCAATTTTTTGACTAGAACGAAGACTTGAACCTATCTCCACAACAGCCAAAGGAAGCATTCCCACTCTACGGACAATTTTCCCTGCAAGATGCTCATATCCTTTTACAGGAGAGTCTCTTTTAAATGCATGCTCACAAAACAACTGGAGTGCTCGACCAAATTCCATTTCATAAACTTCATAAGCCAAAATTCTTTTAGGTCGATTTAGGACCACTTCACCAAATGATTCCACTTGAGTCATCAAGATACTTTTGTCCCTAGTTGTGATAATGATCCTGCTACCCAAACCAAACCAATCAGATTTTCCGGCTAGCTTTTGGAGTTGCTCTTTCTTGTCTAGATCATCAAGAACAATGAGGACCTTTTTAGTCCTACATACTGTCTTGATTCGAGCCATCCCATCACCTATGTCTTTGATTCGAACAGTATCCCCAGAACCAATAACATCCGATAATAACTTTTTCTGCAAGTTTACAAGACCATCAAGACTATGTTGGGATGATTCTCGAACGTTTTGGAGGAAACTAACACTGTCAAATTGAAGAAGTAATTCGTTGAACACGACCTTCGCAAGTGTTGTTTTACCGATACCACCCATTCCATGTATCCCAACAAAACGCACACCACCAGAATCAACATCCAACTTATCTATTATCGCTTTTATCTGACTGTGATCCTCAACCAAATGTTCAGGCACATCCACATTTTTGCCCCTGAGCTTCTGTGAAACGTCTCTAACAACCGATTCAATTAGTTCTCCATGGCTGCAGCAAAGCAAAAAATATTTTTTTCGTCAATGACATGAAAGAAAAGGGTATACATTTCTTCTGGATATGACGATTTTTGGGTCTCTAGGGACCCTATGGTTGAATAAGTCAACCATTTCTGTTTCTATGGACGGAAAGCATGATAGTAAGCTGACATGTACATTGGAATTTCATGAAAAGCCGCTCAATTTGATGTATTGGAGATGCTTTAGATAATGCATGAGCCGATTGATATGAAGAATACATTCTTGATGGAATGGATGTAGTAAGATTAACAAAACTTAAGAAGGTAATATTTTTTTCATAATGCTTGGATTATTTTCATAAAATCCGAAGTGCTAAGCACAACAGATATTCTTCATAGGTAAAACAGTTCTATTATTTTCTTTGTGAAATTTTTTTATTTTTGGCATAAAAAAGTGAACATATTTTATTTGGTAAGTTCACGCTAGATTTATCTGAATATTGCATAGAAGAACCTAATTTTTCATTTCTTCTTCATATCAAAAATTTGTAAATACATTTAATAAACAAAAATTATCTTATATGAAGCCAAATAAATATTCTCCGTTGAATTATGCATCCGTTACATTATTTTCCCTCAAATGTCCTCCCTTGAATACTAGAACTAAATAAATCTTCTTTCTTCTATGGGCAAAATTGAAATTCGGGAAAGAATCTAACCGAATATTCCTCTCATAAATGGTGTTAAACGGTTTGGAATGTAGTTTTCATACAAATTAGAAAGATTTGGCTACTTTTCTGGTAGGCTTAAAAGTTTAGGATAAAATTGGAACGCGTTAAAAATATAGAGATTTACTGTCACTTGGCCTTTAAGTAATAACCATATCAGATAATTTTCCCTAAATATTCATACTTATTTATCATTTTTTTTCGAGGGAAATTTCAAATAAGAGTCCAAAGTGCTCTTTACTTCTCAAAAAAGGGCCTAAAGTAAGCCTTGCTTCAAATAAGGACTAGAAATGGCCATGTTATTCTCAAAGAAGGACCTTACCTCATTGACTGGTCAAGGGCATTTCTATCTTTTATATTTTCTTATTTTCTTCCCTTTTTTGCTTTCCTTTTTCCTTTCTCTATTTTTTCCATAAAAAATACATACTTAAAAAATACAAATTGAAAAAGAAAAAAAAAAAACCAGACAGGAGGGCTGGCCTAGCCCTCTTGCTTGTGGGCTGGAGAGAAAATAATAGAAAGATGAAAGAAAATAAGAAAAAGTAAATGATGAAAACGCTCTCACCAATCAATGAGGTTAAGTCATTCTTTAAGACTAACATGGTCACTTCATGCCCCTATTTTAGAAATTGAGGGCACTTCGGACACTTCTTAAAAACTTTCCCATTTTTTCATCGTTAACTTTTTAACTTTTAATTATTTTTATTAATAAAATTAGATTAATCCTAAGATTAGTGATGGAAATTTTTTCTTCTCATGTATTTTATTTATTTATCATTTGAATTAAAGAAGACAAGGAGCATTTGACACAAAATTCAATTAAAAAAAAAAAAACCACTTTAAACCCATTACACACACCCCCTTCCAAGGGGGTACAAAATAATAGAAACATAACACATAACAAATACAAATAAATATAATTCAAAGACTTAATCTTCTTTTTGGATGAAGGGCACATTTCAAGGTAGAAAAGACCATCACATTGACAATCCTACATTAGTTGTTGCAAAATTCAATTTATCATTCAATAGGAAGCTCTTGGAAGAAAAATTACCAAAACATTCCAAAATCTATTGCAATGGTACCAATTTAGTCTTGATTTTTTTTTTTTTTTGGTCAATCGAGTCCTAAAACATTTGTAGTTGTGTCAATCCATCTAACCAATTTTGACCATCCGACGCCGACATAGATACCAGCTATTGTACATGACGTGAATTGCACTAATATGAACAATTTTTAATAAATTTTAATTTTTCAAACTATTTATTTATTTATTTTCATTTCTTTTTCCTTTTCTTTCTCTTTCTTTTTTTCTTCCCTTTCTTCTTCTTCCAGTTGGTCGCTAGACCTCGACGACCAACCAGAGGTGAGGATCGGCAAGGTTGACCTTATCGGCCTCGCACCATAGTGAGGCTAAGCCTTGCCGAAGGTTACGAAGGTGGCTTAGGTTGGGCTGGGCTGGGCTGGGCAAGACTCGCCCTTGCAAGAGGTCATGGCCTTCAACCTAGTAGCTCTAACAAGGGCTCAAGCCTCACTAGTGGCTAGGCAAGTCTCGACCTTGCCTCACCAACCAAGCGGGTGGCCTGGGTGAGGCCGACAAGCTCACTAGCCCTCGCCTTTGGCCAATTGTCGAGGTCCAATGACTGACTAGAGGAAGAAGTGAAGGGAAAAAAAGCGAAAGAAAATAAATAAAAGGAAAAATAAATTCAAAAATAAATTTCAGAAAAAGAAAAAATAAATAAAATATTATTAAAAAATTGTGCACTTTAGCATTGGCTATGTCACGTAGGATGACGAACATCCATGTTGGTGCTGGCCAACCAAAATTGGCTAGATAGACTAAATTGACTCAAATGCAAATGATTTAGGACTTAATTGGCAAAGAAAAAAATGTTTAAGACTTAATCAACACAATTGTAATAAGTTTATGATTTTTTTAGTAATTTTTCTGGCTCTTGAAGGGTGTTATTTAATTTTTCGCAATGTATATATGCTTCAAATTGATCGTTCTTAGTCACTCCATCTATACATAAATTTAGGAGTCTAATTTCATTTCACTCCAGGAACTACTGCATTTATTCTGGATAAACGCTTTTGCACTACCTTTTATGTTCCTATTATGGAGACAATTGAAGTGATTATTTCAAAGCACCTTTTATCATCACCCTATATCATAAAATGCACTCAAAACGACTTTCAATCTCAAACATTTATTAGAAAATTCTACAGAAGCTCATGCACTGTGTTACCTCGATAAGAAAAAATGATAATTGTGTAACATCAAACCAATGATAAATTGGAAATTTAAAATGGCCAAGAAAGTTAAATGATTTACCTCATGAATCTCAAATGGGTTCTAAACTCCAATGAACTTCTTTCCATCTCGTGACAATTTAAATCAATTTCCTAGAATAATTTTAAATCACACCTTTTCTCCATTTATAGAAATTTTCTTCGTTATTTTTTAGTGCCTTTTTTCTATTCTTTAGCTGTATCCTAAACAAAAACACTCCGTTGGAAAGCAGGATTCAGAGTGGAAAGAATTTATTGTGCCTGGGTTGAATCCTAAAATGCAGACGCTGATATGGAAGTAAAATAAATTTTTGCCGGGTCAACCAATTATGTTTCTCGCCGACGTGTGAAGAAAGCAGGGGAGAAATTCCCACTTTTTTCTCTCATTTCCAAATGAACTCTCAAAAGTAATAAAAAATGACAAAATTGTGAAGGATTATATAGTAATTATCCAAAGCCTATTTAAATACTTCAATTTTCATAGGAGGATGAGATGTCCAGCCCAGGCAACCTTCTTCTTTCTATATACATCGTTCAGAAAACGAATTTGATCGGCTGTTGCAAAGAAATTAACTTCATAGAAGTCAAAATACAAAGAAATATATATGCCAATTTTCAATTTTCATTCTTCATTTTCACATCCCTACACTATCTTCACCTCCACACCCTACAACTCCAGCCAACCCAAAGAATACATTTTCTTCACCTCAAATTTCTTTGCCTCCTTTTTCTTCACCAATCTAAGAAACTCTTTCAAAAAAAGCATAAGAATTCAGTTGGTGTCCTCGACTGTTTTTGTGCAGAAGTTTACATTTTCTTTCTATCATGAAATTCTATGGTGCTAAAGTTCAATTTGGTCCAGTTAATAAAAGATAGCAGCATTACCTGTCACTATTCATGTTGAACCGCCTTATGAGTGCGATCTCTCTTAGAGCCATTTCCCATTCCTCCACTTCGTTGCCAAATTTCCACCTGTGCTTATCTAGGGCACTTCTGTACAAAGCACTTTTAAGATTAACATCATCAACCTCCACACCGTAGAAAATGGGCAGGATTATTTTTTTCCCATGTGAGTTTGATGTGCATTTTACCATGTGGGCTAATTCACGGAGACACCGCCAGTTAGAAGCATAGTTCTTAGATAAGAAGGGTATGTAGATACGACAGTCATCGAGTGCTTGCGGAAGCTCACCAAAGCTCAATATGTCATCATCCCTGATAACCGAAATTTGGTTACGAACCAAGTTCTTGTAAAGAAGATCGACAATGTTATAAGAAGTGTCCAGTCCATTAAAACTCAGGAAAACCTGGCACTCTGGTACTTTGCGAGAAATCCAAGTCGATCTTGAGACATCCAACAATCTCTCTAGAACAACACAACCACGATTATCCCACACCAACCTATCTAAGCCCTCGATGCCCTCCATCGCTTTTATTTTTGGACAAGCTTCTAGTTCAATGTGTTGCAGCTTATCTAACTTTAATAAGTTGGGTAACTTATTTATCCTATAGCAGTCAGAAATACGAAAGTACAACAAGGATGCCAATTCTGACAAACCTTCAATCTTAAGCAGCCTGTCCAATCTGTTTAGTTCCAGGTGCTGTAGATTATTCAAGCCCGACAGTATTATCTCAACAAATTTGCACTTACTTAGTTTCAATTCCCTTAAATGTTTTAACTCCTGAGAGATAGAGAAGTATGGCATTGGATATTCAATGACACACAGAACTGATAATTTTCTTAAGTTGGAAAGAGATGGTAGTAGCCAAATGCCCCTGCATTTCAAAGTTGACAAGCCACTTGGAAGCGGATGGATCAGTTGTTTTACTGGCAAATTGTTTGTCCAACTTGGGTCAGGTTCCTCTCTTGAAACAGTTAATCTAGATAATTCCAGATAATCTAAATTAACGAGACTTGAGAGGTCAAGGATAGATGGGGACTGAAGTGCTTGCATGTGAAGGCGTGTCAAACTTGAGGGAAGATCAGGTACTTCCTGAAGGTCACTCAAACCCAATTCAAGTGTGTGGAGATGAGAGAGACAACCTAGCACCGTGGGGAATCTAGATACATGAGTATATGATAAGTCCAATATCTTCAAATGGGATAGCTTCCCAATTTCCTCTAGATTTTCATCTATCAGATCCCAACATTTCTTGGCATGTAACTCTTCAAGCATCTCCACCTGTCCGATCGTACGAGGAAACTTTCTTATCATTGTATAGCTTACTCTAATGACTTTTAGTTTCTTCATATCTCCAATGGAATCAGGTAGTTCAACTATTCCTGACATTGATAAATCCAACTTGACCAACATTTCCATTTTTCCAAGAGAGCATGGAAGCTTCTCTATCCCCACACACCAACGTAAAGATAAATATGTAACTTTCACTAACCCTCCAATATAGCTTGGAAGTTGGCTGATTCCAAGGTGCTCATCTAGTATCAAACTCAACAAAGATTTCAGATTGCCAAATGCCTCCGAAAGTTTGAAGCATTGAAAAGTTTGGGGCATGATAACCTCTGTCAAAGATTGTAGAGCACCAACTTCTTCGGGTAACTCCTCCAGCAACCTGCATCCTTTGATATCCAAAGTAGTTAGGTGTTCTAGCTTACCAATGGAGCGGTCAATTGTGGTTAACTCGACACACCCAGCAAGAATTAGCTTCTCCAAAGACATGAAATTAGAGAACTCGGGTGTCTTTTGTAACCTTACGCAACCCGTCAGATCTAAAATCTTCAATCTATCCATCTGCAGGAAAAAAGTCAACGTGCAAAAATAAATGAGAAACATCAGCATGTGTCATAATATTACTAATAAGCTTATTATCCGTAAGTCATTATTTAGGATATTCTAGGTAATTTGAATTTCCCAAGTATTTTTGGGTTTGCTGCAAATAACTCCCTTACTTTAAATTTTTTAGAATAATCCCCGACCTGGGAGTTAGGCACCTGTTAGGAGTCAAATTTATACCACAGGTAACAAAGGACCACTCCACCTTTTACTTCACGTGCTTTATTTTCAAAAACCCTTAGTTCCCTTCTTAGAACAAAACTCCATCAACAAAAAGTTAAAGTATTATTGCTACGAAAATACAGAAGACTCTAATTCCCAGATCACCCACAAGCACCAAATAACAGCACCCGTAGTTTTTCTCCACCCACTGCCATTGACCACCAGCACACCACCTTGGACAACAATCTTCAACATCACCGCATTCAACCCCCATGTGAGATCTGATTTGATTCAATGTAAAGCTTGAGCCTTCGCTCATTAACTCAGGTAAAATAGAAAAGTAAAAGTAATGGAATTTTCATTTATTTACAGTTCAGTAACGTAATCATAAACATAACATAGATCATAAACGTAACATACCAATCTCAAACTTGATTCCAGTTGACTTTTCTAACTCGACTTGACTCAAAGTTTACATCATTCAAATCATATTCTGGTGCATATTGAAGCAAAATGGCACTTACATTTATTGGAATACGCTAATTTTATTGGAATACGCCATTTCCAAAGCTTAAGCAACTTTCGGAGCTAAAAAACCAAGGTTGTAATCCACGGGGCATTTTCTACGTGGGACATAATTGTATTTTACTATGATATGAAAAGATTTGGGATTTACTCATGCAAAATATGTTCTATACTCAAATGGAATGAGGAGTGCATCCAACCATTGGGTCAATTGTATGAGATAATGGTACAAAGAAGTGAAGTATATATGTTGCTTCTATTATCACAAATGAGGTAATGACCAGAAAGAAGTATACAGAGTAAGGCAAATCATACTTTCATCTGGCTCCACCCACCCCAACCATCTCTAATATCGCTGTCCGAAAGGTCGAGCACGAGCAAATTGCTAAAGTGAAAGTTATTCGCGTGGAAAGTTCTTTCCCACGTTTGCCAAGAAAGCCATCTTAGCTCCGAAAGAAGATTCTCAAAGTCACCACAAAAATCAGACTCTTTCACTCGAAGGAACCTTAGATTTGGTAGAGCAGCAAACTCTTCAGGTGTAAAGTTGCGGCTATAGCCATTGGAAGTCAGGCTTAGTGCTTCTACATCTGGATTTCTCTGCCACCAGAGACTCAAGATTATTGAGTTCATAAAACTTTAAACTCTCAAAAGCTATAAAAGAAGGAAGCATGTAAGCACTGGTAAACAATTTCTCCAATAGGAAACCAACCTGGCACACACCTTCTCCCAAGTTGACTTAATATGTTTCGTTCACATGGCTGACAGAAAATTTCAGCTCCATTTGAACATATCTCATAAATTTATTATCCCTTTCTCATTTGCTACTTTTCAAGAGATATAATTGCCATATCAAATCCAATCTTCATAGTTTTTAGTTTTTTTGTGTAATTATGCTTGAAAGTAATTCAAAAATTCTTCATACAAGTTTTCTTCTGCCTTTGCTCGGATAGCACGTGAATCGGTCCTTTGTTGTTTCAGAATTTCCCAAAAGCTATTTTCTTCTCTACAGAATCTAGAAAACAGAGCTAACTATTAGGCAATCTATCTGGTCTCTCTCCACATATTTACAAGACCTTTTGACCCAAATGTTTGAGAAAGAGCTGCCTCACTAAGAAGACAAATGGGAAGTTAAACAAAACTAACTGTAAATTAAAAGAAAAAAATTCAACAAGTTTCTCTTTCCAAATAAATATTGTGTGACATACTCTTCCATTTACCTCTTTTTTTTTCTCCAATAGCTTTAAAGCATCCTCTTGAATCCATACCCTACTAAATTTGCGAGGATTTTCTTTGCAAGGATATTCTTCGCGGATAATGTACCTTCCCAGATCTCGAATTTGGTCATGCATCCAAAACTTTTTATCATCTCTAGTTTTTATCAAGGACCGTAGGAGGAGAATACTAATTGCATGGTGAGGATGGTAATTACAGTCACGCCACATGATAATTGGATACGTTTGGTCCTCGTTGGTGAAAAAGCAAGCAATATCTAAAAATACTTCTTTGTGCTTAGGCTCCAATCGATCATAACTTATCATTAATGCATCTCGGACATCCTTGTAAGGACCTTCATCTAATTGCTTTAATGTGTCTTTCCATAGCTCTATTTTATCAAGATGTTCCTCCAGGACCAAGCTCTCACAATAAAGAGATGAACCTATCACCTCGACAGCCAAAGGAAGCATCCCCACTCTACGAACAATTTTCTCTGCAAGATGGTCATATCCTTCTACAAGAGAGTCTCTTCTGAATGCGTGCTTACAAAATAGTTGAAGTGCTTGACCATATTCCATCTCATGAACTTCATAAGCCAAAATTCCTTTGGTTTGATTTTGGCCTTGTTCCTTAGATGATTCCACTTGAGTCATCAAGATACTTTTGTCCCTAGTTGTGATAATGATCCTGCTACCAGAACCAAACCAATTAGATTCTCCAGCTAGCTTTTCAAGTTGCTCTTTCTTGTCTAGATCATCAAGAACGATGAGACATTTTTTTGTATTGCATACTTTCTTGATCCAACGCATCCCATCCTCAATGTCTTTAATTTGGTCAGCAATCACAGAACCAACAAAACTTGATAATAACTTTTTTTGCAAGTTTATAAAATCATGCTTCGATGATTCTCGAACATCATTAAGGAAACTAACACCGTCAAAGTGATGAGATAATCTGTTGAACACAATCCTCGCAAGTACTGTTTTACCAATGCCACCCCCTCCATGAATACCAAGGAAACGTACATCATCAGAGTCAACTTCCACCTTTTCTGTTATGGCTTTTATCTGGGAATGATCTTCAATCAAATATTTAGGCACATCCACGTATCTGGCCTTAAGCTTACAGAATACCTCTTCAACAACCAAGTCTATTAGTTCCCCTTGGCTGCAGCAAAATAGAAAATTTTTGTTGTAGTCAATGACATGAAATAAAAGGGTAGAAATCCTCGCGGATATGACGATCTCTCTTTCTCTAGGGACCATATGCTTAAATAAGTCAACAGTTTCATGTACTATGGATGAATATTAAGCGGCATAATCAGTTAATACACATGCTGGAATGTGATGGAATGTCACTCAATTTTATGTATGAGAGATGATTCAGATAACGCATGAGCCGATTGACGTGAAGGAGATATTCTTGATGGAATGGACGGAGTAAGATTTAATATTTTTTTTCATAGTGCTAACATGCAGCAACATATGATCCAAAGTGCCAGTATTGTTGAGATATATTTATAGGATTGAGCTGATGTAAGAGTTGAATTCTGAGATAAAAGAAAGAATTGGGGGACTCGAGCAAAATCGAAAGAAGCACTACTTTTTGGCGAAAGAAAAAAAAAAAAAGGGAACAGATTTTAGTTGGTAAGTTCTCACTAGACCTATCAGACCAGATTCAAGTAAGAGCCCCATCGGATTCACTCATAAATTGAATTAAATGTGGCGTTGCTTTATTCCTAAAATTTGTAGGACAGAATTTCTTCAAATGAGAAGTGTAACTACTGCATTTATGAACAAGAACCAAAAAATTTGGGGAAAATTACCCTTTCCGTTTAAGATCCCATCCCTTGAGACGTGCAACCTTTACAAGAGCAGCCTCCCACCGCTTCAGTTCATCAGGGCCGAATTTCTCCTCGTGCTTGGCTATGGCATTTTTGTACAATTTGGTTTTGAGTTTAACATCATCAGGGTCCACGTCATAAAAGATGGGAAGTATCTCTTTCTTCCCATTTGATTTTGAGGTGCATTTTTCCATATGCGCAACCTCACGGAGACACCACGAACTGCCAGCATAATCGTGAGAGAAGATGGGTATGTAGATTCGAGACTTGTTAAGTGCTTTCAAAAGCTCTCCACCGATTTCTTTACCGACTCGGAGTTCTTCGTTGTCTAGAAAGACATGGAATCCAGTGAGTCTCAATCTATGGTAAAGGCAATCGGTGAAGTTGTTGCGTGTGTCTGGTCCCCGGAAACTCAAGAACACGTCGTACTCTGTTCCTGATGTGTTGAACGCCTCGTTCTCTTCTCCCGACACATCGTCCGTTCCTGAGGTTGACTCCGAGTCCCTCCTTAGCGCCTCGTTCTCTTCTCCCGACACATCGTCCGTTCCTGAGGTTGACTCCGAGTCCCTCCTTAGCGCCTCGTTCTCTTCTCCAGACGCATCATCCGTTCTCGAGGTTGACTCCGAGCCCCTCCTTCTCTTCGATTTCGTGAGTTGTCCCCAACCAAAGTTTCTTTTTTTGTCCATCATCTGCCAACAATAGCGCGAATAGAAGCCCAATCAGAGCACTTACAGTCCTCCTACAGTCAAAGCAAGGATGATCATTAGAGCCTGACTTCCGTCAAATTCCATCTGTGGGCCGATCCTCTCAGCTGTATTCATCCACAGAAGAGAACCACTCTGCGAAAAGAGCTAATTGGGAGGGTGCAGAGGAGTAAGATCGACTATAACCTCTCAAGTTGAAGAGAAGAAGGGCAAAGTCGACGCAGGGAGGTTGAAGGCGAGTTACTGCCTTACTGGGAAACGAAGGGAGTCGGCAAAAATCAGAACATGGAGGCGCACAGAGACGGAGAGTTAACGATACAGGGCAAAGGGCAAAGTCGTCCTGAGAGGAAAATTTGAGAAGACCAAGTCACGTGGGACGCACGTGGCCCAACAACAGGGAGTTGGATAATACAAAAGGAAAAATCTTGCAAACAATTATATATAAAAAAGAAAAAGGAAAGGGGCAAAATTTGAAATTTCGGGATCAATTTAACAGAACACTCCATGTTTTAAACGGCTTTAGAAGGACATTCGCTAGTTTATTAAGTAAATAGTTAATACCAAAAAAAAAAATCTCAAACGATATACTCATAATAAATTTACCCAAAATTAATTTTTACAATAAATTGATACACTTTTGATAAATTTACTTTAAACTGATATACTTGTGACAAATTTATCTTCTATTAGTTTCCAATGGCTAAGTTGAATTACACGTGACTTAGGATTTTACTCTCCATTTATCATAATTATACCAATTTTATGGTATTAATCTAATTTAATGAAGAATATATCTATTGTAAATGTATCGGTTTGGGGTATTTGAGAGTCAAAAATTAGTTTGGGTTAAATTTATCACATTCGTACGGTTTGGAATTTTTGTAATAAAAATTAGTTTGAAGTAAATTTGTTATAGATATATCAATTTATGATATTTCATAATATTAATCCTTAAGTAAATAGCAGTCCGCACGATGCACCATCAACTAGATTTGTCGACGAACATAAATGGGTGGTACGATATTAGATGGGTTTAGTGGGCCAGTTGCCTAGCTCATGAATCACTATTGCACTAACCATATCCGACAATAATCGTGTCAAAGACCTATATAATTCATTTCTCATTAACACATTTACCAACAGACACATATTACATTCATCCACCAATGACAAAACTATTTTTAAATGAATCTTGTAATCAGCGTCTAACGAGCACTTTTTAAGTAATCAAATAATAAATTTTCTTTTAATTTTCAACGCACTGAATTTTCTTGTATTACGAAATAAATATTTTAAGATTATTTGCAAGCGGTACAAATGGCAAACTGCAAAAACACGAAGCTCATCTTTAAGGCTAATCTCACATCATCTTCTCTACAGAAAGCACAAAGCTCATCTCAAGCTTCTCCAGATCTCACACTGATATCTCCTCAATTGCTTACTCACTCACTCTAACTCTACCATCAAACAAGCACAATGGATTGCATCTTTATATGTGCAAGTCTCTTTCTTGTGCCTCCACGTTTGTCGATATGTATATATACTGAGCAGTTTTTATAAATTTCCAAGTCAAGTCGATTACCTACTTATAGCCGGCCCAGAATGATGAAGTTCAGTCGGTGATTAAAGCGAAGTCTTGGTGGAGTCCAATTTGTGGCCGATCGTCTACAATGCATTCACTAACAATTTAACCATGGCGCGCAAGAAAAAAGCTAACTGGGACAAGATTTAGTGAAAGCAGATCGACTAACGCTTCTCAAGGAGAGGCGATTTTAGCTCTGTGATTGCTCTTAATGCGAAGAGAACATCAAGAAACGTGGGGGAGACGAAGATGAATTTCCGAGAAAGATGATCGACTAAGGCTTCTCAAGGAGAGGTGATTCATGGCTATGTGATTCCTCTCGAGGCGAAAAAAAAATCAAGAAACGCGGGGGAGACGAAGGTGAATTTCCGAGAAAGATGATGGACTAAGGCTTCTCAAGGAGAGGTGATTTTTGGCTATGTGATTGCTCTCGAGGCAAAGAAAACATCAAGAAGCGCGGGGGAGACGAAGGTGAATTTCCGAGAAAGAAGATCGACTAAGACTTCTCAAGGAGACGTGATTTTTGACTCTGTGATTGCTCTCGAGGCGAAGAAAACATCAAGAAAAGCGGGGGAAAGCGAAGGTGAATTTCCGGGGAAGAGAGGACCCGCAGAGTAAATTATGCAAACCCCTAAAGTCAAAAAGCTCCACCGACCATCGAGCTAGTGGCAGACACGGCAGAGTAAAGCTCCTTTTGACCGATCGGTAGGTGCTGCTTTTGCTTTAAAGAGGATCCTCCACTTTCCTCTTCTCATTTTCTTTTGAAAACAGCAATCCGGTTTCATAAATTTAAAGCTGAAACTGGTTTCTTTCTTTAAAAATGGCGTTCAGATTTTAGTCATTTGAAAGCACGCCATTGAGCGGAAAGGGAGGCTGATGCTCGCACTCTTTTCTAGAGAAATATCTCATTTTGAGGACTAATCGCACATCATCTTCTCTACCAAAAGCGCGTAGCTCATCTCAAGCTTCTCAAAATCTCACGTTGCAATCTCCGTATTTGTATACTTGCTCAATTTTAACTCACTCTAAAAGTTGATCTCCAAAGTCTCGAAAAAGTCAGGAGAAAGTTGCTCTTAAACCTCCCCAACAAGTTGCCACTATAGTGAAGTTACAAGTGGCCCCAAGCTAGATTTCATTACTTGGTTTGAGAGTCATTTTGATAATGTATTTATGCTTCTTAGCTAATAATTTCCCAAAATTACAACATTGAATCGCTATTTTCAAGTTGTTTTTACATTCAAAGGGTACAACAAATGAACATTCTAAGAATACTGGACAATAACATGCAGCGGTTTTTTGATTGCTTAGCTCGAAATATAAAAATCAGCATCCATAGATGGCCACTAAATATGCGGTAGATAGACATATTCACACTTAATGCAAGTTGTTTGAGCGATGTGCCATCAACTACATATGTCGATGTGTATAAATAGGTGGGAAGAGATCGGGTTGGTTTTGAAGGGTAATTTCTTAGCTCATGAACCATCATTGCAATCAAGTCTTAATACTTGTCCAATTAGTGTAATCGCAGGCGGACGAAGACCGAGAGAAGTCAACAATAGGAGGGCAAGGGCAAAGTCCTGGGGGAAAAATTATAGCCCAATATTACCAGCTCATGTACGACGCACGTGGTCCAACACTAGTAGAAGTAAAAACAGATAGTTGAAGATTAAAAAAGGAAAAATCCAGCAAACAAATAAAACAAGAAAACGGAAAGGAGCAAAATTGAAATTTCGAGAGAAATTTAACAGAATATTGCATGTTTTAACGGGGTTAAAGGGGACATTGGCTAGATTGGTCTCAAGTTTGAAAGTACATGCAATTCGCTTGGTTCAGGTTTTTCTTCTTCCGACCTCTTTCTTTGCAACAAAAGAATAGCCTTTAATCTTCTCTATTTCACAAACAATTTACTGAAAAAGCTCAAATCTTAAAGTAATTTTCTCTTGATTATGTGTCCCATCATATTAGTAATTCCTTAAACGCCTTGGTAAATTATCTATTGGTAACTAAATTTTGACCGGCGGCTTATTTAGTTTGTAATATGTTACCAACAGTTTTATCGAATTAAATTTACTAACTCTTATAGCAAATTACATATTAATTTGAGTGGTTTACCAACTTTTCACAGATTAAGTCATCATATAGTTTGAAATTTACTAACTTTATTTGATTGAATTATCAACATCTATTTAATTGTTTCAAAATCACCATTTATTTTACTATTTTACCGACATTTATTTGCAGATGTTATCTGCACGTTAAGATTACCAGCTCATATGAAAAATTAACAACTCTTACTTGAATTCATTTACCAATATTTATTTCGTTTTTTCAAAGTACCAACTATTTCCATAGTTTATCGAAATTTATTTTGGAGCTTACAAATGAGTTGAAGTATAACATATATATTATTTTGCCTCAATCAATCTATAGGGGTCTCCGAATCTTTGTAACATATATTTAATAAGGCCTCCCAAATCTTGAAACATAGATTAATTTAATGTATATGTACGATAAACTCGATAAACTGTTTTTTCAATGTTGTATTTAGCAAGAAGATTCTAGACGTAATGACTAATGATAATATCGGACAGTGTTTTGTGCTTCCCCAAGTGTTGCTTCTTCTTCGATAAAATCCATTCTTGAAGTGCTACTAATATGCCCTATAATATTTTAATAAAGGGGAAAAAAAAAGAGTTGAAAGAACAAAGATGACAGCTAATTTACCGTAGAGTTGAAGGTGTTACTGGCGATTTTAGTTTTAACAGTTCATGAGGAAAGAAAGAGCTACCTTATTATATACTAGCATTGAGTTTTTCAAGTAACTAATGCGATTGAATTTGATGGCATCAGAGTCGCGTCAGATTATTTCAAAGCCAAACGTCAAAGAGTACATTTGTTGAGTACTTTCCAAAATTTAAGTTAATTTATTTCTTTCAGACAGTAGATGGTATTGTGGTGACAGGATTAAGAAGATATTAAGAGGTGTGATATGACATATTGATTTATCATTTTGTTTTTGTTGAGTTATTCCTGATTTGAATCGTAGTTAGGTGGATTTTTATAGTGAAAACATGCCCATTTTGAAGAGTATTAATGATAACCATTCATTTATCATTTTTACATTTAGCATATGTCTCAAACTCTTCTTCTTCGTTGTCACCAGCAAACAAAGAACACATGGAGTGAGTGTCTATAAAACATGAAAAAGAACCTAACAACATAGAAAATGGATTTAGATCAATTCAAAGTGCAAAAACAAATGGGAATGAAACAAAAGCTGCTAGTGACCACCCGGGCAAGCCGTGAGGTTTGGCCTAGGAGACAAAATCATGTTTGGATACTGAACCTTATTTATTTATATATCATATGATTAAATAAACTATGATTAGTATTTAAATAAGGGCTTTTAGTCAGACCCATATACACTGCATGTGACTCCTCAAGCATCTTCAGCTGTCCAATGGCTTCTTCTAACTTTCTCATTACTAAGGAGTTCATCCTAATTTCCTTTCTATTTCTTTAAATTTCCAATCGAATCATGTTGATCGATCGTCTTTAACCATTCTAATTAAAAACACGACAATATTAAAACAAGCGTAATTCTGAAGAGAAAAAGAAGAGACAATGAAAAAGAAAAAAAAAACAGAAAATGAAGGTCTTTAATGGGATGCTGCTGAGCAATTTATGGGAGAATTATCAAAAAAATCAATAACCTATTATATGAATATCAATTCAGTCAAGAAATTTCATTTTAATCAATTTAATCATAAACCTTTTGACAGTTTGCCCAATTAGTCATTTTGGTCGATTTTGAGCTAATGTGATCATCGGTCATGCTAGTTGGATGGCCAATGCTACCATGAACAAATTTTGCACTTTCCTATTTCTATAAATTTTATTTTCTTCTTGTCATAACTTATGGATCTTTTCTAAAGTAATAAGGCCCTTGAATTCCGTGATAAGCAAATAGGATAAGGGATTAAAATTTCCAAGTAAAATCTTGAGAAACTAGGGCATATTCTTACAACCTGATGTTCTAATGGAAACAATACTATTCTGTTTTTATCTTTCATTCGAAATTAATCTAGAAAACTATATAAACTTCTTTATTTTTACTACATATAATAGAAACCGGTTCTCCAATTCCTTGAGCATTTTCTTCCCATTTATATTTAAACTAGAAGAACACTAGTGAGATGTGGAATTAAAAAATCCTTTTTACTCGAACTTAAAGAGCTTAAACGATTGGAATTTCTGTGCATGCCAGGGAATTTTAGCTTTGCGTTGAATTTTTTTCAATTTAACATTGTAGACTTATAGTGTTATCTATTTTTCCGTTATGTTACATGCTTAGATTACATTTTTCTTCTTACATTCTACTTTTTCCCGGTAAATCAGCAATCAAAAAATATTTTCCTCATTTTACATCATTTGTATTTCTTAAGAAAATGAACCAATAAATAAAATTCTTATCATCGATAATAACATTTAAATGTAGGTTTTTGTAGACAATAAAGCATTTTCTATTTACTCTTTTTCCTAAATGACACAAAAGGCAGAAAATTGAGAAATGTTTTTCGATTGTTCATCTTTTATAAAACAATCAAATGTTATAGTCACTCCATCTAAATATATCTTTATGAGTCATCACTTTTTGTTTCAGTTTAAATTACCGCGAGTTATAATGAAAGCAATACCTTGGTCATTTCATACTTAACACTTTGCGGTATCTTTTCTGTCGTTTTTGGGATTCAATGAAAAAAAGGGGATCTCACAGCTCCATTAACGCTATTATCTCTCTATAATGGACTGGACTCAATAGATATTCAACTTAAACTTTCGCTTAAATTTCGCCAAAGCCACACACTATAACAAAGAATAATAACTGTGCGTCATACAAAAATGGAGAAACTGGAAACTTTCAATGGTCAACAAAGATAACACTTCATTTCGTTAAACTTTTATAGGTTCTAATATTCAATCAAGTTTTCTCCGGTTCAAAGTCATTTCGTAAAACTTTAATCATGCATCCTTCCCTTCATCAAAATTTTCGTCATTCTTTCAAATGCCATAAGTCACAAAGAATATTTGTATATATTATTGGATACTTAAGACATTTGGTTCATTTGAATAATAGATAACAAAAAAAGAAAAAAAGAAATTCTAATTGTTATAAAAGTTTTAGCTGTAAGATAATTGCATGGTCTTAATAGTTAAATATAATACGCCCACCACGCACAAGCTGGAGTTTAACCTAAGACTAAATTGTGGAAATATATAATAGTGGAAGCAAATATGGGTTTGGAAATATTTGAAGTCTTGACCTCTTAGTGTGTGGGACCATTATCAACTATTCAAAAAACTTATACTATGACATATAGTGTTGAGATTTTAATATAACAAACACATGGTATCGAGATGGTGAGATTAAATTGGTTTATTGTTATATATTTATCGAAGAAGTGTTAATGATGACAATCCATTGATTAATTTTTTCCACTTAGCATATGTGTTTGTGGAGATTCTTTTTACCTTTTTCGTCGAAGCTAGCGAAAAAAAGCACCCGCGGAGTAAGTGTGTACAAAACACGAAAAGAACCTAACAATGTCGAAAATGGAGTCAGATGAATGCAGCAGTACAAAAAAAAGGGAATGAAACAAAAGCAGTTTAGGCAAAGCTCTAGCTCCAAGCCAGTGACCACCTGGGGGAGGCGTGAAGTTTGGCCCTGGAGACCAAGTCATGTTTGTGTACCAAACCTAATTTATTTATTAAATGATACAATAAGCTATGATTGGTATTCCAATAAGGGGTCTTAATCAAGCATCCGAGGAAAAATCTAGTTAAAATGCCCTAGATTTTTTCAACTTCAAAAGATTTGGTGTTCTTTCCATTGAACCACTCCCAATATCTCTAGGTTCCTCAAGGATTCTGATTCCTCCAAATGTTAGCAATAATGTAATCAATAATGCAGAAATTCATAATATAAGAATCTTAGATCTTCATAATTTATTCATGACAAGAGGGATTTAGGTATACCTGTATCCATAAAAATAACCTTGAAAATGTAATAATCTTGAGCTTTCGATTATTGTAGAAATAGAAGAAATGATAAAATCAAATTTCTCTCCCTTAACCCATTTTTTCTTGACGTATTTTATCTGATAAAGGATAGAATACAAATTTTCTTTTTCTTGATGTGTGGAGAGAGGACCAAGCTTCTTTTATAAGCTATCAATAGATGCTTTCGACAAGTGTTCCATTAAAGCACATAGAATTTTCTATCTTCATAAAAGTTGTGACATTTCATAACCAATACGTTTTTTAGCATTTATATAATTAATAAACCATTGATATTATCATGTGGGCCACAATTATTCTTAAACCAAAAACCTTTGATCTTAAGAAGGCTCTCTAATTGAATCGAAACCAAGGAGGGTGGATTCTTCAAGCTGGATATGTGAAGAGCTATTAATTTCAATACCTTCTAGAATCTCTAAGTCTACAAGGACCGTGAAGTGTGCAATCGACCATTTATGAACTTCCAGAACCCGTAAGTTCTTCAAGTTTGAAAACAATGCCAATGATTTGTTATGCCAAAGTCATGAAAGTGACTAAAAAACTATACGGAAGCTGGTGGATCTTCCTTTTGCTTATCCTTTAATCCTTCGTCGCTTAGACTTTCAACTTTTTTATTTTTTAATTCTTGTCCTTTTTTCTGTTATCCTTTTTTTTTTCTTTTTTGTCCTCCTTTTCTTCTTTTTTCTTTTTCAATTTTCAAGTATTTTTCTGATATTGTGCTGATTGAGGGCCAAATCGGTGCCATGTGTCTTAAATAATAAAAATAACATATTAGTTTTTTCTGTTAGCCAAATCAAACAGAGTTAATGGAGGGATTTTATTGCACCAAATCAATAAATTTTAGGATTTTATTTTACTATTTGAAACTTGTAAGATTGGATTGCACTTTTGCAACAAATTCTAGGAAATTTTTGTTCACTTATCCCACAAAATCAAGATTAAGGTTAATTTTGCTTTTGCTGCACATTATTTCTTGGTATTTTTAGACCATTACAATAAAATAAAATAAAAAAACTTACTAACATCTATAAAATATATGCAATCAAATGGCACTGCAAGGACAGAATTAAATCTAACCGAGTTCTTCCATTAAGGGAAAAACACATAAGTACAGAGTGAAAGTAAACACCTGCAGGCCTTTAGCAAGACTATTATTTCTTTGTTTATGCCAACAAAAACTTCTTATCTCATAGGCCAAGACTATTTTCTTTATTGTTACTTAAACGTTTTAATATTGATGCATTTCTTCCTTCTTTTCTTAAGGCTTGTCTATGTCAAGAGAAATGGAGAAAGATATAATACTGAGCCAAAAATTAAACCAAAAATACTTTTTATGTTTTGAAATTAAAGCCCAATATTACCAGTCATATCTGACTCACGTGGTCCAATATTAATATAATCAAACAGGAGGTTGTTGAAGATTAAAAAAGGAAAAATCCCACAAACAATGGGAAAAAAGGGGTAAAATTGAAATTTCGAGAGTAATTAACAGAATACTCCATGTTTTAACAGCATTAGGAGGATATTTTCTAGATTTATCTCAAATTTGGGAGTACATGCCCTTTTACATAACCTAGTAAATGGTAAATGTTTTGGTTTTGTTTTCTTTTCTCCTGACCTGTTCGTGCTTTTCATTGCGACTTCGTCAAAAAAAAAAAACACACACACACACACACAAAGAGTACAAGAGTTAGAAGACATAGAAGGTAGTTTTTTTTATCTTGCAACGAAAGAATCACGTTAATTAACGTGGTTGGATATTCAATGGTGTTTTTTTCAATCAACTAATTGATATGTTCGGATTGAGTTTTATCTTTTAATTTTTTTGCAAACTTTGCGACGCATGCTTTTGATTTTTATTTTTTTTTTCAATTTTACCACTTGAAACTTTCATGTTTTACACATAAATATATATACAGCAGAATTTTCTTTTTTGTATTGGAAAGAATACTTTAGTATAGAAAGTGAAAATGTTGATTCTTAGTCAAGCCAAAATAACAGGCTCGGGTGAGTTTTTTCCTTTTCAGATTGTTGGGAATAACGGATCCCCGAAAACCGGATTCGACACCGAATCGAACCCCTAAATCAATGCGGAAGACGAAGCCCGGGAAAACGAACACGCATCACCGATCGTAAAGCACACCACGGATTCGAGCGTACCTTGTTAGCCACAGATTAAACACCAAACGCCAATGGAGGAAGAGAAACGGTCCTGTTTGATCCGAGGGGGCAAAAACCTTCAACGTGCTTTACTGTTTTTGCTTTTAAGAAAACGGGAGAGGGAGAGAGCGTAAAACAGCGTACGTCCTTTTCTTAATCAAACGGTGCCTTTTTCTCTCTCTCTCCTCCCTTTTATACCCCCTTCCTTCCACGGGCCCTATTCCCGTGGGCCGGGCTTTCTGGGCCCAACTTTGGCGGATAGGCCTTAAGCCCAAATCAAATAAAGCCTTCATCTCCCACTCGCACATGGTGGTCCAAAACCAACATGGGCGGACAGCCCTACTCAGCCCATCGTAGAATAATCCATCATAGACTCTCTCTTAACATGGTGGGCCGAACAGAATTCTCTTTACCTCTCTTCAACATTCATACTGGGTGAATAATCCGTGCGACCAGATACTTTGAGAGCTCGTTGCTATACATCCGTTAGGAATATATAGCAGCTCATAATGGGCATCACACTCCGAGTAGATTTAGTATGCAAAACACCTAGATCGATCGATCACATTTATATCTCTCTTGATCTCTTTTAAACAATGATATATATTGTATTCACAATTATAATTATCACAAAGATAGTCATAATTGGTCGACCAGTGAACACAAAAGTATAATGTGATTCTCCAAAATCGATCTTCCTCTTTCCTTCAAACTCTCAATTTCAGTTCAGCTTGCTTTTCTAGAAATGTCCCATTAGATCGAATCAAACTCATGACCGTTGGCAACATCCTAAGATAGCAAACACTAAATAGAAACCTTGAGAATAAGTAAGAGTCTTGAGGGGACTAAGAATTGAGGAACTCATTTCCTCAAGAGTCTCACACGTCATAAAAGTTGAGATCAAACTTTTTGCCACTCTTATTGGTCGTCTTATACATACGTAGTATGAAATACGTATTACGGTATTAACTCCTTTCCCATGGAGCGTATGTCTACATTTTTCAATACCGTACAGATGATAGTTCAGACATACCCAATGTCTAACTTGAGTTCACCTATCTACTCATTCACAAAATTCATCGAACTCACATCCGGCATCTTAGACGGATAAAGTAAAATATGTGGGGTATTTTACTTTCGGACATCACAAGTATTATGTCCTCATCTTAACACTTAGTTAAGGCGACATGTGTATTTTAAGCTTGAGCTCTCGATTATCACCTAGATAATAAGCTTAAAAGCAGTCTCATCTCTATTTATCACACAGTAAATAGAGGCGATTAGCCGTGTGAGTGGGCTAATCTTATATCTGTCCGACATACTTCTCTTAACTTAAAGTAATGCACTGAGCATTAGGATGCATAAAGATCACATAAAGATTCATAGGCATTAATGATGAAAACACAAATTCATCAAATTGTGAACACTTAGGGAAATTACAATATTCAGTACATCACCCTCTACGCAACCCTAGAGATTTCATATGGCCACAAAACACATCTCTAGGTATTGGCTTTGTCATAGGATCTCGCTACCATTCTATGCGTAGATATGTACTGCAAGTTCACATCCTTTCGTGCAACCATATACTTGACAAAGTTATACTTGGTATCTATATGTTTGGTCTTGTCTTGATATTTTGGATCTTTGGTGTACGCTTTTGCTGCTTGGCTATCATCGTTAACCTATAACGAATCTGCAACACTTCCAATAACACCTAAATGATCCAATAATCTCTTAAGCCAAACACCTTCTTATACTGTGCGATAATGCCACGAACTCAACTTCCATCGTGGACAAGGCTATACACATTTGTTTCTTATTGCTCCAACATATGGTGCCATTATTCGGTAAGAAAACAAAGCCAGAGGTAGATTTCCTTTCATTTAAATCTCCTCCCCAATCAACATCAGAATAGCCTTAGAGTTGCAAATCCTTTCCTTAATAACTCAGCGTATAATCAGCAGTCCCCTTTATATACCACAGTATTCTCTTAACGGCTTTCCATTGTGCTTGACCTGGATTGGATTGGTAACTACTCACCATTCCAACTGCAAAACATATGTCAGGTCTTGTACACATCATAGTGTACATCAAGCTTCCAACAAAGACTAGCATAAGGAACATGTATCATTTGTTCCTCCTCTTGTGGAGTCCTTGGACACGCTTTATGGCTCAACCCTTCACCTTTTGTAATATGAGTGTCTATGGGTTTACAATCTTGAAATCTCAATTCCAAGAATGTATGCAACATCACCCATGTCTTTTATATCAAAGTTGGAAGATAACAAATTCTTCACGGCATTAACATAACTCCATATTACTTCCGACAATTAGTATATCATCAACATATAATGATATGATCACAAATTGATCCTTGGATCTTTTGATATATACACAATGATCCTCATCAATCATTGTAAAATCATATGCCATTATGGCATTATGAAAACGTATATACCATTGTCTTGATGATCGCTTGAGGCCATATATCGATCTCAAAAGTCGACATACCTTTTCTTCTTGGCCTTTCACTATGAAACCAGCGGGTTGTTCCATATATATTTCTTCCTCTAATTCTCCATTAAGGAAAGCAGTCTTTACATCCATTTGATGTAACTCAAGATCCAGACTAGCCACTATTGCCAGAATAATGCGAATCGAGGTAAATCTTACTACAGGCGAAAACGTATCTTCATAATCTATTCCTTCCTGTTGATTGTACCCCTTCGCCACAAGGCGAGCCTTATGCCTTTCTATTGAGCCATTAGCTTTTCGCTTTATTTTGAGAACCCATTTGTTCCCAATAGCTCTGCGTCCCTTTGGAAAATCAACCAGTTCCCAGACTTGGTTTGATTTCATCGACTCCATTTCCTCTTCCATTGCTTTAATCAATTTTTTCTTGCTAGGGCAATTCAGAGCCTCATTAATATTTCTTGGCTCATCCTCATCTTGTGGAGCAACCATAAAAGTTTCCCCTTCAATGTCAAAACGTCGACGGGGAATACTTTGGTGACTTGTTCGCCGTATGGGAGATTGCACACTTTGCACATCATTTCCCATCATGCTCCCACTTGGATTAGGTAATGATGATGTCGTCACATCATATGGTTGCAATTGAGAATGAGTTGAATTCAATTCATCACTTCTCATATTACTCCCACTTGGACGAACTCCACTAACATCATTATCCTGATCCAAGGTCTCAAATAGGGAACAATCTTCCCCTATTTCGCCCTTCTTAGGAAATTCATCCTCTAAGAATGTGACATCTCGTGATTCAAATTCAGTTACACTCCCACTTTCCTGCTCACCTATGAACACATACCCTTTTGAGTGTTCCGAGTACCTTATGAAAATACTCTTCTTTCCTCTGGGACCCAATTTCCCAAACTTGTGAGAGGACTCATGTGTGTAGGCAGCACAACCCCATGGCTTAAGAAAACTTAAGTCCGGTTTTCTACCTGTCCATAACTCATATGGAGTGGAAGCAACTGATTTTGGAAGGCACACGGTTAAGTATATAGGCAGCAGTTAGCAATGCATCACTCCAAAAGGCGATAGGTAAGTTAGCATGCGCCATCATGGACCTAACCATTTCCAATAGGGTTCTGTTTCTTCTCTCTGCAACACCATATTGTTGAGGAGTATATGGAATAGACAACTGTCTTTCTATTCCTTTTTCATCACATAATTTTCTGAACTCATCAGATAAATATTCTTGACCTCGATCGGATCTAAATACTTTTATTTTCTTATCTAATTGATTCTCTACCAGGTTCATAAACCTTTTGAAACAACTTATGCTTCAGATTTATGAGAAATCAAATAGACATATCCGAATCGAGTAGAATCATCTATAAAAGTGATAAAATAAACAGCCCATTGCCTTCCTCTCACATTCATTGAACCACGTACATCGAATAAATTAAATGCAGAGGAAATTCAGCTCTTTTATCTTTTCCAAATGGTTTCCTTGTCGTTTTCCCTACTAGGCAATGCTCACATATTGGCAAATCGACTTTTTCAATGTTGCCCAATAAGCCCTCTTTGGCTAGTCTTTTCATATGTTGTTGGCCCATATGACCAAGTCTAGCATGCCACACATTCACATCATTATCATATTAAGTAGAAGACGTGAAACAATGGAACAAATATTGACATCACCACAGTCAACATCTAGTACAATAAAACCATCCAGAAAGTGACCACAACTATAGTAGTTTGTATCCAAATACAAATCTACATTTCTATTACGGAAGTTCACACTAAAACCAAGCTTAACCAACACCAAAACAGACATTAAATTTCGACGAATCTCTGGAGCATATGGAACATCATGTAGGAACAAGGTGCGTCCACCACGCATGTTCAATTGGCAGGTGCCAATCCCTTTAACTTCATCTCTGGAGTTATATCCCACATATATCCACTTAGTTCCAGTTGATACTCGTCAAAATTCCACGAAGGATCCTCTATCCTTCCTTACATGGTCTGTCGCCCTTGAATCTACATCCACAAAGGATTAGATTCAACCAATCATACAGAACTTGACACATAAGCAAAGTTCTTAAATGTACAAGAGGTGTATACATTCTTTGGCTCACGACAGTCGCAAGCACAGTGACCCTTCTTGTCACAATTGTAACACCTTAGCCTTGACATTTTCTTCACTTGAGGACGTTTTCCTCTCTTGTGTTGGTTAACTCTTGATTTCTTGCAATAAGGACTTGATCCTTTGCATTCTCACATATTGAATAAATCAATACGCTTGCACTCAGAGCACAAAGCCCTTTTTGAGCTAGAACCAGCATAGCAAACATCTATTTTCGGCTCAAACGCTGTTAGGCGGTCCTCAGCTAGCTCAATGTGGCGCACAGCATCCACAAGATCTTCCATAATATGGTCAAGAGCTTCTAGTGCTTCTTGCTTTTCCAGCACATATTGAATCTCCATATTCAATATTTCATAATTGTTGCCATTCATATCAGCAATTACGTTCTTAATTGCTTAAACTATCGATCTGAACACATCATACATATATGCACGAACAATTAATGCCTATCTCTTATACATCTACTTTTGCACAGACCCATCATATCAATAAACAATTTTAAGTAAGGTTTCAGAATCAAAAGGTCACTATGTTTCCAATCATCCTCCAAAAATCCTCACTCAAAATTATTATTAATATAATTGTCATATGCAAAATCAATTCTATGAAGCTACAAAAACTTCTAAAACTACCCACAGCTAATTACCCACAGCAACCAGCAATTAACAGAAAGCAATAGATAATAGATATCTAATAACACAATAATGCTCTCATATAATACAAATAACATATATGTTGCTCATTCAACAACAATCAGGTAGTCAACATTACATAATATGTTCACAAACACACTAAACAAAAATCAGCAAATACAACTAACACCAAGTTAGCACACGAACTGGGAAAGATCCTCTTTTGTTCAATTTCTTGATCTTTTCCCTTGTCATAATACAGTAATATTCATTTACAAAATCTATTACAATTTTCTTATAGGAAGCAGCTCCGTTGACATCCCATATGCGATTCAACACATCTTGTCATTCAGGTGGAAGAGTGTTTATGAAAAATCGCACCATCTCTGACTGTGACATCGGACGACCACTCCATATGACCTGTTGAATTTTCCCATTGACTTCAAGGACATGATCAATTAAGTCACCTCTCTCCCATCGATGATCGCGGCTCGGCTATTATTAACTTATACAGCCTTTCCTTTTGATCATCGATAATCTGCGCGAATAGGTGTGCGCAACCTCGGGGGAGGCATTTTTTCCCGCAACAAATGCGAAAATGTTCCTGCAACAAATGCAGAATAAATAAGGGATTACATATAATCTACATAGACTTAATTGAAAAAGAAACACATTCTTTTCCCCTTTTTATTTTTTTTTTATTATTTTTTTGTTGGTCAACGGTCAACGGTCAAAGTCAACGGTCAACGGTCGTCGGTCAATGGTGGTCAACGGTCAACGGGTCGCCGGTCGTCGGACGTCGGACCGGTCGGACCGGGTCGCGCCGGTCGGGCCGGGTCGGTTCGCGCGGACCGCCCGCACGTGCCGCGCGTGCGCGGCCGACGTCACGCGACGTCGGCCCGCACGTGCCGCACGCGTGCTGCGGGTCCGCGGATCGCCGGCGGGTCGGGTCGCCCGATCGGGTCGCCGGCCGGTGACCGGCCGGCCAACCGTCCGTCGTGGCTGATGTCATCGATGGCGACGCCACCCGAGCGGTTATTGACCGTTGGGTGACGTCATGCGCGACGTCGCACGCGCGTCCGGCGCGGACCGGCGCGTGCCGGTTCGTCGCCGGCGGCGCAGCGCGCGCCGGTTCGGCACCGGCGCGTGTGCCACACGCGCCCGGCGAGCCAGCGCCTCCGGGCGCGTCGCGCCCACGCGCGGTGCCTTCCGACGACGCGTGTGGGCGCGTGCGGCGTCTCCCGGCGGCGCTCGACATACCGCCGGACTCGTCTCGACGCCCCCTTTCTCCCTGTGCCATCAGATTTTTATTTTGACATACGAAAACATGTAAAAATGCCCGAAGAGCGCTCGGGTGTCGGGATTTGTCGCCCGATCCGTACGGCCGAAAGCAATTTTGCGAAAATCAATCAAAAACATCAAAACAGATCGGAAAACGTGAACTAGGGCTCGATACCAATGTTGGGAATAACGGATCCCCGAAAACCGGATTCAACACCGAATCGAACCCCTAAATCAATGCGGAAGACGAAGCCCGGGAAAACGAACACGCATCACCGATCGTAAAGCACACCACGGATTCGAGCGTACCTTGTTAGCCACAGATTAAACACCAAACGCCAATGGAGGAAGAGAAACGGTCTGTTTGATCCGAGGGGGCAAAACCTTCAACGTGCTTTACTGTTTTTGCTTTTAAGAAAACGGGAGAGGGAGAGAGCGTAAAACAGCGTACGTCCTTTTCTTAATCAAACGGTGCCTTTTTCTCTCTCTCTCCTCCCTTTTATACCCCCTTCCTTCCACGGGCCCTATTCCCGTGGGCCGGGCTTTCTGGGCCCAACTTTGGCGGATAGGCCTTAAGCCCAAATCAAATAAAGCCTTCACAGATTTAAAGGAAAAATTGCCACATCATTTTCTTTTTAATCCACTAAAAATTGTAAGTGAAACATTCGTTATCATGATATTGCTAGAAGTGTCGGGGTGGAATAGGTAACTTCGTATGTATTTGTATAAATAAAATAGGTCCTACTTGATCATAATTACTTTTTCTTCCTTAAAAAAAAAAAAAAAAAACCTCGAATGATTCTATATTGACAAAGACCTAAATGAATGATTCTATATTATCTTTCATGTAATTCTATTTGAATGATTTATTTTAAAAATAATTATACTAAAAGAAGGTCAAATCTTGAAGTAGTTTTATTATTTCGCATACAAGTGTTCAATTTCTTCATATTATGTCAATAGGTAAAAGTATATCGCGAGTACTAAAACTTGACATGAATAGACAGTGCCAAAATTTTCAAAAGATACACTTAACTGTCAATTTTTTTTAAAATTGGACACTTAAGTGCCAACTTCGGCAAAAGTAACTTGAAATTCGACGTAACATTATTTTGAGAATGAACGTGGTCTATGTGACTTGCTAGATTTGTCTACTTAGTAATCAATGTACAAAATGACATTATTTTGGGCTTATTTAGTCACATTAGCATCACGTGGATAATTTTTTTTTATAAAAGAAATGCCAATTTAGTAAAAACTCTCTCCAAAAAAAGCTACGTCAATAGTTTGGCTAGAAATTCTCGCTATTGGCACTTAAGTGTTCATTTCTTCTTTGATTTTGGCACTTAAGTATACGCTTTATACAAGTTGGCATTTAAGGCTTTGCATGGCAACTTGCCAATTTCTCTAGTCTTTTGTTCCTTTATTCCTCGGAATAAAAAAAGAATAGAAATCCTTTTGTTTATATAAACAATTTCTAGAAATAAGACATTTTTTTTTCTTTTCTTCTCCTTCTTCACCACTCATTGTTGTTGCCGCCAATGCCATTACTAGTCGTTAGGGTGCACTTGGTAACATTTCCGTTCCGAAAAATAATTCCTTTTCAAAAATAGTCATTTTCTATTTCTACTTTCTAGAATAATTTCTAAGTAAAAAAACGTGTTTGGTAATTATACAAAATTTCTATTCTTGAAATAAATAAATAAAAGAATAAGAATGACTTTGATATGACCAACAATTTTTTTTTTTTTTGTAACGTAAAATTTCTTTTAATTTTTAATAATTTTTCTAGGTTTTCTTTTTTCCCTGTCTTCTTCTTCTTGGTCCAACGACCAATGGCGGCAGTGGCCAGCGGAGGTAGGCAGCAACATGCGGTGGGGGCAGTAAACAGTGAGGAAGAAGAAAAAAATGTCTTATTTCTAGAAATTGTTTCCGAGATCAAGAAGTTACCTTTTTTAAAAAATGTTATTTATGTTTAAAATCTATTCTTTGGCTACTTTTCTATTTTGGAAAATAAAAAAATTAGTTGATATTACCAAACGGATTCATGTTCTTTTTTAATTTCAGGAAACAAAAAAATAGGCAAGTTACCATGTAGGACCTAAGCAACTCATGGAGATGATTAGTCTAGGCCACGCCGGGAGCATCTTTTCCTAAAGAAAGCCGTCCAATGTATTTTGTAGTTGTCTGATCGTGGACCTTTGTCTTTGCATTTTCAAGTGCTGTAGCATTACCTTGGATGACTCAATTATGCAAACCAGTTGTTGCGATTGTAAAGTATGGCTTAATTTAATGTGTTGTCGCGTATTAAATGTAAAGAATTGGTGGCATTACACTTTAAATCTTTATACCAACGAGGTCTTAGTATCTCCATGATTTTTTTTTTTATTATTGTTGAATGAGGTGCGTTCAAATTATTATTATTTTTTTGGTCAGTCCTACTCTATTCCTACTCTACACTCACGCTCAGACTTTTACCCTACCTCTTGCAGGGCGTGGGAGTCGAAACCCACTCGTGAAACTTACGCGTCCCCACCCCCCATCCCCTCTGAGAAGGTGGGGATTGAGGTGCGTTCAAATTATTAATAAAGTGCCTTTTTGACTCAGTGCTGTTTGCTTTAAAGAGAATGGCAACTTGCCAATATGTCTTGTCCTTTGTTCTTTTGTTCCATAAAAAAAAAAAAATATAGAAATCCGTTTAATAACATCAACTAATTTTTATACTTTTTGGAATAGAAAAGTAGTTGGGTAATAAATTTGAAATAGAAATTAGAAGCAGGAAAAAAAAAAAAAACAACTTTTTGTTTCTAGAAACAATTTCTAGAAATAAGTCATTTTCTTTCTTCTTTCTTCTTTTTACCTTTTCTTCTTCTTCTTCACCACTCATTGTTGTTGCCACTAGTGTCGCCGCCGATTGCCAGGGTGCACTTGGTAACATTTCCGTTCCAGGGAACAATTCCTTTTCAGAAGTAGTTCTTCTTTATTTATACTCTTTGGAATAATTTATGAGTAAAAAAATACGTTTTGTAACTATACAAAATTTATATTCTTGGAATAAAAAAAGAATAAGAATGAGTTTGATACGATCCACAATTATTTTTTGTAACATAAAATTTCTTTTAATTTTTAATTATTTTTTTAGGTTTTCTTTTTTTCCTCTCTTCTTCTTCTTGGTCTAGCAACCAGTGGTAGCAGTGGCCAGTGGAGGCAGGCAGCAATATGTGGTGGGGACGGCAAACAATGAGGAAGAAGAAGAAAAATGACTTATTTCTAGAAACTGAAGAAGCTACATGTTTTTCTACTTCTTATTTCTATTCCAAATCCATTTTCTGACTACTAGTCTATTTCGAGAAATAAAAAAAAATATATATATATATATAGTTGATGTTGCCAAATAGATTTTTTTCTTTTTAATTTCAGAAAACAAAAAAGAAAAAGAACAAAATAATAGGCAATTTGCCATGTAGGACCTAAGTAACTCATTAGTCTAGGCTATACCGGGAGCATCTTTTCATAAAGAAGGCCGTCCAAGGTATTTTATAGTTGTCTGATTGTGGACCTTTGTCTTTGGAACTTTATGTGCATTTTCAAGGGATATTAAGACTTTTGCATTACCTTGGACAGCTCAATTACGCAAACCAGCGGCTGCGATTGTAAAGTATGGCTTAATTTAATTTGTGTTGTCGCATATTAAATGTAAAGAATTGTTGGCCCAAATGAGGTCTTAGCATCTCTATGATTTTTTTTTTTTTTTTACGGTTGAATGAGGTGCGTTTAGATTATTAATAAAATGCCTTTTTGAGTAGGTGCTGTTTGCTTTAAAGAGAATGGTCCACTTTCCTGTTCTCACTCTCTTTTGAAAATAGGGCATTGATGGGAAAGAGAGCCCAATTCACAGCTTCTTTTCTAAAAGAATTCTCCCTTTCTACGACTAATCGCAGTTTTCACTCATGATCTACTTTGAAAGATCCCACATCTTCCACATCTTGTCGGCACTTAGATCTTTGTCGACAAATCATATAGACTTTGCGTAAAAAATACATATAATAACAAAAAGGAAAAGGAAAATAAGGGGGAAAAAAGCAAAGATACAAGAAGAGAAAAAGAGAAGAAGAAAATAGTCGAAGGGTCCAATTGGGTCATGAAGGAAAGGCCCTGATCCAATAAGCCCGGTTCGTTCGGCCCACTAACCTAGGTCCACGAACTCAGTCCATTAGCCCAATCAAAGATCAGAACTCATTAAGGCTCGGCCTGGCAAGTGGCAACCTTTTGGGATTGTTCAGCCTCTCTTCATTCTGGCGGATTCCACGTTTCTCAGTTCTGTTATGTTCCAACGAACGCACCTCCTCCTTCCTGTTCAGTTCTTCGATTACTGCAATTGCATGGAAGTTAAGTCACCCTCTTCCTCTCTGATTTTCCATGCACGATTCAATCAGCAATATTGATCTCTCCATGTTCTTGCTTGTGTCACCAGGGTATGCCTCAACGCATCTCCATATTCCTTCTTTGCCGAGCTTTTTCGTTCGATTATTTTGGAACTTCCTAGATTGTCACCGAAGTCTGGTCTCTTCAGATTGTCAAAGATCTCGTTGAATGGGGCTTTCTCGGTTCTGCTCTGCATATCCGATCAGAGTGCTCGAAGCACTCACGGCCCGTTCGATTCTCCTTCACTGCCTTCAATCATCATTGCCAACGCATCCATGGCCTCCTCTGACTAGTTGAACGACCGAATGTGACCGATGATCGCTCCTAGCTAAGGTGAAAGCTCTCTGCTCTGTTTTTAAGTGTTACGAGTATAAGATAGAACCCGAGGGCTTCGTTGTTGCTAGCTTGAAAATTGTTCGCGATCGAGACTATATTAATGAGTTAGAATCTATCTTGATGATCTTTACTGATTGGGTTGTGATTCTCACTATCTCATTGTTACGTTGTGCCTTTTGATTGAATGCTCATTAATTGTTTGGTGAAATGCCTGACTCGTATTAAGTATGAACATGACTTCGAATTTGATTGTGATCATTCTGTATGCTTGATTGATTCTTTATACTGGTTGCATAGGTTAAGTAAATCTAATTGATATTCACTTTTGAGTCCATTCCCAAAGGTCTCAGTCTTGATGCGCTTCCAGTGTTCGCAGGCAATGAGTTTGACTTTGTCAAATTGGCTAATAAAAATGTTGATGTGCTGAATTGTAAATACTCGTTGATGGTCACTAATGCATCCATGAGTCATAAACTCACCATCTGGACTTATACATTGGAGAGCAGATCTCACTTGCTATACATATCTTTTCCTGAGAGGGAATTCCAGATCATGTCTTTTCTGTGAACAAATGTGCTGAGATCCTGTCTTCTGTATTTTGCATAAAGTACTTTAGGATGATTGTCAAGAGTCGCTTGAGCTTACATGTACTTTAGGAATCATGGTTGACTATGTTAATAAAAGAAGCCTCCTCATTAGTGTATTGACTTTATGCTTTGAAAATCATTTCAATATTCCTCCCTCAGCTTGGTCGGTTCTATATGAGACCAAGGCTGTTTTGGCATTAGTTGTTTGTTATTAAAGCTTTAAGAGCATATACATGAGTATGGATACCCCTGACAATTGATATACATCTATTTCTCGTCAAATAGGATCCTTACTGAACTTGAACCTGCTAGAATTAACTTTGTGGCTTACTGGTCATGACTGTTTTGATGTCAATTTAGTTCCAATTTGGTCTTAGTTTGGTTATGCTTGCATGTAATTTTCATACAATGAGTGGGCAACGAGTGGGTGTGAAGAATACATGTCAATTTTGAAGAAATAGGTACATGGCCATGTTTGATTATGCCGGAATGAAATCTGGACTTGCTGGCTTAAATAATTGGAGTACAATTTGGACTTTTTGTGATGTCATTTTTATCATATGAACATGTATGACGATTTAGGAGAATGTTATGGTGAATTGGTAATAATTTTTTAGCAAAATAACCATGACGCTGTGCCTTGAAACTTGCTGGATTTTTATTCATGACTGCTGTTCTTGCTTTCGCCACCTCAATTTGATGATGATTTGATGGAAATTGGCTCTCATATTGATTGCACTGGCTCATCATATGCTTTTGTAGGAAAACACTACATCGATTTCATGCTAGTTTGTTGTAAAATAATTTTGTGTCTTGGTCATGAATGCCTTGATCAGTTCTGGATGGTTGCTGGACATGACCAAACGTCATTTATTGAACGTGAATTTGGATATAACTTAGCTCCACTCGGCTTTTGTGCACAAAAAAGAAAATTTAAGAAATGATTTAGGGGTAAAGTACACCGCAACTGTCAAAACTTGGTACGGGTGGGTACTAAGTACCAAAAGTTTCAAAAGGTACATTCAAGTGTTCTTTTTTTCTTTTAAATTGAGACACTTAAGTGCCAACTTTGGCGAGGGTAGCCAGAAATCTGATGTGACTTATTTTAAGAATAAATGTTATCTATATAGCTCATTGGAGTTGTCTACTCAAGAATTAAAATGTAAAATGACATCGTTTTGCCCGAAGTTTGATTTTTAATATAAATATTAATTAAATTAAATTAAAAAGAGTGGAAAGGGGCAGCATGTGGCCCTTGCTAAGACTCCCGCTGTTGCCACCGCCCCACTATTGTCGAAAAGGCTGACGACGATGGGGCAATGGTCGACTGGGTGACTAGGCCCCGACAAGTAGGTGGCGACCTTGGCTGACTGCCATGCCCTCACCTAAATCTAGGGCAAGGGCTCATGACCCTCCCCTATATTCAGTGAGGGTCACTGGCCCTCACCCGATTAGCCAAAGGTCGTTGTTGGCTAGGGTGGGCTCGCCTAGCCTTGCCATAGCTAGCAGGTCCTTGGCCCCTTTGGGCGAGGGCTTGTAGGCCCTCGTTGGCAATCAATCAGGGCCGCCGGCCATTAGCCGAGGCCCAGCAACCTCGGCCGACCCTTGCCTCACCGTCGCTGACCATGTTCAATGATGGTGGGGCAATGGCAGCAACAAGGGCCATAAAGGCCCTCGCTGATTTGCTCCCCTCCCTTTTTTTTATATTTTAATTTAATTAATATTCGTATTACAAATCAATTTTTGGGACAAATAACGTTGTTTTGAGACAAGCTAGCAACATTAGCTTTTAAAAAATAATTGTCATGTCAGTGCCGCATGAATAAGTTTTTAAAATAATTGCCCAGTCAACAAAAAAAAAAAAAAAAAGTCATTAGAAAATAGGACATCAATATTAGCTGGAATTTCTCGCCGTTGGCACTTAAGAGTATCTTTTTTCTTCAATTTTGGCACTTAAGTGTATCTTTTGAAAGTTTTGGTACTTCACTATTTATCCATGCCAAATTTTGGCACTTGGAGTGTCCACCGCTCAATGATTGAGAGGGGCATTTAATTTACATAGCATATACATTAAAAGTATTATGAATTGATTTGGTTAGTAATTTTCGAGATCGTGCAACAATGTGTGTTAAACACAGTAGAAATAAAAGTTTAAAGAAGATATACATTACGTTAGAAATGGAGAAGGAGCTCCATCAGATTTGTTCTCAACCCCGAAGTGAACTACAGATTTGTATGAGACCTGATTTGATTCAATGTAAAGTTTGAGCCTTTGTTCATTCACCCAGGTAAAATAGAAGAGTAAAAGTCATGGAATTTATTTTGTTTACAGTTCATTAACATAAATTAGGCTATTAAATTAGCTATTTGAAATAGCTATTAAATTAGGCTAGTGAGCTGCTTGAATAAAGTATTATGAAGCTCAATCTCGCCTTAATTCAAATAATCAATGTAGCTTTTCCAAATAAACTTGTGATCATTTACTTGGTTCAAGTTAAATGTTACTAATCTCAAACTTGATTACAATTGACTTTTATATTACTCGACTCAAACTTTACGTCTTTCAAATCATATTCTGACGCATACTGTAGCAAAATGGCACTTAAATTTATTGGAATATACTACTTTTATTTGACTACTCCATTTCCAAAGCCTAAGCAAGTTTCAGAGCTAAAAAACCAAGGTTAGGATCCACATGAAGCATTTTTTTATGTGGGACATAATTGTGCTTTACTTTGACATAAAAAGATTTAGGATTTACTCATGCAAAATATGTTCTACACTCAAATGAAACGAGTGTAGCCAACCATTAGGTCAATTATATGAGGTAACAATACAAAGAAGTAAAGTGCATATATATTGCTTCTATCATCACGAATGAGGTAATGACCATAAAGAAGCATATAGAAAGAGGCAGATCATAACTTCATTTGGCTCCACCCATCCCACCCATCTCCAATATTGCTATTCGAAAGGCCAAGCATGACCAATTACTAAAATGAAAGTTGTTAAGAGTGGAAAGTCGTTTCCCATGTTTGCCAAAAAAGCCATCTTAGCTCCGAAAGAAGATTCTCAAAGTCGTCACTAAAATCAAACTCTTTCACTCAAAGGAACCTTAGATTTTGTAGAGCAACAAACTCTTCGAGTGTAAAGTTGCGGCTACAGCCACCTAAAGTTAGGCTTAGTGCTTCTACATATGGATTTCTCTATCAATAGAGACTCAAGATTATTGAGTTCATAAAACTTTAAACTCTCGAAGAGCTATAAAGAAAGAAAGCATATGAGCTTGGTAAACAATTTCTCCAACAGGGAACCAACCCTAGCACACACCTTCTCCCAAGTTGACTTAATATTTTCATTCGTATGATTAACAGAACATTTAAGCTCTATATGGCTAGGAACTTAGTTACAATTAATGTCATTTCGTTACCTAATGTTATTCATTTCAAAATGTTTGTCAGGTAATTTGGATTGATTCTAAATCTATTCATTAACGTGTGAGGTGATCATATAAATGCACAATCATTAAAATAACAATTAGCAAATGAATAAAGCATTAGATAAATTACAAGAAAAAAACAAGAATCCTATACTAAAAAATAAGACAAATGCCATCTCTAACTAGACTAAAGGGGAACCATAACCAACATATTTAAAATGCACAATCAAGAGCATTTATCTTTAAAAAAATAATATTTAAACCCTATTATAAAACTTTTAAAGCTTATTCAATTTTGAGCACAATTTTTTTTATCAGAGATTTTCACACATTTTAAGAAAAAAAAACTACTCAAAAATAATTTTAAAGCTTTTTCCTAATTTTAGAAAAAAAAAATTGGAATTTTTAATTTTTTTTAAAGAAATTTTGTTTTTTCAATCTTGAAATAGGGACCCGCGTCGCCAGGACCTTCACCGGATCCGGGCGATGTGCGGGCCCAGTCCAGCTAAAAATTGAGGCCCCACCCACAAAACAAATAGTGCCTCCTGGGCCAGGTCCTAATATGGGACTAGGCCCGTGAAGGCGCGGGCCTAATTCTACGGCCCGTGTCCAAACCAAGGTCAGGTTTGTGTTATAAAAGGACATGCTTCAAATGGGCTTACCATTGGGCCTATTTTAATTAAAACTTCACAGGCCCACTCTCTTCCTAAAGCAACACCAAGCCGTTACTGAAGCTCTCTTTCAGTTAGTCAATCCAAGCCCGGAAACACCACCAACCCAATTATAATTAGAACCACGCCCACCTGCACTAAAATCCATTATGCCCCTATCGCCTTCCAAGCTTGCTCCGTCACGTCTTCTCCAGCATGCCCCGAAGCCAACAGCGCCCATTAAACCCAGAACAACAAAAACGCCAACTATCCTATATTCAATCAAGAATCACTCGATCCTCCAACGACCACCATCGGCTATTGGAGCGTCTTCATGAGCGATTTGTGCTCGACAGCCCCGACTCAGACCAAACCGTTACAGACCCTGACTCCTCCATTAATCGAAGTCCGAGCGGGAGTTGTCCTCGGCCAAGCCGACTCCCATCCCCCGTAAACGTTGCCCCTCCATGAACCTATCATGACGCAAACAAAGGATGCGGGAAACGACCTATGCTTCCCGAAGCAAATCGAACTCAAGAAAAGGTTTGCGGATCTAGTTGAGGCATTTTCACAAACAGGCGACGAGCGACACTGGTAATGGAGTTTTCGACTCGAACGGGAATCAAAACTGCGCTGGGTCCTCGACGGAAGACAAGCAGAGACAGATGACAACAGAGCATAGGGCCGACGGGGCCGGAGATCGCGTGAACCGGATGGCCACGAGCTCCGGCCTGGCGTGCCCAAAACAGGGCAATAGCAGAGCTGAGGCTTACCTGTTCGGCGCCGGAAGAGGTCGTCGGACGGGTCCGCGCGTATGTTTGGAGCCCTCACACTCTCTCTGTCACCCCTTGTTATAATAAAAATAACAAATAAAAAAAATAAAAGAAGCTCTCCTCTCTCCGTTTCTCAAGCTCTTCCCCGAAACCCTTTTGGCTGATTTTCTTTCTCTTTCAAAGACCACAGGCGGGCGCACATGGCTGCCTCCGCCGCCTTGCCATGGCCGACTCGATCCCCGACCCTAGGATTGTGCCGCGGCCTGCTCTACTTTTGTTCTCGATATGCTTCGTATGTCGCTGTTGCGCGACGTGAGGAAAGAACAAGACCCGCTCGTGGGCCGGCCCGCGTGGGGAAAAGAAAAAAAAAAAAAAAGAAAAGGAAAAACGAGCCGAGCCAGGTTCCTTTTTTTTTTTAAATAATAATAATTTGTTATTTTTTTGTAAATTTTAATACTAGTAATGAAAATACTTTTAATATCTATACCTATAAGTGACTAAATTTTGGTGGATTTTGTAATTATTCTACCACTCATAGCACTGTACCATTCTTTTTTTTTTTTTTTTTGCAATTGATGTACTTTTTAACTATAATGATCACTTTTCCGGCGATGTATTAATGTGATGAACACATGATAGTGATGAGTGAACATGTGTATCGACATGGCATCTGAAAAATTAGTTGCATTTTCACCATGTTAGTATTTTAATGGAAGATTTCCAATTTATGCAGAATCTAACCAAAATGCATCATTAGATTAAAAAAAATGGTAAAGTTTCCCGCTCTTAATGAAAGAAATCAAAATCCAATGGCTTAATATCAAGTACACTAAAGTTTAGTAAACGTCCATAAAATTCATGTTCAAATTCCTCAAGATATTTGTGCTAGGAAAGTTAGATAACTTTCTAGAAGAGATCCTGCGTCCATTTGCGTTCTCTTAAACTTCTATACAGGCTTACAACGTGTATCGACTATAGCCCATCTTGAATTAAACTTCTGTCAAAATTTGGCGTTGACATCCATCAAATGTCTCAAAACCTCTCAATAATCAATTCGACCACTTCTTCAGGGCTGCGGCAATACACAAAGAACGAAAAGTTCACATTAGTGACTCTAAGAAATGTAACCCAAAGGTCATTTTAACTCATACACCAAAGAAGAGACAAAAAAAAAAAAAAAAAAAAAAAAAAAAACAAGAACTTATGTTCTATTTTCCCCCACTCAATGCCTCTAGCTATGATGAACTAAAGGATTTGCTTAAAGGGATCATTTGTCATTAGCTCTTTGACGAACAAATATTTAAAATCCATTGATCTATTTGAATTAATATGTTGATTGCTACAAAACTTGAATTACGAGATAAGCAAATTGGACACAAGTTCCTAGCAAAATCTTGAGAAATCAATAAATTTCATCGGAAATTTCACCTGTCAGACTTATATATGACCCACGTAACTTTCTTATTACTAAAAAGTCCATTCTAGTTACTTTCAACTTCTTCAAATTTCCAATTGAATCTGGTAGATTGATCATCTTTAACATTATAAGTCCAACTAGACCAACAAGTTTATTTTTCACAAGGGTATGGAAGCTCCTTTATCATAGAGCACCCACATCAACACAGTTGTGTAACCTTTAAGCCCTTGAGGAGTGTAACACCCTGAACCCTTCGCAAGTCGTTACCAGTGCCGATGTTACATCTTATTACCGTTTCTGTCTCGTACTTAAAACAAGCGTCATTTAATCGCAGGCATTTTTTTTTTTAAAAAAAAACGGTCCCAGCGCGACTCATAGCGGAAGCAAATTAAACATCGCCATCTATCCCCCTACCAATCCATGATACCAATACACACCAGCTAAACATCAGGATTTTATAAACAACTGTCGACACTTTGCTTACATATATATATAGCAAGATGGGGCTCCCTTCGGGTCGGTACAAAACAAGAAAGGCTAGGACTCTGCCATGTCCTGCCTAAAATCTCAAAAAGAAACCTCGACCCCTAACATCATACGAGCACAAAACCCCCCAATCGAAAGCGTCGACTATCTACATCAAAAAGAGATCCAGCTCCTACTCATCGCGCGCAGGTCTCACACCCAACCCGGTGCATCAGGTGGTGGCGGCGGCAACATCCCTCGCATAGCTCCATCCCGTCGAACGTGCACAGAAATGAACTCTTGTATGACAGGGCCCCTAGCCAGGCCGATATCATACATCACTAGACATCGCACTCGGATAAAAGTCAGTCCGGGAACAGAGGGACAATCTATCTCCGCACACTCAACCTCTACATCAGACGGTAGACCATAGAATACCCCCCGCGAGACGGCAGGAAGCGGCATACTGCTAATCTGAAATGTTATTCCCCAAAAAGGGTGAGTACAACCACTCAGCAGATAGGGAAATCCAATAACAACCCAATGCATCATGCATATCATCATACATGGCAGGCATTGCTTACCTTTTTGATGTCGTACGTATTCATACATCATCATATCATACATATCATTATGCATATCATATCATCATCATCACCATGCATATCATCATGCATACCATATCATAGGTGATCATCATATCACATCACATATCGTCATCATCATGCATCATCATGCATATACTATCATAGGTGATCATCATAACATATCACATATCATCATCATCATGCATCATCATGCATATACTATCATAGGTGATCATCATATCACATCACATATCATCATCATCATGCATCATCATGCATATACTATCATAGGTGATCATCATATCACATCACATCTCATCATCATCATGCATCATCATCATGCATTTAATTTCCATTTTTATCTTTAGATTTGATCACCACATCACCCATTCTCAATTATTATCCCTTCGGGCAAAGACCTCCGACAGGGTTCCCAGCATTCAGCCTCCCAGGCCACCGGGCTTCCGGCCCCCCACATTCCAGGCATCTCGCATCCCAACTAGCATCACGAGGCATTCCCTTCGGGCAGAAACCTCCGACAGGGCTTCCGGCCTTTACCCTTCTAGCCAGGCATCCCGCACCCCAATCCTGGTGTCGCGAGGCATTCCCTTCGGGCAAAAACCTCCGACAGGGCTTCCGGCCCCCCACATTCCGGGCATCCTGAAACTCCCAGGGAATTCCGGCAATGCATCTCTGTACATTCCGGCCTCATCCTCCACCACAACCTCTTACTCGCATATCACTCTTCCATATACATCACCCTTTTAATCTCGTTATTACATGGCATATGATTCACACATGCATCACAACTCATGATCATACATACACCAATGTCTTATCACACATGTAACAATGCATAATAAATTTAATGGCCAATAAAATAATCCCTTTTTATTTTATTATTATTTTATTATTTTATTATTATTTTATTATTATATTTATTATTATATTTATTTATTTTCATAAATAAATATTACATTTAATATTTATGATTTTCCCAAAATCATAATATTCAAACAATCATTAAACAAACCAATAGGATGACAATTCCATACAAAATTCATGGCCAAATTGAATTTCACATAATTTCACAATTTCCACAAAATAGCACATGATATTCGGATAATGGCCAGATTGCACAGTTTCCAAATAAATTCGATTAAAATACTCATATGGCCTCCAAAAATTACTAAATTTTACAGAGTGATAGCCAAGACATTTTCGTGCAACTTTCATGAAGAACTCCAAGTCAGATTCTTTTTAGATTAATTTATACATCCTCACGAAGCTTCTGGAACTACTACCGCATCGTCCAGAATACACATCTCCGAAATATTAAGGTTTCACCCATCTATTCTCTTTTCGTTTCCTCTGAAATTTGAGTATGTTATGTATCAAGGTGTCCTTTACAAGTTTCATGAAGAGATATAGGTAAAATAACCAAAGTATAGTCGTCTTTTAAGTCCTTGAAGTCTCGGGTGTCTCGGAACACACCACCAGAATCAATCATCTCCAAGATCTAGCCGATTTACTAGGCTATACTCGTTCATTTCTCTTCAAATTTGATTATGTTGTAGTTTAAGATGTTACCTACAACTTTCATGAAGACAATGAAGTGAGATCTCCAACAGAAATCGACATGCAATCAAGAAATCAACAAGAGGTCAGTGAAGATTTCGCAGATCTAGGGTCTCCGTATGATAGAACTTTTGACCCCTAAAATCTCCATCGTTTTCTACGAAATTTCAGTATGTCATACTACAAGATGTTAGCTTCAACTTTCATGAAGACAACGAAGCCAAAATGGGACTCCAAACACACATGCAAGCTCAAACAAGTTACTGACTCCCACAAACCGAGCAAGAACAGTCACATGGCTTGGAAACAACCAACCCTTACCTCGGTTTTTCTCACAAACACACTCAAAACCGAACATGCAAAACCATATACACACATGCAAGAGAAGTTAAAGGACTCCACTTGCCTCCAAGATGGACAAACGACGGCGTACGGCGGCGTACACGGCGGTGCGAGACACGGCGGCACCTCCCTCGGCTCCGCCTCCTCTCCCTCTCGGTTTCTCTCTTTCTCTCGAAGTCTCTCTCTCTCTCATCCTTTCTCTCTCTCTCGGCCGAATGAACAAAGAACCGGCCACCTTCTCTCTCTCCTTCCCTCTTATACTCCCTAAAGCTCATGATTAGTAATGATTAATTTGCCTAAAAACCAACCAATGCATGCCCATCCCCTTTGCCACTTGTCATTTTTATTTTTAAACTTGATTGGGCTTGGGCTTTTGGAGTTGGGCCATCCGGCCACTCCTCCTTGGGCTGGTCGACAGCCTTCTTGGGCTCTAATGGGCCGACAAGCTTGGCCCACCAAGCTTTAGGCTAATGGGCCCAAGGCCCATTTCGAAAATTCAACCCCTTTTTCCCTTCTTTTTTTTTTTGAAATTCTTTTATAAATATTCTTGAATTCCAATTTTCATCTTGGCCAAAGTCTTGGGATATTTTCAATTTTTTTGATTATCGAAATTTAAATCATATGGCCAAGCATTAATCTATTAAATTTAAATTTCCACAATCACAAGCATAATTCATCAAATTAAAAGACTAATGGCTAAAACATAAGCCATGGAAATTTCTATCACCTAATCAAAGACTTTAACACACCTTATGGCTTGGCTTTGAATTTCTGGGATGCCACAAGGAGAGTGCGGAGGCTCCTTTATCTCCCAGCATCCCCTTAATGACAAACGTGCAATCTTCACTTGTCACGCCCTGATCCTCGAACGTACGTCCATCTCTCACTTAGTTGATTAATAGCAACGTCTCAGGACACATCGCTGACCCTTTCATTTTAATACGTATGCGGAAGCAGACATAAAATCCCCAGACAATAAAACAATGGGATAAAAAAAGTAGGGTCATATTTTTCGAACATGAAAAACATTAACCACACTTTTATACAATGCAAACCACATAGTATATATTACAATACTATTCACAAAAGTTTGATCTATCACACATCAGTTCACATCTCAGGGTTTGCAAAACAGGATGGGGTCTTAGTCCTCATCCGGGTCGTACTCTAGATCATTCTCAGGATCCTCCTCTGGATCATCTTTTGAATCCTCTTCAGGCTCCTCCTCATCAAGTTCCTCCTCTAGATCATCCTCCTCTTCAATGACCACTCCTTCTTCAACACTCCAGCTGGAATCCGCATTAGAGTATACTAGAGACTTAGGATCACCGAGCTTGGGATCCTTCACATCCACTACCGATCTATCCTTAGGATCTACCGTCCTTTTACCAAACGCTTATTCTAAAACGTACAAAGGCACGTCACCTTCCGGTATGAGACCCTCTCTTCGCCCATCGTGATACTCACAATACCACGACCGGTACTTATGGGGCACCTTATCGAGTTCGTTCACATCAACCCAAACAGTGGATTCTATCAGCATGTATTCCAGACCTTCCGAGTGAGGGTGAATCGGAAAGTGATATCCCATCTCCATGATCTCTTCTGATATACCAAAATACATGGGAGGATGAGGAGATGGAGGTGCTGCCATCTAGAGGCCTGAAATGTTATCCCACAACGGGGTGAGACGGCATCTCAGCGAGTTCTACCCCCTAAGAAAAGCCAATACGCTAAAAGGGCTGCCTATGCACAACACGAGTTAAAGGACTTACCTTGGCCTCAGATTCCACCTGCAATGCAACACAGTTCGAATAGGCACCCAATCAATCACCACAGATCGAACTATCAATCAATCGACCTAATCGATTACATGTCAATTAGACCATTTCCTGGTCATTCCATTCAATGCTGTCCATTCTCCAAGATAACCTATCAAGTTATCGAGCCAGTATGTTATAATATTCATTCTCCGAGATGACACACTAAGTCACTGAGCCATTATAATATACTATTCATTCCCCAAGATAACTTATCGAGTTACCGAGCTAGTATATTATAATATTCATTATCCGTGATGATATATAGAGTCATTGAGCATATAAAACATAACGTACATTCTCCAAGATGACATGTAGAGTGACCGAGCCGTTATGGTATGTTGTCCTTTCTCCAAGATGACTTATAGGGTCACCGAGCATATAAAACATAACGTACATTCTCCAAGATAACATGTAGAGTGACCGAGCAATTATGGTATGTCGTCCTTTCTCCAAGATGACCTATAGAATCACCGGACTGACTTTGCGTACCGTCATTTCTCTAAGACGACCTATAGAGTTGTTGAGTTGGTATAATATAACATTAAGATTGTACATCAATTTACCATTTTTATCAATATACGATGATATATAGAGCCATCGAGCCAGTATAATATGCCATTCTGATCGTACAATCAAATTGCCATTTTTATCATTCCTGATAAAAATACACGTGTGTGAGTACACGACCGGCCTTAGCCAAAATATAAGGTTTTCACTTTTGAGCCTCCCACTATTTTTAGCAGTCCCAAAATAGATTTTTGGCGATATAGGCCGACGTCTGGTAATTTTCCCATTAATTACCATAATTATCCAATTTTTAGAATAAAATACCCATCATCTCAATTTCACTCAATTTGCACAATTAGGTACTCAATTAAATAAACAAAGAATACCACTGCATTCAGCACAAAATTCCAGTCACTGGCTATCCCGATTTAATTTCAGGAAAATAAATAAATAATTAATTAATTACAAAAAATAATTATTAAATAGTAATAAATCCAACTTAGGCTCGTAATGCCTAATTGAACACCGAAACGGACCCGGAAAAATTCCGAGGTTCGTTCAATAAATAATAGAATTTGTCTACTTGCTAATTGCTATAACAATTCACCTAACATGCATCAGTAAAGCATTAAATTAATTACTCTACTCTAATCTACCCACCTAATTGCATTTAATTAAATCTAATCAACCTCTAAGCATCATTAACCTACTAAGCAAGGATTAGTGAGTTAAACTCACTTGTTTCGAGATTTGATCGGATCAAATCGTCGAGAACGTGACGGGGACCGATTGTCTCCAAAGCGAGCCTAGGTTTCGAGGCTCAGAACCACCTCAAAACGGGCATTGAAGTTGCTGGAAACCCATTGAAAATACTCTTTGTTCTTGGCTGCAAAAGAAGAAAACAATGGCTAAATGAGGTGGCAAGGACCGGTGGAGGTTTCAGCAGCTCGGAGGGGCGGTTCATGGTGGCCTAGTTGCTCGAGATAGCTCTAGTTGGGCTTCACACGACCTAGGGTAGTAGCTGGGACATGCACTGGATGGGGAAACACGCTTGGAAGGCGGGTTGGACGCAGCTGCGGGAACGGGATCGCACGAGTGGCGTGCGGCGGCATGATCGGCGACAAGCGGCTCCTGCTATCTCTGGCGATGTTGCTGGCTTCTTATTGGCTGCTGGTGTGCGAAAATGGAGAGGAGGGAGAGAGAAGAAGCTGGCCGGTTGCTTGGTGAGGGAAAAAGAGAAGGGATGGGGAGACAAGGGGCCTACCATGCTCAATCTCATCCAAATTGGTCCCCTTGACCTTTGCTCAGCCACAGCTGGTCTCCATGGCCACCAAGCAGCCACCAAGGCTCCAAACACAACCCTTGAAATAGTCCAAAAGGGCTAGGTAAGGGGGGCATACGAATTTCCTTAATTTTTCTCTCAATTGGCCACTTGTTCCTACTTGTTTCGTCATAAATTGGCCTCGATAAATTCAATCGACATCCCAACAATCAAATTAGTATTTTTCCTTACCAATTAATCCATCTTGTACCCCAATTGTGCAATAAAAAACGGTCCTCGACTTTTTTCTGGATAAAAACGGCCCTATAACGATTTTTTCCCAAAAAGTCTTGGGTTGCAGAAAAATCTTCTGAGACTGAGTAGATACTCCTAGAATTTATTGTGACATATTTTTGAAATCGAACTCGAATTCGCAGTTAATTTCCATTCGACGCGTTTTTAGCGTAACCTAGGCTACCAAGTAACTTTCAGAAATTTTTCAATGCAAATGACCCGTGGTCGATGTTCTTCGAGCCACAATGAACCCACTCGACTCATTATCGACTCTCGATTGTTGTGAAAATCTCGATGATTCAAATACGGACACCGGGTACCAAAATAATAAGAAAATCAGTCTAGTGTCGGTCGATGAGAATTTTCCAATTTAGTGGTGTCACCCACGATTAGCCACACATCTCAGTTGAACCAACCTATCTCTGATTTCAAATCGATTTTTAACTGTGCCGTAATGGTCTCTAAAGATGAACACGGTCGAAAAGCCGATTCCTAGTCGAATTCTCAAGTCTATTCCTTAAAAATTCCTTAATGGTTTCCCAAGATAGTTTAATTATCTCGAGAGTGATTAGCTCTGAGAATAGCCCTATAGGCGCATTAATGAAATCCCCGATTTATTTAGTAGAAAACAGAATTGAAAATCTAGGATGTCACATCACTAACCTCCCAATAGAGTGCAGAAGTTCAACAATTTTCTAGATCCGACACATGAACAAGTTACTTGAATTTCATTCTAATCTTCCAAACAACGTACCAAGCATAAGAATTTTAATCAATCTTCATTTAAAATGAAATTTCTTGTTCCTCCACAATTAGAAAACAAATGCAATTCTAGAGAACATAATTTCGTGGAATGGATCGATAGAACACCATTTCTTTTTTCTTCGTCAATGAACCAATCAAAGGCTCAAGAAACAATTTCCTTACGGCGGTATCAGCTGTCACTGATCTTTGGCTAAACTATAGTCAAATTCTGGGACTGACATTCATCAGATGATTCAAAATCTCTGCAATGATCAATTCAACCACTTCTCTCGGGCTGCAGCAATGCTTAGAGACAAAAAAAAGTTCATAATAGTCCAATGGAAAACAAAGTGATGCAAAATGACTACCTAATTGTTGATTCAATGTCTCAAACGAACATAAGCCGAATATCTTTTAACTCATACACCCTAGAAGAGAACAAGAAATTAATAATAATAGAACAAACCCTTAAGGTCTTTCATGGTACCGTTTTGCAACTCTGTTTCCCCACACAATGGACTATATGGATTAACTTTTGTGGACATATCTAGGGTAGGGGCCATGTAGTGAAATAAATAAATAAATTCCATGAATATTTTTGAATTACATGTTCAGGTTCGAAATGAAATCTCGAGAAACCCGGGATCATTCTTACAAGCTATTTTTAGAGATATCCTAACAAAAGCAAATTAATTGGTAATATTGTATAATCGTGTTTACCTATACTATACATAATGAAAAGAGGTTCTCCTATTGTACATTTTCTTTGTCTTCACATTCAAACTAGTAGAATACCCGTGAGACATAGAATTTAAAAGTCCTTTTTCTTACTGTCATTAATTCAATCAATTTTTTCCATTAGCATGTGTCTTGTACATAACTTTCAAAGGTATTTACTGCATTTTCACCTTAAGTTTCCCTATTTAATGCCTATTCTACCCTAATTTCAAATTCAAATAGACAATAAGCTAAAGTACAGAAAATGAAGTTTGCCACTATTATTTAATCTTTTTATTGATTAAAAAAGAAGAAGAGAGAAACCTAGAACATAAATAAAACTACTGGGGTGGTATAAGCGACAACAAAAGAATGACTTCAGATGAAAATAATGAGAATCTAAAACTTTCAAGAAACCCAAAAGTAATACTACAAGGATAAAACTGATTTGAAGAAATATGAATGCTTTGTTTATTTTTTCTTAAGTTAAATTAGTAAAATAATTACTAATAGTGCTAATGAGCCATAATAGACAATTAACAAAAATTTCAAACAATTGATTTTTTTTCTTCTAATATATTTTACTTCCAGCCAACACAAAAAATATCTTTTCTTTACCTCAAATTTCTTCACCCACCTAAAAAACTCTCCCTAACATAGCGTAAGAATCAACTTGAGCGTTCTTGAATATTTTTAAGCAAAAGTTTGCATTGCAGTGACTTTGAAAGTCTACGGTGGTAAAGTTCGGTTAAATGACATATTGCCTCATAATTTAGTCAAAATAGCGGCATTACCCGTTAGTTTTAAGGTCGAACCGCCAGATATCCGCAACCTCTTCCCATTCCTCCACTTAGTTGCCAAATTTCCACCTGTGCCCGATCCAGAGCATTATGTATAAATCAGTTTGGAGCTTATCATCAATCTCCACATCATAGAAAATGGGTCAAATTCTTTTTTTCCCATTTATCTTTGATGTGCAATGTCCCATGTGGCCTAGTCGACGGAACCGCCACATAGCTTTTAGATAAGATAGGTATGTAGATATGGCAGTGGTCAACCACCGGCAAAAGCCACTTAGCAATTGCATCACCACATCTCAATTGAACATTGTTTGCAAAAAGAGGAATTACACTGCCCACTAGGTTCTGGTGAAGGAAATTGATGATGTTATAATAAGTGTTCGGTGGCCTAAAAGTTAGGATTGCCTTGTACTAAGCGGCACTCCGGGAAAGCCAAGTCCATGTCTTGCCATCCAGCAATCTTTCCCGAACATTATAGCCCTGATTATCCAACTCCAAGCTTTCTAAGCCCTTGAGACCTTCGATGGTTCTTATCTTTGGACAATCTTCTATCTTAATTTGCTGTAACTTATTTAACTTTGATAAGTTGGGCAACCTTTCTATCCTACAACAATGGGAAATACAGAAGTACTGCAAGGATTCCAATTCCGACAAACCACGAATCTCAACCAAACTTTCTAATCTGTTCAGATCCAAGCACTGTAGACTTTTCAAGAGTGACAGATCAGCAATTTGCATTCACTTAGTTTCAATTTTCGTAAAATGTATTGGGTCTGGGGAGATAGAGAAGTATGACATTTGATATTCAACGACACACAGATTCACCAATTTTTCTAACTTGGAAAAGGGTGGTAGTAGACCGATGCCCCTAAATTTCAAGGTTGACAAACCAGATGGAAGCAGATAGATCAGATGCTCTTCTGGCAAATTGTTTGTCCAAGTTGGGCCAAGTTCCTTTATTGAAGCAGTTAATCTATAAAATTCTAGATAATCTAAATTGAGGAGCCTTGAAAGGTCAAGAATAGATGGGAAGTGATGTGCTTGCACAATCTTAGTTATCTTCCATTGGAGAAAGTATCTCCTATTATAAGATGAAAAGCAAGAAAGGAGTTGTAAAATACTAGTGATTTTTCTTTGGATATAAAGTATCTAGTTATATGTATTTGTGTTGAAACCTCCCTTTTCAGCGCCCTCACGCGCGAGTGAATGTGGATGTTAATGGCTTACTAAGTCTATTAGGCTTAACCCGAACTCTTTCAAACCCACAAATTCATGACTTATGGTTCGAGTTTTTAACCAGCAAGTAAATTTTAATTAGAAATCGCCACTAATCAATTTATGATGAATCGATTGAAAACTCAAATAAAATATTAAGAGATATATTTTACTAAGAAATACAGATTGGTGATTTAATTATACCAATTAGTCTATTAATGACCTTTGGATACTTAATCTTGTTTAAACCTTAAGACTTTTGGATTTTCAAGGATTTTCCATACATTTTTGGAGAATAAAATCATATTTTTTAGGCTTTTTCTGATTTTTCGGAAAATATAAATCATTTTTAAATTTTTCTATTTATGATTTATTATTATTATCAAAATAGTTTTAAAATATTAAAATAATAATATTATATTAAAAGGGAACCCGGGTCGGATCTTTGCCTCCGACCCGAGTCGAAACCAAGACGGGCCCGCCGGCCCGGGTCGCGGGACCTCCATCCGGATCGGGCTTCGGTAAATAGGCCCGATACGGCCACCAAAAAATGCCATTAATAAAACCGAGCCCGGCCCGGGACCAAACAAACCCTAGCCCCAAATTCAACCAAAAAACAGTCCAAGCCCAAGAAAAACTAGCCCATTATCTCAATGTGAGCCCAGTCTCAGGGTTGGACCATGTGTTGGTCACGACCGGTCCGACCCGATGTTCGGATCGGACCCGACTCCTTCGCCCTCAACTCCCGGGCGATCACGGCGATACGATCGAGGGCGCGTTTGGTAACGATTCTGTTCCTGAGCCGATTCGATCGGGCCGATTCTTTTTATTCTTTCCTGAACGATTCTAAGCATTTTAAGCCGTTTGGTAATCGTCCAAAATTTTGATTCGGAATAGAATTGCGTTTGGTACCGTGTTCATTAATTCTGTTCCAAATCAATTTCTTTTAATTTTTAAATAATTTTTTTACTTTTTCCTTTGTTTTCTTTTCTTTTTTTTTCATTTTTTTCATTTTTTTCTTTTCATTTTCCTTTTCATTTTCCTTTTTTTCTTTTTTTTTTTCCTTTTTCTTTTCTTTTTCTCATCTTCTTCTTCTTCTTCTTGCCGGTCCGCCGGACCGGCGGCGACGGCCGACGAGGGCCGGCGACCTCACCGGAGCGTCGCCGGCCCTCGGCGAGGCTCGCCTAGCCCCGCCGAGGCTCGGCCGAGCCCCGCCGGTGGCCGGGCCGACCTCGTCGGGGTTGGGCGAGGCTCCGCTGTGCCACCGCGGGCCGGGCGAGCCTCGCCGGTGGCCGCGAGCCTCGCCCGGCCACCGGTGGGCCGGGCGTCGCGAGGCTCGCCCGCCCTACCCGATCCCGGCAAGGCTCGGCCTCGCCGGATCCGGCGAGGCCGAGCCTCGCCGGTGGGCTTGCCTCCGGCGAGCTCGCCGGACCTCGCCCGGTCCGCGAGCCTCCCAGCGAGCTCGCCGGACCGGCGGCCGGCGGCCGGCGGCGGCGGTGGCGGGTACGGGACGGTGGTCGCGGTGGTAGATGGCGGTCGCGAGATGGCCGAAGGAAGAAAAAAATTCTTGATTCTCAAACTCGTCCCCCGAACAAGAATCAACTTTTTTTTCGTTCTTGATTCTATTCCCAATCTGCTCCCTGAACAAAAATTTTACCAAACGCGATTCTCGTCCCAAACGATTCTGGGAACAAAAAATCGAATCCGGCACCGTTGGGATGGTTACCAAACAGCCCCGAGGCGATCGACGTCGTTCGCCACGGTCCCAGCCCGAGGGCGCACACCGGCGGCGCCCTAGCTACCCCGAGCCGAAGGTTCGGGCTCCGCCTGGCCAGCCGCCGTCGCTGGCCGAGGATTGGCTCGGCCTCCGCCGAGCCTCGGCCACGACTGGCTGAGGAAGGAGACTCGGCTCCATCGAAGGGGCACCATCCGAGGCGGCTCCGCCGCCAAAATCCCTCAACACCCACTCGGTCGCTACCATTGCTCCTCACTCCCGCCGGGGCCGCCATGGCCGGACCGAAAAGGCATAGAAGACACCAGATCTAGCCTGCATAAAACGTCGAACACCTGAGCTTCATCAACTGAAGAGAGAAAATGGACTCCGGGAAACGGAACCGCGAGTCCAGGGGTGCGGCCGAGCTACCGGAGGATCTCTCACTCTCCGAACATTCCCTCGGATCAGCTCGAAACCGAACCCCCCACGAGCTCTCTCTCTCTCTCTCTCTCTCTCTCTCGACCTCCGCCCTCCAGATCTGCCCTTATCTCTCGGATCTCTCTCAGATCCAGACCCACCAGCCTCAGATCTGGCTTTTCTCGGATCTTCTTCCTCTTCTCCTTTCGCTCAGATCTCTCTCCCTCGGATTCGTTCACTCTTAGGCCTCCCCCAATATCTCTCAGGGAAGTCCTCCGAGCTCGCTCCTCCCTCTCCGTGTGTGTTATTTGGCCTCCGCCCGACGCTCTATTAATAGGCTCTAGGGGGCCGGTCGGCGGTGGCTCCTCGACCGCCGGTCTTCGGCGCTCCGACCGGCCTCCCCCGGCCGAACCGACGCTCCACCAGTCGAGGTGGCTCTGAAGACGCGTCCGATCCATCCGGGTTTCTCGCCGGATCTCGCGCTGCGCCGATCGGCGGCATTAATGGCGCCGGTTCAGCCGCCCCCTCCATGGCCGGCTACTCTAGTTTGCTGTGGTAGGTCGTCCTCGCGTGCGCGAGGTGCAGACGAGACGAGGGAAGAGGAAGGAGGAAGGAAAGGGGCAAGGAGAGAGGCGCGCAGGCCGGGCTGGGGAAAAGAGAGAGGCCAGATGGGCCTAGCCCGAGCGGAGAGAGAAAAAGAAATGGACGGGCTGGGGCAAAAGCCCACCCGAGACTCTCAAGCTCACCCCTATATATTTTTTTAAAAATTTTAAATAAGATAAAAAAAGAAAATAAAGCTTAGTAGATGCAAGCAATATCAATACCTAGGTGATGCAAAAATAATTTTTATTAAAGCCAAATTAGTCTTTAATTTTCTATGCAATTTAATCCAAAATATTTAGCAAAAATTTAAGTGTTAACAATTTGATTAGTTAATTATCCACATAACTATCTCACAGGTAAGTTTTATATGGAAAAGTAACTTCTAATATATATGTGTTGACATTTTGATTTTTCCTTGGTCATTTATCACATGAAGATTTGGGGATCGAGTTCAATCCCTAAACAAAATATCAATATCTCATAGCATTTGCATCCATAGTTATTTCATAAACCAATGCGGTAACGCAACAAGGGGACTCCAAATCTCTTGCATTGATTTTTAGGAATCAAAATCCCTTTCCTCTTACAATTAGCGCACAAATCTGGCGAAAAAAAGCTGGTCATTTGGTCATTTTCATTATAATCGGAAGAAATATTCTTTCCTGGAATTTAACCAAATTAAGGATGTGTTTAAAAGTGGAGAAAAAAAAGAGATATTCTCGGCCATGAGGAAATGAGCAGGTTCAAAGTGGTAAAGTCCCAATCAATGGGTTTATTGCTGAAGACAAGGGAAAGTGTGACAATTGAGAGGTAAAATCGGTGGGTCTTTGAAGTCAGAAAGGAAAGAAAATAAATTAAAAGAAAATAATCAAGAGATAGGAAGAGCAAGTCCAAAGAGTCGATGCAATAACATTGACTGGAACAAAAGACAGCCGAGAATCAAGTGGCTGAAGAGAGCAATTGGGAGCAGATTTGAGGAAAAACCGCAATTGATGGGCTGGTGGAATAAAGAGATTGAGCCATTTTTGAAAAAGAAGGCAACAATCGTGCAAATACAGAGCGGGACGATCTCTTCAAGAATCCTTTTCCACAATCGCCTCCAAAGCCTTTAAAAGGTTTTCCATTCAAATACAGCCTCGATAGGTGAAAGTCATGATCATCTCCACGATTTTAGGGACCCCCAGTGCTTATAACTAGAGAACCTTACCACAAGAGCAAGGTAGGGGGGGATGAGAGGGCCAAGTACCCAAAAGAGAGAGAAATGAAAATAGAGGAGACGCCATCATGTTCTCAATATTTTCTTGGTAGCCTTCATATCATCATCTTTCGAGAAACAGGGAATACGGAGAAAAAATAGCCGTGCCCACAGTCTCTAAGCGACCGCCAGCGAACTCCAGAAAAGCTCATCATTGTTGACCATTTTTCCTGCTGCCGTAATTCGCTGTCCAACCTCACAACCAGTAATTGCTGTCGCAACTCCGGCGATCTCAGCAGTCATCCAGGTCCTAACGTCCTGTGTTCATCTTGCTTCATGAATGCTAAAATCGTTAAACTAAGTCGAGCATCTTTTTCTTTAGCTTAATCTTGTGCGATTCCATTTTGCTATTCAAACTATTTGTAATTGTGTTTTTGTTTCTTATCCAGATTAAGCTTCAGAGGAGGAGTTCATGAGGATTGATATCTCTGTCTCATTCAGTGAGCATTCTCGCGATCTCTTCTCTCGACAATGCTCAGCATATTCACAAAAAGTCATCGCTAGATGGAGGCCACACTATCTTGTTCTCATTAATTTCATGGCCTCCATCTCCACATGCACCCAGGAGAGACCTTGAAAAAAGGACTCACAATATAAGCAAAAGAGAACGTCGAGCGAAAGGGAATTTTCTGGCAGCCGCCGTTCACATTTTCTGGCACTTAGCGTCCAACACCTCTGTCGTGCCCTGCCGTCACGCTCCACGGCAACCTGTGCAACCTGTATTTCCAGTGCGCTACTGAATTTCTGTAGTGGTGAAAACCAATGACGAGGCCTCGCCTTGTCTGAGTTGTCTTTCTGCCACACTAGTGTCCGTTCTTGCAGATTTCTCGGAGTCCAGTAGTTGCCACCATCATAGCCACATCATCACGTCTAGGAGACTCCGTCAATTCCAGTTGCTCTTTCTCGACTTGGCTGCTGTGGTCCACTCCCGCCAACGCCAGCACCCTCGGCATTCTATACAACCTGTGCAACGCCAATTCAGTAATCACTGTGCCGGATTTGCCTCTGTGTCGTCTTCAGTTTGAGATCTCACCGAGTCACCGTTTGGTCGCTAGTCGGTGTCTCTTCCATTCCATCGGTCTCAATTTCTCGATAAAGTTTTACTACAAGCCTGCATTTCCCCATTTTTGGTCAAATGCATTGCTCCATTTGAAACAGCCCCTTTTGCTGGTCTCTTGCGGCGTCCACTGCATTGGTCTTTGCTTCAACCGTAATTCCTCTCATCGGCTTCGGTGGGCTTTGTAAAAGGGAAGTTAGTTTTTGTTCGATTTGAAAGAATCATTTAACTTTATATTTTTAGTGGTTAAGTTTTAGGTTGTCTCTATTCTCTTCTATTATTCCCTGCAGTAACCAAGGCATATTGGGCTGTTGGGCCTTTAAACACCAAGATGTAACCTAGTATGGTCTTGCGTGGCTTGCTATGGTTGATCCGGTCCAGCACATTATCAATAATGTGATTAATTTTAATAATAACGTTTTTTTTCATCCTTATTGTCTCACTCATGTTTAGAGTTACACAGTGCATTCATAATTTAAGATTTTCATATTTAGGCCCATTTGTCTTCTCTAAGCTAACAAAGAAGAGATACCGAAAGTGCCTTGTGCTTATGAATCCTTGGTTTGCATGGATATCTAATTGACCCAAACCGATTAATGGCAGCTCCGTAGGTAAGTTTAGATGCATAATAAATAGGGTATCAAGTTGTGATTGGTACGACTTGGGAGAGTCTGTGCTAAATACGAACTATGGCCTTGATAGAGGAACCTTTGTTCCCATTTATCAATCCTTTAACTTTCTTAGGTGATCCACCTCCAGGAAGGTTGCGATAATATGTAGTTAATAACTTATCTACAAATATCATTCGTAAGTTTTCATTGGAAAATGAAGAGTAATATAATACCAATAAGTTACCTTTTGACACGGTGAATTTTATTGCCCGGAAAATAATTGTTACTCTAGTCATTTATAATTGGTGACGTGCATCCGATGAGGCAAAACAGTGTTGAAACTTGCTGACTTGGCAAGCTGACGTGACTATGTTGACGTGGTGCTTACGCTAACCTCCGTTGCATTCGGCGCTTTGGTAAATATTAGTGGGCCGACACGTGGACCGTCCCATGGTTGACATGTGTCAATGATCTAAGCAAAGACACTGTTGTTGCCACATGCGCAAGCGACCCTCACTGGCACACCCGTAATTATTTCAATCATTTTGATCGTGCTGATATGCATTTAGAGATAACTTATATGTGGTAATTATTTTATTTGGGTCTGATCATAGAATTAGACATATCTTCTCTTTTTTTATGATCATGAAAATTGACTGGATTATATATATGTCATATATGCACGTGAATCTTTCAAAAAATCTGTTGTTTATGATTGTTATCCTGTGGTGTGCAATCTTTTTAATAAAATGGAAATCACCAAACAAACACGAAAGTAAAACAGGAGCAAAGAAGACCACAAGTTTTCCTAATTGCATATTAAAAATATAGCAAATATGATTTGCTGGAGTATATGGAATATCTAAACAAGCAAATATTCTATTTTTGGTAATCGAGAATAAGGAAAAGAAAAAAAAAAAAAAACTGCGTCATTTTATGGCTCCGTTCTTGTGGGCCGGGCTTTTTGCGTTTTTCTACAATCTTCGCTTGTTCGCAGCCTAGAATTGGTCAAAGCGGACCGATGCAAAGAAGCATCGTGTGAGGTTTCTCCACCTTGGTTTTTCAGTGCTGCATTATTTACAGCTGCGGTGTGCTTGTCTTGATTTATGGTTTTTAATTTCCCAAGCCATTAATATGTTATGCAAAAAAAAAAAAAAAAAAACTCATGTGTTATGACAAAGTGTTTGCATTTTGGAAAAATACTGAATTTATCCGTAAATCACTTGTGTGGCTCGTGAATGCTAACTTTTCAACGATTACTTCATGGTTTATGTGTGTGTATATATGATTGTTGGTTATTTATTTTTGTTGGGTGCATTTTATTTTGAGGGGGAAAAAGGATTCTTGAAAATGCCATAGGAGAACCAAACTTGGAGCTTAATTATCCGTAACTTCTTTAGAAGCACATGAAAATGCGTGATAATGAAAACCACAGTCGTTGTCATTGCCTAGTGCAGCATGATATGATTTTCCTGGGTACTTGTATTTGTACTTGTTCAGAGATTTCGTTATTGACGGACTAAAATGACATATAATTGCAAAAGTCCAGAACCTCCAAAAGCACTAGGAAGCTGGCAATAATTCAAGTTCTTGTGCACATGGACAAGTGGTTTCACACTCCATGCTGATCTTTCAAACGAAAACCAAAAAAAGGGTTGCAGGCAGTAGAATCACAAACATGACGTTCACCGTCCTACAAAAATTTATTACTTGGAATGGAAGCTCCTTTCTTTTGTTGCAGAGCACTAGAGTAAACATTGACTTTTCAAAGCTCCTCTGTCTATTGGCACCTTTACAAAGACAAATGTGAAACCTTCGCTAAGCCTCCAATAAAGCATGAGAGTTCACTGATGTACTCGTTCATATAAATATGCTGACCTTGTAAATAATGCACCAAAGCATTCGAAACTTAGGCCCATTCCTTACGCAGTGAAATATCTGGATCGTCCAAACAATCAAACTAGAATGCAGTTGAACATATTTTATTACCTAGAAAGCAAATCCATTCTTCTTCTCTTTGACTACGAACCGAAAGAAGGCTTGAGGATTCGATGTCTTACAATTGCCTGGCTCTCAAAACCGCTAGTAACCTTCTTAACTAGTTCTTTGTACCTGCAACAAGACACAAGTGAAAGACAGTTCATTTTAGCGGGATGAATAGAAAGTAACTAGTTATCAAAATGACAACTTAACTGTTGATTTGATGTCTCAAACAATTGTAACCCGAAGATCTTCAACTCACCACACAAAAGAAAAGAACAATGAAAAAGTAGATAATAAAGGCGAGTGGCTGTACCGCTATGCAAGTCTGTCCGATGACAGAGTTTTTCTGGATGTGATTTTTAAACTATAGACATCGACTTCTATGAATATAAATATGGAAATGAAAACTTAATGATTTTATGATTCCAGCAATTAAGTATCAGCACCCATTAACCTACAGTTACGCCAAATTTTCGCCGGATATTGCCCATTTGAAGAAATGAAGGGCGCGTTTGGTAACGTTTCTTTCTTTTTTTGTTCCGAGGAACAAAAACAAAAAAGTGTTTGCTCCGGGGAACAATTTTTGAACAAAAGAACGCGTTTGGTAACGTTTGGTCCGAAAATAAAAAATGAACAGAAACACGTTTGGTAAATTTTATTCTTTTTTTTGTTTCTTTTAATTTTTTAAACATTTTTATTTTATTTTTCATTTTTTCCTTTCTTTTTTATTTTTCTTTTTTCGGCCCGCCCCCGGCCTCCGGCGATCGGGCCGACAGGGCCGGCACCTCGCCCGGCCACGGCGAGGCTCGCCGGCCCTCGGCGAGGCCGAGCCTCGCCGTGGTTGGGCGAGGCTCGGCCTCGCCTTGGCTGGGCGAGCTCGGCCTCGCCCCGGATATGGCGAGGCCGAGCGTCGCCGCCCGGCGAGGCTCGCCCAGCCATAGCGACGCTCGGCCTCGCCGGATCTGGCGAGGCCGAGCTCGCCCCCATGGCGAGGCTCGGCCTCGCCGGATCTGGCGAGCTTGAGCTCGCCCGCCCAAGGCGAGGCTCGGCGTCGCCGGCGCGGGCGAGGCCGAGCCTCGACGGGCCGGTCGCCGGCCATGGCCGAGGCCGACGACCGGCGAAAGAAAAAAAGAAAAAAAAGAAGAAGAGAAGAAGAAGAGAGAGAAGAAACGTTTCTTCGTTTTGTTTTACGGAGCAAGAAACAACAAATTGTTGTTTCTTTTTTTTTGTTCTTATTTCGTTCCTGAAACAAAAAAACAAAAAAGAACAAAACGCAACCAAACGCGTTTTAAGCTGTTCTTTTTTTTCCCGAACAAAATCCGTACAGAAGTGTTCCGGAAACGTTTCTAAGAAACGTTTCCATGCACACCGATGCTCTAGAATTCAGAAACCAATGGTGAGTAGCTACTCCAGATGGCATCGATAAGATTAGAACCACCTACAAATCTTGGGGAGATAATTTATCTTTAAATCTAAAATCCAAGGATCTATGTGAAATGACATGTCAACCGCTATAGAAAGCAATAGGTAGTATTTAGATGCCGGCTCTATATATTGAGAAACAAGGGCATATTCTTACAAGTTGCTCTTAAGGATGTTCTAAAGAAAATAATTGATAGAATTAAATTAACACATGATGGAAAAAAGAAAAACAGAGGTGCTCCTCTTTGTTTGAGCATTTTCTTCATCTTCACATTTAAACTAGGGAGAGATTTAAAAAAAAAAATTCACATTCGTAGGACAAAAGTATCTCCACTTTCGAATGACCCAAAAAGTGCACGAACCATTGCTTAATAGACAAAACAAGTCCATCACCAAATCTTTTTCGCCCATACAAGCTAATTTGGCATTTGACGTGGATGGTGGATGATGGCATGGGCATGGACAATAGATATGTTAGTAAAACAAATGTCAATGGGACAAAACAATGTCGTGTCTCACTAGTCAATAATGATGTCGTTTTCTGGAATTGTAAATTAATGACTCGTTTGTTTCAACGCGAAAAGAGAGAGAAAAATGAGCAACCTCGTATGAAAGAGTTGGTTTCTCGAATCGAGTTCATTTTGCCCCAAAACAAAGACTAGTGTTCCAAATTGACAATTGGGAGCAAATACATTGACCTGAATGGATGGAAAAGTTTCACATAATTTTTTGGGTCATTTGGAAAGTGGGGATATTTTGGTCTTGTGGGTACAAATTCATGCATCTTTTGGGGATTTGGCTGTCAAGCTACTGGAACACCGTGCTAAATATTAAAATTCCTCTTTTTTTTTTTTAGGGAAAAAATCATGAAAAACCCCAAACTTTGCCCAAAGTGACAAATTTGCCCCAAACATTTTTTTTTGTGACATGAAAAATCCTAAACTTTACCAATCGTGACACATTTACCATAAAAAAAAATTTGTGACTCAAACAACCATGAACTTCTGTCGTGTGACACATTTATCCCAAAATTATAGGGCATTTTGGTCATTTTAAAAAAAAAAAAATTTCTTTTTTTTTTTTTTTTTTCTTCTTCTTCCCTCCGCCGGCGTCCGGTGAGGGCTGCCCTCACTGGCGTTAGGAAAGAGTCGCCCTCGCTTGGGCTGCCCTTGTCGGCATCGGGCATCCCTCGCCAGGCCCTTGCCTGACGTCGGTGAGGGCCTAGCGAGGGATGCCCTCGCCTGACCTAGTCGAGGGCCGCCCTTGCCCGACACCGGCGAGGGCGGCCCTAGCTAGCCCAGGCAAGGGATACCCTCGCCCGACGCCAGCGAGGGCAACCCTCACTAGACGCCGGCTTCCCTCCACCGGCCATGGCTAGCCGACGGAGGAAAGAAGAAGAAAAAAAAAGAAAAAGGAAAAACAAAAAAAAATAAGACAAAAATGCCATTGATGGGGGTAAATGTGTCACACTTTGAAAATTTTGGGATTTTTCATATCACAAAAAAAAATTTGGGGTAAATGTGTCACTTTAGGCAAAGTTTGAAGTTTTTGGTAGACTTTTCCCTTTTTTTAAACTTAAAGATCATAAAAGCATTATGAAGAATAAGAATTTACTTGAGGGTACGGCTATTTGGATGCAAAAGGCTGCACTGAAGTGACTTTGAAATTCTATAGGGCGTTTTAAGTCTATTGAATGACCTTATATTGTCAAAATTAATCAAAATGGAAGCAATTACCTGTTAGTTCTGGGGCATGATAACCTCCTTCAAAAATTGTAGAGAACCAATTTCTGTAGGTAACTCCCCAAGAGAACTACACCCCGCCATATTCAAAGTTTCTAGGCGTTGTAGCTTTACCAATGGAGCTGTCAGTTGTGGTTAAGTTGACACACCCAGAGAGAATCAACTTCTCCAAAAACAAGAAATTAGAGAAGTCGGATGTCCTTTTTAATTTTCTGCAACCTGTCAAATCTAAGACTTCTAAACTATTCGTCTGCAAAAAAGAAAAAAAGAAAAAGTGGAAGTTAAAAAATAAATGAAAAACATTAGAATATATGGGAGTACTAGTAGTATCCTCATTATCCTAGGTCACTATTTGAGACAATCTAGTGTAATGAGAACGTCCCAAGTCTTTTAAGTTTTTTGAAATACTTTTTTACTTCACATCACATCCTTTATCTTGATTGCAATGGACTTTTCTATTACTCAACTTGACTCAAACTTCACATCATTTTAAACCATATCCTGTTGTATATTGAAGCAAAATGGCACTTACACTTATTGGAATACCCCATTTCAAAGCCTAAGCAACTTTCAAAGCTAAGAAACCAAGGTCATAAACCACATGAAGCGTTTTCTATGTGAGACATAATTGTGTTTTACTTTGATTAATAAAATTTAGAATTTACTCACACAAAATATATACTACACTTAGATGAAATGAGGAGTGCATCCAACCATTGTGTCAATCGTATGAAGTAATAATATAAAGAAGTATATATATATATATATATATATATATATATATATATATATACACACGCAAATAAGGTAATGACTAGAAAGAAGTATATAGAGTAAGGCATATCATACCTTAATTTGGTTCCATTCACCCCTGCCATCTTCAATATCGCTACCAGAATGTAGAGAACCAATTTCTGCAGGTAACTCCCCAAGAGAACTACACCCCGCCATATTCAAAGTTTCTAGGCGCTGTAGCTTACCAATGGAGCTGTCAATTGTGGTTAAGTTGACACATCCAGGGAGAATCAACTTCTCCAAAATCAATAAATTAGAGAAGTCGGGTGTCGTTTTTAACTTTCTGCAACCTGTCAAATCTAAGACCTTTAATCTATTCATCTGCAGAAAAGAAAAAAAGTAAAAAAAGAAAAAGTGGAAGTTAAAAAATAAATGAGAAACATTAGAATATATGGGAGTACTAGTAATATCCTCATTATCCTAGGTCACTATTTGAGACAATCTAGTGTAATAATGAGAACGTCCCAAGTCTTTTAAATTTTTTGAAATACTTTTTTACTTCACATCACAGCCTTTATCTCCAAAACCGGCAGTTTGCGTCTTAGAACAACACTTCAAGACCGAAAGACCATAAGTTTCCTTGCTACGAAAACACGAAAGACTCGAATTCACAAATCACACACAAGCCAAAAATACCGACGCCCCCAGATTGTCTCCATCCACCGCTATTGGCCACTAGCACAAACCCTCGTTGTCCCCAACTCAACTGTCTCTTAGGCCTGTTTAGTAACCATCCAAACATGGCCGAATTCTAATTCTTTGTTCCCGGAATCAGTTTCGGCCTAAAATCGCGTTTGGTAAAATTTTTGTTCCCGGAATGCAGTTGGGAATAGAATCAAGAACAAAAAAAAGTTAATTCTTATTCCGGAACGAATTTGAGAATCAAAATCAATAAATTTTCTTCTTCCCTTCGGCCATCTCGCGACCGCCATCCACCACCGCCCGCCACCGTCCGCCGTCCGCCACCGCCATCCGCCGCCACCGCCGGCCGCTGTCCGCCGCTGCTGCCGCTGGCCGCCGTCCACCGCCCACCGCCGCCCGCCGCCGCCGCCGCCGCCGTCCACCGCCGCCCGGCCGCCGGTCCCGGCGAGCTCGCCGAGGCTTGCCCGACCACCGCGAGGCTCGGCCTCCCTATATCCGGCGAGGCGAGTCTCGCCGGTGGCCGGGCGGGCCTCGCCGGGGCTATGCGAGGCCTCGCCGGGCCGGGCGGGGCCGGGCGAGCCTCGCGACGCCCGGCCCCACCGGTGGCCGGGCGAGGCTCGCCCGGCCCGCCGGTGGCTGCGGTGCCTCGCCCAACCCCGACGAGGTCGGCCCTGGCCACCGGCGGGCTAGGCGAGCCTCACCCGGCCGCGCGAGGCTCGGCCGATGAGGGCCGGCGACGCTCCGGTGAGGTCGCCGCCGAAGAAGAAGAAGAAGATGAGAAAAAGAAAAGAAAAAGGAAAAAAAAAGAAAAAGAAAAGAAAAAAAGGAAAATGAAAAGAAAAAAATGAAAAAATGAAAAAAAAAAGAAAACAAAGGAAAAAAGTAAAAAAATTATTTAAAAATTAAAAGAAATTGATTTGGAACATAATTAATGAACACGGTACCAAACGCAATTTTATTCCCGAATCAGAAATTTTGGACATTACCAAACGGTTTAAAATGCTTAGAATCGCCTCGGGAACAGAATAAAAAAGAATCAGTTCTGATCAGAATCAGCTCCCGGGAACAGAATCGTTACCAAACGCGCCCAGATTGTCTCCATCCACCGCTATTGGCCACTAGCACAAACCCTCGTTGTCCCCAACTCAACTGTCTCTTACTCTCTGTATCGTGTGTAATCGAAAGCCTAATAATAGTCAGTATACAAAGTGATTTAAAGATAACTGATGGAAAGTGAAGTTGATATAACAGGCGAGAATGATTTTTCTTGTTCTACCTTCAACTTAGATAGAATCTGAGATGGAGGGAAGATCAACATCCATTAAATTTGTTCTTTAGCCCGAACTGAACTATAGATTTATATGAGATATGATCTGACACGGTAGTTAATTACTAAATTCAATGAGGAGCTCGAGTCTTCGATCATTAACTCAAGTAAATTAAAAAAGTAAATCGTTTGCTTTACAGTTCATAAAAGCGATTATATATATAAAAACAAATGCTTACCTATTAAACTAGGCTAGTGATTCGCTTGAATCAAGGGTTATGAAGCTGAAGGTCACCTTGATTCTAATATTCATCGTATCTATCCCAAATAAAGGTGTGATCATTTTCCCCGTTCAAGTTGAGTGTTACAAATCTTAAACTTCATTCCTGTAAACTTTTGTATCACTAAAAATGACTGAAACTTTACCTCATTCAAATCACAACTGATGCACATTGAAGTAAAATACTTACTTTTAATGGAAGACACCATTTATCTGTTAAAAAAATAAAAACGGAAGACACCATTTCCGAAGCATAGGCAACTATCAAACCAAAGTTATAAACCACATGAAGCATTTTTTATGCGAGACATATCTGTGTTTTACTTTGGTATATGTAAAAACATAGTGATTGTTACTTGTACAAAATGTATTCTACACTCAGATGAAGTGGGAAGTGCATGAATCATTATGTCAATCGTATGAAGTAATGAAAGAAGGAAGTAAAGTATATATCTTGCTTCTCTCATCGCCTCGTTCATCATCAGAGAGGTAATGATAGAAGGAAGTATATATAGTAAGGCATATCATACCTTCATTTGGCTCCACCCACCCCAATCATCTTCAATATTGCTATTCGAAAGGTCGAGCACAACCAAGTTACTGAAGTGAAAGTTTTTTGCATGGAAAGTTGTTTGACATGTATGCCAAGATAGCCATCTTAGACTTGAAAGAACATCCTTGAAGTCGCCAGAAAAATTCGAGCCTTTCACTCGAAGGAACCTTAGACATGGCAAACCAGCTAATTCTTCAGGTTCAAAGTTGCGGCTGCAGCTGGTGGAAGTGAGGCTTATAGCTTGTACATGCACCTTTCTCTGCCAAGAGAGACTCAAGATTAATTAAATGCACAGCACAAACACTCTTGCACTAGCTATCAAGAAAGGAAGCGTATGAACACTTGATGAACAATTTCTTGAATAGGGAACCTGCCATGGCGCCCTTCTTTTCCTAGCTAGTAGACTTACATGTTTTCTTTCACACCGTTAACGAAAATTTTCAGCTCCCATTTGAAGATATATCGTAAATCATTTTTCCATGTCCCATATTCTACTTTTCCAGAAATATAATTAACATATCAATTAAAATCTTCGTAGATTTTGGTTTTCTCTGTAAATTGTGTATGAAAGTGATTTAAAAGTTTGGCTATCTACCTGGTCTCTCTCTACCAATTTACAAAACCTTTTGACCCAAATATTTATGAGGGACGTCCCTCACTCACAAGAAAAATGGGAAGTTAAACAAAGCTAACTATACAGTAAAGCAAAATTTTCAGAAAGTTTCTCCTTCAAAACAAAAATTATGCAACATACTCTTTCATTTTACCTCTTTTCCCTCCAATAGTTTTACAGCCTGCTCTTGAATCCACACCCTGCTAAATTGTGGAGGATGTTCTTCTTGGATGATGTGCCTTTCTTGGATGATGTGCCTTCCCAGATCTCGCAATTGGTTATGCATCCAAAACTTTTTATCTCTAATTTGTAATAAGGAATTACTGCAGAGAGAATGAATTGCACTGAAAGGACAGAAGTCACAGTCATCCCACATTATTAATGGATACGTTTGGTCCTCGTTGATGAAAAAGCAAACAATATCTAGAAATATTTCTTGTGTTGTTCTGTGTAATCTGTAAAAACATGATATTAATGCCTCTCGGACTTCCTTAATAGGACGTTCATCTAACTATTCTAACATGTCTTCCCATAGCTCTATTTTATCAAAATGTTGCTCCAGGACCAAGCCCTCACAATAAAGAGATAAGCCTATCACCGCAACAGCCAAAGGAAGCATACCCACTCTACGAACAATTTTCTCTGCAAGATGATTATATCCTTCCATGGGACAGTCTCCTCTGAATGCGTGCTTATAAAACAACTGAAGTGCTTGACCAAGTTCCATTTCATGAACTTCATAATCCAAAATTCCTATGGGTTGAATTAGGACCTCTTCATTGGAAGATTCCATGTGCATCTCCATCTCCAAGATTCTCTTGTTTTTTGTTGTTATAATGATCCTACTACCTGAACCAAACCAATTAGATTTTCTAGCTAGGTAGTAGAGTTCGTGGTCTCTATTTAGATTGTCAAGAACAATGAGGACTTTTTTAGTATCACATACTCTCTTGATCTGATCCATCCCTTCGTCAATGTCTTTAATGTGGTCAGTATGACTAGGAACCACCAAAACTTGATAATAGCTTTCGCTGCAACCATCCAAGACCATAACTTTCACATGATCCTTCAATGTCGTGGAGGAAACTAGAGCATTCAAACTGAGGAGATAATTTGTCGTACACAATCCTCGCAAGTGCTGTTTTACCGACACCACACATTCCGTGTATCCCAATGAAACGTACACCACCAGAGTCGACATCCAACTTTTCTATTATGGCATTTATCTGATGATGATCTTCAATAAAACATTTGGGCAAAGGTTTTCCTCCAAGCTCATGCAAAACATCTTCAACAATCGCTTCAATTAGTTCTCCGTAACTGCAGCAAAACGAGAAATTTTTGTTTTCGTCAATGACATGAAAGACAAGGGTTTAGATTCCTACCAGAGGTGACCATCTCCGGATCTCTAGGAACCATATGGTTAAATAAGGGTCTGTTTGTTTGCACTTCTTTTTTTTTGTTTTTAAACACTTTTTCTGTTTTTTTGTTCCTGAGAACAAAAAAGGAACAAAAACGCGTTTGGATGCGTTTCTGTTCCCTTTTTGTTCTTTTGTTTTCAAAAATAAAAAAGAAACAGAAATAAGAAACAACAAATTTGTGTTTCTTATTTCTGAAACATATTTGAGGAACAAAAAAAGGAACAAAATCGTGATCCTTTTCTATTTCTTGCTCCCTTCGAACACCGCCTCTCCTCTTGCGACGAGCGTCTCCTCCCCGCGAGCGTCTCCACCATCGTCTTCTCCGGCGCCGACAGCCGCCTCTGTCTCGAGACCATCCGGCTTCTCCACCGTCGTCCTCTCCGGCGCCGACAACCGCCGCTGCTCCTTCACCGAGGTAAACTCGCTCACCGCTCCTCCTTCACCGTGTAAACTCGCTCACCGCTCCTCCTTCACCGATTGTCTTCACTTCGGCGAGAGCCACCCCTCGCAGATCTGGGTGATGGCTGGCGGAGCTCGAGCCGCTCGAGCTCCGACCAGCCATCGCCAGCATCTAGGGCACCGTTGCTCGCCGTTTGCGGCGGCGGCTCGTGCCGCTCGCTCGAGATCGGGCGAGCATGCTCGCCCCGATCTGCGAGCAACGGTGCCCTAGATCGAAAGTTTGGTTGCGCGAGCCCCGCTCCGCTCGCTCGTTGCGGAAGCGGAGCGGGGCTCGCTTGCTTGCCCGCACGAGCGAGCGGGCGGTCGCCGCTGCGCTCGCTCGCGGCTCGCTCGAGCGTGAGCAGCAGCGAGCGGGCGCTCGCTTGCTTCTCTCGCTCAAGCGAGTAGAGCAGCGAGCCCCGCTCGAGCCGCAAGCGAGCGGAGCGAGCGTCCGCTCGCTCGGCGTGAGCAGCAGCAGCGAGCGTTGCTCGCTCGCTGCTGCTTGTTCATCCACCGAAGTTGCGAGATTCAACCGAGGTAAGCAAAACGAAAATCCTTTTAATAGCATCCGATGAGGCGAGGGCTTCTGGTGTCGAAATACACTCTCGACAACGAAAGTTCGGGGCCGGATGCATTGCAATCTGAAATGATTTTTGAACTTGGATGGGCTTTGTTCTGCAATTTCGTATCTCGACCTCTTTGCGCATATGCCTGAAAATGAGTTTGTATATGTGCTTTTTGGTGCTTGATGCCTTCATGAGAGTTGAAGATAGTTCGATTAGCTTTCCAACGAGCTATAGCATGTCCCGATCCGAGATCATTAGCTACCTGAAATCCTTTTCGAAAGTTAAGAAGGGATTCTGGAAAACTGATACATAACAGTTTACTTTTATACATTGACTCGGCCTTGTCTGTTTTCCGATTCTCTACTGAATTTGGTGCTTGAAATTCCTGGATTGGTGCTTCATGAAAGTTGCTTGAACTATCCTTGGCTACAACATACAGATTTTTTTAGAATTTCTGGAGTTGATATGATTAGAAAAATGTTCATTAAATCGTCCTTTTGTCCCGGCCGTGGCTTGGTTGTTGTTTGTCTTGGATGAACTGTTAAACATGCTCTTTTAGTCTCGAGATGTCTGTGAAAGTCATAGTATATTCCATGGACTTTTCAATAATATAAGGATTGCATCAATTGACCTTTGTGCTCCCTATCAATTGCATACTTGAAACTATGCTGCAATCTGTCAATGTTGCTGAAATATTGATCGCTAGAACAACGGGTTCAGCTTACTTTTTTTTGTGTGTGAGTTTCTCTGTATGGATTTTGATTAAGATGTTTGATCCTAACACTCAGACCTAAAATTAGCTGCTTTGTTCCTCTTTTCGGGTCTATCCTATACATACCGTTAATGTGAACTGAGAGTATTTCCATGTGATTGAGTTTCTACTGATATGCTTTGGAGCTGGTCCCTTCTGTGTAAATCACTTGAAATGAACTGGTAGATGATGTTATTAGGACTTAATGTCTTCTAGATAATTGTAATAGGCATCTCAAGCTTTAAAATGACATATTGCATGCCTGAATCGACCATCATTTGCCATGTTTAACATTTTTTTTTCTAATCCATTCTGAAATCTAGAATTTGCCTTGGTCAGAAATGCATATTCTGTTTTTGGGTGGGCCTGATTGTCTCCGCCACTTTCCTACGACCTTTTGAGCATAGATTTTGAGGGTGATAATATAAAAAAAAAAAAAAAAAGTAAATCACGTGTGGGATGGTCTTGCTCTATTGTTCTCTTTTTTAGCAAAGATCTCTTGTTTGATAATTGATATTAGATATCCACCATCAAACCAATTTCCAACATTAATCACTTTGCCCAAAAGAGCTTATTTGTGTTCTATCGATCCAAACTCTGTGTGTTTTTGTTTGTAAAGACGTCCGAGTTATGTTGTTCTTTAGTATCGATATTTCTTTGCTTGCTGTTCATATGTCTTGGTGTGTGGAATTGTTTAGCTGTGTCATTGATGTGCTGTTTGCGGTTCATGTGTGCATTTGCTGTGTTAACTGATGTCGAAGATGTACATAATATTAGTCCTCAACATTTATGTTGACTGAATTGTCCTTGTGTCATGCGCATGCGATGTCTTGAAAATTGAATTATTGGAGGTAAAGTATACTGTTAACAGTATCCTTAATAATAATCACATCGGTTTACGCTCCCCTCATACTCATTATAAAAGAATATATATTGTCTGCTGTAGGAGGAGGACAAGGATAAACTCTTTGAGGCCAAACTTCAACAGATTGAGGTGTGTATGTTGGATGCATGCATGATCGCTGCTTCCACATTTATTTGGTGTCATTTTCTTTTGACACCATGTGATGCTTGATTGTGCATAATTTTAGAGAGCTGGCGTGGATTCAATGGTTCCATCGTCCCGCTAACTTCGATTTGTGGCTCAATGCAGGAAGCAGAATCAGCAATGTTGAAGCAATATCAAAGCCTGAGATTTCATGACTTTGTGTTTCCGACTTTTGTAATTTTGTTTTAAGTACTCACTTATCAAATTCAATGTGATGAAGTTGAACAATGAACTCTATTACTTCATTATTGTGATGTTATGTATGAAAGGGTCTATGTAGAGATCTATAAGATATTCTTCTTTTAGCTAGCTTTTATTGTACAAATTTTACTTCCGAAATTTTGTTCCAAGTATAACATGATCATGTTCAGAATATTTGTCTTCACCCACAATGAACAAAATTAAATTGATGAGCATTTCATTAAAGTGATAATGCAATACCAAGTTTATACTTTATTTAAAGAAAAGGCACGTGACAAAAATTTGGTACAAAGTTTATTTATAAAATTTTCTTCAAAGTAGGCACTTATAACCATGTTCAGAATGTTTGACTTTACTCACCATGAACAAAATTAAATTGATGAGCATTTTATGATGATGAGAATTCAAAACCAAGTTTACATTTTATTAAAAAGAAGAACAATTGGGAAAATTTTGGTACAAACTTAAAAAAATTCTTCCAAGTAAGCAAATATGATCATGTTTAGAATGTTTGTTTTCACTTACTATGAATATAATTAAATTGATGAGCATTTCATGAGAATGATTATTTAATACCAAGTTTACATTTTATTAAAAAAAACACTTGAAAAACAAATTGGAACAGAAATTTTGTGCAGTTATCAAACGTATTTCTGTTCTTTTTCTATTCCAGAAACAGAAAATTTATACAGTTACCAAACATGTTTCTGTTCTTTTTTTATTTCAGAAACAGAAATTTTATACAGTTACCAAACGCGTTTTTTTGTTCAAAAATTGTTCCCCGGAACAGAAACACTTTTTTCTATTTCTGTTTCTGGAACAATTTTTAAACAAAACGTTACCAAACGCACCTTAAGTCAACCACTTCAGTTACTATGGATGGAAATTAAGCATTATAATCATTTGATACGTACGTTGGAATTTCATGGAATGTCGCTTAATTTTATGCATTGGAAATGCTTTAGATAATGCATTAGCCGATTGATGTGAACGGATGCAGTAACATTCACAGAACTTAAGAAGGTAATATTTTTCCATAATGCTTGGATCGACAAACTAACATGCAGTGACATAAAATCCAAAGTGCTTGTATTTTGAGCTAAATTTATAGGATCGTGTTGATATAGGAGGTGAATCCTGAGATAAAACAAAAATAAATTCGGCGTATCGAACAAAATTGAAAGAAGCACAGCAGATATTCTTGATAGGTAAAACTGTTTTATAAATTTTTTTTGGTAAAGGTAAGAAATATATAGATTTAGCAGAAACTTACAAGGAAGGGGGGGAAACCAGGCACCAACAGATTAGACACTCAAGGCGACCAAGGTCAAAAGAGAGTGAAGGGGTGCCATGGATCCAAAGAGCAGCAAAGAAAACCAAACAAGGACATCTAAACAACAAAGACTAAACTAGACCGAAAGACCCTCCATCAATCAAAGATAGACGGACTCAAGTCCCAGCTACGTTGACTTGTTTTATAAATTTCTAAGTGAACAATCTTAATTTTTGGCCAAAAAAAAAAAATGGACAGGTTTTATTTGGTAAGTACTCACTAGACCTCTCAGAATATTGTATAGAAGAACCTAATTATTGATTTTTTTTTTTTTTTTTTTGTACCAAAAAATTCAAAAAATCATTTAATAAACAAAAATTAGCTAATTAGCTGATATGAAGTTAAGGTCTTTACTAGCATAATAGTTTTTGGACCACTGTGAGAGTAACAATATGTTGTGAATCACAACTTCTTCAAAGAGTGACTCTATAACAATTTATAATTATTTGTTATTTATTTTTTTGTAACCCAAAACACGTTGTTAATCTCACAGTGGATTAAGGACAATCACTTAATCATTTCTCTAAAGCCAAATAAATATTCATCCTTGAATTATGCACCTGTTAAATGATTTTCTTAGAAATATCCTTCCTTGAATGATGAAATTGGATAAATCTCCCTTCTTTTCGGGGCAAAATCAGAATTCAGGAAAAAATCTAACGTAATAGTCCCTCACATAAAAGGTGTTAAATGACCTATATGATTTTGGAACAAATTCGAAAGGTTGGCTGATTTTCTGGTAAGTTTAAAAGGTTAGAATAAAATTGAAACTCGTCAAACAAGCAATAAATTGGAAACTTAAAATGCCCAAAGGAGGTAAAACATTACCTCCAGTATCTCATATATGGTTCTAAACTTCAATGAACTCCTTCCCATCTTGTAACAATTCAAATCAATTTACTAGAATAATTTAAGTCACACATTTTCTTCCGTTATCGAAAGGCTCTTCGTTCCTTTCGCGTGCCATTTTTTTTTTCTGTTCTTTTGTAGTATCCTAAACAATGATGCAAGATTCGGAGCGGAAAGAATTATAGTGAAGGAACGATGGGGTGGTGAAAGCGACGCCATCGTTCGGAAGAGGAAGAGAAAATAAAGATGCTGATTTGGAAGTGAAATGAATTCTGCCGGGCCCACTGATTTGGTTCCTTGCGGAGGTGTGAAGAAAGCAGGGGAGAAAGTCACATTACTTCTCTTATTTCCAAGTATACCCTCAAAAGTATTATAAAATGAAAAATTTGTGAATGATAATATAGTAATTAATCAATGAAATAAAATACATTTACAATATAAAAATATATTTTCTTCACCTTAACTTTCTTCACACACCTAAAAAACTCTACCAAACATGGTGCAAGAATGTACTTGAGTGTACTTGAGAATTTTTGTGCAAATGTTGGCATTGCAGTGATTTTGAAATTCGATTGTGGTACAGTTCAATTGATTGACTTATTGCCTCATAATTTAGAAGGTAAACTGCAATTAGTCAAAATCGAAGCATTACCTCTTCGTTTTCAGGTCGAAGCTGTGCATATCCGCGACTTTTGCGACTTTCCTTAGAGCAGTTTCCCATTCGTCCACTTCGTTGCCAAATTCCCTCCTGTGCTGATTTAGGGCACATTTGTACAAATCGCTGTTAAGCTGAACATCATCAACGTCCACATCATAGAAAATGGGCAAAATTCTTTTCTCCACATATGAGTTCGTCGCGCATTTTACCATGTGGGCTAGTTCACGGAGACACCTCCAACTAGAAGCATAGTTCTTAGATAAGAAGGGTATGTAGATACGCGAGTCTTCGAGTGCTAGCAGAAGCTCTTTGCCAATTTCATCACCAGAGCTCAAATCATCATCGTCCCTAAAAACGGGAATTTGCTTATGAACCAAGTTTTTATAAAGGAAATCGACAATGCCATAAGGAGTGTCCGGTCCACTTAAACCCAGGAATACCCGGCACTTAGGTACAATGCGGGAAAGCCAGCTCGATCTCAAGTGGTACAACAATCTCTCCAGGACAATGCAACGATGATTGTCCAACTTCAAGCTTTCTAAGTCCTCAATGCCCTTGATCGCCCTTATTTTTGGACAAGCTTCTAGCTCAATGTGTTGTAGCTTACCTAACTTAGATAAGTTGGGTAAACTTGCTATCCGATCACAATGGGAAATACGGAAGTCCATCAAGGATTCCAGATCCGACAAATCATTAATCTCAATCAGACTTTTCAATCTGTTCAAATCCAATCGCTGTAGATTCAAGTGTGATAGACCGGGTATTTCCATGAGCAATTTGCAGTTGCTCACTTTCAATTCCCTCAAATGTATTAGGTCTTCAGAGATGGAGAAGTGTGACAATGGATATCCAATGACAACCAGAATTGACAAATTTTTTAAGTTGGAATAAGGTGGCAATAGACTAATGCCCCTGCATTTCAAGACTACCAAACCATATGGAAGCGGAAAGATGAATTGCTTTTCTGGTGATTCGTTCTTCCAAGTTGGGACAGGTTCCACTTTTGAAACGGTTAATCTAGATAATTCCAGATAATCTAAATTGATGAGGCTTGATAGGTCAGGGATAAATGGGAAGTGATGTGCTTGCATGTGGAGGTGTGTCAAACTTGGGGGAAGATCTGGTACTTCTGGAAGGTGACTTGAACTCATTTCAAGAGTTTGGAGACGAGAGAGACAACCTAGCACTGTAGGGAATCTAGACACATGAGTATATGATAAGTCCAATATCCTTAAATGGGAAAGCTTCTTAATTTCTTCCAGGTTTTCATCTGTCAGATCTGAACATCTCCTGGCATGTAACTCTTCAAGTTTCTCCATCCCTCCTATAGCATGAGGAAATTTTCTTACTTTTGTATAACTTACCTTGATCACTTTTAGTTTCTTTAACTTTCCAATGGAATCAGGTAGTTCGACTATTCCTGATCTTGATATATCCAACTCGACCAACATTAAATCTCCAACAGAGGGCGGAAGCTCCTTTATCCCCACACATCCACATAAAGATAAGCGTTCAAGTTTCACCAACCCTCCAATAGAGCTTGGAAGCCTGATGATTCCAGGGTGCTCATCTAGTACTAAACTTAACAATGATTTTAGATTGCCAAACATCTCTGGAAGATTCAAGGGTTGAAAATTTCGCGGCATGGTAATCTCTGTCAAAGCTTGTAGTGATCCAACTTCTGTAGGCAACTCCCCAAGAGACTTGCATCCCATGATATTCATCGTTTCTAGGAGTTTCAACTTATCAATGGAGCTGTCAATGGTGGTTAAATTGACACACTGAGCAAGAATTAACTTCTCCAAAGACGTAAAGTTAGAGAATTCGGGCGTTGTTTTTAACCGCATGCAACCTGTCAAATCTAGAATCTTCAATTTATTCATCTGCAGAATAAAGTGGAAGTAAAAACATTAATGAGAAACATCAGCATAAATGGTAGTATGATTAGTAAGCTAATTATCCATAAGTCATTATGGATAATTGGGGTGGTTTTTATATTGCAATTTTGTTTGGGATGTAACAAATAACGGGAAAAGTACCAAAATAGTCCTAAACCTTTTGTATTGATACCAATTCAGTCCTAAACTTTTCAATTGGACCAATTTAGTCCTAAACCTTTTCACATTGGTACAAATTCAGTCCATCCGGCTAATTTAAGCCGGAAATTGCTGATTTGGCCGCCGGCAGTCTTACGTGGCGCCACGTGGAAATTTTTTATGATTTTTTATAATTTTTTCAGATTTTTTTAATTTTTTTTAAATTTTTTTCTCTTTTATTTTTATTTTTATTTTTCTTTTCTCCTTACCCTTGGCCGGCGAGGTCGCCGCCGACCATCGCCGCCACACGGCTGGTGGGCGAGGCCCCGCGCCCTCGCCGGCCACGGGCGAGGCCGCCACGCCCTCGCCGGCCACAGGGCGAGGGCGTCGGCCCCCGCCCGGATCCAAGCGAGGGCCGAAACCCTCGCCCGTTGGCCGGCGAGGCGCGGCAGCCCTCGCTCGTGGCGGGCGAGGGCACGGCGGCCCTCGCCCGCATCCGAGCGAGGGCATGTACGCGCTCAGCGCTTCTCCTCGCAGAATCTCTCTCCGTCGCTCGCCGCCGAAGACTCGCCCCGACGAGGGCCCTCGCTCGGATCTGGGCGAAGGCCGCCGTGCCCTCGCCCGCCACGAGCGAGGGCTGCCGCGCCTCGCCCGTGGCCGACGAGGGCTTAGAGGCCCTCGCCGGCCAACGGGCGAGGGTTTCGGCCCGCCCGGATCCGGGCGGGGGCCGACGCCGCCCGTGGCCGAGGGCGTGGCGGCCTCGCCGGTGGCCGGCGAGGGCGCGGGGCCCTCGCCCGACCAGCCCGTGGCCGGCGATGGTCGGCCGGCCGGCCGGCGACCTCACCGGCCAAGGGTAAGGAGAAAATAATTTTTTTTTTAAAAAGAGAAAAAAAAAAGGAAAAAATAATTTAAAAAATCTAAAAAAATTATAAAAAATCATAAAATTTGTCTATGTGGCGCCACGTAAGATCGCCAACGGCCACATCAGCAATTTCCGACTTAAATTAGCCGGATGGACTGAATTGGTACCGATGTGAAAAGGTTTAGGACTAAATTGGTCCAATTGAAAAGTTTAGGACTGAATTGGTACCAATACAAAAGGTTTAGGACTGTTTTGGTACTTTTCCCAACAAATAACCCTCATACTTTAAGTTGTTTTGAAGGTAATCTCCAACCATATTTCCTTTTCAAGGGAGTTAGGCCCCGGTTAGGAGTCAAATTCATGCCACGGGGAAAATACTAAGAACCATCCCACCTCTTATATCACTACACATCCTTTATTTCCAAAACCCGCCGTTTGCATCTTAGAGAAGAAAACATAACCTTGCTATGAAAACACAAAAGACTCTAATTCCCAGATAACCCTCTGCATTGGTCACCAGCATACCACCTCCGACCACAATCTTCAACATTCACCGACCCCTCTTGTGTCTCCAACTCAACTCTCTCTCTCCCTCTCTATGTCTGAGTGACGTTTTCAAACATAATTGATGCGAAGTAAAGTTGATATATGGGACCACCAAGGCAAACGGCGGGGTGACGACGGATCTAGGTGGTGTTGGGGGCGTGTGGGTGAGGGGCACCTATTCGATCCCAACGGAAGGCCAAAAGTAAGAGAAAGTAGTGCTGACAACCAGCAAGACGAGAAAAAAAAAATTGATATATGAGCATCCACTTCTATTTTAAACATTTTATGAAGAAGGGTTTGCGAGAGGCAACTAATGGCATCTGTTTGGGGGAGAGAGTGTCTTCATTTCCTTTACAAAGAATAAGGGATCCGAGTAGTGGTTCCATTGATAGGGGGAAAAAAGGCAGAGGATTCAAATGTCAAATCGAGCAAAGTTGATTTCACACCATTTTTTTAGCTCAAAAACTGACTTAAAGGTAAATGTTAGATATGGACAAGGAGCTCCATCATATTTGTTCTCAACCCCGAACTGAACTATAGATTTTTATGAGATCTGATTCAATTCAATGTAAAGCTTGAGCCTTCGCTCATTGACTAAGGTAAAATAGAAAAGTAAAAGTGATGGTATTTTCATTTATTTATAGTTCATTTACGAAATTATCTGCATAATATGGACAATCGGCTATTAAATTAGGCTAGTGGTCTGCTTGAATCGAGTATTATGAAACTCAAGCTCACTTTGATTCAAATCAACTTAGCTATTTCAAATAAACTTGTGCTCATTTACACGGTTTCAAGTTAAATGTTACCTATTGCAAACTCAATTGCGTTGGAATTAACCACATGAAGCATTTTTTGATGTGGGCATAATGCGTTTTACTTTGATATTAAAAAAAAAAAAGGATTTACTTATGCAAAATATATTCTACACTCAGATGAAATGAGGAGTGCATCCAACCATTATGTTGTGATGATACAAAGAAGTAAAATTTATATCTTGTTTCTATCATCCCCAAATGAGGTAATGACTAGAAAGAAGTATATAGAGTAAGGCATATCATACCTTCATTTGGCTCCATCCACCCCAGCCATCTTCAATATCACTATTTGAAAGGTCAAGCACGACCAAATTACTGAAGTGAAAGTTATTTGCATGGAAAGTCATTTGTTGTGTTTGCCAGGAAAGCCATCTTAGTTTCGAAGGATGATTCTCAAAGTTGCCACAAAAATCAGACTCTTTCACCCGAAGGAACCTTAGACTCGGTAAAGCAACTAGCTCTTCGGGCGTAAAATTGTGGCTGCAGCCATTGGAAGTCAGGCTTAGTGCTTCTACATCTTGATTTCCCTGCCGATAGAGACACAAAATTATTGAGTGTGTAGAACTTTAAACTCTCGAAAAACTATACAGAAAGGAAGCATATGAGCGCTAGTAAACAATTTCTCTAACAAGGAACCTACCCTGGCACACACCTTCTCCACCAAGTTGACTTAATATGTTTTGCTCACAAAACTAAGAGAAAATTTCAGCTCCGTTTGAAGATATCTCATAAATTATTTCTCCCTTTCTCATTTTCTACTTTTCAAGAAATATAATTACCGTATCAATTCCAATCTTCATAGTTTTTTAAATTTTTTGTGTAATTATGTTTGGAAGTAATTTAAAATATCTTCATACAGCTAGTTTTCTCCTGACTTTGCTCGGATAACACGTGAATTGGCCCTCTGTTTTTTCAGAATTTCTTAAAACTATTGTCTATTAATCTAAAAAACAGAGCTAACTATTAGGCAATTTATCCGGTCTCTCTCCACCACTATAAAAGACATTCTGACCCAAATATCTGAGAGAGAGCTACCTTACAATAAGACAAATGGGAAGTTAAACAGAGCTACTTGTAAAGTAAACGAAAAAATTCAACAAATTTCTCTTTCCAAACATATATTATGTGACGTTGTGACATACTCGGTCATTTTACCTCTTTTCTCTTCAATAGTTCTACAACATCCTCTTGAATCCAGACCCTACTATATTTGCGAGGATTATCTTTGCAAGGATATTCTTCGAGGATGATGTACCTTCCCAAATCTCGAATTTGGTCATGCATCCAAAACTTATTATCATCTCCAATTTTTATCAAGGACTGTTCAAGGAGAACATCAATTGCAAGGTCAGGATAGTATCCACAGTTATCCCACATGATAATTGGATTTGTTTGGTCCTCATTGGCAAAAAAGCAAGCAATATCCAAAAATACTTCTTTATACACATTGTCCAATCCATCATAACTTATCATTAACGCATCTCGGACATCTTTAAGGGGGCATCGATCTAACTTCTTCAATGTCTGTTCCCATATCTTTTTTTTATTACCTCCTCTGACAAATAGAAATGAACCTAGCACCTCGACAGCCAAAGGAAGCCTAGCCACTTTACAAACCATATCTTTTGAAATAGCAGCATAACCTTCTATAGGAGAGTCACTTCTAAAAGCACGCCTACAAAACAACTTTAGTGCTTGATGGAATTTCATCTCATCAATTTCATAACCCACAACTTCTTTGGTTTGATTTAGGACCTCTGTATTGGATGATTCACCTTGAGTCTTCATGATACTCTTGTTCCTAGTTGTGATAATGATCCTACTACCAGAACCAAACCAATCAGATTTTCCAGCTAGCTTTTCGAGTTGCTCTTCCTTGTCTAGATCATCAAGAATAAGGAGGACTTTTTTAGTTTTACATACCGCCTCTATCCTATACATCCCATCTCCAATGCCTTTAATTTGGCGAACCTCCATAGAACTACCAACACTTGATAATAACTTTCCCTGTAAGGTCACAAGACCATCATCACCATGTTCTGATGATCTTCGAACGTCATTTAGGAAACTGACACTTTCAAAGTGAGAAGACAATTTCTTGAACACAACCTTTGCTAGTGTTGTTTTACCAATACCACCCGTTCCATATATCCAAAGGAAATGTACGCCATCAGATTTAAGATCCAACTTTTCTATTATTTTTTTTATCTGAAGATCATCTTCCACCAAATGCGGAGGCACATACACACGTTTGCCGTTAAGCTTACGCAAAACCTCTTCAACAATCAATTTAATTTGTTCTCCGTGGCTGCAGCAAGGCACGATGAAATTGTTTCCGTGAAAGGCAAGAAAATGGAAAGTATAATTAATGTCTTCCGGCTTGGGCACCACGCAGTTAAATGAGTAAATCATAAGTTATAATCAGTTGATATGTACGTGGAATTTGATGGACTTATGTCACTTACAGTTTACCGAATTTGAGACGTTTTAACAATGCATGAGCCGATATGAAGGAGATATTCTTGATGGAATAAACGGAATAAGATTCATAAAACTGGAAAAGGTAATTTTGTTTTACAAATGCTGGAATCGACTAATTATAATCATGCTGTGACATAAAATTCAAAAAGGATTGAGCTATATTTACACGGTTCTTGCTATAGAGGTTGAATCCTTCGATAAAACAAATATAAATCCGTGCAAGATGTTTTAGTCAAATACATGCAAGAAGAGGGCATAAGTTTCCTCCAGATATGACTTGGGGTTGAATGAGTCGACCATTTCAATTACCAGATATGGAAATTAAACGTTACAGTCAGTTCTTATGTACTTTGAAATTTAAATCCCAGGGAAAATCACTCAACTTGAAGAACAAAATACGCCTAGGCACATCGAATTAGTTTCAGGTAATAGTTTCACGAAGATGGAGAACCGGACTAACATCCACAATGCGCAGGTTCAATACCCGTCATATATATATATATATATATATATGGCAGAGGTATTTCCAATATGGAGGCGCTTCCAACACGGATTTTTTTTTTTAATTGCCGAAGATAACCTCCCTAATAATATCCTCCAAACTTTTTTTAATTGTCGAAGATATCCCTCTTCATAAATATACCACCACTTCAATTATCAAGTTATCCCACTCCTAACCATCTTTCCCCATAAACGTTTTTCACTTGACACTCTGCCCCCTCTCCACATTTTTCACTTGACTGCACAAACTATCAACACAGAAAATTGGAAAGATTACATACAATTCTAAACTACTAGAAAAATAAGTTATAATTTATTTGATTCCAAGCATTATCATTTTTGTTTTCAGATCGTTGAAACGGTTTTCCATGTAAACATTCTCGAAAATGAAAAAAAAAATTAAAAATGTACATATCTGATTCAATTCAATTTCCATTCACTATATCTAAATAATAAAATAAAAAAAAAATTATAGAAAGATTAAAATGATATAAATTATTTTAATAAAACTAAGTTATTGTGACGTTGGAGTATATACTTCTTGTTACTCAATCTGTTTAATAATTTAAAAACTAGATAAAAGTCTAACCTCTTTAAGGTTTTAGCTCTCTCCTTTTTCCAAAACAAATAAACTTAATCCCATTTGTTCTCTTTTTTCCGGATAAATAGCCTTATCCCTCTTCGTTCTCAAAACATATCTTTTGAATTCATGTGGCCTTTCCCAAGATCATAAAAAATTTGCAAGGACCAACAACACGCGTGCGCAATCTATTAATCTTCTAGAACTTGCAACGGATCTTATTTAATAATTAATTTGCTCTCAGGCATGATGGGGTTCTTTTTACATGGGTGGACATGGTGAGCAGTTAAAATGAGACAAATGAGCAATGAGTGGTTTATATGCTCTCGAGCATCATCAGCTTTAAAATGGTGAGATCCCAAGTATTTCTATTTAGCCCAAATAAAATAAATCAATATACAATTCCAATACGATTACAAAATAAAATTAACTGCAACACGATCATAACCATATATCTAAGCTATCTTATTTCTTGTTTGTCTATTTATTACTTAATATAGATACGTGAAAATTGAAAACATTTGAATAAGAATCTAACTTCGTCAAAAAATTTAAATCTGTTTTCATATATATATTTTAATTACACTTATCATAAACTTACTTTTTCCATAGAGACATATTTAAATAGAAAATAATATATCTATCATTACATAAATAAAAATTTGGGTAAAAATACAAACTAAAGAAGTATATAATTAAGTTTTTCTTATAAAACATCATACCTAACTCAAGCAACTTAATTTATAATTTATGTATACCACTTTGTCAACTAAATAATTTCTATTTAATCAACCTTATTTAGTTTCAATAATAAAAAAATCAATAAATAAAGTGATATGACTGATTTTAAATGGAATTGCTTATAGTAATTCAGTTTTACAAGTTTTGTTAGTGTGCTTATTGTAATTACACATGAAGATTAAAAATCCTACTTATATTCTTACTCTAAACATTAATTCACATTTTAAATCTTTAGATCCATACTTAACCTTGTGTGCTAGATTTTCAGTTAATTTTAGTATGAGGTTATTATAAATATATATATTTTACTAACGATAAATATACTAAATTGATATAAGATTATGTAAAACTTGAAACGTCAAAATGTAATTGTCAGAACCCTTTTATGAAAACTTTTGAAGAAGTGATAAAAACAATAATAAACCACTAAAAGTAATTAAAGATAAAGTTGGCATGTCTTTGCCAAGACGAGTTCATATGTAATTTCAATTTTGGGCTCTCGGTCCTTATTTGTTAACGAATATAGTGACGGAAGATAGATGACTAGATTGCTGATTTGGAAAATGTAACTTTCTAGTTCTTAGAAATGTCGTTTAGCCATATCTCACTTGATGGCCAAAATGTCTCTTTTCGAGTTATACATAGATAAGTTATACATGGTATGTTTATTTAAACAAATGCTTTTTCACAGCATTCACATTGAGTTATGTTTTGCTATCGCCGCACATTAGTGTAGCGTGTATGTCTTGGTATTTTTAGGCCTTTACTATAAAAAATTATTAATATCTGCAAATTACATGTAATCAAAGGGTACTGCGAGGACAAAATTAAATCCGATTGGCTTCTTCCATTAAGGATTCATTATACAAGTGAAAATTTGATTTTTACTTTTTTACCGAGTGAGTCTTTTACTTTTCAGCCAAACAGATTTAAAATGTTAACCACACCCTTTCCCTTTCTATCAATTCATAAATGTAAACGAAACATTCACCATCATGATATTATTGGAAGCGTCGCAAGAAATTGGTAACTTCATCAACAATATTATATAAATCAAAGAGTTCCTACTTGACCTTAGTTACTTTTTTTTTTTCTATAATATTCTCAATTAGTTATTTCATAATTATTCTATCCATCGACAAATGCCTTAATGAACCGTTCTATTTTATTTGTGAAGTTTTTCAATTTTAAATTTTGAATCTTTTCTAATCTTACAAACAAATTTACTAAGAAATGTTCAGATCTTGAAATAATTTTCTCTTTCCTTAGATAGGCGTTCAATTTCTTCATATCCTATCAATAAATTAATAATTCTACTATTTCGTAATAGAATATTTTGTAAAAATCTTTTAAACGTTCATTTTTTGCATAGATGCGCCGTCCATATGTACTCTTTTTAGAAAAAGTCATGTCTCGGTGTAATTTTTAATATTGCATTTTTCCTAATGAATCAACCATTTAACACGAGTTTGTAATTGTAAAAAAGTTTGTGATTGCCGTAGGAGGGGACAAATACATAAAATTGCATGGTTTCTACTATACTTATTGTGAAAAAAATGATTAAGAAAAAAATTTTATTACGCAAAAATAACGATCAAGTAAAAAGTTGGTCTATTTTTCGGGTCATATTGGGATAACGGGACATGAACTGAAAAATGCCCTGTCGGGCTGTTTGTTGTGCTTTAAAAAAATTAGCTATATTTTATTTTCTAGTGAGGGTTTTGAACAATTATGCTAATGTGAAGGATGTTGGATCTAGCTTTCATTAAATTGTAATGCAAATCTTAAATATATGCCCAATGAAATGTAAATATGGTGTTTATCTGCCATAAGAAGTCGTGGAATTTTACCGTTTTTCTTTAAGTACCCGTCCCATCATACGCCCAACCTTTTCAAGGGCTCTTTCCCACTGCTCCAATTCTTCGGGCTTAAAGTATCCCTTGTCCTTGTGCTTGAGTATGTCGCTCTTGTACAAATCAGTTCTGAGCTTCACATCATTAGGCTCCACGTCATAGAAAATAGGGATGATCTCTCTCTTCTCATCTGGTTTTGAATGACGCTCTACCATGTGGGCAACCTCACGGAGACACCATGGACGAGAGGCAAAATTCTGAGAGAAGATAGGTATGTAGATCTGAGACTCATCAACTGCCTTCAAAACTTCTTGGATTTCTTTACCATTTTCGAGTTCTTCACTGTCAAGGAAAACGCGGATTCCAGCACCTTTCATTCCCTCGTAAAGATGATCAGTGAAGGTTCGACGTGTGTCGTCTCCGCAAAAACTCAAAAACACATCATACTGGTACGCTGGCGTAGTTTCCATTTTCAGGATTGCCTCCGAGCTCCTCTTCCGCTTCGTTTGGTCAGTCGTGTCAGAGCCCTGCCAATAATTATGAGACTTCAACCTAATGAGACTTGGAAATAGGACAAAATGAATTAAACATTTATGTGTGCAAGTTTCTCTCTCGTGCCTCGTCTTCTATCAAAGATTTGTAAATACTCGACAGTTATTTTAATTTTCCAGTCAAGTAGATTAGGTACTCGCAATCCGCATTAATGTGATGGCTCGATGTAGCTCAACACCTAATTGTAACAAGATTTAATGAAAGTGATCAACTATCGCTTCTCGAGGAGAGTTTATTTTTGGATATGCGATTGCGCCCAATAGAAAGAAAACATCAAGAATGCGGGGAGATTGAAGGTGAATTTCTGAGATAGAGAGGAGCCACTGGAAAAGATGATATAGGGGAACGAAGTCAAAGCTCCACCGGACACCCAGTTGGTGGTCAGATCATTGAGGTTTGAAAGAACTACTAAAATTGATATGTATGGAATTTGTCGCATTACACTACAAATTTTTATATAAATGAACTGTTAGCATTTCCATGAGTTTGTTTTTCACCGTTGGATCCACATTAGTCAAGGTGTTCTCAATAACACATATCTTGACAACCTCAGATCTTGATTGTTATTTACAACTACATGTCTTGTCGAAATGCCATTAATTACTTCGTTGAGATTCTGGGATCTGGCAATAGGCTGTGGTGATATCTTTTCAATTTCAATGGGAAGAAAGAACCTTCAAACGTGAAACTGAACGTGGTCCAGGAGCAATCTTTCGTTTTTCGTGCATTATCTGTCAACAATAGCTCGAACAGAAGTCGAATTAGAGCACTTACCAGTCCTCCAACTTGAGGATGATGATTAGAGCCTGACTTCCACCCAATCCCCTCTGTGGGCCGATCCTCTCAGCTGTATTCACCCACAGAATAGAACCACGCTTCAGTAAAAAGAGCTAATCGGACGATTCAGTGAAGCAAGATCGACTATAACTTCTCAAGGTGAAAACAAGAAGGGCAAAGACAACGCAGGGAGGTTGAAGGCGACTTTCTGGAAACGACGGAAGTCACCAAAAAACAGATCATGGAGCTGCACAGAGACTGAGAAGAGTCAACAATGCGGGGCAAGGGCAAAGACCCCCTGGTGGAAAATTTAAAGCCCAATATCGCCAAGTCACGTGAGACGCACGTGGTCCAATACTTAGCATAATTAAACAACGGGTAGTTGAAGAATAAAAAAGGAAAAATCTCACAAACAATAAAAATTAGGGAAAGGGGAAAAATTGAAATTTCGAAAGAGATTTAACAGAATATTGCATTCTTTTAACGGGGCTAGAGGGACATTGGCTAGATTTGTCTAGAATTAAAGGTACGTCTTTTTTCTACCCGTAAGTAAATAGTAAATGGGTCAGTTTTTTCTTCTTCCGACCTATTCATGCTTTTCATCGTGACTTGGCCACAAAAGAATTACAAGAGCGAGAGATGTGCCTAACCTGCATGGGTTTCATTCCCATTTGTTTTGTTTTTTATGCTTCCGTCTGTCCTCCTCCCAGAGCCGAAAGTCAAACTTGCCCTCACCTTTCGGAAGTAACAGTAAAACAAACGTGTTAGGTTCGGCGTGGATTTTTGAATATTGTGGATCCGACGGTTGAAAAACAAACGTCTAGAGATGCATAAAAGCAAATGGGAATGGAACAAAAGCAGGTTAGGCACAGCTCTACCTCCTAGCTTAGTGATCACCCGGGGGAGGTGTGAGGCTCGTGGTGGGAAACATACTCAAGTTTGGATGCTGAACCTTCATATATTTTTTATTACATGATGCAATTAGCAATGATTAGTATTTAAATAAGGGCTCTTAGCCAAGTCTATAGACGCTGCATGTTCGGCTGTCCAATAGCATCACCTAACTTTCTTATTGCTGATGAGGAGTCCATCCTAGTTTCCTTTCGATTCCTTGAAATTTCCAATCGAATAAGGTGAGTCCCATATTTTTAATCATTGTAAAAATTATCCATGTCAGCATTGTTCATCTACCTGGCTTATTTGATGTCCATTTCAGCGATTTCCTATCCGAATTGGCCAAAATAACTAAATTGACAAATTGTTAAAAGATTTGGGATTAAATCAATCAAATTGAAAAGTTTAGAATTGAATTACATCTGTATAATAGGTTTATCTCTTTTTTTGGTCATTTTCCCATTTGGCTTTCGTTGCACATTAGCCTAGCGTGTATTTCTCGGTGACTTTAGGCCTTTGCAACAAACAGATTTACTAGTATCTGCAAGATATATACAATCAAATTGTATTGCAAGGAGAAAACTAATGTAGCCTAGTTCTTACATTACGTAAAAACCATATAAGCACAAAGAAAAAGTAAACTCGTAGAGGTTTCTAGCAAGACTATTGCTTCGTTGTTTATGCCAACAAATATTTCTAGTCATTTACGCCAAGACTATTTTCTTAATTGCTACTTTGTACAAAAAATTTCTAAATAAATGCATTTCTTCCTTATTTTGATAAGGGTTGTCTATTAAGAATAATACTTTCTACCACCGCCTGCGGTGGCCCAGTTGGATAAGGCTCCCATGACCCTTTGCGTAGAGGGGAGGAGTTCGAATCCCGCTGGCCGCACGGGATCTTAAGCGTGACGTCGGGGTGGTGGGTCCTCCGCTAGCGTCACCCCGGGTTTGCCCCGCCGGCTGCCGGCTGTACGGGGGTTCCCGGGTCACCAAAAAAAAAAAAAAAAGAATAATACTTTCTTGATTTGTAATTAAAACCCACTATGACTGGATCATGATAGGGGTAATTGGTTTAGGGTGGGTTCATTACCACCCTATAATGGGTAATTAGAAAAAATAGGGTCGACTCCCATCCCATGGAACCGGGAACCGACTCTGTCCACCCTAGCATTGGACTAGACTATACTAGCCAATTTTGGTTCGATTCTCGAATTGTCCTGAGAATTGACGATGTTATTTTCTCTTTTCTTTTTTTGAAGTTTTTCGCTATAAATACTCTCTTAATTTTTTTTTAAAGATTTTTGCCATAAAAAAATAATTTGGGTTGGTTCTGCCCATTCAGTCCAGTCCAATCCAATTGGTACAATTCTTCCCTACCAGACTAGTTATTCCTAGTTTCAAAAATTTGGAAGTGGAAATCGAACCAATTTTTGCCGGAACTATCTAGAATTGGCCGACTTGATTCAGTTCTCAGGTTAGAACAAGACTGATGCACACCCCTAGATTACGTGCCACACATGTGGTTCAACACTAATATAATCAAGCAAAAGGTAATTGAAGATTAAAAAAAAAAAAATCCCACAAACAATTAAAAAAGAAAGGGGCAAAATTTAAATTTCAAGAGAAATTTAACAGAATATTCCATGTTAGAGGAACATTTGCTAAATGTCTCAAATGTGGAAGTGCAAGCCTTTTTTGTAACCTATAAGTAAATGGTAAATGGTTTGTTTTGTTTTTCTCCTGACCAATTCATGTTTTTCATTGTGACTCGGCCAAAAAGTACAAGAGCTAGAGACAGTGAAAATAGCAGGTTTCTCTTTGCAACAAAGAATCACCTTAAGTTATGTGATAGGATATTTGATAGTGTTTGTTTTCAATGTTACAATCTGAAACTTTCACATTATATAAATATCGACACGATAGTTAGATATAATTTTTTTATCACTTTTAATATCTGAAAAAAAAATACTTTAGTTTCCCGTGAGAAAGTGAAAATTTTAATTTATACTTTTTAAAGCCAAAATAAACGAGATCATGTGAGTTTTTAACTGTTTAGCTAGAAATCCCTTTCAATCAGCTTAAAATTGTAGACGAAACATTCATCCTCGTGATATTATTGGAAGTGTCAAAATGAAATTGGTAACTTCATCTATATTACAAATCAAGGAGGTCCTATTTGATCATAATACATTTTATTTCCCTAAAACATTTTTATTAGTTATTTCATGAATATTCTATCACTGAATCCCTAGATTACTAATTCTATATAATGATTCGAGTCTTTGATTTAAAATCTTTTCTATCTTATAAACAATTTTACTAAAAGGAAAGAGTTATAATGTCCGTTTGTGCCCATTTGTTGTGCATTTTCAAGTAGTTGTACTACTGGCCTTCTCCGCTATGACCAACATATGTTCTGAACTAAAACTTTTGCAGTACCTTCACCGGTCCAACTTTCAATCTGAAACATCATTGAAAAATTCCACAAAAGCTCATGCGCTGTGTTACCTTCACAAGATAGAATGATAATTGTGTAAAGTCAAACAAATGATAAATACGATGAACCTTTACCCATTATGTAACAATTTAAATCAATTTTCCAGAGTAATTTTAATCGAACTTTTTCTCCCTTTATACAAATCTTCTTCGTTTCACTGTTTGGAAAGCAAGATTCAAAGCGGAAAGGATCATAGTGGTAGGAATGATGGGGGTAGCAAGTGCAAAAACCATTGATTGGAAGAGGTAGAGAAAAAGCAGATGCTGATTTGGAAGTGATCAGAGTTCCGCTGGGCCCACTAATTCTGAGAAAGAGAGGGACGACTGTGAGTTTGAGAAAATAAACGGAACGAAAAAAGACGCGGCATTTAAGATGCAAACCACTAGGGAAAGAGGATAATTGTATTAATTGGGCATTTGGCTATTTGAAAAAAATGTCTTAAGGTTTGTCGCACTACACTATAAATTGCATTTTTTAAATATCTCCCAGTAAGTTTCTGTGAAGGAGAGGACCTGCAAAATAACAAAGAGCAGGTTAGCTAGTAAGGCATGCAAACCGCTAAAGTCGGAAAGCTCAACTGACCCATTAGCTGGTGGCGGACACCGCAGAATAATTCCTGCTCTCATTCTCTGTTGAAGACTCCGAACTGGCTTCGTAAATTTAAAGCCGAAACGGTTTTATTTCTCTTGAAAAAAAGCAAATATGGCGTTCAGAGTTCTACTCAGTTAAAGACAGGCCACTAAGCGGGATGGAAGGTTGATGGTTGCAGATTCTTCTTCACAGAAGTCTCTCAATTTTAAGGCTAATGGTAGATCATCTTCTCTACCAAAGACACGAAGCTCATCTCAGCAATCTATAGTACTTGCACACTCGCTCACGCTAATTCTGCCATAACCTGTTGAAGTCAAACTTTAACTTCCTCCAGAAATTGGTTTCTAACCTTAAAGAATTTGAATGAATATATTACAACTAAATCTGCACCTGTTTCAAACTCCACAAGAAGTTGCTCTTGAACCACGCCAACGACTTAAATCTCTGTGAAGTTATATGCAGCTACAAGCTAGTATAGATAGAAGCTGCTTCAGTTAGATTTGGACTAAGACAAAGAAGCAAGTTCCCTTGAATTTACGAAGAGGAGAGAGTGGGGTACTTGTCTTGATTTGACCTAAGTGAGCGAGAGAAAAGCTCTTGTGAGGGTGCTGTGCCTGTAAGAATGAGTGAATTGGATGAGTGTGCCTCGTGAGTTACACGTATGAGAAACAAGAGAGATGGTCTGAGGGTTATTTGTTCTCTTGAGAAATAAAATCGAACTTCTTTTGCTTTTGTGCCCATCAATGCGACGCCCACAAAGCAGTACTAGAACATTTTCGTTCAACAAGTGATATCACGACCAAACAGTTGAGACCGTTGTGTTTCAAGACTTGCGTATAAAGCTACCCAAGTTTTTGTAACATGAAAATTAATTTGGAGTAAATGTGACATGGATGTGCCGGCTTGTAATTTTTTTATGACACAAAAATTAATATGGGGTAAATGTAGCACAGATATGCCCTTTCTTTTTTAGTAATTTTTCAATTATATGGAAAGTTTATGTTGAGTCCCCTCCCCGAAAAAAAGTAGAGATTAAAACAAATAGCGATCATGGAAAAGACGAAGCTTAGATGACTATCGTATAAATTGGTGGGGATCATTTCGTCCATCTTTTTGTACAACCTTGAAATCTGATTACATACATCCCCATTGACCGGAGAAATGCGAATTGATTTTCATTTCATAAATATTTTAAATTTGTATATCCATAATTTATTCACTACAAATAAATTTTTATCTTAAAAATGTAAGAGTTTTCTAATGTGGACTAAATTAATTGATATTGTAATTTACTGTTTTTACGGTTACCGTAAAACAGGGTTGGTCTAAAGTGAGATAGAAGGTTTCTTAATTAGTTTAATATGGGCTGGCTAGTGTGAGCCGAGTTGAGCCTGGCCCGTAATGAGGGGGACTGGCTAGAAACTCTATAAATAGTGCTCAAGTCTCTCCTCTAACCTTAATTCTCACCTGTATCCTCATCTAAGGGGCGTTTACCTAACACTACACGTGAGGGGGGCCGCCTCATTGAGCCAGTGATATGGAGGGCAATAGAGGAGAAGGACTTGATGCGTGGATCCCCTTTATATGTGGGTAATCCCTTTATCTTTCTACTCAATTATATATGTTCTTATTCTAGTTATGGAGATCTTGGTGTTGCGCAATTTGCGTCCAACATGTGGTATAAGAGCCTCCATAACCTTAGAACTTGAATGCAATTGATTTTGCCATAATTTGTACGGATTAGCCCTAATTAGTATGGATTTTGCCCTAAGTTGTGATTTTCGAGACTTTTTGTTCAATAAAAATTAAATTAAATCACAAATTTGAATTGGGGGAGACGAGACGAGCAAGAGGGTCGGCGGCGTGTCGCCGGGGGATGCCGCACGCGCCCCCACATGCGGCCACGCACCGCCTGGGCGTCGAACGCGCGCCATGCGTGAGCTCCACGCACCGCGCACTCAGGCGGCGCGTGTGGGCGCGTGGAGCTTCCATTCAGCGCGTGGCTGGCGGCGTTGGACTCGTATGGTGATTTTCTATCTCGTGGTATATTTATTTTATATGTTTGATGGTTTTATTGATGTGAAATTGCATATAAAACCCTAAATACGTGTATTTTAAATGAATTTTTGCGTATTTTTCCTTGTATTTTTCTATGATTTTGGAAATACAAGTGTTGGGTTATAGGTATATTATCACATAATCATTATAAATGTGTGATTCATCAATAAAAATCAAACTTTATTGTGAATTGAAGCTGGCTTAATGAGATACAACCATTATGAAATAATAATTGAGCTATGTATTGAGCTGATGGGAAACAGTAAAGGTTATGAAACTTTTGTTGCTCATGCATACTCCTTGACACGCTGGTAATCTTTGAATGATGGATGTCTTAAGAACTCGTGACCAAACTGATTGTACTGATTTACATATCTGCTGTATGTGGGTAATGCATGTCGATTAAGTTACTGCATATTGTACATGAATTCATCTGGTCACTTGTTAATGTCTATCAAGTTGAATATTTTTATGGTTAAAGAGTATGATAATATTTATGCAGAGCAATAGTATCTACTGCTATAGTTTAGATATTTAGTTCTGTGGTTTGACTCAATTTATAGGCCACTGGTTGAAGTAATGATATTTGTTACCTAAAATTGATTAATAAATCAGTTGTTGGCCTTTGAGTCATTTTTGCCTTATTAACTCATGAGTGATAATGGATCAGCTGTTAAGCTTGTCGATATGGTGTACCATGTATTACTATTGATGTTAATTTATGAGAGATATTTTAGATTAGCATTCTTTTTATATTGTTATTGTTGACACCTAAATTTTGGCGACCCATTTAGACATTTAAAAATTAGGGGTTAATTTTATCCTTGAAAAAATAAAATCACATGGCATATAGTTTAGGAACATTTTTGTTTATTTTATTGGACCGATGGCGAGTGCAAAATTTTTCACATATTCCGTTCAGATTCTTCACACATTTAGGCAATATACACCAAAGGATGTATTTTCAAGCAAAAAGGAAAATTTTGAATGGGATATTTGATAAATACAAAAGGTAATATTGCGCGGGGTGCAACGATATAATTCAGTGGTATTTTGCATGAGCAAAATTAGAAAGTAAAATATACCACAAAGATCTAATTTTTTGGCTTATAAAAGGGACCGCGTATGGACAAAGTTGTGGAGGCCACACATATCAAATACACGGCCGTTGAGAGAACAACGTGAGTAAGGGCGAGACTTGGATTGAAAGAGAGAATTTCTTTTTACGTCTTTGGGTCAACAGATCAACAGAGGGGTGGGGGTTTCCTCTGACGAGGTGCATAGAGTGAGCACGTGAAAGAAGGAAAAACTAAAAAAGGTGAGTTTGTCTTCTTCCAGTGAGGGCCTTCAAGCGTGAAGTTCGGCGCTTGCAATTTTGACGCCCGCGGTTGCCGATCCCTTGTTGCTCCACTGTGAGTCCAGGCTGCTGATCCCCCAACTACGCAACGACGGGCGGCACCCATACCAACCAACGGCCTCGTGACAATCACACCGAGAAGCTGCTGCTTCGGCTGTTGCGAATTTAGGAGCCCCAGAAATTCACAAGCCTGGCCGCACGCAACTCGTGATTCCTCGCCTTGAAGCCCAGCAGTCCCTTCGGCGTGCTGCAGTGTTCTTCATTCTAGACTCAACAAAATTCCCTCCGCTACAGTACTGAATCAACACCACATCATCTCTACAGCAACTTCTCCATGCAAACCCAGTCTTCTTCGCTGCCGTGGCTGGTGTTGTTGTGGGTCGATAATCCTCAATTGGCCGTGAATCAGCCTTTGGTTAAGCTTGATTTTGCAAATCTTCTCAGAGTACCCAACAGAGACGTCCACACGACAAACCCGAAGGGAGAAAAATCCGCGGAAGAAAAATTCTGGCATAAACATTCCTAGTAAAAGAGGGTTTCTAAAGCGGTCCCGAAGCTTCCTTGTTGATCATCAAGACGTGAGCAGCCACGTCTCAGTCCTATTGACAAAGTCAAACCACCGAGCATCACCCACGCCGCCTCCCGTTGCGGCACCAAAGCTGCTGTCCGGGCGTGCCACAAGCTCGACGCTCTAAGTCCCAACAATTCCAAGCGAGGCTTCTGTCCAGCAAGCGACCCTCAGCGAAGTCCAATATTACTCGACGAGGCCAAGACTTCGTACCACCAACTGCTGTCCCGAGCCGCGGGTCCCTACGTGATCTCTCTAATCATCCGTGGACCGCCATCGTTGATACCGCCGAGAAGCTGATCGCCAAGTCATCCGTTGAGCGGATTCCATTCGATTCAAATTTGGCAATATTATTTGCGGAATTAGGTAATTATCTTATTTAAATTTGATTTGGATATTTTATTGCCTAATTCATGTTTTTTTATATCTTACGTGCATATTTGAATTATCGGCGTATTCTTAATTATGATTTATTGCCTAATTCGCAACCGCATACGGACTTTTTTATTTCATCTATAAAGCTTTAGATGGAATAATTAATCACGCGGGAGTAAAATTGATATCTTGATCTTTAAGGCTTAAGATCAATTTATCGATTTTATTAGCGAAATAATTAAGTTGGATTAGATATCGTTTTGAAATTCGAGTGATGGATAGTATCTTTGGTGATTGCGAACGATTTGGTGTTTTATCTTTTAATTGCTTTATTTATCTCGAAAACACAAAAATTGCATATTTCATTTTAAGTTTAGATTGATTTAGATAGATTGCATCTTAGGTTAGAGATTGCTAAGTTAAGATAATATCTTGGTTTAAATTAGGGTTTTAGCCTAACCTAATCCTTAATATAAGTTTGATAGAATCTTAATCTAGCTAGATAATTTTCACATTTTCCTAATTTCGAATTTCATTAAAAATACAAAAAAAAATGTCATAGGTTAAATTAGTTTTATTTTCTAGGATAGATTGCATTCTTTTAGGAAAAAAAAAAAGAAAGAAAAGAAAAATGTCACATGCACATCATTAGGATTAGATTCATTGAAATGCATGTCATGTGCTAGTTGTTGCTAGGTCAATTCAATTAGAAATTACATGTCATTAGAGTTAGGTTATTTAGTTAATATTGCATCGCATATTGCATAATTTTCATTAAATAAGTGAAAACAAAAAAAGAGAAATGGCGTGTTAATTAGAAACCATATCCAAGGTTGTTGATGTGGATTTTGAATTAACATTGCAGATGCTTTCGTTGATACGAGGTAAGTCCTGCATTTTATATTTGTTTTCTTGGGTGTTAAATTGATGGATTGCGCACCCGCATGAACGCCTCACATGTTAGAGAATTAGATCTAAAATTAATTCAAGCTGCTTGCTAAACATTTTTCAAAATAAAAGAGAAAGGTACCGAAAGGGCGTTAGAGAAATCTAGCGTAATCAAGTCCCCGAACTCATAAATCTCTGGTTCGTAGAAGTAAAGTAAATCTCCCATTACTTTACTTGGGTTTCTAATCGACCCACCAAAAATAGATTAGTAGCGACTCCTAATTAAAAAAATTTGCATGTTAAGAACTTGAACCGAAAGTCGCGAATTGGTATGGGCTTGGGAGAGCTCGAGTTAAGTTTAGGCTTAACAATCCATTAGCCAAACCCTAGGTGGTTCACACCCGAAAAATTGGTCGCGACAGTTATGGTAATATGTAATTGGGGTGCATAAGAGATGTTTTATTCTCTGTTATGAGAAGTTTCTTGTGTTACTGTGATCAATGATCTCATTGGAATCTGTCTTTAAGGTTCGTTGTATATATATTTATATATATATGTATAATTAATTTTTATTAATAAATAAAGCAATGTAATAAGCATGATATGTGATTTTGGTGATATGCTGCCCCTATTACTAAAGTTAAAATCACATGTATATGGTATATGTGAGGAGTAAAGTTTTATATCCCTAGTATGAGAGAATTTCAATGATTCAATTGAGTAGTGACCGCCAAAGTGGCACGCTTGATTGGGTTTGAGAAATTTCGGTCTCGTATGATGATTGGGATGTCTCCTGGTCTAATGCGTAGTCACACTCCCAAAGGAGGTGATTGTGTATTAGTTCATGGAGGGATACATGATAGTGTGGTGGAAGAGTGACTGATTCTAGTGATTCATATGCCCAAATGTGATGAATTCACGAAGAATTGGAATATATTCTTATAACCGCTATCATGTGGGAAGTGTACAACTGCATGTCATGTATTCTGCCCAAAGATGATTATATGATTATGCGTGTAACTCTCTGGATGTGTACTTGTACGTCAAGTTACACAGTACTCACATGATGCTAATTATATATATTGCTTGGTTTTCAGTTACCTTTTCTGTAATTAATAACTCAAATATTATTGAGGTTTTTACTTCTTCAAATTTTAAGTTGTGGACATATGATTTGTTGCTTGAGAAAAAAACAATTGAATTTTGCTTACTGTTCATAAAGCGTTCCATTCTAGAACACTTGAAAAGAGGTTTACCTACGGACTGCACTACTATAAGATGATGGAAGCCTTACTTGCTTGAAATTATGTCTTGTCTGATATTGAAATTAGGATACATCTGCAAAGATTGTGTTTAAGTCCTAATGATATATACATCTCGTATATGATTAAAAGGTTGTCAGGTTTAACAGTGGTCATGAGTATTTTGGCAAGTATGACAATGCAAAATAGCTTAAAGGGTCATTTGTCAAAATACTTGGTAGATTCTGGGGTGGTAATTTAATTACTATACTTGAAAATCTTGATAAAAAGATTTGGTCGAAAGGCATAAATGCACCATATTGAACATGGTGATGAGTATGATTAGTAAGACTAATTTATCTGGTCTTTTGTGGGTTGATATTATGAAAGCAACTTTTTCATATACAAAAAGTATCTCTTATCAACATTGTTTCATAAACTTCTTTTGAGTTATAGACTGGACATAAATTACTTGAATCATATGAAATTTAGAGGTGTTATGCAAAAGTGAGGTTATCTAATCAAATATTAAGTGCATTGGAATTTAGATCCACTCGAAATTATTTTGTATCTTACCTAGATTGTTCAAAAGGGTATTGATTTTATGACCCTAAAGAAGGTATAAGAATTATGGAATCACATACTTTAAAGTTTTTAAAGATTGACGTAATTGTAGAGGATAGCTGCTTTCAGACTATTAAAGATAATAGTATGATGGAGGTTACTATGTTTTTGTCTTTACCTATACAGATAATTATGGAATCTCCTATACCATAAATTAAACTTGTTGAGGTTGAAGGTACTATTCTTGAGATATTTATGATGAATTTTTTTTTTTAAACCTCTCAAGTATAGAATGAAGTGGTGGCAACTTTATTAAGGAGATTTATTAGGGAAAGACGATTAGTTATTCCATCATACTATATAGTCTATTTGTGAGAGCATGATTACAATATCCACTACATGGTTATTTTAGCAACTTATATAAATGTCGTTTCTTGTTCTCAATTAAGTATGTGATTAAATGACATAAAAAAAATAATAATTTTTTCACTCTGAAAGATGGGTGGATTGTTTATAGTGAAGAAATAATTATTTCTTTAAATATTCTTTCAGAGTGAACGTGGCATTAATAATTTATTTTGATATAAAGTTACGCCAAATAGATACAAAATCTATATTGTGCAATTGGATAATTTTGCAGCAGATTCAAGTAAACTTGTGTGTAGACTGAAAAATTCTAATTCATGGTCTTAAGCAAGTTTCCAGACAATATTATTAAAGTTTCATAGTGTTGTTATTTTGTTCAATTATGAACAAAGTAATTCAATATACTGCAAGATTAGTGGGAGGAAATTTATTTTTTCTCATACTTTATGTACATAATATTTTGCTTACAAGTTGTGACCTTGAGACATCTTATATCCTTTGTATTGAGATCTGTAAGGATTGTTTTTGCGATATTATATTAGATTTTCTCGGAGGACATTTGTTGATTGTATGTTGGAAATATTCAATATACATTATTGCAAGTTAGGAATTGCTTTTGTTGTTAAGGGTGATGGACTAAATTTATCACATTGTCCTTATTTAAATATTGAGAAAATCTAATTAAATGGTGTACCTTGTGTCAGTGCACTTAAAAGTATAATGTATGCTCGAATTTGCACTAGACTAAATGTTATCATTGTGATGAGACTTCTAAGCAGATATCAGTCAAATCCAGGACATGATCACTGGGTTGCTGTCAAGAAGGTTTTAAGGTACTTAAAGAAGACAAGAGATTATATGCTAATTTACAGATATGTTCAATTCTTGCAGTGAGTAAGGTATTCATATGTTAATTTTGCTAGCTGTTAGGATGATATAATATCAATAACAAGATACATATTTATGTTAGCAGTAAGTGCAGTAAATAAAGTTTTATGTCATCTTCTACTATGTATGCAGTGTTAGTAACATTTTTTAGGCTGTTACTTGGACTTTTAGGCTCCAAAACCTCATGAAGGAGTTGATCGTTTTAACTTTATGGATAGATCCATACGGTTGTATTGAGATAACAAATTTGTAGTATTATTTATTTACTACAGAGGTCTTAATGGGTCTAAATATATGATGGTTAAAATTTTTAATGAAAAGCAAACGGTACAGAAATGTGACGTTTTAATATAATATATTTTCACAGATGATATGATTGCAGATCTACTAACTAAAAGCCTACGCTCGTGTGTATTTGAGTAACATATCATTAACATGGGCCTAGGAGCATCATGAGATGCTGTTGTTTAGTGGGAGCTATTTTGGCTTTACTCTGATAAAGGTTTCATCTGTGTTCGTTACACTTTGTAACGGTTTGATATGTATCAACTTCTGCATTCAATAAAATATTTTTGAATGTATTGTTATTATGTTGAATACATATTGATAAAGTCTCAAGGGATTGTATAAACCTTGAGTGAAGGCTAGGGGTATCCGGTTATTAGCCTTGTGCATATGTCTTTTGATACATAAAAAAAGGTTAACCATAAGGATAAGACATATGTGGGTTCATTGGAACCATAAAGCATTCTCTAGTGGCACAAGTTTTTTATGACACCTAAGGTAAGAGAATGGTGACTGACAAATGGGATCTCTCTATAAGAGATGTTATCCATTTGACACACTACCATATTGAATCTATATCAATAAAGTTGAGAACATTCGTGACCATGGAAGGCTCTGTGTGTATACATGTAGTTACCGCAATGATTCGGTGTTTAAGATTTTATAGGATAGGATTGACTATTAAGAATTATCTATTGACCAAATGTGTGCACATACAGTACGATTTCAATTAATATAGTCCAAGTGGGAGAATGTAAAAGTTTTTCTAATGTGGACTAAATTAATTGATATTGTAATTTACTGTTTTTACGGTTACCGTAAAACATGGTTGGTCTAAGGTGAGATAGAAAGTTTCTTAATTAGCTTAATATGGGCTGGCTAGTGTGGGCCGAGTTGAGCCTAGCCCGTAATGAGGAGGACTGGCTGGAAACTCTATAAATAGTGCTCAAGTCTCTCCTCTAATCCTAATTCTCACTTGTATCCTCATCTAAGGGGCGTTTACCTAACGCTACAGAACTAGTGATATGGAGGGCAATAGAGGAGAAGGACTTGATGCGTGGATCCCCTTTATATGTGGGTAATCCATTTTTCTGCTTCCGTTTTATGTTCGATGAATCCAAGTGCGTTAATCTTTCTACTCAATTATATATGTTCTTGTTCTAGTTATGGAGATTTTGGGGTTGCGCAATTTGCGTCCAACAAAAAAAAATCTCAAATTAATACATCCTACTCAAATTCTGTCATCTACGTCAAATCTCAAAATGCTAATCAATGATAGATTTAGAGTAAGTATGTCCCGGGCTCAGTTGAGATTTGTTATAAGACGATGATTAACTTGATATAAGTATATTATTGGTAGATGTTTATAATTTTTTATTAAATTAAATTGTATAAAAACAAAGTGCTGCTAAGAGTTTTACTCGGTTAAAAACACCCCATTGAGAAAAGAGGAAAGAGAAAGGAGACTCATGGTTGCAGATCCTTTTCTACATAAACCTCTCCACTAAGCAATCAATATAACCTTAGATTACATCGTTCCCAATCACGCCATCTATATAAAAAAAAATTATGAGTCACTAATTTTATTTTAGCTCCAATTTCCATGAGCCATAACGTGACAGAATATTGCATTTATTTCGGACTACACTTTTGCAATACCTTTTATTTTCTGTTACGGAAACAATTGAACCAAGAACTTCACAACTCCTTTAATTTATGTTATTATAGCTCAATAACGTAGAGTGCACCCAGGAATAACTTTCAATCTCAAACTTAATTAAAAAAAATCCACAGGATCTCGTGCACTCTGTTAAGTTAATAAGAAAAAATGACAATCGTGCAATATCAAACAAACAAAAAATTGAAAATTTAATAAAAACTCCGGCGGCGACCAACCAGAAGAAGGAGGAAGGAGGAGGAAGAAGGAAAAAGAAAGAAAGAAAAAGAAAAAAATAATAAAAAAATTGAAAAAAATAAAATGTTATTGAAAAATTATCCACGTTAGCGTCGGCCAGTGTCCATGTCAATGCCGGTTAGCCAAAATTGATTGAATAGACTGAATTGACACAATTGTAAAAGGTTTAAGGCTGAATTGGCCAAATTGCAAAAAAAATTAAAATTGAAATGGCACAATTGCATTAAGTTTATGACTTTTTTGGTAATTTTTCCCAAATTGTGAGAAAGAGCAGAATGACAGGAGTAAATGAAAATAAATTTGAGGAACGCTAAGATACAAACCACTAAGGGAAAAAGGGAACAATATTAATTATTAATTAGGTAGTTGGGCATTTTGGAGGAGTGTCTAAAATTTTTCGCACTCCACTATAAAATGGATTACTAGTGAATAGTTAAGCTAACCACTATAAGTCAAAAAACTTCACTAGGGTTTAAAAGAAATGTTAGCATCCCTAAAAGTATCTTTTTGACCATTGAAGGAGGTGCATTCAAATTTGCCGGAGTTCCTTTTTAACCGATTGCTTAGGTGCTGTTTGCTTTATAGAAAATCATTCACTTTCGTTCTCACTTTCTTTTGAAAACACCAAACTGGTTTCACAAATTTAAAGCTGACTGGTTTAGTTCTTTCAAAAACAAATAAAAATGCCGTTCAGAGTTTTATTCAATTGAAAACACCTCGTTGATGGGGAAATGAATGGCTGCAAATCATCTTCTCTAATGAAAACACGTAGCTCTTCTCCACAGCTTTTCAAAATCTCACACTACAATCTGTATCTGCACACTCACTCACCATCTCTGTGCTCTATATTACCTTTTGATAAAGTCAAACTTTAACTTTTTCTAGAAGTTGGTCTCTAACGTTCAAAGAATTTAAGTGATTATTTTACAACTAAATGTGCACTTGTTTCAAACTCCACAATAAGTTGTTCTTGAACATCCTCAACAAGCAAGAGTTTGAAACAAGTGAACTCTCTTGAACATTCTCAACAAGTTTTCGACCCAAAAAAAAAAAAAAAAAAAATCCTCAACAGGTTACCTTTACATGAATTTATGTGTAGCCCCAAATTAGTATAGATAGTCTATTTTCATCAGATTTTGACAAAGCACAAAGAAACGAGTTACCTTGAACTCCCAAAAAAGAAAGAGTGCGGTGCTTGTGTTGATGTGACCTAAGTGAGCAAGAGAAGAGCTCTTACGAGTGCGCCATGCCTATAAGAGAATGAGTGAATCAGATGTGGGTGCAACGCGAGTTTGAGGGGTGAGAAGTAAGGGATATGGTTAGTACTTTGTTCTCTTGAAAAATAAAAGCAAACTTCTTTGCTTTCCTGCCATCAATGCTATACTCAACAAGTATCAAAGCTTTCTCAATTCAAGAAGTGATATCAAAATTAGATGGTATGTCCATATAAAACTACCTACAACATTCAAATGAAACTATTACTCCGTCAAATGAAATATGCATAGTGCATACAGGGAAAAAAGAGCCAAGGGAAAGATACTGAAATCAGTATGCTCTTTGAGTTGTGACTTGTCACTTGCAAGCCATGCTACACAATATAATAACAATTCATTGGTGCAAACACTTTGGACAAGGCAAGATCAACTCAACTGTGAACATAATTAGGAACATTTTGTCAATGCATGCATCACCATACTCATTTGTCTATGCTTTTTGGAATATTTTGCCGTATATATTACCTCATCTATTATATGCAGCCGCTATTTTTCTTTTCACTTTTGCAACTTTCAAGCTACACAAATGAACTTTCATCATTCATGGGCACGTAGCATAGTCTACTGAAAAAATCGATCTAAAATTGGAGCACAACAACGACATGAGGAAAGAAAGCTCGCAAAAGATTAGCTAAAGACTATGAGAAAAACTTTATTACAGAGGAAAATACTCATTGGTTTTTCGATTGATTATTAACTTAAAACATGAACATCAATGGCTTGTTGAGCACGTAAAAAGTAGATAATATAATTAGTAGTGCGATTGTTGACCGGCAAATGTAAACACGTTAGTAGGTCCAAGTCAAAAGAAAGAAACAATCTAGACTCCTCAAAATCAGATCTAGGAGGTGACAAAAAAGAGGAAAAAACAGCAGTGGGTTTGGTAAGTACTATGAATTATTTAGCGCGTTTGTTTGGGAATCTTTCCATGCATTTAGTTGAGAACAACTAAGCATGGATGGTCATGGCTATCAATGTCTGTCGGGCAATAATTTTCTCTTAGGGCCCATTCACAATCATGGTATATTAATTTTGTGATAACTTCACCTTTGAAAATAGGCAAGATAATCTCTCTTGAAATCAACATCAATAGAGGGTCGTCCCGCTTGTCCAAGAAATAGGTGTCTTGCAACCAATTAGGGGCCGCCCCACCTGTCCAACAGATATATTGTTGGCGAGCTAACAAAACTGCATTCCTTATTTCAACATACCAGTGAATGCACAACCCAACCCCACAATTTTCCTCCTATATCTCTGTCTACCCCAAGAGAAGGGAATACCTCCTAAGTATCTTATATCCTGAAAGACCCAAGGTCTAGTTGAAACTAGGATGAAAGCTTTTAAGGACATGTTAGGTCCATCTTTAGCGTGTTTGTTTGGGAATCTTTTCATGCATTTAATTGAGAACAACTAAGCACAGATGGTCAAGACTATCAATGTCTGTCAGGCAATAATTTTCTCATAGGGCCTACTCACAATCATTGTATATTAATTTCATGATAACTTTGTCTTTGAAAATAGGCGAGATAATCTCTATTGAAATCAACATTGATAGGGGGCCGTCTTGGTTGTTCAATAGATATACTGTTGGCAGGTTGACAAAACTGTGTTCTTTATTTTGACGTATCAGTAAATGCACGACCCAACCCCCTAATTTCCCCCCTATATCTTTGTCTTCCCCAAGAGGGGGGAATACCCCCTAAATGTCTTATATCCTGAAAGACTCGCGGTCTAGTTGAATTCAAGATGAAACCATTCAAAGACATGCTTAGGTCCATATTTAGCATGTTTGTTTGGGGATCTTTCCATGCATTTAGTTGAGAACATCTAAGTGCATGGTCATGGCTATCAAGGTCTTTGGGCAATAATTCTCTCTTAAGGCCCATTCACAATCACGGTAGATTAATTTCATGATAACTTCGTCTTTGAAAATAGGTGAGATAATCTTTCTTAAAATTGATATCGATAGGGGGTAGTCTTGCCTATCCAAGAAGCAGGTGTCTTGCAACACCAATTGGGGGCCATCCTGCCTCTCCAACAGATATACTATTGGTGGACTAACAAAACTATATTCATTATTTTAACATACTAGTGAACACATTACCCAACCCCCCAATTTTTCTCATATATCTTTTTCTTCCCCAAGAAGAGGGAATACCCCCTAAGTGTCTTATATCTTGAAAGACTTGGGGTCTAGATAAAATCATAATGAAATCTTTTAAGGACATGGTTAGGTCTATATTTAGCATGTTTGTTTGGGGATCTTTCCATGTATTTAGTTGAGAACAGCTAAGCACGGATGGTCATGGCTATTAATGTTTGTCGGGCAACAATTTTCTCTTGGGGCCTATTATTGGTAACTTTGCCTTTGAAAATAGGTGTCATAATCTCTCTTGAAATCGACATCACGTATGACAAATAGAGATTGCCCCGGACATACTCTTTTGCATACGATTGCTTGGTCAATTGCACAATGTACACCTTCTCACATTTCAATCTCAATAATAGATTTTCACCCTTTATTATCCCGATAAGTTGTTGGCAAATAAATTATAATTACTATAGTTTCCCAAAAAGCATTACGGCTTGATTAATTAAGGCAATTGACTTTGATTTTCACCTTTGCATATTGAAGCTTTATAACTTGTTTGAATGGCACAAGGTTGTTTTGGTATTGTCCAAATATTAGCTAGCATAGTTTGTTGTCCATGTTGATTATTGAAAATAGCTGTTAGATTCCAATTATTACTTGTAGATTTACAAAGAAATTGGCTCTTGAATACTACATATTGGAAGGATGGTTGAGGCGTGATATGTTTCATGGGGCTTAATGACTTTGTCCTTTCGCAATATATTTTTGTGTATAAATCCTTACTTTTATAAACAAAAAATAAGACTCCGCAGTCCAGCCTATTTCTTTAGAAATCTATTTGATAACATCAACTAATTTTTCTATTTCTCAAAATAGAAAAGTAGTAAGGGAGTAGATTTGAAACAGAATTAAGAAGTAGAAAAAATAGCCTTTTGTTTTTAGGAACAATTTCTAGAAATAAGTCATTTTCTTTTCTTTTCTTTTCTTCTTCTTCTTCTTCTTCACCACTCATCGTTGTCGCCACTAGTGCCATCGCCGGTCACCAAAGCACGTTTGGTAACATTTCTGTTTTCAGGAATAATTCCTTTTCAGAAATAATCATTTTCTATTTCTATTCTCTAGAATAATTTTTGAGTAAAAAAACACGTTTAGTAACTATACAAATTTTTTATTTTTGGAATAAAAAAGAATAAGAATGAGTCGATATGACCCACAATTTTTTTTTTTTAACGTAAAATTTCTTTTAATTTTTAATAATATTTTTAGTTTTTCTTTTTTTCCTCTCTTCTTCTTCTTGGTCCAACGACCAATGCAGCAATGGCCGACGGAGGCAGGTAGCAACATGGGGGTGGGGGCAGTAAACGATGAGGAAGAAGAAGAAAAAAATGACATATTTCTAGAAATTATTCCTAAAAACAACAATCTACTTTCTTTTTTTCTATTTTTTATTTTCGTTTCAAATCTATTCTCCGGTTACTTTTCTATTTCGTAAAATAAAAAAATTAGTTGATGTTATCAAATGAATTTTATTTTTTTTAATTTTGGGAAAAAAAAAATAGCCAAGTTACTATGTAGGACCTAAGTAACTCATGGAGATGATTAGTCTAGGCCACACCCGGAGCATCTTTTCCTAAAGAAGGCCATCCAAGGTATTTTATAGTTGTCTGGTTGTGGACCTTTGTCTTTGGAACTTTATGTGCATTTGCAAGGGATGTAAGACTTTTGCGTTACCTTGGACAACTCAATTATGCAAACCAGCTGCTGCAATTGTAAAGTATGGGTTAATTTATTTGTGTTGTCGGGCATTAAATGTAAAGAATTGGTGACATTACACTTTAAATCTTTATATAAATGAGGTCTTAGCATCACCATGAATTTTTTTTTTTTTATTTTTTGACTGTTGAATGAGGTGCGTTCAGATTATTAATAAAGTGCCTTTTTGACTCGGTGCTGTTTGCTTTAAAGAGAATGGTCCCCTTCCTGTTCTTACTCTCTTTTTAAAAGAGGGCATTGATGGGAAAGAGAGCCCAATGATTGCAGCTTCTTTTCTAAAAGAATTCCCTCCTTTTTAAGACTAATAGCAGGTTTTCACTCATGACCCACTTTTAAAGATCCCACATCTTGTGAGCACTTAGATCTTTGTCGAGAAATCACATAGACTTTGGGTAAAAAATACATATAATAACAAAAAGAAAAAGGAAAATAAGGGGGAAAAAAGCAAAGATACAAGAAGAGAAAAAGAGAAGAAGAAAATAGTCTAAGGGTCCAATTGGGTCATGAAGGAAAGGCCCTGATCCAATAAGCCCGGTTCGCTCGGCCCACTAACCCAGGCCCACGAACTCATTCCATTAGCCCAATCAAAGATCAGAACCCATTAAGGCTCGGCCTGCTAACCTTTTGGGATTGTTCAGCCTCTCTTCATTCAGGCGGATTCCACGTTTCTCAGTTCTGTTATGTTCCAACGAACGCACCTCCTCCTTCCTGTTCAGTTCTTCGATTACTGCAATGGCATGGAAGTTAAGTCACCCTCTTCTTCTCTGATTTTCCATGCGCGATTCAATCAGTAATATTGATTTCTCCATGTTCTTGCTTGTGTCACCGGGGCATGCCTCAACGTATCTCCAATTCTAATGATGCTATCTACTCAGGAGCTCAACTCCAGTCTCAGGATCCATATTCCTTCTTTGCCGAGCTTTTTCCCTCGATTATTTTGGAACTTCCTAGATTGTCACCGAAGTGTGGTCTCTTCAGATTGTCAAAGATCTCGTTGAATGGGGCTTTCTCGGTTCTGCTCTGCAAATCCGATCAGAGTGCTCGAAGCACTCACGGCCCGTTCAATTCTCCTTCGCTGGCTTCAATCATCATTGCCAACGCATCCATGGCCTCCTCTGACTGGTTGAACGACCGAATGTGACCGATGATCGCTCCTAGCTAAGGTGAAAGCTCTCTGCTCTGTTTTTAAGTGTTACGTGTATAAAATAGAACCTGAGGGCTTTGTTGTTGCTAGCTTGAAAATTGTTCACGATCGAGACTATACTAATGAGTTAGAATCTAGCTTGATGATCTTTACTGATTGGGTTATGATTCTCACTATCTCATTGTTACGTTGTGTCTTTTGGTTGAATGCTCATTAATTGTTTGGTGAAATGCCCGAGTCACATCAAGTATGAACATGACTTCAAATCTGATTGTGATCATCTGTCTGCTTGATTGATTCTTTGTACTGGTTGCATAGGTTAAGTAAATCTAATTGATAGTCGCTTTTGAGTCCATTCCCGAAGGTCTCAGTCTTGATGCACTTCCAGTGTTCGCAGGCAATGAGTTTGACTTTGTCAAATTAGCTAAAAAAATGTTGATGTGCTGAATTGTAAATACTCGTTGATGGTCGTTGATGCATCCATGAGGCATAAACTCACCATCTGGACTTATACATTGGAGTGCAGATCTCATTTGCTATACATATCTTTTCCTGAGAGGGAATTCCGGATCATGTCTTTTCTGTGAACGAATGTGCTGAGATCCTGTCTTATGTATTTTGCATAAAGTACTTTAGGATGATTGTCAAGAACCGCTTAAGCTTACATGTACTTTAGGAATCATGGTTGACTATGTTAATAAAAGAAGCCTCCTCATTAGTGTATTGACTTTATGCCTTGAAAATCATTTCAATATTCCTCCCTCAGCTTGGTCGGTTCAATATGAGACCAAGGCTGTTTTGGCATTAGTTGTTTGTTATTAAAGCTCTAAGAGCATATACATGAGTATGGATACCCCTGACAATTGATATACATCTATTTCTCGTCAAATAGGATCCTTCTGAACTTGAACCTGCTAGAATTAACTTTGTGGCTTACTGGTCATGACTGTTTTGATGTCAATTTAGTTCCAATTTGGTCTTAATTTGGTTATGCTTGCATGTAATTTTCATACAATGAGTGGGCAACGAGTGGCTGTGAAGAATACATGTCAATTTTGAAAAAATAGGTACATGGCCATGTTTGATTATGCTGGAATGAAATTTGGACTTGCTGGCTTAAATAATTGGAGTACAATTTGGACTTTTTGTGATGCCATTTTTATCATTTGAACATGTATGACGATTTAGGAGAATGTTATGGTGAATTGGTGATAATTTTTAGCAAATTAACCATGATGCTGTGCTTGAAACTTGCTGGATTTTTAGTCATGACTGCTATTCTTGCTTTCGCTACCTCAATTTGATGATGATTTGATGGAAATTGGCTCTCATCTTGATTGCACTGGCTCATCATATGCCTTTGTTAGAAAACATTAAATCGATTACATGCTAGTTTGTTGTAATATTTTATTGTGTCTTGGTCATGAATGCCTTGATCAGTGCTGGATGGTTGTTGGACATGACCGAACATCATTTATTGAACGTGAATTTGGATAAACTTAGCTCAGCTCGACTTTTGAACACAAAAAGAAAATTTAAGAAATGATCAAGGGCTAAAGTACACCGCAATTGCTAAAACTTGATATGGATGTATACTAAGTACCAAAAGTTCCAAAAGGTACATTTAAGTGTTTTTTTTTTTTTTTAAATTGGGATACTTAAGTGCCAACTTCAGTGAAGATAGCCAGAAATCTGATGTGACTTATTTTAAAAATAAATGCAGTCTATATAGCTCACCGGAGTTGTCTACTCAACAATCAAACTGCAAAACGATATCGTTTTGCCCAAAATTTGATTTTTAGTATAAATATTAATTAAATTAAATTAAAAATGGGGGAGGGGGCAGCGTTTGGAGACCCTCACTGTTGCCACGCCCCACCATTACCGAAAAGGTTGACGACGATGGGGTGATGGTCGGCTAGGTCACCGGGCCCCAACAAGTAGGTGGCAACCTTGGCTGACCACCAGGCCCTCGCCTATATCTAGGGCAAGGGCTCACAACCCTCTCCTAGATTCGGTGAGGGTCGCTAGCCCTCACCCAGTTGGGCTAAAGGCTGTTGTTGGCTAGGGTGTGGTTGCTTAGCCTCGCCATAGCTAGTGATGGTCCTTAGCCCCTTTGGGCAATGGCTTGTAGGCCCTCATTGGCAATCGGCTAAGGTTGCTAGCCATTGGCCAAGGCCCAACAACCTCAGTCGACCCTTGCCTCATCGTCGCTAGGCCTTTTCGGCGATGGTGGGGCAATGGCAACAACAAGGGCCATAAAGGCTCTCGCTAATTTGCTCCCCTCCCCTCTTTTTTTTTGTTTATATTTTAATTTAATTAATATTTGTATTAAAAATTATTTTTTGGGACAAAACAATGTTGTTTTGAGACAAGCTACCAACGTTAATGTCATGTGGATAATTTTTTTCAAAAACTAATTGTCACGTTAGCGCCACATGAATAATTTTTTTTTAAATAATTGCCTAGTCAACAAAAAAAGTCGTTAGAAAATGGGATGTTAATATTTTGGCCGGAATTTCTTGCCATTAGCACTTAAGAGTATTTTCTTATTCAATTTTGGCATTTAAGTGCATCTTTTGGAAGTTTTGGTACTTCATTGTTTATCCATGTCAAATTTTGACACTTGGGGTGTCCGGCACTCAATGATTGAGAAAGGCATTTAATTTACATAGCATATACATTAAAATTATTATGAATTGATTTGGTTAGTAATTTTCAAGATCGTGCAACAATGTGAGTTAAACACAGTAAATATAAAAGTTTAAAGAAGAAATACATTACGTTAGAAATGGCGAGGAGCTCCATCAGATTAGTTCTCAACCCCGAAGTGAACTACAGATTTGTATGAGACCTGATTTGATTCAATGCAAAGTTTGAGCCTTCGTTCATTAACCCAGGTAAAAATAGAAGAGTAAAAGTCATGGAATTTATTTTGTTTACAGTTCATTAACATAAATTAGGCTATTAAATTAGCTATTTGAAATAGCTATTAAATTAGGCTAGTGAGCCGCTTGAATAAAGTATTATGAAGCTCAATCTGGCCTTAATTCAAATAATCAATGTAGCTTTTCCAAATAAACTTGTGATCATTTACTTGGTTCAAGTTAAATGTTACCAATCTCAAACTTGATTACAATTGACTTTTATATTACTCAACTCAAACTTTACGTCTTTCAAATCATATTCTGACGCATACTATAGCAAAATGGCACTTAAATTTATTGGAATATACTTTTATTTGACTACACCATTTCCAAAGCCTAAGCAAGTTTCAGAGCTAAAAAACAAAGATTAGAATCCACATGAAGCATTTTTTATGTGGGACATAATTGTGTTTTACTTTGACATAAAAAGACTTAGGATTTACTCATGTAAAATATGATCTACAGAAATGCATCCAACCATTAGGTCAATTGTATGAGGTAATGATACAACAAAGTAAAGTGCATATATATTGCTTCTATCATCACAAATGAGGTAATGACCATCAAGAAGTATATAGAATAAGGCAGGTCAAAAATTCATTTGGCTCCACCCACCCCACCCATCTTCAATATTGCTATCCGAAAGGTCAAGCATGACCAAATTACTAAATGAAAGTTGTTAGAGTGGAAAGTTGTTTTTCATGTTTGCCAAAAAAGCCATCTTAGCTCTGAAAGAAGATTCTCAAAGTCGTCACAAAGATCAAACTCTTTCACTCAAAGGAACCTTAGATTTGGTAGAGCAACAAACTCTTCAGGTGTAAAGTTGCGACTATAGTCACCTGAAGTTAGGCTTAGTGCTTCTACATCTAGATTTCTCTGCTAATAGAGACTCAAGATTATTAGTTCATAAAACTTTAAACTCTTGAAGAGCTATAAAGAAAGGAAGCATATGAGCTGATAAACAATTTCTCCAACAGGGAACCAACCCTAGCACACACCTTCTCCCAAGTTGACTGAATATTTTCATTCATATGATTAACAGAACATTTAAGCTCCATTTGGCTGGGAACTTAGTTACAATTAATGACATTTCGTTATCTAATTTTATTCATTTCAAAATGCTTGTCAAGTAATTTGGATTGATTCTAAATTTATTCATTAACGTGTGAGGTGATTATATAAATGCACAATCATTAAAATAACAATTAGCGAATAAATAAAGAATTAGATAAATTACAAGAAAAAACAAGAATCCAATACTAAAAAATAAGACAAATGACATCTCTAACTAGAAAAGGAAACCATAACCAACATATTTAAAATGCACAATCAAGAGCATTTATCTTAAAAAAATAATATTTAAACCCTATTATAAAACTTTTAAAGCTTATTCAATTTTGAGCACAATTTTTTTATCAGAGATTTTCACACATTTTAAGAAAAAAAACTACTCAAAAATAATTCTCAAAATTTTTCCTAATTTTAGAAAAATATTTTTTTTGGAATTTTTAATTTTTTTGTTAAAAAGAAATTTTGATTTTTTAATCTGGAAATAGGGACCCGGATCGGATATCCGGATCCGGTATCCGGCCCGGGTTGCCAGGCCCTCATACGGACTGGGCCTGATATACTGGGCCGTGAGTCGCGGGCCTAATTTACGGCCCGTATCCAAACTAAGGTCAGGTTTGGGTTGTAAAAGGACATGCTTCAAATGGGCTTACCATTAGGCCATTTTATTTAAAACTTCACAAGCCCACTCTCTTCCTGAAGCAACACCAATCCGTTACTGAAGCCCTCTTTCAGTTAGTCAATCCAAGCCCGGAAACACTAACCTAATTATAATTAGAATTTATAACCACGCCCACCTGCACTAAAAACCATTATGCCCTTATCGCCTTCCACGCTTGCTCCGTCACGTCTTCTCCAGCATGCCTAGAAACCAACGGCGCCCATTAAACCCAGAACAACAAAACGCCAACTATCCTATATTAAATCAAGAATCACTCGATCCTCCAATGACCACCATCGGCTACTGGAGCGTCTTCATGTGCGATTTCCGCTCGACGGTCCCGACTCAGACCAAACCGTGACAGACCCCAACTCCTCCATTAGTCGAAGTGCAAGCAACATGGAGTTGTCCTTGGCCGAGCCGACTCCCAGCCCCCGTAAACGTTACCCCTCCACAACCCTGTCACGGCGCAAAGAAAGGATGCACGAAACGACCTATATTTCCCGAAGAAAATCAAACTCAGGAAAAAGTTTGCGGATCTAGCTGAGGCATTTTCACAAACAGTGATGTGCGACACTGGTAATGGAGTTTCCACCTCGAACGGGACTCAAACCCGCGCTGGGTTCTCGACGGAAGACAAGCAAAGACAGATGACAACAGAGCATAGGACCGACGGGGGCGGAGATCGGGTGAACCAGACGGCCACGAGCTCCGGCCTGGCGCAGTCAAAACAGGACAATAGCAGAGCCGAGGCTTACCTGTTCGGTGCCGAGAGAGGTCGGCGGACGGGTCCGCGCGTGGCCGAAATGTTTGGAGCCCTCACTCTCTCTCAGTCACCCCTTGTTATAAAAAAAGAAAAAAGAAAAAAGAAAAAAAGAAAGCTCTCCTCTCTCCGTTTTTCAAGCCCTCCCCCGAAACCCTTTTGGTTGATTTTCTTTCTCTTCAAAGACCACAGGCGGGCGCACATGGCTTCGCCGCCGCTAGCCTGCCATGGTCGATCGATCCACGACCCTAGGATTGTGCCGCGGCCCGCTCGCTTCGTTCTGCTGATATGCTTCGTATGTCCCATTGCGCGACGTGAGCAAAGAAGAAGACCCATGTGTGGGCCGGCCCGCGTGGGGAAAAGAAAAAGAAAAAGAAAAAAGAAAAGGAGCCGAGCCAAGCTCCATTTTTTAAAATAATAATAATTTGTTCTTTTTTATGGGTAAATTTTAATACTGATAATGCAAATACTTTTAATATATATATGTGACACTGAATTTTGGTAGATTTTGTAATTATTCTACCGCTCATAGCATTGTATCATCCTTTTTTTTCTTTTACAATTGATGTACTTTATAATCACAATGATCACTTTTCGACGTTGTATTAATGTGGTGGACACATGATAGTGATGGGTGAACATGTGTAGCGGCATGGCATCCGAAAAATTAGTCACATTTTCACCATATCAGCATTTTAATGGAAGATTTCCAATTTATGAGAAATCCAGGCAAAATGCATCATTAGATAAAAAAGAAAAAATGGTAAAGTTTCCTGCTCTTAACGAAAGAAATCAAAATTCAATGGCTTGATAGCAAGTACGCTAAAGTTCAGTAAACATCCATAAAATTTGTGGAGAAATTCCTCAAGATATTTGTGCTAGGAAAGCTAGATAACTTTCTAGAAGAGATCCTACGCCCATCTGCATTCTCCCAAAATTTTGTACAAGCTTACAACGTGTATAGACTAGGGGTGAGCATGGTCCAGGTTGGGCTGGTCTGCCCCTTAACCATAGGACCAACTCGCACAGTGCTGGTTTTCAATTTTTGGGATCAAGGATCGACCCTATTGAGCTTGGGACCGAGCATCGGACCCACCCAATGGGTTCGGTCCGGTTCCAAGATCAACCCAGGACTAATCGATAATTTTTTATTTCATTTTGTGTACTCCTTAAAAAAATGATTGAGGACCGAACTAACCCAATGAGTTCAATCCGGTTTTAAGGTTAATCCAAGACCAACCAATAATTTTTTATTTCATTTTTTGTACTTCTTAAAAAAGCAATTGATGACCAAATTGACCGAATGGGTTTTATCCGATTTCAGGGTCAATTCAGGACCAACCAATAACTTTTTATTTCATTTTTTGTACTTCTTAAAAGAGCAACCGAGGACCATATCGACGAAATGGGTTTGATGATGAGCGAAGTCAGTTAATAAAGGCAAGCAGTGAGGGTCAAGTGGGGTGAGTATCGAACAGAATGAGCATCAAATGTCAAGCGGGAAGCAACAAGCAAAGCGAGCATCAAGCGACACAAGTGACCCAAAGCAAGCGAGGCGAGTCGTAGAAAAGTTGTTTCTTTCGATTTTGGCAAATTGAAGACTAAGAGGATAAATAAAATAGAAGAGAACGAATACTAGATAATGATGTCATGAGGAGTTGTTTATGCCTTTTTAGATGCCGTGAGGACTCTTCACAAAAATATTTTCTCCATTCGTAAATTATGACTATTGACGCCGTAATATACATATATATATATATATAGTCAGGGTTGGACTTACCCGGAACTCTCAAGACCGATGACCAACCCGCACAGTGGTGGTCCAAGAATTCTAAGACCAAGGATTGACCCTATCTTCCTGAGAACCGGACTAGGATTAGCAGGGTCGAACTGGTCCAGGGTTGACCCTGGACCAATGCTCACCCCTAGTTGTGACTGCTTTTATATCATTATTTGTCTTGTGATTCATTTTTATAGTTGAGGTCAGGTTTCATTCTTGGATTAAAATAAATGTAAAAACATCGCAAGGACATTTAGGGGATGGGAACTTCAAGATTCATAATTGGGTAAATAAAAGATTGCATGTGACACTTAGTTGACATATAATCAAATTTAGGTACCGAAAGGACACTAGTTAGATAAATAGTGTAATCAAGGCCTTGACCCTAGATCTCTAGTTGTGTAGAAAGTGAGATATATTCTTATAACTCATTTGATTTCCAACCAACTCCAATAGGCTGGTAGTGACTTTTCATATAGAATTCTCATAGAGTTAATCAAATTAAAATGAAAATTGCAGCGTTGCATGAGGTAAGGGATTGAGAGAACTCAAGCTAAGTAAAGACCGTTAGTCCTCGACTCGGTATTAACTCTAAATCTATCATTTCCTCGACACCTATTCGAGAGGGTTGCATTAGTACTTATTTGGGATCTTTTTATTATGCAAATATAGTTTGGGGGTAAAGGAAGCACAAGCATACCAATTTAAGAGTTTTTGTGATAAAAAAAATAGTCTAAATAAATGTGGCATGGGTGTACCATTTAAAAAATTTTGTGGTACAAACCCATGGAAGAAAGATGGATAGGCCATAGAGAGAAGCTCCAGATCTAATAGTAACCAGAGAGAAATTCTGTGGAGATGAAAGACAATTGATGGTCATGGTAATCCATAAATACCATTGGCGAATGATTCAATCCAACATCCTCAAACAGAATAGTCTCCTAATTTCAATTGAGATTTCACCCATCAGGCTTGTATACGAGCCACATAAATTTTTCATTACTGAACAATCCATTCTAATTGTTAACACATGAATTTTGGCTATTAATTGAGGATTTAATTGCATAGAAAATTATGGATTAATCTTTAGTCCTTAAACAAAAATAATTTTCATTTAAATTGCATAGTAGGTAGATATTAGGAGCATTTGTATTAATAGTGATAGAATTTATTAGAAAAATAGAAAAAAAATCAAAATGAAATTTAAAGAAAAGAAAAGAAAAGTTAATTATTTTAAAAAAATTATTAAAAAAAAAAAAAGCAGGGCCGGGTCCTTCTTTTCTTTTCCCTCTTCTTTTTCCGTCTGGGTCGGCCCGCTTTCTCTTTTTCCCGGCCCGACCTTTCTTTTCCTTCCTTTCCTCTTTTTCTTTCCCCTTCCCGCCCGGCCCGCAATGCTCATCTCTTCCCTCTCTTTCCCTCGCACCCTCTGGAGCGCGACGAGGACACTGGTACGATGGGGAACAGTACAACTGCAGGGAGTGTCGCGCGAAGACGTCCGGTCGGGGGTCAGGCCGGCAGGGGTAGCTGGCGTCTCAGGAGGCCATGCGCGGTGGGCAACTTAAAAGGGAGAGAGGAGAGCGAGCCAAGGGGGATTGGGGGAGAAGAGAGAAAGGGGGAGAGAGTGAGAGAGAGAGAGCGAGAAGTAGAGAGCGAAGAGTGAGGCTGTGAGTGAAGGGCCTCCTCCAGTACCCGCCGCGCTTGGACCTCGGCCGCCGAGCCTCGCCTATGCGTGCCTCTCCCCACGGTAGGTTTCTGTTCGTTTCTTTTTCATTTGTTTTGAGTTGCGTTGATTTCCCGAGGATCCCGGTTCGGGGGGCGTGCGGGGCGAGCGGACGTAGTTCGATCTATCGAGCTGGCCCCCATTCGCCGCCGTCGAGCCGGGTAGGGAGCATGCCGACCGCCCTCTGCTTTTCTCCATTTTTGTGCCCTGTTTTGCCTTGCTTTGTTGTCCGGTTCGCGCGAGTCCCGTCCCCGTCTGTTTGTGCTTTGCTATTTTAGATTGTTGCTTGTTGATGGTCGCAAATTTGGGCGCAAGTTTGAGCCTTGTCAGTTTGGTTTTGCTTTCTCTTTCAGCGAGTGTGCTTTAAATGCTCGATAGTCGATATAATGCCTCAGTTAGTGTTGTTGTGAAAATGAGACCGAGGTTTGGTTTGTTTCTGTGAAAGCATATCAAGGATCTGTCTAAAATATTTTCATCGACTTAAGATGTCGTTTGATTGATTGATGTAGGATGAACTCAACACCAAAGTGTTGGGTCATCGACATGCCATATCGCTTTTAGTCAAACGCCTGAGACTTGCTCGACGAAATGTTTCTGAGAAGTGTTTAAGAAATGAATTTTGTTTTGGTTCAAATCTGAAGGTGCGTCTTGATGTGGCGTGTTCGTTCACTAGTTGTTAAACTTGATTTTCATTGACAATGAAGTCACTGCATTGCACTTTGTTTGAAATATGCTGCGTCTCCTCCATTGAACGGGATGAGTGGCCAATGTGATGGTAGATGTTGGAAGCGAATTTGGTTTTTTCGGTGGTAAGCCACAGTGGTGGTTAGTGATGGCCCGGTGGTGTTAGATCGACATATGGTAAGCGATAGACGATGGTGGTCGGAGATGTCGATCTAGCGCCGCTAGAGATAAAGTTCGACCATTAGTTTCCGAGCTGTCGTGGCTACGGGGCGGTGGATAACAGTGAGCCTTGGCTTAGTGCCTTGAGAGCTTTGTCAACAAGTGAGCTTTCCCTTTGGTGTGCGTTTTTTCTTCTTTTTTTTCCCCAAAAACCTTAATATTGAAATAAAAGAGAAGGAGTTTTGATGTTGGGGAACGATGTTGTGAAGAGGTTGGAGTTCTGGGAATGTGAGCGGGCGTAGACGACAGAGAACAAAAGAAAGACTTGTTTGAGTACCTTGGGCGGGCTTGGTCAGATTTAGGTTTAATTCAACCGTGGTGGAGGCTACATGTGATGACTCTTTGGGCTGAATCTGTTCCTTAGCAGATCGGCCTTGTTGGAAGGAAGGGCCTAGTGTAATAGCCCGATTTGCGTCCGAGGCCCAAGCTGGAAAGACTATAACAACTCTTGTTCGGGCTAGGTTAAGGGAATATTTTATTTTTTAAAAAAAAGAATTAAATAAAAAACCGAAATTTTTTTAATTGAAAAATATTTTAAAAAATTAGAAAATTCCGAAAATTTTAATTTCTTCTAAAAATTAGGAAAAAGATTAAAAATTAACTTTGGAGTATTTTTCCCTTAAAATGTATGAAAATTCTTGATAAAAAATTGCGCTCGAAATTGAACAAGCTCTTAAAGTTTAGAAATAAAGTTTAGAATATTCTTAAAGACAAATGCTAGGTTATTGTTTGCACATTTCTATTTCGATTATCATTGGATTACACGTTCTCAATGTCTTGATTATTTTTTCCCTTTAGTCCAGTTAGGAATGTGATTTTTCTTATCTATTAGTGTTAGATTCTTTTTTTTTTTCTTGCAATTTATTTAATACTTCCTTTGTTATTGATTGCTATTTTAATTATTGCACACCTACATGTTCACATTACATGTTAATGGATAGGCTTAAAATCAATCCAACTTGATAAACATCTTGTTGAACAAGATTAGGTGACGAAAGTACACTAGTTGCTTAATTAGTTTAATTGAGTTTTCGACTCTAAATACTCTAGTTGTGTAAGAAGTGAGGTATACTCTCATACTTTGCTTGGTTTATAGCCAATTCTAATAGGCTAGTGGTGACATATTTGAGAATACTTATAGTGTCAATTTCATTTAACATTAAATACTCCAATGTCGAGCATAGTAAGAGCTGGGAGGGCCCATGTCTAATCAAGTGCCTTAAGCTCATCATTTGGGCAATACCCTTAAATCTATATACCCTTTCCCCTCCAAATGGAAATAGTAGGTCTCGACACTAATTACTTTTACTTTCTTTAAATTGCCAATTGAATTGAATCAGATAGATTGGCCATCTTTAATATTTTTAAGTCCAACTCACTCCACAATTTGAATTTCACATGAGTATGGAAGCTCAAAATCAACATAAATGTCTAAGCTTTAACTAGTCATTCACTAGAATTCGGAAGCTCCTCTATCTCCTGGCACCCCCTTAATGACAAACGTGCAAGCTTCACTAACCGCCCAATAGAGAGTGGAAGTTCAATGATTTTTTAGATCATATACATGAATAAGTTAGTCTAATTTCATTTTAATCTTTCAAACAATGTACCAAACATTAAATTCAAAATTAGCAAATGAATGCGGCTCTGCAGAATTTTATGACATGGAATAAATCAATGGAAATCCATTTCTTTTTTCTTTGACAGTGAGCCAACCAAATGCTTGAGTAACATTAAAACGGACGGTCAATGATTTCCTAGATCTTACACATGAACAAGCTAGTCAAATTTCGTTCTAAATCTATCAAACAATGTACCAATCACTGAAATCATAGTCCATTTTGGAGTGATTCCAACCAACACGGAATATCTTTTCTGCACCTTCTTTTTCTTCACACCCACCTAGAAAACTTTTCCAAACATAGCGGGAGAAATGACTTGAATGTACTTGATTGCTTCTGTGAAAAAGTTTGCATTGCAGTGACTAGGAAATTCTATTGTGGTAAAGTTAAAAGTTTTCATTGCATTTACCTCCTCTCTCTCGTAGTTTCAGGGTTTTCCCATAAATCAACACCCAACTAAACTCATGAGTTTATTCTTCAACAATAGTGTACCTTCCAAATTCCTGAACCTAGTTATGGATCCAAAACCTATTATCATCTCCTATTGCAGTGTGAGGTTAACAATTACAATCATTCCACATGATAACCACATATGATTTGTCATCTTTGATGAAAAAAGCATGCTATATTCAGAAATACTTGCAAATATCGTCCACTCTCCAGTCGATTCTTTTATTTTCTTTTTCTGTTTTTGAAACCCCATGCAATTCTTTCCCTTCACCAAGATTTGACCACATTCCCAAAATTTTATGATTTCTCTTGAAAGATTTCCAGTCTTGTGTTTTTTTTTTTTTCAATTCACACCCCAACCCTCTTCTAGTCCATTATTGTGATGATCATGTTTCAGATGTCTCAAGGACGTCTTCCTTAGCCGATTCAAGAACTCTTTTTAGGGCTTCAGCAATGCACAACGAAACAAATAGTCTGTTTTCATCTGGCACGTATGAAAAGGATATCACAATGACAACTTTTGGTTACAGCTACACTAATTGTTGATTTTCGATGAAACACAAGACATATCAAATGTAAAAAATCGAGAAGATTTCTTTTCAATTGTTGATTTTTGATGAAACAATCAAATGTTATAGACACTCCATCTAGACATATCTTTATGAGTATCATTAATTTTGCTCTAGTTCCAAATTCCCTGAGTTAAAATGAAAGTAATACCTCATTCATTCCACACTCATCACTTTTTTGGGTATCTTTTCAGTCATGTTATGGATACGATTAAAAAAAAATCGATCTAATAGCTCCTTTAATGCTATTATCTCTCTATTATAGAGTGGACTCAAAGACATTTAACAAAACTTTCATTAAAAAATTTCGCCAAAGCCCACATGCTCTATACAAAAGAATAACAACTGTGTATCTCCGATAATGGAGAAATTGGAATTTTTACAGTAGTCAACAAAGCTAACACTTTATTCCCTAAATCTTTAATAGATTCCGGAGAAAATTAAAGTATACAATGTGAAACCAATGCAATTTTTTTCACAAAAAATAATTTTTTTTTTGTCACAAAAAACCTCTACCTTGTATTAGTGGTGTTGGAAACGGATTCCTTAAAGATGGACTGATACTTGAACGATCAAATACTAAAAACAAACTCGAAAACATGCCTAGAAACATGTAAAACCGATCAAAAGACATATCACGAAAACGGAGATGCCTTGTTTACCACATATTAAGTATCGTTGCAGTCCTAGAGGAATTGATCGAAGCCCTAGAGTTCCATTCTTCGAGAATGAGTACACTGTTTATCTCAAGGGAAGGAAAATAACGTATTTATTTTATTTTATTCTAAACGTTCCCCCTTTTTCATATTTATACAACAATTATTTTCACTTAAAAAATAACTGCTCATTTCTCTCATGAGTCTTTCTTTTATAGGCTGAGTTTGGCCCAACATGGGGAGACGGGCTTGATTTAGCCAAACAAATAAAAAACCCATCATACCTCACTCGCACATGGTGGGCTGAATAAAACTCTTTCTTCATCTCTCTTCAATGTTCATACTAGTAAATAATCTGTGCGACCAGCATACTTTGAGAGCTCATTGCCATATATCTGTTAGGATTATACAGCAGCTCAAAATGGACATCATGTTTTCAAGTAAATATAATATGCAATATTATAAATTGATTAATCACATTTATATTTCTCTTGATCTCCTTTTAGTAATGATATATTGTATTCACAATTATAATTATCCAAAAATAATCATAATTGATCGACCAATGAATCCAAAATTAGAATGTGATATCTCAAACTCAGTCTTTCTCTTTCCTTGAAACTCTTAGTTTCAGTTGAACTTGTTTTTCTAGAAATGTCCCATTAAATCGAATCAATTCATGATCATTGACAACATTCTAAGATAGCAAGTATTGAATAGAAATCTTGAGAACAAGTAAGAGTCATGAGAGCACTTAATTGGGAAACTATTTTCCTAAAGAGTCTCCACGGCATAAAAGTTGAGATAACAACTTTTACCACTTTTATTAGTTGTCTCATATATACATAGTGTGAAATACTTATTACGGTATTAATTCATTTTCCATGGAACATATGTCTTCAATTTTAATACCATACAGATGGTACTTTAAACGTACTTAATATCTAACTTGAGTTCACGTATCCACTCTTTCAAAAATCCATAAGAACTCACATTTGACATCAAAAACAAATAAAGTAATATGTAGGTTATTTTACTTTCAGACAGAGTAAATATTATGTTTACATCTTAACACTCAATTACATTTATATTTTAAATTTGAGCTCTTAATTATTACCTAAAATAATAAGCTTAAAAATTATCTCATCTCTATTTATCACATAGTAAATACAAGCGATTACCCATGTGAGTGGGCTAACTTCTTATATGTCCGACATACTTTCTCAATTTTATATGATGCACTAAGCATTAAAATGCATAAATGCCCAACATAAATCATTGGCATTAATAATGAAAGATAACTTCATTAAATGTTAACATTTAGGAAAATTATAATATTCAGTACATCAGCCTTTACGCAGTCCTAGTGATTTTATATGACTATAGAACACATATCTAGGTATAAGCTTCATTATAAGATCTGCTATGATTCTATGCGTAAATATGTACTATAAGTTCACATTTTTTCGTACAACCATATCTTTAACAAAATTATACTTTGTATTTTTATATTTGATCTTATCATGATATTTTGGATCATTGGTGTATACTATTGCTACTTAACTATCACAATTAACCAACAGTGAGTTTGCAGCATTCTTAACAATACTTAAATGATCAAAAAATCTCTTAAGCCAAATACCTTCTTATATTACTGTTGATAATGCCATTAACTTAGCTTCCATCGTGGATAAGGCTATACACGTTTCTTTCTTATTGCTCTAAGATATTGCACCATTATTCAATAAAATAGCAAATCTAGAAGTAGATCTTCTTTCATCTAAGTCTCCTCCCCAATCAGCATCTGAATAGCCTTCAAGCTGCAGATATTTTCCTTGATAACTCAATTTATAATCAGCAATTCCTTTCAAATATATCAGTATTCTTTTGACGACTTTCCAATGTATTTGTCCAAAATTGGATTGGTATCTATTTGCTATTCCAACTATAAAATATATGTCAGGTTGTGTACACATCATAACGTTCATTAAGCTTCCAACAGTACTAGAATAAGGAACATATTTCATTTGTTCATTCTCTTGTGGAGTTTTTGTACAAAATGTACGGCTCAATTATTCATCTTTTGCAATAGGAATATCTATAGGTTTGTAATCTTGCATACAAAATCGTTCAAGAGCCTTGTTTATATAGGTCTCTTGCAAAAGAGACAATGATCTCTTCAAATGATCCATTAAAATCTTAATTCCAAGAATGTATGCAGTTCCACCCATGTCTTTCATATCAAAATTGGAAAATAACCAACTCTTAACAGTATTAACAAACTTCATATTGCTTCCGACAATCTGTATATCATCAACATATAATGATATGATCACAAATTGATTTTTGAATCTTTTGATATATACATAATGGTCTTCATCAATCATTGTAAAAGCATATGCCATTATGGCATATATCATTGTCATGATGACTACTTAAGGCCATATATTGATATCAAAAGTTGACATACCTTTTGTTCTTGACCTTTCAAAATAAAACTAACGGGTTATTCCACATAAATTTCTTCTAATTCTCTATTGAAAAAAACAGTTTTTACATCCATTTGATGTAACTCAAAATCTATACTTGTTACTATTGCCAAAATAAGGCGAATTGAGGTAACTCTTACTATGAGAGAAAATATTTTATCATAATCAATTCTTTCCTATTGATTATATCATTTGCCACAAGACGAACCTTATTTTTTCTATTGAGTCATCAACTTTGCGTTTTATTTTGAGAACTCACTTGTTCTCAATGACTTTGTGTTTTGGAAGATTAACCAATTCCTAGATATGGTTTGACTTCATTAACTCCATTTCCTCTTCCATTGTATGTATCCATTTTTCCTTATTATGACAATTTAGAGCCTTATTTATATTCGTTGACTCATCTTCATCTTATTGAGCAACCATAAAAGTTTCCCCTTCAATGTCAAATATCTATAGGGAATACTTTTACCACTTGTTCGTCGTACGAGAGATTATACACTTTGCACATTATTCTTCATTATGCTCTCACTTGGATTAGATGATGACGATATCGTCTTATCAAGTGATTGTAATTGAGATTGAGTCGAATTTAATTTCTCATTTTTCATATTACTTCCACTTGGATGAACTCTATTAAATTAATTATCTTGATCCAATGTTTCAAATAGGGAGTAGTCATCACCTATTTCGCCATTTTTGAGAAATTCATTCTTTAATAATGTGACATCTCATACCACCTGCCGCGGTGGCTCTGCTGGATAAGGCTCTGTTGATCCTTGCCCTCAAGGTGAGGGGTTCGAAATCCAGTGGAGACGCTTGGTACCTTAAACGCTTGCATAGGGTGGCGGTTCCCTCATGCGGCCCCAGGGTTTGCCCGCCGGCTGACGGCTGTACGGGTTTCCCTGGATTATCAAAATAAATAAATAAATAAATAAATAAATAAATAATGTGACATCTCATTATCCAAATTCAGTTATACTCTCACTTTCCTACTCATCTATAAATATATACAATTTCGAGTGTTCTTAGTATCTTATGAAAATACTCTTCTTATCTTTGGGACCCAATTTCTCATACTTGTGAAAGGGCTCATGAGCACAGGCAGCATAACTCATATGAAGTGAAAGTAATTGATTTGGAAGACACACGATTAAGTATATATGCAGCAATTGATAAAATATCATTTCAAAAGGTGATAGGTAAGTTAATAAGAGCCATCATTGACTTAATCATTTCTAGTAGAGTTTTGTTTCTCCTTTCCGCAACACTATTTTGTTGAAAAATATAGGGAATAAATAATTGTCTTTCTATTCATTTTTCATTACATAAGTTTATGAACTCTTCAAATAGATATTCTCAACGTCGATCATATCTCAATACTTTTATTTTTTTTATCTAATTGATTTTCTACCAAGCTCATAAACTTATTGAAACAACTCAATGTTTCATATTTAAGAGAAATCAAATAGAAATGTCAAAATTGAGTAAAATCATCTATAAATGTGATGAAATAAACAGTCACATGCATTCCTCTCATATTTATTGTACCATAGATGTCAAATGGATTAATTGTAAATGAAATTCAGTTTTTTTTTTTTTTGGATAAGTGCATTGGAAATCCTAAAATTTGTTATAAAAATGCAATTAAGTCTTAAAACTTTTAAAAAGTGCAATTAAGTCCTAGAATTTGTCACAAAGTACAATTTGAAAGGGCTAGTGTAAACACCTAGAGGGGGTGAATAGGTGTGAAAATAATCTTTCGCAAAGAATAGTAGAAATATTTTGCTTTTGGAACTAAGTTTGAAAAACAACAGATTTTGAGCAAATTCAAACTTTAGCAGTTAAATAGAACTACGAACAAAACAAATGAGTTCAGGGAAAAGAATAAGAACATATAATTTATAGTGGTTTGGTTTAGATCAAGTATACGTCCACTCTCCCATGGCTGACAGCCTCTTGGCTAGTTTCCACTGTAAATCAAAAGAGAATTTACAATCTGGTGATCTCAACTTCTCAATGGAGAGTCTCTACAGCTCTCTCACGAAGTCACACTATAAGTCTCTCTCTTTTGAATACAACTTTTAGCTCAGTATAGGAAGTAATCAGAAATTGGGAAGCTTTAGACTTTGGGATTTCTCTTTCACGCACAGTATCGAATGACTGGAGAGGTCTCCTTAAATACTCTTTCGTGTTTTCTTGACCGTTGGCACTTTCCAAAGGAATTCTTCCAATTAACCCGTTTGACAAAATCAATCAAGGAGATCTCTAGCCGTTTGAAGATTGTGACGAAAGGCCGTCAATCATGTTTGTCACGCCTCAAACCCCGAGCGCGTGAACATTCCACTGCGGTCGATCAAATATGTGCGACGTTCCCAGGATGCGTCGCCGACCTATTCATTTTAAATGCACATGCGGAAATGTATTATAAAACCCCTGACAATAAAACACGAGATAGAAAAGCAGGAAGTAATTCCACAACATAACATTGTCATAAATCAACGGAGTTACAAACAAAGGCTTATAGCCAAAAGTCTACAAAAGATCGACTCTTAAAAAGGAACTGTCCTATAATCTACAAGTCGGACACGTTCTCCAATCCTCCTTAACTTCACATCCGCAACTCCTCAAGGCCAACCAAAGCGATTGGGCCGCTTCTTCCACTAGAGACCTGAAACTATTGGCCCACAACGGGGTGAGACATTATCTCAGTAAGTTCACCCCCTAAACCCCTATTAGAAAGAAAATACACCCAAGGGTGGCCTAGCCACAGCACACAGAAGACTTACCTCGCCTTATTTCCTTCCTGTAGGTTAGTATAGTCCGTATCACTCAATCACAGGTAATAATAAGAACTTAAACAACTGGAGCACAATCACTTTCACATAATCAACAACCATAGGAGTCCTGATTATAAGACCAGATATTTATTATACGTCACATAATCTGGCTCATCAGCAACACTCAGCATGCGTTCCAATTGTTATTCACTGCCACACAAGGGCATAGCCTACTCGCAGTTCGACTATCTACTGACATTAATACCGAGCATCACCTCCCCACCTTGGAGCGCGGTTTCGTCACTACGTTGACGGCATTCCCGAAGGAATATAGGCCCAAAATCAACTGCGACCCAAGCCCTTTGTAAGGGACCTCCCATATAGGGGCAAGTTCAGCTCAAAAGCTCATGACAATTTCCTTTTAATTAACATACAACAAATTCATACTCGACCCAGGACACTTTGCATTTCATTCAATGCTTCCATTTAAAATAGTGATCCAGGCCTCTTTTCTTCATATTAAAAATATCCAAGAAATTATTCACGTGTGTGGGGACACGTTAATTTCGAACTAGAAAACTAATATCTCACTTTTTCAAACCTCACCATTTAATATAATCTTTAAAATCCAATTTTGGTATCAAAACCCAACACCTAGGATTTTATGAATAAAGTCCCTATTTTTCACAATCAACATTCAATTTGTAATATCCAATCATCAAATTCATAATATGAATATATAGCAGCGATCAGCGCGAAATTCTGAGAATTTAAGGTCTTGAATTAATTTTGGAATTTATCAAATAATTAAATTTATTCCAAAAATTAATTAAATAATAATATTTTAATAATTTCGAATAATAATATATTATTAAATAATTAAATAATTTCAAAATGCATATTTAATTCAAAATTATTAATTAAAGTGCAATCATCATTATAATAACATAAACATCCATTTAACTTTACTTAAATATACACTAAAGTAATCACACCCCTTAATCTAATCCACATTTAAATAAATTAATCTACTAACCTAATCTCACTTAACTTAAGCTAAGCACACCTGAAGCATCATTAACCCTCTAATCAATTTTTAGGAGCTAAACTCACCCGATTAACGAACCAATCGGACCAAAATGACGAGAACTTTGAGGGAAACAACTTTCCTCAAAGCGGGCCAAGCTTCCGGGGTCAGGAAGACGGCCAAAACGGGCCAAATAGTTGCTGCCATACCCATTTTTCTAGCTCTTTGTCCGCTGCGGTTGAGGCCGAGAAAGGTGAGGGGGAGGCTTGGGTTGAGGCGAGCAAGGGCCAAGATGGACGGAGGAGGCCGAATCGGACCTAGCGGTGATGGTAGGAGCTCCATCGGTGGTCGACAGCGGTTGGGACGAGCTGGACAGCTCGCTGGAACGGCGAGCTGGGCGAGAGGGAGGCCAAGACGTGCGGAGCAGCATGGCGAGGCGACGGCATGCAGCACGGTGGCAAATGGCGGAGGGTGGAGGTGTGAGACGGCGGTCCAGCAGCTAGCTGGCTACTCTGATGTCTCCTCAGATCTGTTGGGACGTTGAGCAGCAACTGGAGATGGAGGAGAGAGGCGGAGGCGTGCGCAGGTAGGGCGATGGCGTCGCGGTGGCGTGTGGGGACGAGCGGCGTTGCTGGCTGCTGCTTCAGCTGGATCCGGCGATCTCTCTCGCCATTGAGGTGTGCGAAGAAGAAGATGGAGAGAGGCAACGATAGGAGCAGCAAAGAGAGAAGGGGGAACCGGTTTCTCTCTCTCTTTGGTCTCTCTCTCACATGGCCCACCATGACATCACATGAGGTCATCTTCTACTCACACCAAGCTTTCACAACAATCCTCCAATGGGTCCAATTGCTTCCTCCACCGTGGCATACGAATTCAAAATCTTGTATATCACATTCTTTCAATTATCTTATAATTGAACCAAATTGAAGTCCATAAATTAATCCAATGTCACCACACTTCAATTCACAATTTTACTTGACCATAGAACCATCTTGAATCCCAAAAGTACGACCAAAAGCGAGCCTACCAATTTTTCTGAATCAAATTAATCATACTTTGATTATTTTGTCGAAAAACTGTCCATAGAAAAATCTTCCGAAAATGAATCGACATTCCTAAAATGATTTGTGACATGAAAAAACTTCTAATTTCTGAATTCGGGTTCGATTTCATGGTTAATTTCAAGTCGGCACAAATTTAGCGCATCATAATCTACCGGGTAACTTTTAGGAATTTTCGTGCATTTGACCTGTGGTTGATTAATTTTCAAGCCACAAAGTACATCTTCTACACATTGGCGACTCTCGGTTGTCGTAGAAATCTCAAGGTTTCAAATATAGACACATGGTACCAAAATGATAGAAAAATTGGTCTAGTGTCGTTTGACGAGAATTTTGCAATTAGGTGGAATCACCCACACTAAATCACATGCCTTTGTCGAGTCGACCTATCTCCGATTTCTAATCGATTTTACTGTGTCGTAATGATATCTTGCAGATTTACACAGTCGAACTGTCATGACCCGACTCCGAGCACATGCACATCCCTCCCTGGTCGATATAAAATTTTGTAACATCCCAGAATCTATTGCCGACCCATTTGTTTATTAAACATGCGGAAGCGAAATCATATTCTCCCAACAACACAGAAATGAGATAGCAAACATAGGATTATATTTTTACGAACCATACACGTATTACAAACCGCACTTACTCTTACTATAGCATTTAAATATAGAAGAGTCTAACAAAACATTGAGTGTTTCAAAATGAAAAGCTCCTAGGCTAACTACGCTCTGAGCTTTTCGCCCATGGGGTCAGGTCTCTATGTACAACCCTGCCAGACTCTTCAATAGACTAGGGTGAGTGGTCGCCCACTATCCAGACCTGACGGCAGACCCGTCACTATCTGGCAGAAGCTACCAAGGCATCCGTACTCCACTGCCTATAGACCTCTGCCTCTTGCCTGTCCACTCTCCAACTAGGAACTTGAAAATGTTAGTCCACTAAGGGGTAAGATCACATCTCAGTAAGTCAATCCCCTAAATCTAGATTAGAAGAAGGATATACTCATCATGCAATCTAATCGTCTTTCTCACCCTTTCTTAATACCAATACTTTCATGCATGTTAGTGTCAATCAAATCATGCATAAGATATCGAGATCATATATCATCAGAATACTTTTAACATGTACATATGTAAGGACATAAATATCAACATAATTACACGGGCCCCCAATTACTAGACTAAACCATTATGGCATGTCCCATACCGCACCACACAGTTCCGTCTTTTAATTAGGTCCTTCACTTTCACCCATTCATGTGTCACAAATGATTTCAATGCACAGATAACAGTCTTCCAGCATAACCGGGTATCGCCTCGCACCATCGAGCGTGGCAACATCTACATCTAGACGGCATTTCGATTATGAGCATTAGTCCAACATCACTGCGACCGGCATCTGTTGACATGAGGCATTCCCAAAGGAGCATTGTCCGGCTCCAAAGGCTCGTGACGGAATCTCATGTCATGAATCATTTCAATAATCACTTACACATAGCATTCACAACATCAATTGGGCAATTTTACAGCAAGAATACTTCAACACAAGAATACACTCTTACTAACCCAAATTGACAGGAAACTGTCCAATAACGCTCTCCCAAATTCGAAATTAGAAATCCACTCATCTGAGCTCGAAAAATTATCAAATTTGGACACGTGCTGGACAACACATAAAAAAAAACATTTTTCATGAAGACACCGAGATCTAGATCCCTCTGGATTCGGCCCAGAAATTCTCTCTATCCAGCACAAAAATCGGGTCCAGTTCCAGAGAGCCTAACTCATCGAAATCAGTTCGGTTTTGGGTTGAAATCTAGTCCGTTCAATTTGAAATTCGAGTATGTTAAACTAGAAGTTGTAACGAACAACTTTAGTGAAGAAACCGATTGGAAATTGGACCTCTAAAGGTCAGTAACAGCCCTTAGAATCATAACAGGTCACGGTTTATAGAACTATCCGAATTACTGTTTAAAGGATGACGTCATGAAAATCGTCATCTTTTTAAACTCTAAAAATTCTGAGAAAAATATATGTTATTATTTAGGATTTCTACAACATTTCTTCAGAAGGAAATTTCTTCAAAATCGCAACACACAGTCGTCTACAAAATTAGCAAAACTCCAACGTCCTGGAAACTGTTTCAGAAATCAGCTTCTGTTCTTGTCCGAAACTTCACCCACGGTAGTTGTCTTACTCTCTAAACCTTATCTAAGCTTTTCTATGTCTATCTTAACATCCCTAACCAACATCCATCCATATATAACTTCATCTACATCTTTCATCTACATGAAACCCATAATTCATGTACTCAGCCCCTAATCTAGAGTTAGGAGACAACTTACTTGTTTGGAACTAATGGCAGTCCTCACTTGTGGCGGGACGACAGCACAAGGACAAACCTCGAGCCCTTTGATGGTGAGTTGAAGCCGAAATAGCAGCTGGAGGTGTCGTTAGGTGACCACCACAACAGCACAGAGAGTCACAGATTTTTTTTTTTAGGAGGAACACATGAAGCTTGGCTGGTCGGTCGTTCCTCTCGCTAGAGGGGAAGCTTCGCTATTGCTCGGACTCCCAACCATATTAATAAGAAACATCATGGTAATTAGGTTGAAGTTTTGGGGGTCTACCGGTTTGGTGAGCAAAAGCCGAGTCTCCACTTATCCGATTTTCTTGTGGATCAGTTCAGCCGAGAAAACCAGAAGAAAGAGAGCGAAACAAGGGTGTGAATGGGTGAAGACAGCAACAACCTCAGCTGGACATTTGAAGAAAGGTGGAAAGAAAAAAAAATAAAGAATAAAGAAAGAAAGGGAAAAGTTGGATGGAAGCAGCCAACGTGAGCTGCATTCGGTGGACTCCCACGCGCGGAAAAGAATAGGAAGGAGAGAGGAAAATGCTTGGAAACTGCCACTACAAATTTCCATATGCTTTTGGCCTATTTTTCCATGGAATTTTGGCTCACCCATCACTATCATATACCCACAACCTTTCCTATGCTTATCTCTACCAAATGAAATGAAGATTGAAGTGAAATTTATGGGGGCATGCCTTTTTACGAATTTTCCTTTCTTGTTGAGACTTTTCCTCCTTTCCTATTTACCAAATTAACACTTAAGTTAATAGGGTCAAGTCCCATAGTAGTCACTTATAAATCCTCTCTAATTGCTCCACATCGAAGGTCCTAAAATCCTATTTAATAAGTGGCATTTTCCTTGTTCTTTTTTTTTTTTAAAAGAATGCTGCACTTATATCTTTCTCTAATTAGTCCCATCGTCAATAATTCTTGGAAAGATGCAACAACGTCCCTGGGATTAATTGTGACACATTAATGTTCTCAATTTTATGAAATCGGAATAAACTTTACGGTTAAATTTAATCAAACGTGATTTCAGTGCAACATAAACTATAGGGTAATTTTTGGGAATTTTTGATGCAATTGACCCATGGCTGATTATTTTCAAACCACAATGTGCATCTCCGATTCATTAGTGACCCTCAATTTTTGTGCGAAGCTCAAGCTTTCAAATACAAACACAGGGTATCAAAACGATAGAAAAATCGGTTTAGTGTCGATAAACGAAAATTTTGTAATTAAATGGAATCATTCATGCCCAATTACATATTTCAATTGCATCGACCTATTTCCGATCCTTCATAGATTTTCGACTGTGTCGCAATGATCCTTGTAGACTAATACGGTTGAGCAGTCGATTCATGGTCGAATTCTTAAGCCGGTTGCATTAAAATCCCTTAAAAGCTTCCTCAACTAGTCTAGTTATCTCGCGAGTGATCAGCTTGGAGAATATCGCTATAGACATGTCGACGAAAAGCCCGATTTGTTCAATTGAAAACAGAAGTAGAAAATCAGACTATCACATGAACAGTCGTTTCTTGGTCGAATTCTCAAGTCTAATGCGTTAGAATTCTTTAACGGCTTCACCTGATAGACTAGTTATCCTATGAGTGATCAGTTCAGGGAAAAGAACTATAAACGCGTTGATAAAATGCACAACTATTTCGATCGAAATCAGAACCTGAAATTCAGGATGTCACAATGTTTGCCCATACAATCAGGATCTTAGTTTTCATAAGTATATTATTTCCAAATTTACTTGTCTTCCGAAAAGATTTGATGTATCTAAATTGATTCCAATTAAGATAACCAATCTCGTATATGTGTGATTTCCATCCAATAGGCCATAAATAACTTGTATGAACCGAACCCTTGAAGAAAGAAAGATAATCCCTTATCTGGATAAGTCTTTATCCTTCACTTGCGTTTAGTTTGAAATTTGTCGAGTGGACAGACTTCGATGTAGAACAAACTTTGATACTAAAATCTGGCAGTCTTTAGACTTTGACACCGAAGTCTGAAATCTCCATAATAGACTTTGGACAAAACTTTAAAACATCAAAGGATTTTTCTCCAACACAATTAAGTCCTAAAACTTTCAAAAGTGCAATCAAGACCTAAAACTTATCAAAGTGGTTCAATCTAAGTCCTTCTATTGATTGCATTTTTTGAAAATTTTAGGACTCAGTTGCACTTTTGAGACAGTTTTAGGACTTTATTAAACGTTTTGAAAGTTTTAAGATTTAATTGAATTTTCGTGACAAGTTTTAGGACTTAATTACACTTTTTGAAAGTTTTAGGACTCAATTGCATTTTCATGATAAGTTTTAGGACTTCTAATATACTTATTCCCTTTTTTTTTTTTTTTTTTTTTTCCAAATGATGTCCTTGTCGTTTTCCCTACTAGACAATGCTCAAATATGGACAAATCAATCTTTTTTAATGTTACCCAACAAGCGTTTTTTAGCTAGTTTATTCATACGTTGTTGGTTAATATGACCAAGTATAGCATGTCATATATTCACATCATTATCATATGAATTAGAAGATGTGAAGAGGGAATAACAAATATTGACATTACCATAGTCAACGTCCAATGCAATAAAACCATTCAGAAAATAACTACAACCATAGTAATTTGTATCCAAATACAAATCCATATAATTATTATGAAAGTTTAAACTGAAACCAAGTTTAATGAACATTAACACAGCCACTAACTTCCAATAAATCTTCGGAGCATATAATACATAATGTACGAACCAAGTACGTCCACCATGCATATTTAATTGTTGGGTGCTAATTCATTTTTACTTCAACTTTAGAGTTGTTTCCTATATTAATTCATTTTGTTCCAATCAATATTCATCGGAATTCCACGAAAGATTCTTTATCCTTCGCTATATGGTCTATTGCTCTTAAATCTATAGTCCACAAAGGATTAGATATAGTTAATAATACATAATTTGATACATAAGCAAAGTTCTCAAGCATACAATGAGTGTTTACCTTCTTTGGCTAACGACAGTCGCATAGTGATCCTTCTAACCATAGTTGTAACACTTTACTGTTAAAATTCTCTTCACTTAAGAACGTTTTCCTCTCTTATGTTGGTTAACTCTTAGTTTCTTGCTTGAATAACTTAATCCCTTGTATTTTTACCTTTTGAACGAATCAATACGCTTGCTCTTAGAGCTTGAAGCTCCTTTTGAGCTAAAACAACACAACAAATATTTGTTTCTCGCTCAAACGCCATAAGGCAATCCTCTACTAGCTCAATGTGGTGTATAGCATCCTCAAGTTCTTCCATAACTAAGTTAAGAGCTTTTAGTGCTTATTACTTTTCTAGCATATATTGAATTTTCATATTCAATATCTCATAATTATCGCCGTTCAATTTCTCTCATTTGTTCAACTCAATGACTATGCTCTTAGTTGCCCAAGCTATTGGTTCTGAACATATTAAATATACATGCACGAATTATTAATGCCTATCATTTATGCATTTCTTTTACAAGAATTAATCATATTAATGAATAATTTTAAATAATGTTTGAGAATCAAAATGTTGCTATTGTTTCCAATTATCATCCAAAAATCCTAACTCGAAATTATTATAATATAATTACTTATGCAAAAATAACATCACCAAAGTCACTAAAACTTTCTTGAACTTCTCACAAATAATTATAAATTAATATAATATTTTACAACAGTAGATAATACTGAACTTTCATCAACTAAGCATGCCATTTACATGAAGTAATATATTCAGAGGAAACATATCAACATCAATATAGAAAGAAATATTTACGTCTAAAACATCTCAAACCAATCTAAGAAAAACAATAAATAAATTCAAAGATACTCATATATCTCATAAATGGGAAAATTTCTTCAAATCTCTTAGTAAATTACTCAGAGAATTCTAAAAGCACATTGAGCAACCATTGATAGACCTTTGGAGAGCCCTTATGGCTCCTCCAAGGCGCATTCATCCTGCGTCAAGTGACACTCAACTCGACAATTGAAGTCTTTGTTGTCTTAATTCTATATTATTATTTCACAAAAGCTACCACAAGCTTTTTATAATCCGAAACCACATTGACCTCCCATAAACGATCTAACACTACTTACCATTCTGATGGAAGAGTGTTCATTAGAGCTAACACCTTCTGAAAATTTAGTATAAGATAACCATTTCAGATGATCCATTGTATTATCTGGTTGACCATGGTCATGTGTGACACTACATCACCGTCATTCCATTGGTAATTAGCTAATTCTGTTTTTAGCCCTTTAAGTCTCGCATTCTGTTCATTTATTCTCAGGAATATGTGCATGTGTATAGAACGCATTATTGTTACTGTAACAAATGCTAAACGAAAGGGATTACATATACTCCACAACAAACAAAGTTGAAAAGCACATTTTCCATTTTTTCTTTTGGGAATAGTCAATGGTCAACATCGATCAACAGTCAATGCCGGTCAATAGTTGGTCAATGGTAGGTCAACAATCAACATCGATCAATGGATGACCAGGTCAGGTTAATAGGTTAGCTAGGTCTGTGAGGGGCAAAATAGTAAGATTGATAAAAAAAAAGGGCATAATTGTAAAAACAAACGGACGGGCAAAAGAGTAAACTTATGCAGCGCGCGTACCGTGCACGCATCGACGATTGCCGCGCGCATGCCGAGCATGCGCGTGCGATTACTGCCCATGTGCCTATGGTTTACCATGCACACATGCTACGCACGCGTTGACGACTCCGCTCCTTCCAGCCGCACGTGGGGGCGCGTCCAACGACCTTCGATGGTGAGCCACCCGTCGTTTTTCTCGTCTAGACAAAAACTATGACCTTGCACTTTCAAAATTGAGTTTTGACTCACGGAAAATCAAAAGGGACAGGTGAATAGTACGCAGGTGTTAAGATTTCCGTGCGACGTTTCTCAAAATTTCGATAAAAAACAAATGATAAATATCAACAATGATCGGGAAACATGAACAACATTACTTTGATACCAATGTTGAAAATGGATGAATCGATACTTGAATGATTGAATACCGAAAACAAATGCAGAAACATGTAACACCAATCAAAAGGTGTGACATCCTAATTTTCGATGAGATGAAATGGACTTTTCATCACGCGCCTATAGCATTTTCTCTGAGTTAGCCACTCATGAATTAACTAATCTATCAAGCGAAGCCGTTAAGATATTTTAATGCAATAACATTAAGAATTCGACTCGAAATTGACTGCTCGACCGTGCTAGTCTACAAGGATCATTACGTCACTGTCAAAATCGATTAGAGGCTGGTAATAGGTCGATTCAATAAAGATATGTGATTAGTGTGTGAGTGATTCCACCTAATTGCAAAATTTCTGTCGAATGGCACTAGACTGATTTTTCTGTTATTTCCGTACCTTGTGTCCGTATTTGAAATCTCAAAATTTTCATGACAATTGAGAGTCGCCAATATGTCGAAGATGCACTTTGTGACTTGAAAATAATTAACCACGGGTCAATTGCACGAAAAGTTTCTAAAAGCTATCCGGTAGATTATGATGCGCTAAAATCGCATCAGATTGAAATTAACCGTGAATTTGAACCCAATTCAGAAATTGAAAGTTCTATCATATCACGATTTATTTTAGGAATATCGACTCATCCTTTGAAGAATTTTCGGTGAGTTCAGGATTTTTTTGGAAAATCGATTCGGACGATTCGAAAAGAACAGAAATTCAGATGGGCCAAATCGAAGGGATTTTGGCTTCCAAACCGAGCTATTTAGGAAAGAGAGCTTGCAGAAATTTTATGGGCTTTCTTCTTCATCAAATTGGACGTCGAATTGAGAAATTTCGTGAAGAAATTAAAATCCAAAAATGAGGAAATTCGGAGCTATGGATAGGGGGCTGCAACATTGGCATCAAATTTGATAGTTTGTGGATTTATTTTGCTAGAAAGAATTAGGAGACCAAACTTTAAATGTGTTAGATATTTTAATTTGACTTTTAAGACTTTGGTCTCCTCTCTCTTATCCATTCCCCCTCTTTCCTTCGCACGTTGCTGCTTCCCCTTTTCTTCTTCGTGCATTTTCTTTTCCCATGATCCCTTCGGTTATGCTTCTCTCTTAATTTCCTCCTTCGAAGACTGCAACTCAACTTCTCCACTGCAGCACACGTCCTCCACCTCTGCCATCCCACCGAAGCCAAGCCCACGATTCCACCTCCATCTCCCTTGCAATTGCCACGAAGCCACTCCACTGATCCTTTTTCATCCCCCTCGGTCAACCCAGCAAAATTCTCTCCCCGCGGCTGACTCCAACAATGCCTTCACACCAGCTGCCCCTTTGTTCTTCTTTCTTCTTCGTGGCTTTGTTCCATCGAGTCAACAACCTAGCGATTTCCTCCACCGAAGTTGACTCGCATCACCGCTCCATCTTTGCTGCCACCCGTCTACGAGAAGCCCCCCACTGAAGTCCATTCTCCTTCGTCCGTTTTCCCTCTCCCCAGCAGTAGATGCCAGCCCACACCTTCCACCGAAGCAGTCTCCTCCACTTAATTCTTCATCTGCTCAACCAAGTCACGCCTGCAGCCCAGCCCGTCGAAGTTGCTCCTTGTCGTGCTCCTCCCATTTGGCCCAACCCACCGTCCTTTGCATTGAAGCCAGCTCATTCCCCACCTCCAAGTCACGCCGCAATAGCTCTGATCGGCCGAGCCAAGCCACGACCAGCAAACCCCCCCTTCAAGACCGCAGCAACTGTGAGCTTGTAGGGCTGTTTGTAGCCCGGTCCGGACTCTCATTGGCATCGCCGTAAGCCTAAGCTTCGACCGCCATCGCCGTGGACTCACCGGCTCGCTAATCTAGTGAGTTTATGCACTAAACTCTACTTAGTATGCTAATGATGTTTAATTGGTGTTTAATTTAAGTTAATTAGGGATTAAGTGGTTAGTTAGATTAGATTAGTGATTTAATTACTCGTTTATGCATGTTAGGTGGTTAAATCGGCTTAATTAGAGACTAGATAAGTTGTATCATTTATCTAAATAGGTTCAGGAATTTTCTAAGCCCGTTTCGGTATTTAATTAAGCTTTTCCGACCTAAGTTCGCATTTTTGTTATTTAAATTGAACTATTTAATTAATTTTAGAAATTTTTTAATTATTTATTATTTTCCGAAAATTATACCGGGATAGCCGGTAAGCGGAATTTCGTGCTGATTGCAATGGTATGCTCGATTTATTTAATTGAATGCTATATTGTGCAATTTGAGTGAAAGTTGTAATTTTGGGTAATTATCCCAAAATTAAGTAATTTCGGTAATTAACTAGAAATTACCGGGGCGTTGGTTTACAACGCCAAAAATGTTTTCAGACATTGTATAAATATTGTTCTAAAGTAAAGATATTATAGTTTTTGCTCAAGCCGACCGTGTACCCACATACGATTATTTTTATCGGGTATTTTTAACACAAATAAATAGGTCAAGACATTATTTTAATTGAGGAATTTAAGTGCGAAGCACAATGTCCTTAGCCGAGATTGGATAATTGTGTGCTAGTTAAGAGAATTCGCCACCGCTGTGTGTTTGGTGAACGATACTGTTATGTGGGAAGCCATTTTGAGGTAGACGTTGTCGTGCTCGATGGAGCGAGATGGCGCCTAGCTGTGTGACGGATAAATCCGCTATGTGACGGATAGATCCAGTGTGTGTTAGTTAAATCCACTATGTGACGAATAGACTTGCTATTTGACGAATAAATCCGCTATGTGACGGATAGATCTGTTGTGTGATGGTTAGATCCGCTGTATGATGGTTAGGTCGTGCTTGTGTGACCATAATCAATTGAAACGCAGGATAAGTCGTGCTTGTGTGGCTGTAATCACTTGGAATGTATGATTGACTGAGATGTGGTGATTGACGGAGATGTGATTTGAGACGCTCCATTGGGTCGAGTGTTATTACTACATACATGTGTTATATGAATTGTACTAACGTGCAGAAGGGATCTAAGATGAGATAAGTCTCTGTAGTTGTGTGATTGTGTGGTTAGGACGCTCTAGGCGTATAACCCTTCTAATCGGGGTTTAGAGCATAAACTCATTGAGATTTATATCTCAGCTCGTCGTGGGCTTAACTTTTCAGGACCGTAGAGTGGAGGATCTAGAGTTGAGCTGAGATGATCTAAAGAGTAGGTCAGATAGGACAGCTTCTTTTTTAGTCGATCTCTTGAGGTCTTTTGGTTATAAACTTTGGTGTATGACTTAGTTGGTTTATAAAAGCATGTTTTGTTTGTAAATCTGTTATCCTGCTTTTCTCTCCCGAGATGGTTGTTATCAGGGGATTTGTTATTCGCTTCTGCAATAAAATGAAAGGGTTGGCAACTCGTCCTGGGAAGTCGCATTTTTATTATCGACCACCAGGGGATGGGTATGCACTCGAGGATCGGGGCGTGACAAAAGGCATATCACTAAGACGGACATATCTCGTTTGCCACATATTAAGTACTTGTTGCAATCTCAGATGAATTGATTAAAGCCTTAGAGTTCCGTTCTTCAAGAAGGAGTACATTGTTATCTCAAGAGAAGGAAAAGACCGTATTGTTTTTATTATATTCTTAACATTCCTCATTTTTCATATTTATACAACAGTTATTTTCACTTAGAAAATAACTGCATCTTCCTCTTATGGCGCATTTGGTAACGATTCTGTTCCCGGAAATAGATTTTGATTAGAAATGATTTTTTTTTATTTTGTTCCCGGGAACAAATTCTAAACATTTTTAAGTCATTTGGTAACTGTCCAAAATTTCTGATTCTAGAATAGAATTGCGTTAGTACCATACTCATTGATTCTGTTCCAAATTAATTTCTTTGAATTTTTTTACTTTTTTCCTTTTTCTCCTATTCTTCTTCTTCTTCTTCTTCTTGTGGCTGGTCGCCAGACTGATGACCAGCCAGACAATGGCCGGCGACCTCACTGGAGCATCGCCAGCCCTCATCGGCCAAGCCTTGCCGATGGCCAGGCCGGCCTCGCTGGGGCTAGGCGAGGCTTGCCTGGCCATTGGCGAGGCCAAGCGAGCCTCGCCGGTGGCCAGGGCGAGCCTCGTTGAGGATGGGCATTGCGAGGCTTGCCCAGCCATGGCGAGGCCCACCTAGCCATCGACAAAGCTGGGCGAGCCTCGCCGGGGCTAGGCAGGCCGCCGCCCGGACGGCGACAAGCGGTGGCCGGCGGCGGCGGACGGCGGTGGCGGTGGTGGACAACGATCATGGGATGGCAAAAGGGAAGAAGAAGAAAAGTTGGTTTTGATTCTCAAATTTGTTCCCATAACAATTATCAAATTTTTTTTTTATTCTTAATTCCACTCCAAATCTGTTCCCGAGAACAAAAATTTTACCAAACGCGATTGTGATCCCAAACTAATCCCGGGAACAAAAAATCAGAATCCGGCACTGTTTGGCACGTTGCCAAACAACCCCTTATGAGCCCTTCCCTTATTGGCGAGGCTTGGCTCAACATAGACGGATATGCTTGATTTAGCCCAATAAATAAATAAATAAAAAAACCCATCAAGTGGGACACATATATTCTTTTGTCGAAGATAGCTATTCTACATGGTGGCTTGCATCGCATTATCAATGTTTTCCGAGACAAGTGGCGATGATGTGGCGTACGTGAGCACCACATCAGAAAAAGAAAAACTACAAAAGCCAAAAAAACTAAAGGAAATTCTAGTTTCAACAAATCTCGAATCTCAACTAGCCTATTCAAGCGTGGTAGACCCTTCAAGAGAGACGACAGGGTATGTTCTCAAGGAATTCAAATATAATTCTTTTCAATCCCCCCAAATGTATTAGTTCTGGAGAGACAGGTGAGCTTTGACCTTGGACGTCCAAGGACACGGTTCTGCCAAATTCATTATGTTTCACAGGTTTGGCAGTGGACTAATGCTTCTGAGTTTCATGAACTTCGAGAACCAAAGAGTTTTTCAAGAGTGAAAAGTAGCAATATTTCTTAAGCCAAAGTGGCAAGAATGACAAAGTACATGGAAGCTGTTAGATATTGGTCAAGGGAAATATCAGATATGTCCATAAAATCTAAATTAACCATTTTCATGAGGCCATGAACAAACCGGATGTAGACGCATCAAAACAAAGACGGATTGAAGAAGCTTGGGGTGGCTGTCAAATTCCATTGCATCCAGAAAAAAGTTTATGGACATGGGAGAGAGAATAGATCATCGTGGGTAATCCATAGACAACTTCGATGAGTGTTATGCCCAAAATCCTCGAACAGTTTGAATAGTCACCTAATTTCACCAAAAATTTCAACCGTCAGACTCATTTTCTGGCACCTAACCCCTCAATCATTTATAGCAGTTCAATAGCATTGGGTAACATTCTTATGGATGAAAAGTCCATTCTGGTTAGTTTTAGTTCTTTTTAGATTTCCAATTAAATCAGGTAGATCAACTATGTTTAATAGTTGGGTCAAAAAAAAAAAAAAAAACTATGTTTAATAGTTGACAGTCCAACTCTACCAGCGATTCAAATTTTCCCAACTGTGTATGGAAGCTCCTTTTCTATTATTGTCCAGCACCCTTGTGCACACTGACGTAAAAGCTTAACCCTCTAGTAAAACATGGGACTTCACTAATATACTCGTCATACATATATGCTGACCTTGTAAATAATGCACCTAAGCATTAGCATCGCAAACCAATTTCATTACCAGATGAAATATCTAGATCCTCCAAACAATAGAATCAGAATGGAGTGGGGGAGAATTTCATTACATTAATAGCAAACACATTCACCTTTTCTTTGACAACCGATTAAAAGAAGGCTTCAAGAGTCAACATCTAACAATTTCCTTGCCTTATAAATCTCTTCAGTAACCAATTGAAGTACTTCTCCGTAGCTGCAGCAGTGCACAATTGAAGGACAGCTCATTTTAGTTGGATAGACAGAAATCTAAAGGATATCAAAATGATGAATAAGTACACCATAAATACTATAACTTTCATACGATGTTTACTTGAGTACCATAACTTCTAAAAAAAGTTTACTTGAGTGCCATAACTTTCCATAGATCATTTAAGTGCCAATTTTTTTTTTTTTAAAACATTCACACAAGTGCCGAAAATCCAACGTGACATAGCATTTATGGAGAACATTTTTAAAAAGTTATGGCACTTAAGTGATCGGTTGAAAAGTCATATGGCACTTAAGTAATCACTCGAAAGTTATGACACTTGTGGTGTTTTTTCCCTCAAAATGATAATCTAATTATTGATTTGATTTATCAGACAACAAAACAATAGAAAAAAATTTGTGCGGCTGTACTAGTATGCAATTTTGTTCAGTTGGACCATAGAGTTCCTCCAGATATTACAAATTAGAAGGATCTGCTTCTTATTCTATAGGATTGAATTTGCTTGAGTGGACAACTCTGCATGCGAAAGAGTTACATTGCAGTAACTTTGAAATTCTGTGTCAGGAAAGTTCAATTGAAAAGTTCAATTGAATGACTTATTTAGCTCATGATTTAGTGGCGAAATAGCAAAATTACCTGTTATTTCTCAAGATGAACCCACTCATTGCTGCGACCTCAATTAGGGCCTCTTTCCATGCCTTCACTTCACTGTGGTCGAAGTTCGTCTGGTGCTTGTCTAGGTCGCTTTTATATAAATCAGTTTCGAGCTTAACATCATCAATCTCCACGTCATAGAACATGGGGAGGATTCTTCTTTTCCCCTTTGATTCTGTTGTGCATTTTACCATGTGGGTAAGTTTGCGAAGACACCAATAACTAGAAGCATAGTTTCTAGAGAAGACGGGTATATAGATATTGGAGTTAGCAAGTGCTTGTAGAATCTCTTCTCCAATCCTTTCATTGGACCTTGAATCATCGTCATCACTATGAACGGAAATTCGATCTTGTAACATCTGATAGTGAAGGAAATTGACAATGCTGAAACGAATGTCTCGTCCCCTAAAACTCAGGAACACATCGTACATAGGTAACCTATGGGAAAGCCAAGTTGATCTTGAGACATCCAATAATCTTTCCAGGATAGTGCGGCCACGACTATCCAACACCCAGCTTTCTAAGCCCTCGATGCCTTCAATGGCTCTTAAATTTGGACAAGCTTCTAGCTCCAGATGTTGTAGCTTACCCAACTTGGATAAGTTGGGTAACTGTCCTATAAGATCACAGCTGGAAAGAAGGAGATACTGCAAAGATTCCAGTTCCGACAAACCTTGAATCTCAACTAGCCTATTCAAGCCCTTTAGTTCCAAGCGCTCCAGACTCCTTAAGAGTGATAGACCAGGTATTTTCTCAAGGGATTTACATCTACGTACGAACAGTTTCCTCAAATGTGTTAGGCCTAGATTGATAGGTAGGTGTGATATTGCACAGTCAATTACATGCAGAACTGTCAAATTTATTAAGTTGGAAAAATGTGGCAGTGGACTGACACCCCTGAGTTTCAAGACCGACAAACGAGATGGAAGCTGATAGGACGGTTGCTCTCTCAGCATAGCTGCTTCAACTTTTGAATGATAGTCTTGCCAAGTAGAGCGAGGTATATTTGTTGAATTGCTGAATCTTTGTAATTCTAGATGTTCTAAATCGGTGATGCTTGAGGGATGAGGGACAAGAGAGAAGTCTAGAGCTTGAACCGCAAGGAATTTCAAACTTGATGGAAGAGCAGGCACTTGTCGAAGCTCAATCGAACCCACTTCAAGTTTTTGGAGATGGAGGCGACTAATCTCTGGAGGCAATCTAGAAACACTAGTAAATGCTAAGTTCAACGTTGTCAAATGGAATAGCTTCCCAATTTCCTCCAAGTTTTTATCTGTCAAATCCCAAGATCTATCGGCATCTAAAATTTCAAGCATCTCCAGTCCTCCAATAGTACGAGGAAACTCCTTTATCTTCGTTCTACATAACAGCAGCACCCGTAGTTTCTTTAAGTTTCCGATAGAATCGGGTAGTTCAGCTATGCCTAACGTTGATATTTGCAACGTTACCAACATTTTTAACTCCCCAATTGAGCTTGGAAGTTCCTTTATCCCCACACACCCATGTAAAGATAAGTACGTAAGATTCGCCATCCCTCCAATTGAGTCTGGAAGTTGGCAGATTTTAGGGTGCTCGCTTAATTCTAAACTCAACAAAGATTTCAAATTACCAACTCTCTCCGGAAGCTTCAAGAGTTGAAAATTTTGGGGCATGACAATTTGCTTCAAAGATTGTAGAGAACAGACTTCTTCAGGCAACTCCCCAAGAGAACTGCATCCTTTGATATTCAAAGTTTCTAAGAGTTGAAGCTTAGAAATGGAGGGGTGAATTGTGAATAAGTTAGAACACCGAGCAAGTACTAACGTCTCCAAAGATGTGAAATTAGAAAAGTCGGGTGTCCTCTGCAACTTTGTGCAATCCGTTAAATCTAGAACTTTTAATTTGTTTGTCGTCTGCAAAAAAAAGAAGAAAATATGGAATTGAAAAGAATGAAACACATCAATCATCCAAGATTCTTTATGTAAGTAATTATTCTCATTCTTATTGGTGAAATAGAAAATTGTAGTGAAATTCATAACCTACTAGAGATTTATTGTGTTAAAACAGTTTATTCGTAAAAATATCAATGGCAACCATTACTACTAGTAAAGTATATAAGCAATCAACTAAAGCCGTCTAATTTTCAACTAAAGGTCTTTAGACTAGCCATGAAGCATCCAAAGTTCAAACTCCGAAGTAGGCGAGTTTTGAACTCCTAAAAAACAAGGCGATGGTGGATGCTTGGATAGTAACATGGACTGGTAAGCACAGGTGCTGATTTGTGCTAGTACGGATTATACGATATCATATTTATCCGTGGCTCGATTACTAAGGCAGTCTGTAGTGAATGGAGGAAATATAGAACAACAATGGTATTCTGCTTGTGATATCATTTACTGGGATGACGTGCTGATGCCATGTTATTGTATAGCTTCCTCTTCTTTCTTTTCAAATGTGTTTACTTGGTTGAAGTCGATTTTAGATGTTAGACTAACACAAAAAGTTTTAGATCAGGGAGCACACCACTGATATGCACGATGCATTGAATGATCCATAAAGATGGAATAAAGATGAATAGAGTAAGGCATATCATACCTGGATATGGCTCCACCCATCCCAGTCATCTCCGATATCGCTCCTTGAAAAGTCTAGCACAACCAAATTAGCGAAATGAAAACTCCCCTCATTAAATTTCATTTGTGTAATTTCCCAAGAAAACCATCTTAGCTCCGAAAGAAGATTCTCAAAGTTGCCAAAGAAATTAATGCCTTTTGCTCGAAGGAATCTTAGATTTGGTAGAGCTGGTAGAGTGGCTAATTCTTCACATGCAATGCTGCGGCTGCAGCCATTGAAAGTCAGGCTTAATGCTACCACGTCTTCATTCCTCTGCATATGGCAGACACAATATTGAGCATGCAGCATATGGTACAGAGCCAGAAAAGAGAGGACCTAGAAGCACGGTCAAACAGTTTCGCCAATAGTTGAGCTTGCCACATAAACTTTCCAGAACAATGGCACTCTTTTTCCCAACAAGTAGTTGTTTCCTCCTCTTCTACATAATCTAGTTTTCGAGTCTAAATGTATCATATTTTCGAGTTTCTACTTTTCGGGAAATATAATTTGCATATTAATTCAACCTCTTATTAGATTGTTCTAAATAATCGGGGTTGAAAATAATTTTAAAATTCTTGATTAAGCAAGTTTTTTCATTTCACTTGGATCACACGTAAACTGTATAAACTAGATACAAGAAAATAAAGCCAACTGTCAGGCAATCTCTTTTGGCTCTCTTCAAACTTTGAGACCTTTGACCAGAAGGTTTGACAGAGAGACGCAACCCCCGCAAGACAAAGCGACGTTAAACAAAGTTATCTATTGAATGCATATTTAACCAAATTGCTGCTTTAAATGGGAAAGAAAATTTTAAAGAATTTCTTGCACCAAATATTTTCAAACATGTGCAGTTCTATTTACCTTTTTTCCCTCCAATAGTTTCAGGGCATCCTCATGGATCCACACCCTACAAAACTTGTGAGGATATACTTGACGAACAATGTACCTTCCAAAGTCACGAACTTGGTCATGCATCCAAAATCTATTATCATCTCTAATTTTGATCAAGGACCTTTGAGAGAGAACCCTCATTGCAATGAGAGGAAAGTATCCACAATCCTTCCACATGATAACCGGATATGTTCTGTCAGTATTAATGAAAAAGCAGGCTATATCCAAAAATACTTCTTGGTGCTTATCCTCTAATCGTTCATAACTTATCATTAATGTATCTCGGACATCCTCAAAAGGACCTTCCTTTAACTTCTTGAGCGTCTCGTCCCATATTTCTCTTTTATCCAAATGCCCCAAATCTTTGCCCCAGTCAAAAAGATTGGACCCTATCACCACGATGGCTAAAGGAAGCATGCCCACTGCACGAACAATTTCGCTTGAACAAGCATCATATTCTTCCACAACAGAGTCACTTTTGAATGCATGCTTATAAAATAGATGAAGTGCTAAATCAAATCTCATTCCCTGAACTTCATAACATGAAATTTCTTTGGGTTGGTTGAGGATCTCTTTATTGGATGAGCCCACTTGAGTCATCAGAATGCTTTTGTCCCTAGTTGTGATAATGATTCTACTACCAGAACAAAACCAATCAGATTTTCCAGCTGCTAGTTTTTCAAGTTGCTCTTTCTTGTCTATATCATCAAGAACTATGAGTAATTCTTTATTACTCAGTGATTTTTTGATCATCTTGATCCCACCATCAACATCTTTAATTTGATTAGCAATCCCATGACCGGCCAAATCTATTAAGAGCTTTTTCTGCAATTCTAAAAGACCACCATGAGATTGGGATGATGCTCGAACGTCTTCAAGGAAACTACAACGTTCAAAGTGAGAAGATAGTTTGTTGAACATGACTTTGGCAAGAGTTGTTTTTCCAACACCACCCATTCCGTGGATACCAACAAAACGTACACCACCAGAGCCCACATCCAACAATTTCATTATGGCTTCCATCTGAGCATTATCTTCAACCAAATTATCAGTCACAATCACGTGTCTTGTATTAAGGTTATGGCAAACCACCTCAACAATCGATTCAATTTGTTCTCCTTGGCTAGCAAAGCATGAAAATTTTGTTTCAGTCAAAGACAAGATAGACTCCGGTACTCCGGGGAACATGTGAATACATAACTCAAGTATTGCAACAACTTAAACAAATGGGAATCAATCATTATAATTAGTTGAACTGGAAATTTTTGGGTACAGGTTGGGTTTTTACATAGGTTTTTGCGGGTTTGAAAAAAAGTACACCTTCACCCACGCCTCATTTTCCTTTTGTAGGGTTCTCTAGCACAGTTTTAGTCTAGACTCCATTACCTTCTAATGTAATGCCACATTGATATAAGTATGAAAATTTGGGGACACAAAGCTTCTTCCAAAGAAAAAGTGCAGGAAAATTTCCCTCTGCAAGAGCCTTCTTCCACCGCTTCAATCCACTAGGGCCGAACTTCTTGTGCATGGAGACGCTTGTCCGTAGATATTGGTTTTGAGTTAACATTACCACTTCCGTATAAATCTTGAAAATATATATATATTTTTATATATATATATATATATATATATATATATATATATATTTATTTATTTTCTTTTCACAGTGTGATTTCTTCATATTATGTCAACGATTTCATTTCATTAAATAATAATTATAGTATTTCATAACAGGGAAGTTTAGTAAAATCTTTTGAACGTCCCATTTTTGCATAGATGCATCGCATGTGCACTTTTGTAATGTTAATATGCACTTCTTTTTAGGAAAAATTCTAATCATGTCTTGGTATAATTTTAAAATTGCAATACTCATATTAATTCAACAATTTCACACAAGTTAGTCACTGCACAAGATTTGTGATTACCAGAGGATGTGAAAATTACAGAAAATGGCACTATTTCCACTATACTTATTGGGGTAATGCGGTTAAGTAAAATAGTTTATTAAGTAAAAAGTTGGTCTTACCTGTCGGGTCATATTGGCTTAACCCGACATGAATTGGAAAACTGCCTTGTTTGGGTTGGGTTTGACCCGATTTGTTGTGCTTTAAAAAAATCAGCCATTTTCCAATTTCTATTGTGGGTTCTCAGTTGTTTTACTCTGGCTTTCATTAACTTCTACAGCAAATCTTAAATAAAAATGTCCAAATGCTTTATGTCTGGGAATTTTGAGGGACAAACTTTCATTCAATGAAATGTAAATACTATGCATATTAACCATAAAAAGTTGAGGAAATTTACCCTTTGCCTTTAAGATCCCATCCCCTTATATCTGCAACCTTAACAAGGGCATTTTCCCACTGCTTCAAATTATCGGAGCCAAACTTCTTCTTGTGCCTGGGAATGACTTCTCTATACAACTCAGTCTTAAGCCTAACATCCCTAGGATCCACATCGTAAAAGATGGGAAGTATCTCTTTCTTTCCATCTAATCTTGAGATGCATTCTACCATATGCGCAACCTCACGGAGACACCATGAACTGTTTGCGTAACCCTTAGAGAAGATAGGTATATAGATTCGAGACTTGTCAAGTGCTTTCAAAAGCTCTCCACCAATTTCTTCACCAACTCGGAGTTCTTCGTTGTCAACAAAAACGTGGATTCCAGCATCTCTCAAGTGATGGTAGAGGCAATTGGTGAACCCATTGCGAGTATCTGGTCCCCGAAAACTCAGGAACACATCATACTCTTCACAAGACAGATTATCGGCTCTTGAGGTTGACTCAGAGTCCCTCCTTAACGCCTCCTCCTCTTCTCCAGACCCATTGTCCGTTCTCGTGGGTGACTCCGAGTCCCTACTTCTCCTCGATTTCGTGAGACAAAAATTACAGACTTGTAACCTGAACGAGACGTAAAATAAGGAATGTGAACTAACAAGCAGGCTGAATTGTATCAAACATGTACAGAAGCAAAATTTGGTTTCATTGTGCATTATCAGTCAACAAGAGATCGAAAAGAAGCGGAGTTAGAGCACTTACACTCTTGCTACAGTCAAGGCGAGGTTGGTGATTAGAGCCTGAACTCCATTGGATCCCATCGGTGGGCCGATCCTCTCAGCTGTATTCACCCGAAGAAGAGAAGCGTTCTGTGAAAAGAGCAAATTGGGACGGTTCAGTGAAGGGAGACTATAACTTCTCAAGTTGACGAAAGAGGAGGCGACGGAGACCGAGTCAACAATAGGAGGGCAAGGGCAAAGTCCTCCTGGGGGAAAAATTATAGCCCAATATTACCAGCTCATGTACGACGGCAACGGATGGTCCAACTCAGGCGGACCGTAAACAACAGATAGTTGAAGATTAAAGCGGGCGCCGGCGCTTACGTGGCTGCTAAAAAAAAAAAAGCTGCAGGAGCGAAAACCAGCGGAGGGTGAAAACAAGAAAACGGAAAGCAGCAGAAAGAGTCGGAGAGGAATTTAACAGAATATCAGGCGGAAAGGGGTTAAAGGGCGACAGCGGGGCGGATTTCAGGTCTGCAAGTTTGAAAGTCCATGCGGGGCGGGCTTCAGATGGCTGCTTCCGACAGCGGCTTTGGAAGAATAACAGCTTTAGATCTGCTGGTTTCGGGGACAAACAATTTACTAAAAAGCTCAAATCTTAAAGTAATTTTCAGGGGCGCTGGATTATGGGTCCCATCGGATTAGTAATTCCTTAAACGGGTGGTAAATTAGCTAGGGGTCACGGATTTTGACGCGGGCTGCAGTTTGTAATATGTTACCAACAGTTTTATCGCGGTGCTCACGGACTCTTATAGGCAAATGCATATTAATTTGAGTGGTTTACCAACTTTTCACAGATTAAGTTATCATGTAGTTTGAAATTTACTAACTTTTATTCGATTGAATTATCAACATCTATTCAATTATTTCAAAATCACCATTTAGTTTACTATTTGTAGATGTTATCTGCACGTTAAGATTACCAGCTCATATGAAAAATTAACAACTCTTACTTGAATTCATTTACTAATATTTATTTCGTATTTTCAAAGTACCAAATATTTTTATAGTTTATCAAAAAAAATTTGGAGCTTACAAATGAGTTGAAGTATAACATATATAATATTTTGCCTCGATCAATCTATAGGGGTCTCGGAATCTTTGTAACATATTTAATAAGGCCTCCCAAATATTTAAAACATAAATTAATTTAATGTATATGTTAAATAAACTTGATAAACTGTTTTTTCAGTGGTGTATTTAGCAAGAAGATTCTAGACATAACGAATAATGATAATATCGGACAGTGTTTTGTGCTTCCCAAAGTGTTGCTTCTTCTTCGATAAAATCCATTCTTGAAGTGCTGCTAATGTGCCCCATAATATTTCAATAAAGGGGAAAACAAAAGAGTTGAAAGAACAAAGATGAAAGCTAATTTACCGCGGAGTTGAAGGTGTTACTGGTGATTTTAGTTTTAACAGTTCATGAGGAAAGAAAGAGCTACCTTATTATATACCATCATTGAGTTTTTCAAGTAACTAATGCGATTGAATTTGATGGCATCAGAGTTGCGTCAAATTATTTCAAAGCCAAACGTCAAAGAGTACATTTGTTGAGTACTTTCTAAAATTTAAGTTAATTTATTTCTTTCAGACAGTAGATAGTATTGTGGCGACATTGTGGCGACAGGATTAAGAAGATATTAAGAGGTATGATATGACATATTGATTTATCATTTTGTTTTTGTTGAGTTATTCCTGAGTTGAATCGAAGTTAGGTGGGTTTTTATAGTGAAAACATGCCCATTTTGAAGAGTGTTAATGATAACTATTCATTTATCATTTTTACATTTAGCATATGTCTCAAATTCTTCTTCTTCGTCGTCACAAGCAAACAAAGAACACATGGAGTGAGTGTGTACAAAACATGAAAAAGAACCTAACAACATAGAAAATGGATTTAGATCAATTCAAAGTGCAAAAACAAATGGGAATGAAACAAAAGCTGCTAGTGACCACCCGGGCAAGCCGTGAGGTTTGGCCTAGGAGACAAAATCATGTTTGGATACTGAACCTTATTTATTTATATATCATATGATTAAATAAACTATGATTAGTATTTAAATAAGGGCTTTTAGTCAGACCCATATACACTGCATGTGACTCCTCAAGCATCTTCAGCTGTCCAATGGCTTCTTCTAACTTTCTCTTTACTACGGAGTTCATCCTAATTTCCTTTCTATTTCTTTAAATTTCCAATCCAATCATGTTGATCGATCGTCTTTTACCATTTTAATTAAAAACACGACGATTTTATAACAAACGTAATTCTGAAGAGAAAAAGAAGAGACAATGAAAAAGAAAACAAAAACAAAACAAAACAGAAAATGAAGGTCTTTGATGGGGTGATGCTGAGCAATTTCTGGGAAAATTATTAAAAAAATTAATAACCTATTATATGAATATCAATTCAGTCAGGGAATTTCATTTTAACCAATTTAATCATGAATCTTTTGACACTTTGCCCAATTAATCATTTTGGCCAATTTTGAGCTAATGCGGTCATCGATCATGCTAGCTGGATGCCCAATGCTACCATGAACAAATTTTGCAATTACCTATTTCTATAAATTTTATTTTCTTTTTGTCATCACCATGGATCTTTTCTAAAGCAATAAGGACCTTGAATTCCGTGATAAGCAAATAAGATAAGGGATTAAAATTTCCAAGTAAAATCTCGAGAAACTAGGGCATATTCTTACAACCTGTTTTTAGTGATGTTCTAATGGAAACAATACTATTCTGTTTCTATCTTTCATTAGAAAATTAATCTAGAAAACTATATAAACTTCTTTATCTTTACTACATATAATAGAAACCAGTTCTCCAATTCCTTGAGCATTTTCTTCCCATTTACATTTAAACTAGAAGAACACTAGTGAGATGTGGAGTTAAAATATCCTTTTTACTCGAACTTAAAGAGCTTAAACGATTGTAATTTCTGTGCATGCAAGGGAATTTACTCGTGTAAATTAGCAGCATATTAAGGTTACCGACTTTTGTAGAAAAATACCAATTCTGATTTGAGTCCGTTACTGACTTTCATTTTATTGTTTCAAAATTAGCGACCGTTCCAAGACTTGCAAATATTTATTTGCTACAACAATAATCATAATAAACTTATAAACTCTTATACAAATTACTAATGTTAATTTAGGTGATTTATCAATTTTCATGGATTAAGTTATCATCTAGTTTTGGCTTTATTAATATTTAATTTAATTATCAACGTTTATTCAATTGTTTGGAAATCACCGCTTATTTTGAGAATTTACTGACATTTATTTGCGGTTTTTTCTGAATTTTAAAGTTACTAGAAAATTAATAGCTCTTACGCGAGTCCACTTGCTAATGGTAATTTAATTGTTTCGAAGCACCAAATACTTCAATAATCCATCAAAATTTACTTTGGAGATTACCAATGAGTTGAAGTTAACATTTCTATTTGATCATAGTATAACGTATTTAATATTCGTTTTGATTTTTTTTTTTTTTGGTGACTTAGAATCCGCCGGGCCCGACTTTCATTTAAGCTAATCGCCAACACACAACTTGTACAGTGCGTAGTACACCTCAGACCAAATGTCAATACCTAGGGAGAAGCTAGCACAGGTCCTACCACCATAACCCCCCGCTTAAGACGTGTTAGCAGCTGCGAAGTTTCGACCCTGAGATCTCTGCGGTGAAGTGCCTAAAGCCGAACCAACTCAGCTGTCATCTCTAGTTAAATGTATTTAATAAGGCATAAAAAAATTTTAAGCTTTGTAATTGTTTCCTAAGCGGTGTATTTGCGAAGAAAATTCTAAACATAACAAATAAGGATAATAATCGAGGAAGGGCGGTGAATTTAGTAATGATAATAGACTGGAATTGACAACGTATTTATTTGGTTTACCCCGCCATCCCACGTGTTTTCGAGTATTACGAAGCCATCGGACCTTGTCTAGTGCTTCCCATAGTGTTGCTCCTTTCTCGATATAATCAATCCTTAAAGGGGAGAATAAAAGAGTTGAAAGAATAAAGATGACAACTAATTTGTCTCGTAATTTGTCAAATTTCAACAATAATTATCTCACATAGTTATTATAAGAAGAAATTTGAAGGAAATGTATCACATAAATATAAATATAATTTTTTTTTATTTTTTATAAAAATTTGAAATAAATAGTAATTTAGAATTATTTATGACTTTCACCTTTAGTAATGATATCAGCTTGGATGAGAGAGAGAGAGATTTGGGGTTCAGTCAAAATTTGTACGTTGAAGTTGGGACGAATAACAATGATGACACTGCATAAAATTACACGGTCATTTGTCAAGAAAAAATCTATTGCTGGGGCCCATTTTCATTATGATAATGGCACCTTTGGGGCGTCTTTGTCATTAAAAGATCACGTCTTGGAATTGACTTCCTTGACGGGGACAAATATTACCGTACGATCTCATTTGACACATTTACTGGCACCACCCGTGATCCTTGTGGAGAAAACTACTTGTGGGACTAGACGGACCTAAATATTAGGAAATGTCATATTACCCATAGAAGTCATCTATCTAACGTTTGACAGTTCAATAATTAATGTGGCCCAGCGCGAACATTTGAGAGTCATCTAACATATGCCATGTTACCTAAAGAAGTCTCTTTCTTCCACCTCGACGTTTGTCTATATGTGTAAATATACATAGCAATTATTTAAATTTCCAAGTCAATTCGATTACCTTTACATGATCGGCAACAAATTGGACTCCATCAACATGTTGCTTTAATCACCATCCGAACTTTGTCGTGCTAGGCCATGAAACGCTGGGGAAAGCAAAGGTGAATTTCCGAGAAAGAGAGGATTTGCACAGTAATCATGCAAACCCCTAAGGTCAAAAAACTTCACCGACCACCTAGCAAGTGGTAGACACATGGCAGACACGGCTTTGACCGATCGGTAGGTGCTGCTTTTGCTTTAAAGAGTAGCCTCCACTTTCCTCTTCTCATCCTCTTTCGAAAACACCAATCTGGTTTTATAAATTTAAAGCTGAAACCGGTTTCTTTCTTTTAAAATGGCGTTCAGAGTTACGCTCAATTGAAAAAACACCATTGAGCGGAAAGGGAGGCTCATGGTTGCAGATTCTTTTGAAAGAAATCTCTCATTTTTAGGACTAATCGCATGCCATCTTCTCTATTAGAGCACGAAGCTCATTTTAAGCTTCTCAAAATCTCTCACTCCAATCTCTCTATTTGCATACACACTAAATTTTAACTCACTCTAGAAGTTGCTCTCCAACATGTTGAAAAAGTTCAAGAGAAGTTGCTCTTGAACCTCCCCAGCAAGTTACCACTATAGAGAAGTTACAGGTGGCCCCAAACTAACTTTCGTTGTTTGGTTTGAGGGTCATTTTGATAATGTATTTATGCTTCTTAACCAATAATAACTTCCCACAATTACAACATTGAATCGCTATATTCAAGCTGTTTTTACCGCTCAAAGGGTGCAACAGATGGACATTCTAAGAATAATCAACAATAAGATGCAGTGGTTTTGAGCCATGCACCATCAATGAGACATGTCGCTGAGCATGTTGGTTCCGAAGGATAATTTCCTAGCTCATGAACCATCACTGCACTGAATATTTAAATTACAAAAGTCAACGAAAATGGGATTATATACAGAAAATTCGACGCCGTATATTTTATGTAGGGGTGTGCATGGTCCGGGCGGGCGGTTCCCGACCTAGAACCGGAACCGCCCGCTAAGGACCGGTTCCAAAAATTGGAACCGGGATCCACCCATTTGTTGCGTGGATCCACCCGGGAACCGGACCGTCGGTCCGGTCCGGTTCCCCCGGTGGATCCATGGAACCGATTTTGACGCGAAAATTTTTGGTTTTCAATATAAAACAATTACGTGACGACAAAGCAAGCCAAAGAAAGAAAAATCAAATTTAAGTACGTGGAACAAAGATTCATTTGTTGTAATTATAAATGTATCTCGTAGATAAAAAAAAAAAAAACGCGAACGGATGGAATGCAACATTCTCCCATTTCCTACTTGCAAATAACCATAGATGATTAAATTTTCTTTGACCAAAGGTAAAGGTTCCCTAGAGAGTGAGATGAGATGTAGGGTTTCTTTTAGTAATTTTTTTTTTTTTAATATTAAAAAGGTTCCGGTCCGGTCCGGGTGGGCGGGCGGGTGGATCCGCCCACGGAACCGGGAACCGGACCGGTACCCACCGGTTCCAATAAATTGGAACCGAGAACCGGACCGGTTCCCTCAAGACCCGCCGGTTCCGGGCGGTCCGGGCGGATCCCGGGTATTTTGCACACCCCTAATTTTATGTGTTTCCATACGAGTAGAAGAAAGAGGGCATCTATAGAACTTAGCCATCTGGGCTTTATTGAACATTCTGACTTGGACCCAATTTTCCATTTTAGCTTAATATTTTTATAACTAATCTTTCGATTAAGCTTTGCAGTTTAAATACAACTACGATTTGGGCTCTATTGAACATTCACTAGTACAATGGTCACTTACAAAACAGATGAAGAGATATTACTTGAAATGGAATTCCATCTGTCTTTGATAGCAATTTAAGTATTTCTAAGCCTTGCTTCTTGCATTGGCATATTTCAGATGTCTAGAATCCTTGTCAACAACTTATTCAAGTACTTCTTCGAGACAGCAACAATGAACAATGAAAGAAAAAGTCCGTTTCTGTTAGGCACACAATAAGAAGGATATCAAAATGACAATTTAATCACTCTACGTCTACACCCAAATTTGGTCCGACATTGCTCAAATTGAAAAAAAGTTAAGATGCTTATCACAGAGTAGGAACAGAAACGAAATTTCGCATGTATATAATCAATTACACGTGACATGAGTACATGATGGCAAACTCCTTTGCTTTATGGCTCCATTCTTGTGGGCTTTGGCTTCCGTTGTCTTTTGTTTTTACTTGCCCGCCCATTTACTGTTGATGGTTGGTCCAAGTGTGCAGTGCATGAGGCTTCTCCACTTTGTTATTAGTGATTATATAATATGTGTTGCGACCTATCTTTTCCATCTGGAGGGGAAAAGACAAAGAATTAGGGGTATTACCTAAAAAGTGAGAATATGGCCCTCAATTATATGTGGGCTTTCCTAAACTCATACCTCATGCAACGTTGGGTTATTCAATGCTAAGTGAAATTGATGCTCTAAGGATTTTCTAATGATAAGTCACTACTAATCTATTATGGTTGGTTAGAAACCAAGTAAGGCATGGGAATATGCCTCATTTATACAAAACTAGAGAATTTAAGGCTATGAACTTGGTTAGCTAATTAATCGACTAGTGCTCTTTCGGTATCTAATATTGTTAATTTCAAGATGTTTGTCAAGTAGCTTTGATTTATTTTAAACATATTCACTAACATGTGAGGTAATAACATAGGTGCACAATCGTTAAAACAATAATTAGAACTAATGAAGCATTAAATAAATTGCAAGAAAAAACAAAAATCCAACACTAATAAATAAGACAAATGCCATTCTTAACTAGACTAAAGGGAAACCGCAAGCAATATATTGAAAGTGCACAATAAAGAGCATTTGTCTTAAACCCTATTATAAAATGTTAAAAGCTTATTCAATTTTGAACATAATTTTTTATCAAAGATTTTCATGCATTTTAAGAAAAAAATATTCAAAATATAATTTTTAAGCTTTTTCCTAGTTTTAGAAAAAATAGAATTTTTCGGAATTTTTAAATTTTTAAAAAAAGAAATTTTGATTTATTATATCTGGAAATAGGCACCAAGGTCGGATATTCGGATCCGGCCCGGGTCATCAGTCGCTCACCCGGACTAGGCCTGATGTGCGGGCCCAGTCCAGCTCAAAATTGAGGCCCCACCCGCAAAACAAAAACGGGCCTTCTGGGCCCGGTCCGGATATGGGACTGGGCCCATAAGTCGAGGGCCTAATTCTACGGTCAGTGTCCGAAATGGGCTTAGTACTTAGGCCTATTTTAATAAAAACTTCACAAGCCCACTCTTCCTAAGGCAAACACCAAGCCCGTTACTGAAGCCCTCTTTCAATTGGTCAATCAAAGCCCGAAAACACCAACCCAATTATAATTAGAACTCCGCCCACCTGCTCTGAACCCATTTTTGCCCTCATCTCTTTCCACGCTTGCTCCGTCACGTCTTCTCCAGCACGCCCAGAAACCAACGACGTCCATTAAACTTAGAACAGCAGAACGCCAACTATCCTATATTAAATCAAGGATCACTCGATCCTCCAACGGCCACCATCGGCTATTGGAGCGTCTTCACGAGCGATTTGTGCTCGACAGACCCGACTCAGACCAAACAGTTACAGACCCTGACTCCTCCATTAGTCGAAGTCTGAGCGACACGGAGTTGTCCTTGGCCAAGCCGACTCCCAACCCCTGTAAACGTTACCCCTCCACGAACCTGTCACGATGCAAACAAAGGATGCGCGAAACGACCTATGTTTTCCGAAGCAAATCGAACTCAAGAAAAAGGTTGCGGATCTAGTTGAGGCATTTTCACAAACAGGCGACGTGCGACACTGGTAATGGAGTTTTCGACTCGAACGGGACTCGACCCCGCGCTGGGTTCTCGACGGAAGACAAGCAGATACTAATGACAACAGATCATAGGACTGACGGGGCCGGAGATCTCGTGGACCGAACGACCACGAGCTCCGGCCTGGCGCAGTCAAAACAGGACAATAGCAGAGCCGAGGCTTATTTGTTTGGCGCCGGGAGAGGTCGTCGGACAGGTCTGCGCGTGGCCGAGATGTTTGGAGCCCTCACTCTATCTCTCTGTTGCCCCTTGTTAAAAAAAAAAAAAAAGAAAAAAAAAAAAGAAAGCTTTCCTCTCTCCGTTTCTCAAGCTCTTCTCCGAAACCCTTTTGGCTGATTTTCTTTCTCTCCAAAGACTACAGGCAGGCGCATATGGCTTCTGCCGCCGCCAGCCTGCCATGGTCGACTGATCCCTGACCCTAGGATTGTGCCGCGGCCTGCTCTGCTTCTGTTCCTGCTGATATGCTTCTGTATGTCGCTGTTGCGCGACGTGAGGAAAGAAGAAGACCCGCGCGTGGGCCGGCCCGCGTGGGAAAAGAAAAAGAAAGAAATGAAAAAGAAAAAGGAGTCGAGCCAGGCTCCATTTTTTAAATAATAATAATTTGTTTTTGTAAATTTTAATATTAATAATGCAAATACTTTTAATATCTATATGTGACACTGAATTTTGGTAGATTTTGTAATTATTCTACCACTCATAGTATTGTACCATCCTTTTTTTTTTCTTTTACAATCCATGTACTTTATGACCGCAACGATCATTGTTCCGGCGATGTATTAATGTGGTGGACACATGATAGTGATGGGTGAACATGTGTAGCGGCATGGCATCCGAAAAATTAGTCACAATTTCACCATATCAGCATTTTAATGGAAGATTTCCAATTTATGCGGAATCTAGCCAAAATGCATCATTAGATAAAAAAAAAAAAATGGTAAAGTTTTCCGCTCTTAATAAAAGAAACCAAAATTCAATGGCTCAATAGCAGGTACGCTAAAGTTCAGTAAATGTCCATAAAATTTATGTTGAAATTCCTCAAGATATTTGTGCTAGGAAAGTTAGATAACTTTCTAGAAGAGATCCTGTGCTAATTTGCGTTCTTCCAAAATTCTGTACAGGCTTACAACGTGTATCGACTATAGCCCATCTTAAATTACACTTCTGTCGAAATTTGGCGTTAACATCCATTAGATGTCTCGAAACCTCTCAATAGTCAATTCGACCACTTCTTCAGGGCTGCGGCAATACACAAAGAACGAAAAGTTCACATTAGTGACTCGAAGAAACGTAACCCGAAGGTCATTTTAACTCATACACCAAAGAAGAGGCACAAAAAAAAAAAAAAAAAAAAAAAAAAAAAAAAAGAACTTATGGTCTATTTTCCCCCACTCAATGCCTCTGGCTATGATGAACTACAAGGATATGCTTGAGGGGATCATTTGCCATTAACTCTTTGACGAACATATATTTAAAATCCATGGATATATTTGAATTAATATGTTGATTGCTACAGAACTTGAATTATGAGATAAGCAAATTGGACACGAGTTCCTAGCAAAATCTTGAGAAATCAGGAAATTTCACCGGAAATTTCACCTGTGGGACTTATATATGACCTACGTAACTTTCTTATTACTAAAGAGTCCATTCTAGTTACTTTCAACTTCTTCAAATTTCCAATTGAATCTGGTAGATTGACCATCTCTAACATTACAAGTCCAACTAAACCAACAAGTTTATTTTTCACAAGGATATGGAAGCTTCTTTATCATAGAGCACCCACATCAACACAGTTGTGTAAGCTTTAAGCCCTTGAGGAGAGTGCGGAGGCTCCTTTATCTCCCAGCATCCCCTTAACGACAAACGTGCAATCTTCACTAACCTCCCAATGGAGTGCAGAAGTTCAACAATTTTCTAGATCTGACACATGAACAAGTTACTTGAATTTCATTCTAATCTTCCAAACAACGTACCAAGCATAAGAATCTTAATCAATCTTTATTTTAAAATGAAATTTCTTGTTCCTCCACAATTAGAAAACAAATGCAGTTCTAGAGAACATAATTTCGTGGAATGGATCGATAGAACACCATTTCTTTTTTCTTCATCAATGAACCAAACAAAGGCTCAAGAAAAAATTTCCTTACGGCTGGTATCAGCTGTCACTGATCTTCAACTAAACTATAGTCAAATTCTGGGACTGACGTTCATCAGATCATTCAAAATCTCTGCAATAATCAATTCAACCACTTCTCCTAGGCTGCAGTAATGCTTAGAGACAGAAAAAAGTTCATAATAGTCCGATGGAAAACAAAGTGATGCAAAATGACTACCTAACTGTTGATTCAATGTCTCAAACGAACAGAAGCCGAATATCTTTTAACTCATACACCATAGAAGAGAACAAAAAAGTAATAATAATAGAACAAACCCTTAAGGTCTTTCATGTTACCGTTTTGCAACTCTGTTTCCCCACACAATGGACCATATGGATTAACTTTTGTGGACATATCTAGGGCAGGGGCCATGTAGTGAAATAAATAAATAACTTCCATGAATCTTTTTGAAATTACATGTTCAGGTTCGAAATGAAATCTCAAAAAACCCAGGATCATTCTTACAAGCTATTTTTAGAGGTATCCTATCAAAAACAAATTAATTGGTAATATTGTATTATCATGTTTACCTATTCTATACATAATGAAAAGAGGTTCTCCTATTGTACATTTTCTTTGTCTTCACATTCAAACTAGTAGAATACCCGTGAGACACAGAATTTAAAAGTCCTTTTTGTTACTGTTGTTAATTCAGTCAATTCTTTCCATTAGCATGTGTCCTATACATAACTTTTAAAGGTATTTACTGCATTTTCACCTTAAGTTTCCCTATTTAATGCCTATTCTACCCTACTTTCAAATTCAAATAGACAATAAGCTGAAGTACAGAAAAGGAAGTTTGCCACTATTATTTAATCTTTTTATTGATTAAAAAAAAGATAAACCTAGAACATAAATAAAACTATTGGGGTAGTATAAGCGACAACAAAAGAATGACTTCAGATGGAAAATAATGAGAATCTAAAACCTTCAAGAAACCCAAAAGTAATACTACAAGGATAAGACTGATTTGAAGGAATATGAATGCTTTGTTTATTTTTTTCTTAAGTTAAATTAGTAAAATAATTACTAATAGTGCTAATGAGCCATAATAGACAATTAACGAAAATTTCAAACAATTGAATTTTCTTTTTCTTTTAATGTATTTTACTTCCAGCCAACACAGAAAATATCTTTTCTTTATCTCAAATTTCTTCACCCACCTAAAAAACTCTCCCTAACATAGCGTAAGAATCAACTTGAGCGTTCTTGAATATTTGTAAGCAAAAGTTTGCATTGCAGTGACTTTGAAAGTCTACGGTGGTAAAGTTCGGTTGAATGACATATTACCTCATAATTTAGTCAAAATAGCGGCATTATCTATTAGTTTTAAGGTTGAACCCCCAGATATCCGCAGCCTCCTCCCATTCCTCCACTTAGTTGCCAAATTTCCACCTGTGCCGATCCAGGGCATTATGTATAAATCGGTTTGGAGCTTATCATCATCAATCTCCACATCGTAGAAAATGGGTCAAATTCTTTTGTTCCCATTTGTCTTTGATGTGCAATGTCCCATGTGGCCTAGTCCACGAAACCGCCACATAGCTTTTAGATAAGATAGGTATGTAGATATGGTAGTGGTCAACCACTGGTAGAAGCCGATTAGCAATTGCATCACCACATCTCAATTGAACATTGTTTGCAAAAAGAGGAATTACACTGCCCACCAGGTTCTTGTGAAGGAAATTGACGATGTTATAATAAGTGTCTGGTGGCCTAAAAGCCAGGAATGCCTTATACTAAGCAGCACTGCGGGAAAGCCAGGTCCATGTCTTGCCATCCAGCAATCTTTCCAAAACATTGTAGCCCTGATTATCCAACTCCAAGCTTTCTAAGCCCTTGAGACCTTCGATGGTTCTTATCTTTGGACAATCTTCTATCTCAATCTGCTGTAACTTATCTAACTTTGATAAGTTGGGCAACCTTTCTATCCTACAACAATGGGAAATACAGAAGTACCGCAAGGATTCCAGTTCCGACAAACCACGAATCTCAACCAAACTTTCTAATCTGTTCAGATCCAAGCACCGTAGACTTTTCAAGAGTGACAGATCAGCAATTTCCACAAGCAATTTGCATTCACTTAGTTTCAATTTAGTCAAATGTATTAAGTCTGGGGAGACAGAGAAGTGTGACATTTGATATTCAATGACACACAGATGCACCAATTTTTCTAACTTGGAAAAGGGTGGCAGTAGACCGATGCCCCTAAATTTCAAGGTTGACAAACCAGATGGAAGCATAAGCAGATTGATCAGATGCTCTTCTGGCAAATTGTTCATCCAAGTTGGGCTAGGTTCCTTTGTTGAAGCAGTTAATCTGTAAAATTCTAGATAATCTAAACTGAGGAGCCTTGAAAGGTCAAGAATAGATGGAAAGTGATGTGCTTGCATGTGAAGGTGTGTCAAACTTAAGGGAAGATCAAGTATTTCTTGAAGGTGACTTGAACCAAATTCAAGTGTATGGAGACAAGAGAGACAACTCAGTGCTGAAGGGAATCTAGATAAAAGAGTATATGATAAGTCCAATATCCTCAAATGGGATAGGTTCCCTATTTTCTCCAGGTTTTCATCTGTCAGATGCCGACAATTCTTGGCATGTAACTCTTCAAGCATCTTCAACCGTCCGATAGTATTGGGAAACTTTTTTATCTCTGTATAACTTACCCCAATCACTTCTAGTTTCTCTAGATATCCAATGGAATCTGGTAGTTTAACTATTCCTGAATGTGATAAATCCAACTTAACCAACATTTCCATTTCTCCAATAGACCATGGAAGCTCCTCTATGCCCACACACCCACATAAAGATAAATGTGTAAGTTTCAATAACCCTCCAATAGAGTCCGGAAGTTGGATGATTCCAGGGTGCTCATCTAATATAAAACTCGATAAAGATTTGAGGTTGCCGAATGTCTCAGGAAGCTTGAAGGGTTGAAAATTCTGGGGCATGATAATCTCTGTTAAAGACTGTAGAGAACCGATTTCTGCTGGCAAACTGCGAAGCAACTCACATCCCTTGATATTTAAAGTTTCTAGGCGTTTTAGCTTGCCAATTGACTTGTGAATTCCGGTTAACTTGACACACCGGGTAAGAATTAACATCTCTAATGACATTAAATTGGAGACGTCAGGTGTCCTTTTTAATTGTACGCAACCCGTCAAATTTAGAACCTTCAATTGAATCATCTGTAGAAAAAAATTAAAGTAAAAGAATAAATGAGAAACATCAATGCACATGGTAGTAAGAATAAAGGAGAATCATCTGTAGAAAAAAAGATGTTGAAAATGACCCTCGTAATTTAAACTTTTCAGAATAATAGCCAACTTCATTCTTTTTTTAATTTTTGTATGGAGAAAGGCCCCTGCTAGGAGGCAAATTTATACCACGGGGAATATACGGAGAACCATCCCACCCTTTTCGTCACATCTTTTATTCCAAAACCCACGGTGTGCAGCTTAGAACAAAAATCCATATAAACAGATACTAAAATACTAAATTAGGCCAGTAAGCCGCTTGAATCAATATTGTCAAGCTCAAGCTCGCCTTGATTCAGATAATTAACTAAGCTATTCCAAATAAACTTGTGGTCCTTTACACAAAATAAGTTGGGTGTTACCAATCTCGAACTTTATGTCATTCAAAGCATATATGATGCATACTGAAGCAAAATGGCACTTACTGCTGTGGAAATTCACCATTTTCAAAGCCTAAACAACTTGCAGAACTGCGAAATCAAGGTTGTAAAGCACAAAGAGAAATTTTTTAGATGGGACATAATTGTGCTTTACTTACGTGAATAACAAGACATAGAACGGTACTAATGCAAGATATATTCTAAAATCAGATGAGGTAACGATAGAAATAAGTAAATTGTATATATTACTTCTATCATCGCCTCATTCATCATGAATGAGGTAATGGAAGAAAGAAGTACATTAACTAAGGTATATCATACCTTCATTTGGTTCCACCCACCCCAACCATCTTCAATATTGCTATCTGAAAGGTCAAGCATGACCAAATTATGGAAGCGAATGTCATTTGCACTAAAAATTGCTTGCCACCTTCGTGGAAAAAGCCATCTTTGCTTCAAAAGAAGATTGTCAAAGTTGCCAAAAGTACTAATGCCTTTCACTCGAAGGAACCTTAGATTTGGTAGAGCAGCCAATTCTTTAGGTGCAATGCTGCGGCTATCGGAAGTCAAGCTTAGTGCTTTTACATCTTCATTTCCCTACCAATAGAGACTCAGGATTAATTGAGAGCACAACTCTCAATACTATTCCAGAGCTATAAAGAAAAGAAGCACATGAACACTAGTAAACAATTTCTCCAAGAAAATACCTAACATGGCGCACACCTTTTCTTAGCAAGTAGACTTATATGTTTTCGTTCACACCATTAACGAAAAATTTTCAGCTTCTTTTGGAAGATATCTTATAAATCATTTATCCATTTCCCAAATTCTACTTTTCAAGAAATATAATTAGCATATCAATTCAAATCTTCATAGTTTTTTTTTTTTTTTTTTTTTTTTTTATCCATAATTGTGTTTGGAAGTAATTTTAAATTCTTCATATAGCTAGTTTTCTTCTGACTTTGCATTCTACAAAATCTAGACAATAATGCTAACTATCAGGCAATCTACCTATCTGGTCTCGCAAAACAAATGGAAAGTTAAACAAAGCTAACTATAGAATAAAAGAGAAAATTCAAGAAGTTTCTCTTTCCAGATTAAAATTATGGGTCATACTTTTCCATCTTACCTCCTTACTCTTCAACAGTTTTGTGACATCCTCATGAATCCATGCCCTACTAAATTTGCGAGGATATTCTTCGAGGATGATGTACCTTCCCAGATCTCGAATTTGATCGTGCATCCGAAACTTATTATCATCTCCAATTTTTATCAAGGACCGTTGGAGGAGGATAGATATTGCAATGTGAGGATTGTAATTACAATTATCCCACATGATAATTGGATGTGTTTTATCCTCATTGGTGAAAAAGCAAGCAATATCTAGAAATACTTCTTTTTCCTCATTCTCCAATCCTTCATAACTTATCATTAATACATCCCGAACATCCTTAAAAGGACCTCTATCTAACTTCTTTAACGTGTCTTTCCATAGGTTTCTTGAATCAAAATGTGGCTTCAGGGTAGAGCCATAGCAACGGAGAAATGAACCGATCACCTCAACAGCCAACGGAAGCCTATCCACTTTACCAACAATAGCTTTTGAAAGAGCAATATAGTCTTCCACAAGAGAGTCACGTCGAAAAGCATGCCTAGAAAACAACTGCAATGCTTGATCAAAGTCCATTGCATGAACTTCAGAGCCCAAAATTCCTTCGGGTTGACTTAAGTCCTCTTTACTGGATGATTCCATTTGAGTCATCAAGATACCTTTGTCCCGGGTTGTGATAATGATCCTGCTACCAGAACCAAACCAATTAGATTTCCCAGCTAGCTTTTCGAGTTGCTCTTTCTTGTCTAGATTATCGAGGACAATGAGGACTTTTTTAGTATGACATACTCTCTTCATCCATTGCATCCCATCTCTGATGTCTTTAATTTGTTCAGCATTCCTAAAACCACCAATACTTGATAATAACTTTTTCTGCAAGTTTATAAGACCATGTTGTGCTGCTTCTCGAATGTCATCTAGGAAACAAGCACCGTCAAAGTCAAAACATAGTTTGTTGAACACAACCTTTGCAAGTGTTGTTTTGCCGATACCCCCCATTCCATGTATTCCAACGAAATGTACACCACCAGAGTCAACATCCAACTTCTCTATTATGGCATTTATCTGATGACGATCTTCAACCAAATCTATAGGCAGATCCACATATTTGTCACCATTCTTACGCAGGACCTCTACAATAATTTCTTGAATTACTAGTCCGTAGCTGCAGCAAAGCAGGAAGAAGTTGTTTCAGTCAAAGGCAAGAAATAGAGTGCATAGATAATGTCCTTCGGCTTGGCACAGTTTGGATAAATTGATGCATGCGTGGAAATTTGTGGAATTATGTCGCTGATCAGTTTAACGAATTTGAGATGTCTAACAATGCATGAGCCGACAAAAGGAGATATTCTTGATGGAATGAACTGAACAAGATTCATAAAACTGGACAGGGTATTTGTTTTACTAATGCTAGAATCGACTAACTAAAATAATGCAGTGACATAAAATCCAAAAAGAAATAAGCACGATACAAAGATATGCCCGTGACTCCAGCAAAATAGGAAATATATTGTTTCAGTCAAAGATATGGTTAAATGTGTTAAAATATGTCTCCAATTTGAACCTTAAAAAAGAAAATTTCCTAATTCAAGTAGATTTCCTATTTTGAATAGATTTCCTAATTGGATAAGGTTTCCTAAAATGAGGTTTCACATTTTAGATCTAATTCTTGTTTATATATAAGAAGTGGATGTTCTTTGTGAAAACTATCAAAAGAGGAGCTTTTGCTTGTGAATTGCATCGTGAAGATATCCAAGGGTCATTGAAGTGCCATTTCGTCAAGTGCTTGATAATGGGCTTTCTTTGTGCAATTACACCAAGAGCTTTTATGTGTTGAAGCTGATTAAATTCTTGTGGTAAGAATTTGTGTATAATTTTTTCGTGAGATTGAGAGATTATTTAGTGAGAAATTTCAGGGTTAAACTGCATTAGTTATTGGGTGTAATTAAGCTTGGGAAACACTGAGAGTGTTTAAGTGAATTGAGTATGGTTGTAATTTCCGTTGTATTACTTGATCTATAGTGGAATTCGTTGCTGATCTCCCTGTGGATGTAGGTCACTACAACGGAACCACATAAATCTAATATCCGATTTATTTTCTCGTTCTATTTTTTTTTTTTTTTATTGTTCAATCACTTGCTTTCCGCAACAAAATGAGCTGACTATTCCAATGACCTCTCATGCAAATCAAGCGTCATAATCAGTTGATATGTCCGTTGAGATTTGTATTTCATGGAAAGGCCCCCAATTTCAAGAATTAAGAAGAGAAACTAACTTTTTAATATGTCCACAAATAGAAAAGGTGATGGCTTCAAAGCAGGCTCATAACATACACGACATTCCATCTCTTGTCGTAATTTTAACTTTTTCAATAGTATTTTCTTTTTACATAGCAAGTAAGGTTGACTAAACCATCAATGATTTCAGTTAACGGAATGACGAAATAACATAAGTGATGTCATTTTAAATAAATGTGATTTGTAATATTGGATAATAACATCGAAGTGGGAACATTTATTATCTAAGGTATGAGAGAAGTACAAAATTATACTATAAGTAAATTTTTAAGGGTTAATTGAAAAAATTAAAGTGGAAAAGAAACGTTAAGCTTATAAAAGGATACGCTAGTCAAGGTGGATTCTCAGGCTCTCTCTCTTTGTATCCCCCATCAAGCTTAAGCCGATGTGAAGAAGATATTTTATGGAATGGACGGAATAAGATTCACAAATTAAATTATTTGGGAAGGAATACGTTTTTTTATAGTAATACCGAGGTTGACTAACTAATTAAAATGTAAAGTTATAAAATTGAAATTGGATTGTCATAAACTTATACTATTGTTGCTGTGGAAGTTCTGTAGAATTCTTATATAAAACTACAATATATGGGGTCTAGTGTAATAGCAAAAGAAGCACGATTCGTGCAAGGTAAAAGTATTTTCTCGTTTCAGGAAATAAAGTATCTTTTTCTCGTTTTCTAAGTTAGATCAAAAGAAGTACCATATATTTATCACAATAGGGCCTTTTTTTTTTTTTCCATATAAGCATTTTAAACATTAAAAATTAAAAAAAAAAACAAATGTACATATCTGAGTAAATTAAAAATACATTACTTCATCTAAATAGTAAACAAAATAAATCATAGAAAGATCAGAATGATATAACTTATTTCAATATAAGGCAACTAGTGTTAGGTTGCTGTACATAGTTTTTGTTTTTCAATCTGTTTAATAATGAAGAAACTAGATAAAAGTCTAACCTCTTCAAAATAAAAATGTAAGGGTCGTTCCGCTCTTTTAGTGATATGGTTTGTAGCTCTGTCCTTTTTCCAGAACTAATAAACTTCTCCCTATTTGTTCTCGACGCTTTCAGGGTGAGTAAGTTAAAATAAGAAGTGAGCAGTGAGTGATTTATATGGTCTCTAGCATCATCAGCTTTTTCCAAATGGCTAATATGATGATTTCCCAATTATGCCTATGTAAAATACAATAAAATAAATCATATACAAGTCCAATACAATTGAAGATACATGCATTTAATCTATATATATAAAATTGACAACAACAATATTGTAATCATAAATATAAGCTATCTTATTCTTAGTTTGTCACAATTTGTTTACTTAATATAAATACACGAACAATTGAAAACATTGAATAACGATCCAACTTGTTCAAAAAAAAATTTAAATCTATTTTTTTTTTGGTAAAAGGTAAGAAAAAAAATTAAATCTATTTTGGTATGCAATTCATTGCACATTTTTTAACTGCACTTATTCATAAACGTACCCACAGAAATATATTTAGCTACAAAATGATAAGATAATTCATTATCCAAATAAAATTTGGCTAAAAAGACAAACAAAAGGTGTAATTAGTGATAACTTATAATACATCATATTATAATTAGTGATTATAATACATCATATTAACTCAAGCAATTTAATTGACCATCATGTAGTTTCAACAATAAAAAGTACTAAAGTGACATCTGATTCTATATGTAAATTGTTTATCGTCTCAAGTTTTACAACCTTGTTTTGGTGTGCTTATTACAAATACACAAGAAGATTGAAATGTCAACTTATAATATTACTTAATATATTAATTTAGATTTCAAATTTCTAGATACATATTTGATTTAATGTTTTGGAACTTCAGTTAATTTTAGAATAAATTTTTTTAGACAACTAATCTAATTTACTAAGAATAATGCAATGACTAAATTTATTTGATATAAAGTTATGTAAAACTTGTGCTTATTATTTTGGTCTCTAGCCCGATACCGCCACCACAAGAATTTGTTAAAAGATTAATAAGTAGATTGCTAATATGTAATTTTTCTTTCTCTTCGAAGTGTCGTCTACCATATTCTCTTAAAGGCCAAAATGTCGCTTTGCAAGTGCAATTGCGGCCGTGCACATGAGATCAGATGTGTACTACAAAATTAAGATTAAGGTGTGTTATGTGCTAGAGCGTATTTCTTGGTGCTTTTAGGCCTTTACAATGGAAATATTTACTAAAATGACAATATTAAATCTAAGCAAGTTCTTCCATTAAGGAAAAAATATACAAGTACAGGGTGAAGGTAAATGTATAGAGACTTGTAGCAAGACTGCCATTCTGCCAACGAAAACATTCTGGTACGTTTATTTCACGAAAAATAAGTGATTTGAAAAAATATTTTTTTTCTAAAAAATGATTGTTTATATCGTTTAAAAAAATTAATCAACGGAAAATATTTTCATCGTCGATGACAATTTATGCCTAAATATTTTCGCGGGTGGTGAAAATTTTTTTCATTCATTTATTTTTCCAAACGATATAAATGATAATTTTTCGAAAAATATTTTTAAATCACTCATTTTTCGCTAAACGAATGCCTCCTCTGATTCTAATGCATTTCCTCCTTATTTTGATAAGGGTTGTCTATTACGATAGTAATGGAGAAAAATAAAATATTGACCCAAAACTTAAGAATAATACTTTTGTGATTGGCAGCTAAAGCCCAATATCACCAGGTCAGGTGCAACGCAAATGGTCCAACAGTCGTACAATTAAACAAAATCCCACCAACAACAAAAAATAAAAAATAAAAATAAAAATAAAACACAAAGTGGCAAAACTGATATTTCGGGAGGACTTCAACAGAATATTCCATGTTTTAACGGCGATAGAGGGATATTGGCTAGATTTGTCTCAAATTTGAAAGTACTTTACTTTTTTTTTTTTTCCTGACTTATAAGTAAACGGTAAAATGGTTTGGTTTTTTTTTTTCTACTTTTGACCTATTCATGCTTTTCAGAGGGACTTGGCCCAAAAAAGTGCGTGAGCAGAAGACAGAGAAAAAAAGGTTTTTTGTTTTCCTTTTTGCAACAAAAGAATCACCTTTAAGTAATGTGGCTGGATAAGTCCGAAGGATGGCAAAAAAAAGAATCACATGTGGTGGGATAATGAACAAAAAAAATTATACATGTTTAATTTTTTTTTTAGTCCGCTAATTGGCTTGTCCATCTTAACTCTCATCTTTTACCTTTTTTTTTTCAATTGTGCAAGGTTAATTTTGATTTTATTTTTTCAGTCTTACCTAAAAATTTCAGGTTATACTAATATTGACATGTAAATTTAAATTTAATATTTGAGTAAATACTTCAGTTTATAGCGAGAAAGTGAAAAAAATTATATTTGCCTTTTTATGCCAAAATGAATGGATTCAGGTGAGTCTTTTACTTTTGATCTAGAAAGAGTTTAGAAAAAGTAGGCATACCCTATCCATTTTAATCAACTCACAATTGTAAAGGAAACCTTCGTCATAATTTTTATTGGTAGTGTCAGGATAAAAATCGATAACCTTATCTATATTATTATATAAATCAAAGAGGTCCATCTTGATCATAGTTATTTTTACTTCCCTAAATTGGTTATTTCATAAATGTTCAATAAATGGACAAATACCTAAGTTAATAATTCTATTTTATAAATCACGTATTTCAATTTTAAATTTTAATGTTTTTTCTATTGTAAAAAATAACTTTACTAGAGAAAAGTTCAAATCTTGAAATATTTTTCTCTTTTCACATATATGTGTTCGATTTCTTCATATTATGTCAAAATTTGTTTCATTAATCAATAATTCTAACTTTTTATAATAGGGAAATTTGTAATATCTTTTTAAACGTCCATTTTCTGCATACAAGCATCGTGCATGCACTTTTGCAATGTTAAATCATGCACTTTTTCATGGAAAAAAAAATCTAATCATGTCTTGCTATAGTTATAAAATTGCAATATTCTTATTGACTCAACAATCTAACACGAGTTTGTTATTGTACGATATTTTCTGATGACCATTGGACGCAAAAAATACACAGAATCGCTTGTTTGCACTACGCTTCTGTTGTGATGACGTGATTAAGTAAAATAGTCGATAAAGTAGGAAGTTGGTGTTACCTGTCGGGTCATATTGGGATAACCCAAACAAAAATTGGAAAATGCCTTGCTGGGTTGGGTTTGACGGTTAGTTGTCCTTAAAAAGAAAAAAAATCGGCCATATTCTATTTTCTACTGTGGGTTCTCGGGTGTTCGGTCTAGCTTTAATTAACTTCTAATGCCAATCTTAACAAAAAAAAAAATTGCCAAAATGTTTGGAAATTTCAAGGGACCAACTTTCATCCAGTGAACAGTAAATATTGTGCTTGCTAACCCAAAAAGTTCAGGAAAATTACCTTCTGCCTTTAAGATCCCATCCCTTTATATGTGCAACCTCTACAAGAGCATTTTCCCACCTCTTCAATTCCTGGGAGGAAAACTTCTTGTGCTTGGACATAGCTTTTTTGTACAATTGGGTTTCGAGCTTAACATCAGCAGGATCCACATCGTAGAAAATGGGTAGTATCACTTTCTTCCCATCTGATTTTGATCTGCGTTCTACCATGTGTGAAACCTCACGGAGACACCATGAACTACTAGCGTAGTCCTTGGAGAAAATAGGTATGTAGATTCGAGACCTATCAAGAGCTTTCAAAAGCTCTCCACCAATTTCTTTACCGACTCGGAGTTCTTCATCGTCTCTGAAAACACGGATTCCAGAGCGTATCAAGGAGTGGTAAAGGACATCAATGAAGTTCAAGCGCGTGTCTGGTCCCCGGAAACTCAAAAACACATCATACTCGTCTTTTGGCTCAATTTCCATGCTCAGGATTGCCTATGAGCTGCTCTTCGATTTTGGTCAATCGTTTTAGAACCCTGCCAATAATTATAGACTGCAGCCTAATGAGACTTGGAATAGGAATACTATCAAACAAGCACAGCCAATTGCATCCAGCAAGTTTCTTTGCCATGCCTCAAGTTCTGTTCGAGATTTGTACACATTCTCAGTAGTTATTTAAATTTGAAGTCAAGTATATTACATACTTACTGTCGACCTAGCACGACGAAGTTCAGTATGTGAATAAAGCGACACCTCGATGTAGTTCAATTTGCGGCTGATCATCTAAGATGCATTCACCAACAATTTAACCAGTGTGTAAAAAGAGCTAATTGCGACAAGGTTTATCGAAAGAAGATAGGTAATGGCTTCTCAAGGACATGTGATTTTTGGTCTGCGATTGCTCTCAATATGAAGAAAAAAATCAAGAAACGTGGGGAGGATGTGGGTGAATTTCTGAGAAAGAGAGGAACAACAAGAGTTAGGAGGCAAATCACTGGGGAAAAGAAGTGTAAAAATAGAATATAAGTTTGAGCATGAGTTTCGTTTATCCTTTAACTCTAGGATAGCGTTTGTATTTATAGAGTTTATCTACTAGCTGTTATAATAATTATATGAGATATAAATGGACTAATTTAAATATTTTAAATTAATCCGTTACGGTCTACAATAATAACTAAACTAGATAAGCATTGACTAATTCAAATATTTTGAATTTGAGCGAGTCATGATCCTTGTTGTTATCCATGACGCTTTGTCTCTATTTTGAATTTGAACGAGTTGCGTCTCCGCACTAACTAAACTAGATAAGCACTATTGTTGAATTTGTGAAGGGAGTGCATCAAACTTTGTCGGTGAAGGGAGAGTCAAGCTCGAACTCACGAAGCAAGTTCCTCTCTCTTTTCCTCATTTGACCATCCTTGGGCTCCACTAATTGAGTTCAGCCCATGTTTTCGTTTTTCTTTTCTTATCTTTTTCCCCCTCATTTGACCATATGGTGCACATCAAGTGGATGTAAAGGCTATCAGCTAAGGTCAGGTGCATGTCCGGTTCCCTGAAACTCAAAATACATGATACTCGTCTTTTGGCTCAATATCCATGCTCAGGATTGCCTTCGAGTTCCCCTTCCTCTTGATTTTGATCAGTCGTCTAAGAACCCTGCCAATACTTATTGACTACAGCCTAATGAGACTTGGGAATAGGAAGACCATCAAACAAGCACAACCAATTGCATTAGTTATATGTGCAAGTTTCTTTGCCGTGCCTCAAGGTCTTTCAAGATTTGGACATATACTTAGCATTTATTTAAATTTGAAGTCAAGTAAATTACATACTTATAGTCCACCTACCATGATGTAGACCTCATCATCTTTCGATATCAATAAACATATTTTCATTGATTATCTTAGCGAGTTGTCAAACGAATCATAATTACTACAATTTTCCAAAAAGTATTACGGCTTAATTAATTAAGGCAATTGATTTCGATTTTTACCTCCGCATCTTGAAACTTTATGACTTGTTCACATGTCACAAGATTATATGTTTTGTCCAAATATTCAATAGCATAATTTATTGTCTTGGTTGTTTATTCATAAGAGATGTTAGATTCAGATTATTCTACATAGATATTACTGAGAAATTGATTATGGATTTTTTCAAACTACTATGCATTAGAAGGATGATTGAGGCACAAGTTTCACGGTGTTTAATGACTTGGTCCACCTACAATATTTTTGGTGTTTAAACTCTTACTTAAAAACAAATAAAAAAACTTCGCAAGTCCACGCAATTTCTCGTGCATGAAACTCATCGGTGATTGGACAAGCCACGTGAACAGATGAATTTCGCTCTTCGGCTGGTCTTAATCGAAAGTTTTTCCCGGTCCTTTGTTTCAGTTGCGTCTTTCGCACTGACTCGCTATTATTGGGGGAGCAAATGCATGGAACTTTACCGAGTCAAGGTAGAACTCACGAAGCAACTTCCTCTCTTTTTTTCCTCATTTGACCCTTTTATTACGTTATGATATTTTCCAGCGTTGAATGGACCCATTCGAAAATAATTAGATGATGACAAAATTATCAAAGATGGACAATCCTCGCTAATTGACTCCAACCCACGTTTTCTTCTTCTCCTTTTCTTTTTCTAATTGGACAAGTTTTAGTTTCCTTTAAGGGTTTGGTCAATTAAAATAAACAGTTTTCTGATTTAATTGAGAATTCCTGAGAGCAAAGCAGGCCTTAATTAAATAATCAATCGTGCATGTAATCAAGTGATTAGTAGTGTAATCAAGCTATTAACACAATATTTAGCGGGAAAAAAAATTCTGTTTAAAGTCCCTAACAAACATGTGTGAGGGGATTAAATGCACAAGTTAGGTTAGATTTTTTGCATGATCAAAAGTTTAACATGCCTTGTCTTGACATATACTTAGCACTTATTTAAATTTGAAGTGAAGTAGATTACGTATTTGAAGTCAAGTAGATTACGTACTTACAATCCACCTAGCACGATGGAGTTCAGAATGTGATTAAAGCGACACCTCGATGGAGTTCAATTTGTGGCTGATCATCTATTCACCAACAATTTAACCACTGCATGTAAAAAGAGCTAACTGCGACAAGATTTAGTGAAAGAAGATCGACTAACGCTTCTCGAGGATTGGTGATTTTTGGCTCTGCGATTACTCTCAATATGAAGAAAATATCAAGAAACGTGGGGAGGATGAGGGTGAATTTCTGAGAAGGAGAGGAAAGACAGGAGTTAAGATGCGAACCGCTAGGGAAAAGCAGAACGATATTAATTGGGCAATTGGGCATTTGAAAAAATATGTAAGAGTTTGTGGCATTACACTATAAAATTGTTACGTATTTGCATACTCACTCACCTAACCCTGCTCTAAATAACCTCTCGGTGAAATCAATTTTTAACTCCTATAGAAATTGGTCTCTGACCTCTCAAACAAGGCGAATGAATATTTTACAACTAAATCTGCACTCGTTCGAACTCTGCAAGAAGTATAGATAGAGGCTGTATCTATCAAAGTTCGACTAAGTACAAAGAAACAAGTTACCTTAAACTTGAGAAAGCGGAGCATGTGGTGCTTGTGTTGTTATTGTAAGAGTGCACATATAAGTTATGTAAGAAAAGTCTCACGTTGGAAAATTGATATGGTGTAGAGCGGTTAATACATCCTAGTCAGCTCATTACTCATTGGCTTAAAGTTTTGAGTGACACTAGTGCCAACTCTCCTCAAATGAAGATATTGGGCTTCTAAGGAGCGAGTAAATTATAGAGGTCTCATCCGTTTGTAATTTTCTCTGTTGAGAAATAACATCTAATCTCTTTCTTTTTTCGCACATCAATGCTACACCTGACAAGTAGTATCAGAGCTTTTCCAATTCAACAAGTAATATTAGAACTAGACAGTAGAGACTATCTACATGTTTTAGACGTGCATATAAAGCTACCTACAATATTCAAAATCCATTTAAGAAATATAGAGGCATATTATTTTTTCAAATGAAATAGGCATTAAAGGGAAAAAAAGAGGCAAGTGAAAGATACCGAAATCAGTAAATATGCTTTGAGTTGTAACTAATAAGCCGAGCTACATACGTGTGACTAATCAAGAAAATACGCAAAATAGAGTTTGAGAAATAAAGCTATTAGGTGTTTTTATTAGAACAGCTAGGATAATATGATAACAATTCACTGGTGCAAACATTTTGGGCAACGCAAGATCAACTCAAGAGTTAAAATTTTTAATGAACTGTACGTCAATGCATGCATTACCATATTTATCTGTCTACGCTTCTTGAATAATTGTTTGCTATTTATATGTTACCGCCTATGTATTATTTGCGGCCGCATTTTTCTTTTTCGTTTTTCAACTTTGGAGCTATACAAATGAACTTTGATCATCCGTGCACGTCGCATAGTCTCTAATAAAAAAACTTGATCGAAAATTGGAGGAACAAGTACGACAAAAAGAAAGAAAGCTTGCAAGAGATCAGCCACGGACGATGAGAAAATTTTCCTTATCAAGGAAAATACTCATTGGTTTTTCCATTGATTATTAGCTCAAAATATAAAGAGTGCAGCTAGCCTAACGGCACCATTACACTTAATTTGTGACGGTGCTCTTGTGACCACAATTCTCATATTATGCCAACTGGACTCATTTTGGCAACTGGAAAATGGCCTTTGTGCTGTAAAATCACATAAGCTAAACCCGTCATTCATATTTATTTTAGGTCTTGTGCTTTGCACTAAAATTAATTAGTAAAATATCGTTCACAATTTTCAGAGGGGAAATGCAAATGTTAATTAATTTTAAGAAGTAAAAGTTACATCAATTTATTGCTAGCTTTGTCACGTACTTCACATATATAAGGATGGTACACTTTTCATATCGGCAAATAAAAACACAAAATATTTCGTACATTCGAATTTATAAGGTGAAATATGAGAAATTGCATAGAAACTAGTAAAAGATAAAATTTGTTCAAGTAAAATTGTATAATGCAGGGAGTCAGATTGGCTTTGTATTCCAATCATGCCCCTGAGTCCATGTTGCTTGAGTTTGAATTGTTGCTTTTGTAGACTAGCTAGTCTCGCCAAAACTTCAAACTAGTAACACATGTTATAAAATTGTGAAAATGAGGTGATCATGACTAGGGCAAATAATATTGTGCTCGGGATAGGTTCGAGTGAGGACATTTAAACATAAGGTATAATGTCATGTAAATGATTATGTTGGCTTTTATATATTATAATGTTTCAGCAACATTACAGAATGACACAAATCTTGGTGATTCTAATCTAACAAATATTAAGTAGAATAAACTTTCTTAACTTGCAGAAGGATTGTCTATGATTTAGTTTTTTTTTTTTTTTTGCATAACTATGCATAATTATGGATTAATAAACTGATGTTTTAAAGAAAGCCACTTCCATAGAAACCGGATGAAAATTTTATGGTCAAGAGTAGACCGTAACCTTGATTGCACCGTCTTCTTCGCATTTCTCAAATATAAACATCAGTAGCTTGTGGAACGCGTAACAAAAGAGAAATGTAAACATCAGCAGGTTCAAGTCAAGTTGGAGCGCAGAGAAGGAAAGATCTTATGTGTAGATGTGTTTTAGTCATTTGATTGTTCCTAAATATTATGTGTTACCAATGTCTACTCATGTAACCTAGCCGCATGTTAAGGTTACCAACCTTTGAATCGTTTACCTACTTATATTTGATTGTTTCAAAATTAGCAATCGTTCCAAGACTTGCAAAAATTTATTTTCTACAACTACGATCATATTAAAGTTATCAACTCCTAGAGCAAATTATTAATATAAATTTAAGTGATTTGTTAACTTTTCGTGGATTAAGTTATCATCTAGTTTTAGCGTTATCAATATTTGATTGAGGTATCAACATTTATTCAATTTTTTTGAAATCACCACTTATTTTGATAATTTATTGACATTTATTTGTGGATATTTCTGCATGTTAAAGCTACTAGAAAATTAATAACTCTTACTTAAATCCACTTGCCAAAGGTTACTTGTTTGTTTCAAAGTACCAACTATTTCGATAATTTATGAAAACTTATTTTGGAGATTAGCAATGACTTAAAGTTACCATTTCTATTTGAACATAGTATAATGTATTTAATATTTCATTTCGATTAATCTCCAGTCAAATGTATGTAATGAGGACTTACAAATCTTTAAGCTTGGTAATTGTTTTCCGCAGCAGTGTGTTTGAGAAGAAAATTCTAAACGTAACAAATAATGATAATAATAAGAGCAAGGGCGGTGAATTTAGTAACGATAGTCGACCAGAAATGACAGCCTATTTCTTCAGTTTCCCCCATCATCCCAACGTGTTTTTGAGTCTTACGAAGTCATCGGATCTCGTCGCGTGCTTCCCAAAGTGTTGCTTCTTTCTCAATAAAGTCGATTCTTAAAGGGAGTAAATAAGAGAGTTCTTTTGGTCAAAGGGGGAATGTAAGAGTTGCAATAACAAGAATTAGAAGAGAGAGAAAGGGTAGGTTTTTCTTTGCTACAAAAGAATCACGTTAAGTAAGGTTGTTAGATACTCAATGGTGTTTTTTCAATCAACTAATTAGTATGTTCGGATTGACTTTTACCTATTAATTTTATTTTTAAAACTTTGCAACACGCGCTTTGAATTTTTTTTTCAATCTTACCATATGAAACTTTCATGTTATACAAATATTGATACGTCATTTTTTAATGTTTGAAAGAATACTTTAGCATTTGACGAGAAAGTGAAAAAGTTGATTTTTACTCTTTTAAGCCAAAATAAATAGGCTCGGGTGAGTTTTTTCCTTTATAGAGTTAAAGGAAAATAGCCCCATAATTTCCTCTTTAATCAACTAACAATTCTAAATAAAACATCCATTATCATGATATTGCTGGAGGTGTCGGGATGAAATCGATAACTTCATATATATTTATATAAATCAAATAGGTCCTACTTGATCATGGTTACTTTTTCTTCCTAAAAAAACCTCGATTATCGATAGACAAAGATCTAAATTCATAATTCTATTTTATCTTTCATGTAATTCAATTTGAATCCTTTCTACGTACAAACAATTCTACCAACAAAATTTCAAATCTTAACATAATTTTATCTTTCCACATAAAAATATTCAATTTCTTCATACTATCTCAATAATTTCTGTCATTTATTTAATAATTCTAGTACTTCATAATAGGGAAATTTTGTAAGATCTATTAAATGTAAATTGGTTGCGTCCATGCATCACGCGTGCACTTTTGTAATGTCAATTATGCAGTCTTTTTAGAAAAGCACCAAAGAAGCTAAGTAATTTATTCGTTCTGTCAAGTGAAGATGACCAGTCTAGGCCAGACTGGGCGCATCGTTTCCTGAAGAACGACGCACGAGGTATTTTATGATGTCTGGTTGTGCACATTTCTCGCTGGAACTACATGCAAACCGGTGCTGGTAGGAGCATTGGGGTTGGAAAGAACGACTTAAATCAATTTGTGTGGCTAGACTGGGAGCACCTTTTTTTGACTGTTGAATGCGGGGCGGCTAGGTTAGCAAGAGTGCCCTTTTTTTGACCGACTGCTAGGTGCTGTTTGCTTTCTAAAGAGAATTGTCAAACTTTCCTGTTCTCATTCCCGTTTGAAAACACGGCATTGAGCGGAAAAGGACGCTGCAAAATCTTTTCTTAGAAAAATCTCTCATTTTTAAGACTAATAATAATGGCAGATCATTTACTCAACTGTCAATTCCCATTCTATTCCGACAAAATTGCTCCAAACTTGTTTTGTCTACAAAAATCACCAACTAATCACCCTAGCCCAAAATCTCCATCCGTTAGCCCTTTGTCAAAATATCTAAAGGTCAGTCCCAGCCACATGATGCAGGCTTTCACTCATGACCCATCTTGAAAGATCCTACATCTTATTGACACCTGTCTTTGTCAATGCATCAAATATACTTTGACCAAAACAAAACAAAAAAGGAAAAGAAGGAGAAAAAAAGAATAGGAAGAAGAGAAAAAAAAAAAGTTGAAGGGTCCAATCATGACGGAAAGGGCCTGATCTAATGAGCCTAGTTCATGCGGCCCACTGACCCAGGTCCACGAACTCAATCCATCAGCCCAATCAAGATCAGAATTCGGATTGTTCAGCCTGTCTTCATTCCGGCGTTCCTCAGCTCTGTTCCGACGAATGCACCTACTCCTTCCGGTTCAGTTCTTCGATTACTGCAATGGCATCGAAGATAAGGGCGCGTTTGGTAATGATTCTGTTCCCGGGAACTGATTCTGACAAGAAATGATTATTTTTTATTCTGTTCTCGGGAACTGATTCTGAGTAAAAGAATACGTTTGATAACTGTCCAAAATTTCTGATTCTAGAATAGAATTGTGTTTGATAACGTGTTCATTGATTATGTTCCAAATAAATTTCTTTTAATTTTTAAATAATTTTTTTACTTTTTTTCTTTTCTTTTTTTCCTTTTTCCTTTATTTTTTTTCCTTTTTCTCCTATTCTTCTTCTTCTTCTTGTGGCCGGTCGTTGGATCGGTCACCGGCCCTCAGCGAGGCCGGCCCTCGTCAACCGAGCCTCACCGGCACCGGGCGAGGCTCGCCCGGCCCCGCCGAGGCTCGGCCTCACCGGGGCTGGGCGAGGCTTGCCTGGCCATCGGCGGGGCTGGGCGAGCCTTGCCGGGCCGGGCGAGGCCCGCCCGGCCACCGGCGGGGATGGGCGAGCCTTGGCGGCCCGGCCTCGGCGAGGTCGAGCCTCGCAGGTGAACAAGTGGGCCTCGCCGGGGCTGGGCGAGGCTCGGCCTCGCTGGTGGCCGGGCTCACCTCCGGCAAGCTCGCCCGGCCTGGCGAGCCTCGCGACCGGCGGCGGACGGTGACGGGCGGCGGCGGGAGGCGGCGGACGGCGGCAAGCGGTGGTCGTGGGATGGCGGAAGGGAAGAAAAAGAGTTTCACTGTTTTGATTCTTTTTTTGATTCTCGGACGCAAAATCATATTTTTTTTATTCTCAAATCTTGTCCAAAACTGGTTCCGGGAACAAATTTGTTCTCAGAATTAGTTTTGAACAAACAATTTACTAAACGCGATTCTGTTCCTAAACTAATTCTGAGAACAAAAAATCAAAATCATGCATTGTTTGGATGGTTACCAAACAGTGCCTAAGTCACTTCTTCTTTTCTGATTTACATACGCGATTCGATCAGTAGTATCGATTTCTCCATGTTCTTGCTTGTGTCATTATCTCCGATCCCCTCTTTTCCCAGCTTTGCCTTCGATTCTTTTGAAATTTTTTAGATTGTTGCTGAACTCTGGTCTCTTCAGATTGTCATACATCTCGTCGAATGGGACTTTCTCGGTTCTGCTCTGTTAATCCAATCAGTGTGTCAAACACTCACGGCCCGTTCGATTCTCCTTCACTGGCTTCAATCATCATTGCCAACGCATCCAAGACCTCCTCTGGCTGGTTGAACAAACGACCGTGACCGATGATTGCTCCAAGCTAAGGTAAAAGCTCTCTGCTCAAGGCCTTTGTTGCTGCCAGCATGAAAATTGTTCACGATCAACATTATATTAATGACTTCGATTCAATCTTGATGATCTTTACTAATTGGGTTGTGATTCTCGCCATCTCATTGTTACACTGTGCATTTTGATTGAATGCTCATCAAGGTTTGATGAAATGCCCGAGTCACATTAAGTATGAACATGACTTCGACTCTGATAGTGAAATGGCCGAGTCTTTTTTTTTACTTTTTTTATAACTTACAAAAGGCCAGAATAATACAGGAACTTGATTTTCATTTTTGCCCTTTGGTACTCCTAGTATATCTGGGAATCTTAAGTTCGCGGATGAAAGAGAAAGATGTGTAAACCTTGTAATGCACAACTCTCATCACAGGGTATGGAAGCTCCTTCCAATATAGAAGGTAGTATTATTACCATATATATATATTTTTTTCTTTTTGGCCAAATAGAGTGGAAGTTCAATGGCGTTCTATTTCTTACACGTGAACAAGTTATTTCACACTTTATGCTAATCTTTCAAAAAAAAAAAAAAAAAAAAAAAAAAAAAAAAAAAAAACAAAGTACTATGCATTAAAATCACAAACATAAAGAACACCGCTTTACAGAAATTTATTACATGGAATGGAAACTCCTTTCTTTTGTTGCAGAGCATCTATGTAAACGCTGATGCTCGGAAGCTCCTCCATCTCCTGGCGTCGCTGCAAAGACAAATATGAAACCTTCACTAACCCTCCGATGAAGCATGGGAGTTTACTGATGTCCTCATCCAGACAGATTTGCTAACCTTGTATATGATGCACCAAAGCATTAAGAATCGTAATCCCATTTCATCACAAAATGAAATTTCTATATCCTCCAAACGATTGAAACGTAACGTAGTTGTACATAGTTTTATTACCAAAACAGCATATCCATTCATCTTTTCTTTGACAACAAACCAAAAAGAAGGTTTCGGGAGTGGGAGAATTACCAAAAAAGTCCTAAACCTATTATAATTGTGTCAATTCAGTCCTAAACTTTTTTTTTTGGGCTAATTTAATCATAAACATTTTACAATTATGAAAATGCATCTTCAGAAGGCTATCAAAGATAAGGCTATGACCTTTAAACATGTTCCTGATGTGCCCATGAATAGAAGACTTCAACGAAGCTGGAACATCCATCCTTCTATTTTTGATTGATGGAGGTTTTCTAGTTTTTGTTGTCTTTTGTTTCCTTTTGTTGTTGTTGCTCATTTTTTCTGGGAACCATGGCACACTTACACTCGTTCTAGACTTTTGTCTTCTTGAGTGTTTGTTTTTGTTGGTGCCAGGCCTCCCTCTTGTATTCTTTCTTGCAAAATCAATATATTACTTACCTTTACAAAAAAAAAAAAAAACATTTTACAATTATGTCAATTCAGTTCATCCGGCCAAAATTGGCCAGTCAGCACTAACGTGGACACTAACTGAGGACAGCTGGCCGACGAATGCTGATGTGGCAATTTTTAAATATTTTTTGATTTTTTTTCGAATTTTTTAATTTTTTAATTTTTTGATTTTTTTTTCTTTTTCTTTCCCCATCATCTCCTTCGCCGGCCGACCAAAGGTGAGGGCCTCGATGAGGCTCCCCCGCCGACCACGGGTGACGGTGAGCCTCGCCCAGCGACGGCAAGGTCACCGTCACCAAATTTGGCATGGTAGGCTCACCGGCCACCAAAGTGAGGCCGTCACTAGATTTGGTGAGGCTCAACTTTGCCCATCCATAGCGAGGTCGAGCCTCGTCATCCCTAGGCGAGGAGCCGAGCTTCTTGTATTCAGTGGGGTTCAACGAGACCAAGGTGAGGTACTTGGTGGGGATGATTTGGTCGGTGTCAATGTTGTCCCCGACAACGTAGCAAAGCCCATGGAAGGACTTCGCGGCCTCGCCGGCGGTGGCGGCGTGCAGGGCCACCACACTCCCGCCGGGTGACGGTATAGGGAGGCTGAGGTTGAGGCTGAGGCGGCGTGGGCGGGGGAGGAAGCGGCGAGGCCGGCAGAGGAAGGGGTCAAGGTGCAAGAGTGGAAGTGAGTCGCCATGGGAACAAGATGAAGCGAAGGAGGAAAAGCCTAGGATGGCGGCTGTGTGAGAGTGGCTGTGGTTGGTGGCTAGCGAGGCTGCCATCGGCGGGCGAGCCTTGCCAGCCTCTGACCTCGCCGGCCGAGAGGAAGGAGACGATGGGAAAAAAAAAAATTCAAAATTAAAAAATTTGAAAAAATTTGAAAAAAATTTAAAAAAATAAAAAATTGTCACATCGGTGTTCGCCGCCACCGGCTCTCCCCAGCCGGACATCGGCGCCGACCAGCCAATTTTGGCCAGATGGACTGAATTGGCACAATTGTAAAAAAGTTTAGGACTAAATTGGCTAAAAAAAAGTTTATGATTGAATTGGCATAATTGCAATAGGTTTAGGACTTTTTGGTAATTCTCCTTGTGAAAGAGAGAGGAACAATAGAAGTTTGTGAAAGCTTGAACCTGAGTGTGGTTTAATGGAGGTTTGTTCACATAATACGTATTCATGTTCCGGAAATGAAAGAGCAAACGAAAGCTTAGGGTTAGAGGGGAATTAGTGTTCTGGATTTAGGGGCTTTCTTTGTTTGAACATAAAAAGAAAAAGAGTAAAAGAAAGGAAAGCGAAAGAAAGAGAAATCTGCAGGGATACTTGTTCCTGAAACGGTGGACCAAAGAAGAAAAGAAAAGACATAAAGAAAGGGGAAATGAAAATCAGATTGTGCGTGTGCGTCATGTGTTTGGGCACAGGAGAGAAATAAAAATTAAAAAAATTTAAAAATTTAAAAATAATAAATGAATAGCCGTTTAGGAAATCTAAAGATATATATATATTTATATATATTTATTTATTGAAATAGGCATAGTGCATATGGGGAAAAAAAGAGGCAAGTGAAAGATAGTGAACTCAGCATATGTGCTGTGAGTTGTGACTTGCAAGGCGTGCTACATACATCTTAAGACTAATCAAGAAAATACGTAGAGAGTTTGAGAAATAGATCTATAAGGCGTTTTAAATATAAGAGCGAGTCTAAGATGATAAAAATTCATTGTTGCTAACATTTTGGACAATGCAAGATTGATACCTCTTATCGATCAAAAAAAAAAAAAAAAAAAAAGATCGATACCTCTTATAATGAACTAAAAAAGACCATTCACATTGTAATAGAGTTGTCATAATTTCTTATTCCTATCTTTCCAAACATGATACAACTAAGCATCAATTCCAAGCAAGTTTCAAAAGAAAAGAGGATAAATACTCCCTGAAACTGTCCATTATAGTTACATACTTTTAATGGTAGTTTTTAGTGACATTATAAGATATGTTGGATTCAGATTATTATGTATAGATATTACGAAGGATTGGTTATGGATTTTTTTAAAATAATAACCATTTGATGGATGGCTGAGGCACGATGTGTTTCGTGGCACTTAATGACCTAGTCCACCTACAAACTCTTGGTATGTGAATTCTTTACTTATAAACAACTAAAAAGGCCTCGCACTTCACACTTTTTCTTTTCCAGAGTTGATTCAGTTTATGTCCGGATAGAAGTCAATTTTTACCCCCAAAAACAAGACAATCAAATCATAAGGTCGAACTTAATTACTCGTGAGTGACAATTTTCGACACAACATGCACACATGGCTTTTTGAACACAAAAATAAAAAAAAATAGAAATGATTGAGAGAGGTATTTAATTTACAAAACATATACATTAAAATTATTATGAATTGATTTGGTTGGAATTTTGGAGATCGTGCAACAATGCGAGTCAAACACAATAGAAATAAAAGTTCAAAGAAGAAATACATTACGGACTAAAAAAGAAGTTTCATGACACTAATTAGCGGCTTCATTCTTTAACTGACCAAAAGAAGGCTTCAGGAGTCGACGTCTAACAATTTCCTTGCTTTATAAACCTCTTCAATAACCGATTGAAGAACTTCTTCGTAGCTGCAGCAATGCACAATTGAAGGACAAATCATTTTAAATTGGAAAGACAAAAATTCAAAGGATATCAAGGATACTACAACTGTTATAACTTTTGTACGGTGCTCATTTAATTGTCATAACTTTTTTTTTTCAACCACTTAAGTATCATAACTTCTAATAAACGTTCACTTGATACTCATAATTTTCAATCAATCATTTAAGTGCAAATTTTTTAAAATGTTCACCCAAGTTCCAAGAATCCAACGTGGCATGACACTTGTGATAAACATTTTTAGAAAGTTATCATACTCAAGTAATCGCTTGAAAAATTATATGGGATTCAAGTAAATGAAAAAAAAATTATGGTAATCAAGTAAGCATTGTAGATAAACTATGACACTCAAGCGAGTGCTGTACGAAAGTTATGACACTTTTGTGGTGTCATTTTCCGCAAAATTATAATCTAACTGTTGATTGATTTCTCAAACTACTATAACCTGAAGACCTTTAACTTAAACAACAAAACAAAAGAAAAAAATATATGTGCGGCTTTACCAGTATGCAATTTTGTTCTGTTCGACCACAAAGTTCTACCGAAGATTACAAACAAGAAGGATCCGCTTCTCATTCTATAGGATTGAGTTTGGTTGAGTGGACAACCATTTGTATGCAAAAGGGTTGCATTGCAGTAACTTTGAAACTCTGTGTTGGGAAAGTTCAATGGAATGACTTCTCTACCTCATGATTTAGTGGCGAAATAGCAGAATTACCTGTTATTTTTCAAGACGAAACCGCTCATTGCTGCGACCTCAATTAGAGCCTCTTTCCATGACTTCACTTCGTTGTGGTCAAAGTTTGTCCAGTGCCTGTCTAGGTCGCCTTTGTATAAATCAGTTTCGAGTTTAACATCATCAATCTCCACGTCGTAGAAAATGGGGAGGATTCTTCTTTTCCCCTTTGATTCTGACGTGCATTTTACCATATGGCCAAGTTTGCGAAGACACCATTGACTGGAAGCGTAGTTTTTAGAGAAGACGGGTATGTAAATATTGGAGTTAGCGAGTGCTTGTAGAATCTCTTCCCCAATCCCTTCATTGGACCTGAAGTCATCATTGTCACTATAAACAGGAATTCGATCTTGCCACATCCGTTCATGAAGATAATCAACAATGCTATGATGAGTTTCTGGCCCCTTATAATTCAGGAACACATCAAATATGGGTAATCTGTGGGAAAGCCAAGTCGATCTCGAGATATTCAACAATCGTTCCAGGATAGTGTGGCCACGACTATCCAACACCCAGCTTTCTAAGCCCTCAATGCCCTCAATGGGTCTTAAATTTGGACAAGCTTCTAGCTCTAGATGTTGTAGCTTGCCCAACTTAGCTAAATTGGGCAACTGTCCTATTAAATCACAACTGGAAAGAAGGAGGTACTGCAAAGATTCCAGTTCCGACAAACCTTGAATCTCAACTAGCCTATTCAAGCCCTTCAGTTCCAAGCGCTCCAGACTCCTCAAGAGGACAGACCAAGTATTTCCTCAAGGGATTCACATCTTGTTATGTTCAGTTCCCTCAAATGTGTTAGACCTGGAGCAACAGGTAGGTGTGATATTGGACATTCAATTACATGCAGAACTGTCAAATTTAATAAGTTGGACAAATGTGGCAGTGGACTAATACTTTTGAGTTTCAGGGTCAACAGTTGAGATGGAAGCTGATAGGACGGTTGCTCCCTCATCAAAGCTGCTTTAAGTTTTGAGTCATAGTCCTGCCTAGTCGAGTGATATCTACTTCTCAAATTGCTGAATCTATGTAATTCCAGATGTTGCAAATCGGTGATGCTTGAGGGTTGGGGGACAAGAGAGAAGTCCATAGCTTGAACCGCAAGGACTTTCAAACTTGATGGAAGAGCCGACACTTGTTGAAGCTCAATCGAACCCACTTTAAGATATTCGAGATGGAGACAACTTATCTCTGGAGGCAATCTAGAAACACTGGTAAATGCTAAGTTCAATGACTTCAAATGGAATAGCTTCCCAATTTCCTCCAAGTTTTTATCTGTCAAATCCCAGGATTTGTTGGCATATAAACCTTCAAGCATCTCCAGTCCTCCAATAGTACGAGGAATCTCCTTTATCTTCGTTCTACATAAACTCAACACCCTTAGTTTCTTTAAATTTCCAATAGAATTGGGTAGTGCAACTAGGCCCGACGTTGAGACATCCAACTCTACCAACATTTTTAACTCCCCAATTGAGCTTGGAAGTTCCTTTATCCCCACGCACCCACGTAAAGTTAAGTGTGTGAGATTCGCCGCCCTTCCAATTGAGTCTGGGAGTTGGCAGATTTTAGGGTTCTTGTTTAATCTAAAACTCGACAAAGATTTCAAATTGCCAAATCTCTCCGGAAGCTTCAAGGGTTGAAAATTTTGGGGCATGACGATTTGCTTCAAAGATTGTAGAGAACAGACTTCTTCAGGCAACTCCCCGAGAGAACTACACCCTTTGATATTCAAAGTCTCTAGGAGTTGAAGCATGGAAATGGAGGGGTCAATTGTGATTAAGTTGGAACACCGAGCAAGTATTAATGTCTCCAAGGATGTGAAATTAGAGAAGTTGGGTGTCCTCCTCAACTTTATGCAGTCTGTTAAATCTAGAACTTTCAATTTTTTTGTCATCTGCAGAAAAAGAAAATGTTGAATTAAAAAGAATAAAACACACCAATCATCCTAGGTTTTTTATGGAAGTAATTATTCTCATTTGATAATTCAATATACTCCCTCGTTTACTTGCAACGGCGCAACTAGGTGGCTTCTAACACTTCCTTCGGGGAAAACGGAATAATCTTCCATTTATGGTAAACATGTATTGTCAATGTAATTGGAAACTATCAAGTCCTTTTTCTATATATATATAATTACTGCTTATAACTAAATCTTAGAGGCGAAATAGTAAGTTAGTAGCGAAATTCATAAGCTACAAGAGATTTATAGTGGTTAAACAGTTTGTTTGTTTGTAAAATATCACTTGTAACCGATACAACTAATGATATTTATAAGTAACTAATTCATACTCTACAAATGGAAAAACCTGCTCATTTGTAAAAAAGGAAAGGCTGTTCATAATCTATTAGGGAAAGCCCAGTAAATCTATTATTTGTCTAGTCTTTTACTGATTCATAAGCGTTTGTACTTGTAAAATCAAAATAAATCTAATAATCTACTACGATATTATAGTAAAAGGATAGTTTTTTTGTTTATTGTTTACAATCGTTAACCAACACTACTAGTAAAGTACGTCAGCAATTCATAGTCTACCAGCTGAAAAACGCGCTCCCTAGTCTACAAGGGTATTTCAGCCTGATAACTCAATTATTACGGTTGTATGCTAGAAAATAAAACTAGGTAAAATGGAAGTGTTGGTCATAATCTGCTAGCCATTTACCATGCTAAATAGTATTTGTTTGTAAGTTATGACAGTTAAACAAAACTATTAGCAAAGTACATAAGAGCTTTTCTTATGTGAGCTACATTAATCATAGTTGTAATTTACTGTTTTATGAGCTTTGTCTAATAAGGCAAAATATAAAAATTCTTAATTAGCCTAATATTTGGCTGGCTTGTGCGGGCTATGATATTGGAAATATAGATGCTGGCTCACATGCATATGATCACATACACAATGTGTAGAGCGTGATTCATTTATGGCATGTAAAAGGTTTGACATGTATTGATGAATGGACTAATATAATTGGTAGGACATATGATTTTAGTGACAAATTACTCTTGTTTTTAAGTCTAAAATTACATGCATATAGTAAATGTGATATATAAAGTTTATATCCATGATGTGAGAGAGTTCCAAGAATTTAATTGGGCACACTTGATTAATTCTAAGAATTTACCAAAAAAAAAAAATTCTAAGAAATATCGATCTCCTATTGTGGTAGGATATCTCTCGTTTTAATGCATAGCCATACTCCCAAATAAGGTAATTGTTTATTGGTTAATGAGGCATGTACAACATATAGGTGAGGAATAATTGATCTAGAGATTCATACACCCAAAAATAGTGAATTCACGATGGTTGAAAAATATTCTCATGGTTGTGATCATATGGACTATATACAATTGTATATCATATATACTACCCAAAGGTGATTAATATGATAATGTATACAACTCTTAGGATGTGTATTCATATAATACTAATAGTATACATTGCTTATTTTTCAGCCACATTCTTTGTAAACGATAATTCCATTTCAATTGAGGCTTTTACTGGTTGAAATTTTAAGAAATGGGAGAGAATTTTTTTGTTTGGGATTAAGCTGGTGAATGTTCATATTGCTTTTACTATAGATAAGCCGGCAAGTCTTACTAACACCAATGCGCACGATTGAAAAGCACACTTTACTACCGAGGAAAAGAGCAATTGGATTTGCTTGTTGTCTATAAAGAGATCCATTCAGGAACACTTGAAGAGTAGTTTGTCTACTAGAGAGATAAAGGTAGCTTGGAGGCTAAGAACTGCATCTTGTCTAATGATAAGATTGGGACACTTCTGCAAAGACTCTTAAATATGAGGTATGATAGTTCTGATGAAGTTAGAAATTACGTCTTAAGGATCGCAGGCCTACAGAAAGAACTTCAAGTTCTTCAAGTTAGTATTCATGTTATTTGCATTGTGCATCCAACCCTAAATACCATTCCACCTGATTTTGGATTATCAAGACTCTCAAAATGAGGCATAGTCAATTAATGACTTGATAGCTAGGGTGGTAACTAAGGAAGAGAAATTGAAGAAAAAAGAGGGCATCCTATCTTATATGCCTCTAGTTCTAGCAACAATAAGAGTAAGAAGGTCCAAAATCGTACTCATGAAATCACCAGTCATTCTAACAGTTTGAGTCATAAGAAAAATTCCTTCAAGAAGTATGGTGACTACTGCTTCTTTTGTAAGAAGAAATGTCACGTAAATAAAGACTGTGATAAATGTAAAACTTGGCCGTCCAAGCATAAGCCTATAGATAATGATTCTTTGGCATTTGTTTGTGAATCCAAACTATCAAAAGCCCCATCCAGTTCATCATGGTTAGATAGCGATGCAACCAATCATGTTGCCTTCACCATACAAGGATTCATAAACCAAAGAAAGCCAAATCAAGATGAATCAAAGCTCACCATAGGAAACAACAAAAAAGTCGACATTGAGTTCATGGAAGATGTCATTTTAATTCTAAATTCTAGTTTTAATTTGATGTAAAAAAACACATTTGACGTACCTCACTTTAGACGAAACTTAGTTTCCATATCATGCCTGGACATGTGTGACTACTCTTTTGAAATAAGGAATAATATTATTTCTATGTTTTTTTAATTAAAAAAAAATTGAGTGCTGCAATATGTCCAATGGATTATATAAATTGTCTTTAACTCCCAATGATATACATCGCTTATATAATTAAAAAAAGTTGTTTCCAAATGATCTCTACCTAAAGAACAATCTCATGTGTTATGACATAAACAACTTAGTCATGTCCCTAGGGAAAGCGTAGAAAGTTGATAAAGGCCAACATCCTGCATACTCTTTAAAATGACCTAGAGACTTACGTAGATTGTCGTAAGGATAAGATGACTAGAAAGAAAGAAGAAAAATGCAATCTATGATTCTGACATTTTGGAAGTCATTTACACTGATATTAGTGGACAATTTATGGCAACCTTGTTCAAATATTTTTATTTCTTCACATTTATTGATGACTTCCAAATATGGTTATTTGTACTTGATTAAGGAAAAGTCTAAATCTCTTGAAAAGTTCAACATTTTTCGGACTGAAGTCAAGAGATAGTTGGGAAAAATCATAAAGGTTATTAGATTTCACCAAGGTAATGAGTATTTTAGTAAGCATGGTAATGATGAACAGCTTAAAGGGCCAATTGCCAAATACATAGAGGATTCTAGAATAGTAGGACAATTTATTACGCTAAGGAGTCCTAATCAAAATGGTGAGGCTAAGAGGCGTAATCGCATTCTTATGAATATGATCAGGCGTATGATTAGTAAAACCAATTTACCAAGTTTTCCATAGGGTGATGCTTTTAAAATAGCCATTTACATTCTAAATCATGTTTCTATCAAAGCTATTCGATTGACTCATTTAGAGTAATGGATTGAATATAAACCTAGCTTGACCTTTGTCCCATAAAAGTGAGGTTATATAATTCAAATTTAAATAAATTGGACTCCAGAACAACTTGGTATTACTGTGTTTCTTATCTAGATTATTCAAAGGGATATTGGTTTTATAATCCCAACGAAGGCATGAGAATTATGGAATCATAGACAACAAAGTTTCTGAAGTTTAATGTGGCTGAAGAAAGTAGCTACTCATAGACTATTGAGGATAACAATATAGTGGGAACCACTATGTCTTTTTCTCTAACCTATATAGACGACTGTAGAGCCTCCCACACTGCATACTAAATATGTTAAGGTCGAGGATCCTAGTATTGAAGTAGCTACTAACGAAGTTCCTCAAGCCTCTCGAGGCAAAATGAGGTTACAGTAACTCCACTCAGGGGATCTACTATGTGACATTCTGGATTTTCACTTCTACTTTCTATTGAATGAATTGGGCCTTTCATCGACGCGTCTATAGCGCTATTCTCAAAGCTGATTACTTGTGAGATAACTAGACTATCTAGGGAAGTCATTAAGAGAATTTAATGCAATAGACTTGGAAATTCGACCAGGAATTGGCTATTCGACCGTGCTTATCTGTAGAGATCATTACGGCACAGTTAAAAATCGATTAGAGATTAGGGATAGATCGGTTCGACTGAGATGTGTTGTTAAACGTGGGTGATTCCACTAAATTGCAAAATTCTCGTCGATCGGCACTACACTGATTTTTTTCTATTGTTTTGGTACCTTGTGTCCGTATTTAAAATCTCAAGATTTTCATGATCACCGAGAGTTGCCAATGTGTCGAAGAGGTTCATTTTGGTTCGAAGAAAATTGATCACGGGTTATTTGCACTAAAAATTTCTGAAAGCTACCCAATAGCCTAAATTACGCTAAAATCGTGACAGATTGAAATTAACCATGAATTTGAATCTAATTTCAGAAATTGAAAGTCCTGTCATGTTACAAGTCATTTTAGGAACGTCGACTCATTCTCTGAAGATTTTTCTGCAAACCGAGGTTTTTGGCGAAAAGTTTAGATAGTCATTTTTGTCCAAAAAATTTCGAGAACCGTTTTTTATTGCGAAATTGGGATGCAAGTAGGTTCAATTGGTGAGGAAAAATATCAATTTGATCGTTGACTCAATAATGAAATTTATGGGAGTTGATTTGAGTTGATTCGAGGGAGAATTGGTGTCCAATTTGAGGGAAATCAACCAAAATTCGTGTATCCCCCCTTGCCCACAACCTTTGGACTACTTCAATGCTTCTAGAAGGGGTCTTTGGTTTGGAAAAACAGCTGAGCAAGCCAGTTGGTGGTGGGGACCAAAATGGGGGAGCAAAGAGATAGGAAGAGACCATGGTGGCTCCCTCCATGCAAACTTGTCCCCCCTCTCTTTCTTCCCCATTTCCGTCAACCCCTTCCCCTATTATAGCTCCGTGAAACTTCCAGCAAGCCCAAGAACAAAGCCAGCAAGTCATCAAAGCCTGCACATCGCTGTCCAGCGTACGCCTATCACCAGGGAAGCCCATTGAGCCACTGGAAGCCCTTCCGCTAGCTACTGTCGCCATTTCCCCCTCAGCCAGTCACCATCTAGCCCTTCTTGGCCTAGGACTAGCACCAAGTAGAGGCCAAAACCAGTGGGTATTCCAGCCACTGTTTGGGCCGTTTCCGAGCCATTCCCGACATCGTTTGGTGAGCCTACTTTGGAGTTTCTTGTTCCTCGCCGCGTCCTCGTCGTTTTGATTCGAGCGGATCATTAATCAAGTGAGTTTAACTCACTAATCCATACTTAGTAAGTTAATGACGCTTAAAGATTGATTAGTTTAGGATAAGTATGGATTAGGTGGATTGTTAGAGTAAATTAACAATTTAATTAACCGTTATTACATGCTAGGTGGTTAGAGTAGTGTAATTAGAGCCTAGACAATCTCTCGTATTTATCTAGAGTGATTCGGAAATTTTCTAGGCTCATCTCAGTTTTTAATTAGACTTTTCTGGCCTAAGTTGCTATTTTTGGTATTTAATAATTAATTTATGTAATTATTTAATTATTTATTAATTTTCAAAAAATTAGACCGAAATAGCTGGTGACCGGAATTTTATACCTGTTACTGATGGTGTGATTGATTTATTTAATTGACTGTTATTCTGTACAAATTGAGTGTGATTGGAAATTTTGGGGTATATATCCCAAAATTTATTAATTTCAGTATTTAATTAGAAAATTACCGGATGTCGTTTTACAGCGCCAAAAATGTTTTTATCAACTATATAACTGGTGGGAATTTTGAAAGTAAAGATATTATATTTTGGTTGAGGCCGACCGTATACCTACACACGATTATTTTTATCAGGTACCCTTAATACAAGAGAATTAAGCCAAGATGTTTTGTTAATTGAAGGATTTAAGAGTGGAATGCCACGTCCTTGACCGTAGGTATTAATCGTGTGATGGTTTATAGTCGTAATAAGATGGCTATTGAAAGTTGTTGAATATGATGTTGAGTTAAATCAAGAAAACCGCCAAAGTACGGTTATGCCTGCTGGGCCGTAATTTACCATCGAACTTGGAATCGGTTGTGCCCATCGGGCCGTAATTCACCATTGAAGATTTAGTAAGCCGTGCCCGCTGGGCCGTAATTCACCGTTGAAGATTTGGTAGGCCGTGCCCACTAAGCCAAAATTCAGAGTTGGAGATGAGTGATTGAAATGAACGTGTGATGGTCCCGATAACTTGAAATTGACTAGGTTGATTGATCGATGATTCGAACTGAGTTAATGATTTAATTTGTTGATGTGACTCAATGAATTGCATATTGAATTGACTTGCATGAAAGAATTGAGGCAAAGGTAAGTCTTCTGACTCGTGTTTGTGCTTAGGCAGCCCTTAGGGCATATTTTCTTCCTAGTCGGATCTTAGGGGGTTGAACTTGCTGAGACGTCGTCTCATCCTATTGTGGGATAACAATTTTCAGATCCTTAGATGGTAGCTCCTTCCAAGTATTTTGGATAACCGAAGCAGATTAGGGAACAGGTAACTTATATTCCGTTGCATGGGGACCCTAGGGGATGGGAATATGCACTTGTGCAGTCCGTGGTCTGGGTTGATGTGAGTCTACCCCGCAAGGTGCCCCATCATTATCGATCATGGTACTGTTGAGAGCGGAATGGACAGAGAGAAGGCTCCATACCGAAATCTAAGGTACCTCGGTTCGTGTTGGAGATTGCTTTTGGGAAAGTTACTACAAATCCTCCTGGTGGTTCGGTGGTGGACCTGAGTCCGTCGGATCCAGGATCCCCGGTGTTTTCAGAGGAGGACTTGACTGCCTAGAGCCTAGTGTGCCTATAGTATTTGAAAGCCTCCCCCTTGTTTTGCAGACCCTGGTTTTGTATATGGCTTGATATATATGTATATATAAGCCTGTTGTGGTTGGAAAAATTTGTGGTCCTACTTTCCTATCCCATCTCGTTGTTGTCTAGGGATTTAATTATCCACTTCCACATGCGTATTAAAATGAAAGGGTTGACAATGCGTCATGGGACATCGCTATTATATCAACCAAGCAGAGATGGGCACGTGCTAGGAGGATCGGGGTGTGACAACTAGGTAGAGATGATCAGCTATATCACCAGATTATACAATCTATCTAGAAGAGCATGACTATTATATATATGTAGTTGATTCGATGACTTATGCGGATGTTGTTTTTTGTCCTTAGTTAGGTTTGTGATTCGATGCAATGAAAGATGAGATGCAGTCCATAAAACATAGTGTTGTCTGGGAACTTGTTAAATTATTTTAAGGTTACAAGCCCATCAACTGCAAATGGATGCATAAGACTAAAAGGGACTCAAAAGAAAAGATTGATAAGTTTAAAGCCAAACCAGTAGCCAAGGGTGCTACTCAAATAGAATGAGTAAACTATGAAGCAACTTTTTCCCCAATCATTTCTAAAGATTCTTTCAGAGTGATCATGGTATTAGTATCTCATTTTAATATAGAGTCACATCAAATGGATGCTAAAACTATATTTTTGAATGGAGACTTTGATGAAAAGGTCTATATGATGCAACTTGAAAGCTTTGCAGCTGATGATTCAAGTAATCTTGTGTATAAACTTAAAAAGTCAATTTAGGACCTTAAGCTAACTTCTAGACAATGAAATTTAAAATTTCATTGTGTTGTTACTTCATTTGGTTTTATTGAGAACAAAGTAGAATAGTGTATATACTAGAAGGTCAATGGGAAGAAATTTATCTTTCTCATACTTTATGTAGACAATATCTTACTTGCAAGTAGTAATCTTGGATTTAGGATGCGACAAAGCGGATGTTGTCGCAGAAATTTGACAGGAAGACCTTGGTGATGCGTCTTTTATTATTGGCATTGAGATCTATAGAGATCTTTATCGCCATTTTTGGGTTTGTCTTAAAGAACATATGTTTAAAATGATTCAGTAGACAACATTGTAAGGTAAGAATTGTTTATGTTGTTAAAGGTGATAATTTGAGTCTGTCACAGTATCCTCTTTCAAATATTGAGATAACCCAAATGAAGGATGTACCTTATGCTAGTATACTTGGAAGTATCATGTATATTTGAGTTTGTTTTAGACCAAACGTTGCTTTTGCAATAGGACTTCTAGGTAGATTTCAGTCAAAGCTAGGATATGATCATTAGGTTGCTGCCAATAAGGTTTTGAGATACTTAAAGAGAATAATAGATTATATACTGATTTACAAATATTTTCAAGACTAACAACTACCAGCATATTTGGATGCAAACTTTGATAACTATTAGGATAAGTTGGAGTTGACGACAGGATATATCTTTATGCCAGCATAAGGTGTAAGATCATGGAAAAGCAAAAAATAGAAATCTATGTGATCATCTACCATACAAGCAGAGTTTATAATGTATTTTTGGGCCACTATTCGGGCTATTTGGCTTTGGAACTTCATTGGAGAGTTGACCATATTTGACTTTGTAAATAGCCTCGTATAGTTATATTTTGACTATAATTATGCATTTTTATTTATTAACAACAATAGAAAGGTCTAGACATATGGTGGTCAAGTTTTTAACCATAAAAGAAATAGTTCAAAATGGTGACATAACAGTAGAGCATATTTCCACATATGATATAAATGTAGATCTACTAACTAAAGGTCTTCACCCTTGTATGTTTGAACATATTATTAACATGGGCCTAGGAGTATCATAGAATTCTGTTATTTTGTGAGAGGTGTTTTATTTTTGCTTTAGTAAAGTTTAATATGTCTTTGCTACATTTAGTAACATTTTAATATGTATCAATTTTTTTGCATTCAATAAAGTGTTTATGGATGTATGATTATCATGTTGAATACATAAATGTAATGAAAATCTCAAGATATTTTGTAAACCTTCAGCAAAGTTTAGGGGGATTCATTTATTAGCCTTAAGGATATATCTTGTTATATAAAAAGTAAAGTTAACTATAAGGATAATACATATGTAGGTTTATTGGAATTATAAGAATATTCTCTAGTGGCACATCAAATTTTGTGACACTTAAGGAGAGAATGTAGACTATAAAAAGGATGACATATAAGGTATCACTTTATATGAGGTGTTATCCATTTGTTACACTACCATATTGAATTTATATTAGTAAAGTAAAAAGTATTTATGAATATGAAAGGCTTTGTATGTATTCATGCAATTACCGCTATGATTTGATTTCTAAGACTTTATGGGATCGGATTGACTATTAAGAATAACCTCTAGATCAACAAAAAGGTGTGCACATATTGTACAATTTCAATTAATATAACCCAAGTGGGATAATGAAAGAGTTCTACATTAATTGAGATTGTAATTTACAATTTTACGGACTTGGTCTAATAAAATAATATATAAATATACTTAATTAATCTAATATAGGAGTAGCTTGTGTAGGCCGAGTAAAATCAAACATGTGATAAGATGGCTTGTGGCTAAAAATTCTATAAATAGTGCTCATATATTCCTCTAACTCTGATGCACAAATAACCTCATAAAAGAAGTAGCTACAAAATGTAACATGTGAGGAGCAATCTTATTAAGCTAATGATATACAGAGGATAAAAGAGGAGAAGCACTTGAGCTCTAGATTATAACTATTTTGCATCAAGAGTGATAAATTCTAAATCAGGTGTGCAAATCTACTTAAATCTGTTATTGTATTCTAGTTTTCTAGCTATGAAAATCTTGGGTTACCATTTACGTGACTTACAAAGTATCTACACAGATCATAATCTACTAACCAATGAAGGTGACCAATTGTAATATTCAACAACAATTGTTAATCTAGTATGAGATTTGATGATGGTAACATTGTTAGCTTGTTGATTATTTATCAACAAAAGTTGCCAATCAGTTCTTTTTTATCAACGATATTTCAAATTTACCATTTACCATTCAAATTTATAATGTATACATAAGTTTCTGTTTCGGTAATCAATTCATAGAAATATGCTTGCAAATAGCCCTTGAAGTTTAAATCTTCCCATGGTTTAAAAAAGTTACAAATGGAACTATATTTTGAATCTCTCGTAAAGCATCATGAAAGAAAGTTACGTTGTTACAATATTTTGTCGTGATCAAGTTTTAAAAATATTGTAGTAAAAGAGATGTACAGTGCAAGGTTGCACCATAGGAACACCAAAGTTTGCTCCTTGGTTAAAATGTTCTAGGAGAGACCCATGGAATTTGACCACAGCATGTGGGGTTGGAGGCGCATACACAAAAGGGGTAGTGATGGATCTAATATCATATTAAAAAGTCCAATCCAAAAATTTTAATTTATGGATGGAGGGAGACTGCATAAATACAAAGAGCATATAAGACCCATTGTCAAGTGATGTTGGACAATATTTGAATATTTAGCTATTAGAAATGCTACAACAAGCCATAAGGCATCTAAAGTCCAAACTCCAAAGTAGGTCAACCTTGAATTCTCAAACCAAGGCCATGATAGATGCTTGGATAGTACTAGAGATAATGACACAAATGGTCCAAGAACTCTAGACTAATGTGTGCTGGTCCCTAAACTTTGATTCATGCTTAATTTAATTCCTGAACTATATGAAAATGTTCAATGTAGTCCTATCATTTTAAAGACTAGGGATAACATTGAATATTTTCATAAAATTTAGGGAATAAATAAGACATGCATCAAAAGTTTATGAACTCTATTTAACAAAAAAAAGTTTAAGGACCACATTGCAAATTGGGTTAATGTTCATAAACCACATTGAATAAATTAAACGCTCATAGACTACATCGCATATTGAGCAAAAGTTCAAAGACTATTTATGTCATTTACCCATAATAATATGGATTGGGAAGCACAACTAATGACTCTTGCTAGTACGGATTTCACGCAAATCATAGTTATCCGTGGCTTGATTACGAAAGCAGTATGAAGTGAATGGATGAAATATAAAACGATAGTTATGTTCCGCTCCTAGTATCATTTACTTAGATGATATATTGATGCCGTGTGTTTCTATCGCTTCCTCTCCGTCTTTTACAGATGAGTTTAGTTGGTTGTAGTGGATTCTAGACGTTAGGCTAGCACAAAATAATTTGGATCAGGGGAGGACGCCATCTATGTGTACTGTACATCGAATGATTCATAAAGATGGAAGGTGAAAAGAGCAAGGTATTTCGTACCTGAATTTGGCTCCATCCACCCCAGTCATCTTCGATATTGCTCCTTGAAAGGTCTAGCACAATCAAACTAGCAAAATGAAAACTCTCGGCATAAAATTCCTGATGCGTAATTTCCCAAGAAAACCATCTTAGCTCTGAAAGAAGATTTTCGAAATTGCCAAAAAAATCAATGTCTTTCACTTGAAGGAATCTCAGATTTGGTAGAGCGGCTAGTTCTTTGGATGCAGTGTTGTGGCTATGGCCATCGGAAGTTAGACTTAGGGCTTCAACATCTTCACTTCTCTGCATATCAAAGATTCAATTGAGCCTTAACCAAAAAAAAAATATTAAAAAACTTAACCAAAAAAAAAAAGATTCAATTGAGCATGCAACATACAGTTCACAGAGCTACAACAGAGGGGACGCAGAAGCGTTGCCAAACAATTTCTATAATGGTTGAGCTCGTCAGATACGCTTTTCAGAACTATTGTACACTCTTTTCCCAACAAGGAGTTGTTTCCTCCTCTTCTACATAAATCTTTTCGAGTCTGAAGTTCTTGATAAAGCAAGTTTTCTCTTTACCTGGATAACAATGAAACTGTTCTTTGTATTTCACAATACTTTAAAAGAACTGCTTTCCTGGAACCTAAAAAGTAAAGCCAACTATCAGGCTATCTCTTTTGGCTCTCTCTACATATTTTGTGACCTTTGACCTGAAGGTTTGATAGAGAGATGTAACCCAAGCAAGACAAAAGCGACGTTAAACAAAGCTATCTATCGGATGCATACTTTAACTAAAATGCTGCTTTAATTGAGAAATAAAAATTCAAATAATTTCTTGCGCCAAATATTTCCAAACATATGCAGTTTCCGTTTACCTTTTTCCCCTCCAGTAGTTTCAAGGCATCCTCACGAATCCACACCCTACAAAACTTGCGAGGATATACTCGAAGAACGATGTACCTTCCAAAGTCTCGAACTTGATCATGCATCCAAAACCTATTATCATCTCTAATTTTGATCAAGGACCTTTGAGAGAGAACCCTCATTGCAATGCTAGGAAAGTATCCCAAATCCTTCCACATGATAATCGGATATGTTCTGTCAGCATTGATGAAAAAGCATGCTATATCAAGAAATACTTCTTGATGCTTATCCTCTAATCGTTCATAACTAATCATTAATGTATCTCGGACATCCTCAAAAGGACCTTCCTTTAACTTCTTCAACGTCTCATCCCATACTTCTCTTTTATCCAAATGCCCCAAATCCTTGCCCCAGTCAAAAAGATTCGACCCTATCACCACAACGGCCAAAGGAAGGATGCCCACGGTACAAACAATTTCTCTTGAAAGTGCATCATATTCTTCTATGACAAAGTCACTTTTGAATGCATGCTTATAAAACAGATGAAGTGCTAAGTCAAATCTCATCTCATGAACTTCATAACGCAAAATTTCTTCAGGTTGGTTGAGGACCTTTTTACTAGATGAGCCCACTTGAGTCGTCAAGATGCTTTCGTCCCTAGTTGTGATAATGATTCTGCTACCAGAACGAAACCAGTCAGCTTTTGCGGCTAGTTTTTCAAGTTGCTCTTTCTTGTCTAGATCATCAAGAACAATGAGTACTCTCTTATTACTTAATGTTTTTTTGATCATCCGAATCCCACCATCAACATCTTTAATTTGGTTAGCAACCCCATCACCGGCCAAATCTGATAAAAGCTTTTTCTGCAATACTAAAAGACCACCATGAGGTTGCGATGATGCTCGAACGTCTTCAAGGAAACCACTGCGTTCAAAGTGAATAGAAAGTTTGTTGAACATGACTTTGGCAAGAGTTGTTTTTCCAACACCACCCATGCCATGGATACCGACAAAACGTACACCACCAGAGCCAACAGCCAACAATTTCATTATGGCTTCCAACTGAGCAGTATCTTCAACCAAATGTTCAGTCACAATCCGGTGTCTTGTATTAAGCTTACGGGAAACCTCTTCAACAATTGATTCAATTTGTTCTCGTTGGCTGCAACAAAGCATGAAAATTTTGTTTCAATCGAAGACATGATAGACTACAAGACTCTAGGGAACATGTAGATACATAACTCAGCTATTTCAACTACTCAAACAATCGAAAATCAAGAATTATAATCAGTGGAACTGGAAATTTTCGAATGCAGGTTGGGTTTGACAGTTTTCTGCGGGTTCGAGAAAAGCTTTTCACGCACACCTCGTTACCTTTTGTAGGTTCTCGAGCACGATCTTAGACAGGATTCCATTCCATTAACTTCTAGCGTAATGCCCCTTTTATATGAGTTCGAAAATTTGGACACGCAAAGTTTCTTCCCAAGAAAAAGTGCAGGAAAATTCCCCTCTGCAGGAGCGTTCTTCCACCGCTTAATCCATCAGGGCCAAGCTTCTTCTTGTGCATGCAGACGCTTGTCCGTAGACATTGGTTTTAAGTTAACATTACCCCTTCCGTATAAATCTTGTAAATATATTTCACTTTTCCCGTATATGTGTTGTATTTCTTCATCCTATGCCAATAATTTCTTTTCATTAAGTTATTGATTCTAATATTTCATAATAGGGAAATTTCGTAAGATCTCTTAAATGTCCCCCTTTTTTGCATAGATGTATCGCATGTGCACTTTTTTACTGTTAATTATTCACTCTTTTAGAAAAAATTCTTATCATCTATTGGTCTCATTTTCAAATTGCAATACTCCCATTAATTTAACAATCTCACAGGAGTTTATTATTGTACAGAATTTTTCATTACCACCGGAGGTGAAAAATACAGAAAATCGCATGATTTCTACTATACTTATTGTGGTAATACTATTAACTAAAATAGTCGATTAAGTGAAAAATATAATTAAGTAAAAAGTTGGTCTTACCTATCTGGTGATATTGGCTTAACCCAACATGAATTAGAAAAATGCCTTGTTTGGGTTGGGTTTGACCCGACTTGTTGTGCTTTTAAAAACAAAAATTATCCATTTGCTATTTTCCATAGTGGGTTCTCGGTTGTTTAGGTCTAGTTTCAATTACTTCTAATGCAAATCTCAAATAAAAATGTCCAAATGCTTTATGTTTGGGAATTTCGAGGGACAAACTTTCATTCAATTAAATGTAAATAATGTGCGTAACCATAAAAGGTTGAGGAAATTTACCCTTTGCCTTTAAGAACCCACCCCTTTATACGTGCAACCTCAACAAGGGCATTTTCCCACCGCTTCAATTCATCGGAGCTAAACTTCTTCTTGTGGTTGGTCATGGCTTCTCTGTATAACTTGGTTTTGAGTTTGACATCGTCAGGATCCAAGTTGTAGAAGATGGGAAGTATCTCTTTCTTCCCATCTGATTTTGAGGTACATCCTACCATGTGCGCAACCTCACGGAGACACCACGAACTTTTAGCATAACCCTTAGACAAGACAGGTATGTAGATTCGAGAATTGTCTTGTGCTTTCGAAAGCTCTCCAGCAATTACTTTACCAACTTGGAGTTCTTCGTCGTCCAAGAAAACGCGAATTCCAGCATCTCTCAAGCCATTGTAGAGGCAATTGGTGAATCCATTACGAGTATCCGGTCCACGAAAACTTAGGAACACGTCGTACTCTTCGCAAGAAGCATCGTCAGTTCTCGAGGTTGACTCCGAGCCCTTCCTTAACGCCTCCTCCTCTTCCAGACCCATCATCTGTTCTCGACTTTGAGTCCCTACTTCTCCTTGAGTTCGCAGGACAAAAATTACAGACTTGCAATCTGATCAAGACATAATATAAGGAACGTGAATTGAACATGTAAGGGAGCAAAGTCTTATCTTATTGTGCCTGCCAACAGGAGATCGAAAAGAAGTGAAGTTAGAGCACTTACACTCTCGCTACAGCCAAAGCGAGGATGGTGATTAGAGCCGGACCTCCGTCCGATCCCATCTGAAGGCCGATCCTCTCAGCTGTATTCACCCAAAGAAGAGAAGCGTTCTGTAAAGAGAGCTAAGTGGGAGGGTTCAGCGAAGGAAGATCGACTATAACTTCTCAAGGTGAAGACAAGGAGGCGAACAGAAACAGAGAGGAGTCAACAAAAAGAGGACAAGGGCAGAGTCGTCCTGGGGGATGACAAATTACAGCCCAACATCACCAGGTCATGTGCGACGCACGTGGTCCAACACTACTAGAAGTAAACAGCAGATAGTTGAAGATTAAAAAATGGAAAATTCCCGCAAACAAATAAAACAACAAAACGGGAAGGAGGAAAATTGAAATTTCGAAAGATATTTAACAGAATTTTGCTAAAAAAAAAAGATATTTAACAGAATTATTGCACGTTTTAACGGGGTTAGAGGGTAGCCAAAAAAAAGGGGGTTAGAGGGTTCCCCACCCAAACTAGAATTTTCTTATGGAACCTATGCCATGATGCATTACCCAGAACAGAAAACCTCTACAGGAGAAGAGTATTACCTATGCCCGCTGTGTAAATCAAGTCCAGAAACCCCCCCAACGCATGTTCCTCTTGTGCCTCTGGACGAAATGAAATTTGGGCGAACTCCACATTACAGACCCGATTTCAAGTCACGGCCTCTCAAGGATAGATCAGTGGCTCTTGAATTTCATCCAAAACAGGATCCGCAAGGAGTAGTAACAGCGGCCCTAGCCTCATGCATTTTGTGAGAGATGGAGTACAAAGACCAAGAAAAGCCGCAACAAATCGGAGCAAATTTACCTCCGAATTGAGTACCGCCCGCCGTGCGGGTCTCTGAAACTCAACGTCGACGGCACCTTCCTTGAGAATCGAACTCCGGTGCCGTTGCTGGTGTATGCGGGGACTCAACAGGTAAGCTGATCGGGGCTTTTGCATGGGAGGTGAAGACTCGGTCAGCCTTTCAAGCTGAAGACCTAGGCTTGCTGCAAGGTCTTCGGTATGCCTTGTCGCAACATGATCAAAAGTGGGTCGTTGAATCTGACAACCTATTTTTAGCTCAGCAAGTACTTGGCGTTGAGCAGCCCATGTGGGAGGGAGACAACTCCCCGAAGAATGCAGCAGTTTATTGACTTTTTGCCCCCACCTTAATGTTGCTGATTGGACCGTGAAAGCTAAGCTCCACAACACTTCCTTTAAATTGGGCCCCATTTCACCCGCTCCCTCTTTCGGACTTGTCATGTTCTGAAGCTCATTTATGTCTCCAACGACATGTCCTTTTTGAAATGAAATGATTATTTACCAACCCAAAAAAAAAAAAAAAAAAGTGGTTGGAGGACATTCGCTAGTTTTTCTCGAATTTAAAAGTACATGTCTTCTTTTCTGCCTATAAGTAGATAGTAAAATGGTACAGCTTTTTCTTCTTCCGACATGGTAAGGCTTTCCACCGAGACTTGGCCAAAAGAATTACAAGAGCTTGAAAGATGGAGAAATGGTAGGCCGTCCATTGCAACGAAAGAATCAGCGTAAGTAATTGGCAGCGCTATTTCCAATTCATATATCACTAAATCCACTTAATTTTCATCAAAAAGACAAAATTGCCCTTATCATTCAATTGCAATGTAGATTTGTGATCTCAAATTTATTTATTTTCATTTTTCTTAGTTTTTCTATATGATCTACTTACCGTAATCAAGAATTTCATATGTCTAATTCTTGTTTATTGTGGATTTTCCATGTACGTTAGAGGTGCCAAGTTTTTTTCATTGTTAGATTACATCCATAAAAATTTGTTTTGTCAAAAAGAGAAATTTCCAAAAATCTAGTTCTTTCTATGTTGTTGGTCATATTCACGGATAAATCGTTAAGTGGATGAAATTTAATTAAATCATTTTTTTGGGAAATGCCAATAAAATATTGTTATTTTGGATTAACAAAAATTAATATAATTTTTGAATTGCTTACCAAAAAAAAAATAAAAATCAAGACACCTGATTATGCATAATGTTTGTGGTGTTACATGCTATGTATAAAAGTACCTCAACAGTATAATAAGGAAAAAATATAAATTCTTTAATATGGTATATAAAGAGATTTAATGTATATGGTTGACTAATGAAATTACTACAAAGTTCACTGGAAAACCGAGCTTTTGAATTAGGAGAGACAAAAAATAGATAAGTTGTTATAAGATTGATGATGAAAAAGAGATTATTTTAGTTTTATACTATATCAAAAGTGTCTTTTGTCCTTGCTACTAGCAAAATTATTTTAATTGGAATATGTAAAATATTATAATAATATTTTAGAATGCATTTTTATTCAATAAGCTATAAGCCAAAACATGTGAAATGCTTAATTATTATAACTCTCATCAAATAGGAAAAAAAAAAAAAAAGAGGTGTCGGAGTGTCATTTTAAATTGCAATAAAAAAATTAAGGGTAATTTTGTCTTCTTAGTGTTCATGAGGGTGGACGTAGTCATTTAGGATGTAGAATAGCATCGTCCTTTTTTTTGTGATGCGTACTTTGATTTTTATTCTATTTTTTTCCATTCTTGGGATCTAAAAATTTCACGTTATACAGATATTGACATGATTTTAATATAATCTTTTATCACATTTCACGATTTACAAAGATACTTCAGTTTTTGGCAAGAAAGTGAAGAGGTTGAATTTTGCTTTTCTAGGCCACCATAAAGACGTTCGAGCGAGATTTTCACTTTTCAGCGAGAGAGAGAGGGAGAGAGGTCACACCCTTTCCCTTTTTATCAACTCAAAATTGTGAATAAAACATTCCTCATCATGAAATTATTAAAAGTGTCATAATGAACTAGATAATTGCATTTATATTATTAATGAATCAAAGAGGCCCCACCTGACCACTATCACATTTTCCCTTACCTAAAATATATAAGACAGTGAAACAAATCTCGAGATTAGATTCGGTAGTAAAATATGCAAACCACTAAAGTCGAAGCTTTGGCGACCGGCCAGCTGGTGGTCAGAGCATTCAAGTCTAAAAGAACTTGCAAATTGATCTAGACAGTTTGTTATCAACCGTTGGCATCTCTAGACAGTTTGTTATCAACCGTTGGATCCATGTTAGTTCAACTTTCAGTCTTTCAGCTCTGGAAGGAGGACAGACTGAAACATAAAAAACAAATGGGAATGAAACCAAAGCAGGCTAGACAAAGTTCTTGCTCCAAGCTAGTGATCACCCGGGGGAGGTGCGAGGTTCGGCGTGGAAGACAAACTCAAGTTTGGACGCTGAACCGTCATATATTTTTATTACATGATGCAATTAGCAATGATTAGTATTTAAAGAAGGGCTCCTAGTCAGGACCATATGCGCTGCATATTCCTCCTCAAAGCATCTTCAGGTGTCCGAAAGCATCACCTAACTTTCTCATTGCTGATGAGGAGTCCATCCTAGTTTCCTTTCGACTTCTCTAAATTTCCAATCAAATTAGGTAGGTCCCCTATCTTTAATCATTGCAAAAATTGTTTATGTCAGCACCAGTTATACCACGTGATATGATCAGCATCCATATCAACAATTTCGGATCAATAATTAACAAATTGTCACAAGGTTTATAATTAAATTGGCTAAATTGAAAGGTTTAAGATTGAATTGACATCCATACAATAGATTATGACTTTTTTGGCAATTTTTCCATTTTGCTTTTATTGCTTATTAGTCTAGCGTGTATTTCTTGGTAAGTTTAGGCCCTTGCAATAAACAGATTTACTAATATCCGCAAGATATATGCAATCAAAATTAATATAGCCTAATTGTTACATTAAGGACAAGATATATAGGTTTTTAGCAAGGTTATTGCTTCTTTGTTTATGCCAACAAATATTTCTAGTCATTTACGCCTAGGCAATTTTCTTATTGCTACTCTTGTACTAAAACTTTCTAATATAAATGCATTTCTTCCTTGTTCTCATAAAAGTTGTCTATTAAGAATAGTACTTTCTTGATTCGCAATTAAAGCTGACTATGACCGGATTATGTTATGGGGGATTGGTACCTACCTTGAAATCGGGGATCGGATTAGACAAGTTAATTCCCACCCTTTGGAAATAAGTGTAAGTTAGGAAAGATTTCAAATTTTAACTTGAAAGTACGTGAATCATAATATAAAATTAGTAATGTAGGTAATCGTTGATAGAATATATACGAAATAACCAATTGAAAATGTTTTAGGGAAAAATAATTATTATTAAATAACCAATTCAAAATCTCACATTGCAATCCGTAGCTGCATTGTCACTCATCTCTCTCTGCTCTATATAACGTCCTGGTGAAGTCAATTTTTGACTTCCCCAAGAAATTGGTCTCTAACCTCTCAAAGAAGTTAAGTGAATAGTTTACAACTACATCTACACTTGTTTCAAACTCCACAAGAAGTGCTCTTGAACCTCCCAACTAATTTACCTCTACATGAAGTTATATGGCCCCAAACTAGTATAGATATAGTCTGTTTCTATTAGATTTCAACGAAGCACAAAGAAGCAAGTTACCTTAGACTTGCAAAAACAAGAGAGTGCGGTACTTGTGTTGATGTGACCTGAGTGAGCGGGAGAAGAGCTCTTATGAGTGTGCCGTGTGTATAATAGAATGAGTGAATTAGATGTGTGCATGGCGCGAGTTTGAAGTGCGAGGAATAAGAGAGCTAGTCTGTGAGTACTTTGTTTTCTTGAGAAATAAAGTCAAACTTTCTCGTTTTTGTGCCCGTCTATGCTACACTCAACAAGTATTATCAGAACTTGTATAACTTAACTAGTAATATCAAAATCAGACATTTGAAACTCTCTCCATATTGCTAGACGTGCATATAAATCTACCTACAACATTCAATATCAATTTAGGAAATCTACAGGAACAATTATTTTGTCAAATGAAGTAAGCATAGTGCATACAGGGAAAAACAAGCGAAGAGAATGATACCAAAATTAGTATATTCTCTATGAGCAACTTGTAAGCCATGCTACACAATATGATAACAATTCATTAGTGCGAACATTTTGGAAAGGCAAGGTCAACTTGACAGTGAACAAGTTTAGGAACTTTTTGTCAATGCATGGATCACCATTACTTATTTGTCTATGCTTTTTGGAATATTTTGCCATATATGTTATCGCGACCACCATTTTTCATTTTACTTCAACTTTCAAGCTATACAAATGAACTTTTATGATTCGTGCACGTAGCATGGTCCGATGAAAGATTCGATCTAAAATTGGAGCACAACTACGACAGGAGGAAAGAAAGCTTGCAGGAGATCAGCCAAAGACTATGAGAAATACTTTATTACGGACGAAAATACTCATGGGTTTTTCGATTGATTATTAACTTAAAACATGAACATCAGAGGCTTGTCGAGTGCGTAAAAGTAGATAATATAATTAGAACTGCGATTGTTGACTGGCAATTGTAAACACATCAACAGGTCCAAATCGAAAACAAGAATCTGGACTCCTCAAAATCAGATCTAGATGGTGGACCGAAAAGAGGAAAAACCAAAAGTGGGTTTGGAAAATTTTATGAATTATTTAGCGTGTTTGTCTGGGAATCTTTCCGTACATTTAGTTGAGAACAGCCAAGCACGGATGGTCATGACTATCAATGTCTATTGGGCAATAATGTTCTCTTAGGGCCCCATTTGCAATCATGGTATATTAATTTTGTGATAATTTTGTCTTTGAAAATGAATGAGATAATCTCTCTTGAAAAGACATCGTGAACGACGAAATAGAAATTGCCCCGGACATATACTATTTTGCATACGATTGCTTGGTCAATCGTACGATGTAGACCTCATCACCTTTTGATCTCAATAATAAATTTTCACTAGGAAAATTCCAAATAAGGACCTAAAATGCCCTCCACTTTCTCAAATAAGGGCTTGAACTGGACATTATTTCAAATAAAGACCCGAAGTACCCTTATTTTTTAAAGTAAGAGCCTAAAGTATATGTTGTTTCAAATAAGGACCTGAAACACCCATATCAATCGCAAAGAAGATCATGAACTCATTGGCTGTGAAGGGCAATTTCGTCTTTTAAAAATTTTAGTTTTTTAAAACCTTTTTTTCTTTTTTTCTATTTTTCTTTTCATAAAAAAACTTTTAAAAAAAAAAGGAAAACATGAGAGGGAGGGAGTGGCCACTGCCCCATCGCTGGTAGGGCAATGGCTAAGGCTGACGAGGTCGTCGACATCAACGCCTAGGCAAGGGCTGGTGACCCTCGTCAACTAGAGACGAGGGCTAGCAAGCCCTCACCAAAAGCTGGAGAGGGTGGCAAGGGTCACCCACCCTCACCTAGTGTCCCTATACTTGAGCCGAGGTCTAGAGGCGCTAGACAAGGATTGTCGGGCTTGTGCGAGGACCACCCAAATCTAGGAGAGGGTCGCCGCCTCTCCCGCTTCTAGCGTGGGCCTGCTGGTCCTCAACTCTAGTCGGCAAGGGTTGTCGATCCTCACCTAGGCTTTGGCAACCTTGCCAGCCTTAGCCACTGCCCCCATCGGCGATGGGGCAATAGCTAGTGTTTTCCATTTTTTTAATTTTTTAATCTAATTTAATTTTAATTTAACTTGAATTTGGATAAAAATATCTCTGATATGTCAGAATATTTTGCCAACCAATAAGGCTAAGCCCCTATTTGAAACAGCCATAACTATTTCAGGCTCTTGTTTGGGGCAATGTCCACTTCATGTCTTATTTGAAAAAATAAGAGCATTTCGGGCCCTCATTTGGAGTTCTCCTGATTTTCACCCTTGATTATCCTAACGAGTTGTTGGCAGATGAATCATACTTACTACAGTTTTTAAGTATTATGGTTAGCATAGTTTATTGTGGGTGATTATTGATAAGAGACGTTAGATTCCAATTATTACGTGTAGATTGTACAAAGAAATTAGTTCTTGAACTGTTGAAAATACTATATTATTAGAGGGATGGTTGAGGCATTTTATGTTTCATGGTGCTTAATGACTTGGTCCATCCATAATATTTTTTAGGTATATAAATTCTTACTTTTATAATCAGATAAAAGGACTTCGCAGTCCACGCTATTTCTTGTGCATGAAACTCATCAGTGATTGGATATCACCAAGACGTTGTTAGTATGTCATTATCCTAGATATTTTTATTAGAACCGAAGTTTTGTCCGAGAGACGAGACCACAAACCAATGTCTATTGACCAGCCATATGAACACATGAATTTCCTTCCTCAGCTTGTCTTAATCAAAAGTTGACTTGACTTGGCTTTTTCACGGTCCTTCGTTGCAGTCACCAACACACTATGGCCGGGGAAGTGAGTTCACGGCTCTTTACCGAGTCAAGGTCGAAGTAACGAAGCGAGTTCCTCTTCTATTTTTTTTTTTCCTCATTCGACCATCCTTGGTCTCTGCTAATTGGTCTCTGCTAATTTAGTTCAACCCATGTTTTCTTTTTATTTTATAAGAAATAAGTTTTATTTTCCAGGAAAGCAAAGGGTTTGGTCAATTAAAATAAACCGTTTTCAGGTTTAATTGAGATCTCTGAGAGCAAAGCAGGCCTTAATAAATTACTAATCGTGCATATAATAGAGTGATTAGTGATGTAATCAAGCTATCAAAATTACACTTAGTGAGAAAAAGAAAACGATTCTATTTTGCGTCCCCAATAGATGTGTGAGGGGATTATATGCACGGGTTGGGCTACACATTTCACATTATCAAATGTAACATGCGATGTCCCGACAACCGCGACATGTAAAAGATTAATAAAGTTTAGAGAAGCCTATCAAATCAAGTATTTACCAAGTTCGAGTTTAGTCCATTTTTTACTTTAGAGGCCCAAGCTTGAGCCTCTCAAATCACATGTTTTGACATTTAATTTTTTGCCAGCAAATCGAATGTCCATTTTTGTAAAACAGTAAGAAAAACAAAGATAAAACAATTGTAAGAAGACTAAAAAAATATATGATACAATAAATAATGAAATAGACAAGCACATAAAAAATAAATAAAAGATTGAGCCCCCATTTGGACTAGTTCGGCCCATCACCTAAGTCCTAGCCCTTGCAATCCGGTTTAATTTAATTGAGCCCAGTACCTCAGGCGCATCAGACTTCACTCCTTCTGTTTAATTTAATTTTTTTCCCACACGGTTTAACTCAATTGAAAAATCGAAGTTTGCGTTGCTCTCACATGCATCGCGAGCTCACAACTTCAATCTATAATTCAATAGATCAGATAGCATTTCCTGTTATACAAATATGGTCTGTAGTGATTCGGGTGTATTAACGTTGAGTTTGAGTTCATATTTGGTTTCTTTCTTCTTTGCATGTGAGTCCATGAGCACGCTTCATGTTGTTTCTCTTCCATTTGTTAATGATGTGCGTGTTTGTAATTCGGGCCAAGCACATGAGATTGGTCAAACATGAATTGTTGTTTTCTGATTTAAAAAAAAAAAAAAACCTGCAATTGTCCTGTTATTGAGAGCAAATTGAAAGTGAACTATCAATATTTCAGAATCGCTTAACTTGATAGTGAAATTCGTGATTTTCGTTCAATTAAGTCTATCAAATAAATTCTTAAGTCAGCAGCGTGCTTGGCTATTGATTTTGCTCATACCATTTGTGCTTAGTTGTTGTTAAGGATTGATATGTGTTCATAATTCACACGGTATCACTGCTTTGGATTATTTCTTATGTAGCCATGAGATTTCCATAGATCAAGCTTGATTTGTTTTAGTCTCATTCCATCTACGCGTTGTGTCTTCCAGCTGTTTATGGATCAATATATGATGCAAATAAATCTGCCATGAGATACATTTGTATGGCCAAGTGAACCATTGGAACCCGTCAATGGAATTGAGGTTCTTGTTTTCTGGGAATGATTAAACGAATGGGATTAGACAATTGAGATTGTGTGGGAAAGGAGTAGATATGATTGATAATTGAGCTTGGTATTGTCAAATTCGAGATAGCACTGGTGAAGTTTTTGTTGGATATATAAAACGGTTTTGTAACATTTTATAACGGTTATAAAATAATCATGTAATGACTTTTATAATGGTTTTGTACCTTTTGCTTTATTTCTTTCTAAGCCCCTTATTATTTTGCAACATATTTATAGTGGTTTCTTTAACATCTCTCTTTCTCTTGTTTGAATATAAATCAAATTTCAAACTAGTTGTTGACACCTAAATTTTTGGGGTTGATTTAAAAAAAAATGGCATATAGTTTAGAAACATTTTATTTTTATTTTCATTTTGTTTTATTTTAAGCCGCCGGTGAAAGGAAGATTTTTCACATATTCCGTTCATATTTTTTCATAGTTTTAGGTAATATACACTAGGAGGTGTATTTTGTGCAAAGAGGGAATTTTTCTGGATAGAATATGGGAGAAATACAAAAGGGAATATTGCGCAAGGTGTGCATATTTCAATAACATATTTTGGGGTATCGTGCGCAAGCATAAAAAGGAAAATATATGTTGCGAGGATACATTTTTTGGACCTATAAAATACATCGTGCGCAAAGTAAAAGGGGTCCTTTTCCGTAGGTGAAAAAGCACGAAAAGCAAAAAGTGAAAAGTGAGGTAAGAGAGAGAAAAAAAAGTGAAAAAGAAAAAAAGAAAAGAGGCTTCGTCTTCCTCGGCGAGACCCCTGTCCCTGCAAATGATTTTCATGTCGGTTAACTCGTGCGCATATATCAATCAATCTTGTTTTAGCCGAGGCAAACTCAGAAAATCGAGTTGAATTAGACCTACTTATTAACATCACCACAGATAACTATAGGTATCTGAGCATAAATCATGCTGGTAAGGTTATATATTAGTATAATATGCGACACAAGTTCACTTCGTTTATTCTTTATTTCTATCTTGAATTAAGCCATGCACTTATTTCGTTTTAGCTGTCTATCGCATCAAAAACTAATAATAAGAGAGCAATAAAAATATTAGAACAAGATGGATGAATAAGGTAACAATGAAGAGTGACCCCATATAATCCTTGATTATGAACCTTCACGTACACAAGATCACCTCTTTGAACGCGAATAGTTGGCCCTGGAAGACTATCATTCACCCCTTGAATTGTCACGGTAGTGCAATTCCTGGTAACATTGATTTCTCTCAGCTGCAGAAAAAAAAAAAATGTCGCTGCATAAGCTTGATTGTCGAAGTACATGCCGTCTCTATCTCAAAGACTCTGTATGGACGTGTTACCAAACAATCAAATTTCTACTTGGGTAAGATAAAACAATTATCGACGACCACGTTCAGCCGAGACATTGATGGTTCTGTGTTTATGGTCACCAAATTTAAACACTGTCAGATGTACTTTCACAATTTACCTAGTGATTATCCATACATAAGGGGTATTGACACCTAAATTTTGACTATTTTATTTACTTGTTTGTCATATAAAGCATTTCATAACATTTATATTTAGGTAATAATAATATTTAACTTATCTTTAGAAAAAATTGTTCTAAAAAATGAAAAAAAAAAATGAGGATAAGAAATAATCTATAAAATAAAATACTTGGTTGTGGAGGGAGATTTTGAAAGATTTTAGATTTTGGATAATGGAGCCTTTTTTGAAGATAATCTTGAACGGTTAAGTGAATTGAGCTTTCGCTGCTTGCCGTCTTAAGCCGACCTGTTGCATCCCGCTCGGCGGCGAACTGTGCTTTCGCTGCTCGATCGCGTTCAGGCCGTCCATAAGCATTGCTGAGGCTCCTTGTTGATTCGCTGGTCCTCTCCTCTGTCTTCCATCGCGCTGATCCCTTGCTGTTCTCACCATCGCTCGGGCCCGCTTGGCTGGTTACAACGTTCTCAGGTGGCAGCGAATCAAAGGGGCTGCAAACTCTCATTACTGGCACATTTTTTATTTGTTCTTTTGGCAGGTTATTAGTCAATTTGGCTCCACCACAAAGCATTTTCTTTCTGCCGTTTTTTTTTTTTTTTTTTTTTTTCTAACTGCAATCATCGACCACCGCGAGAAGTACCACCACCAGGAGCCAATACCGAGAGCCACCATCGAGCACCACAAACCATTGCTGGTTACTGTTCGTGATCGACGCTCGAATTTGGAAAGTTATTGTCACAATTAGCTTCTCTCCAAGACATTTGCTGCTTTCCGACAAGTTCCCACAACGATCGAGATTGTTCGTTGTCCGCGGCTCTTTGTTGAATTGCACCTCTACCGTGTGATCCACCCCCTTTGTGTAAGCCGTGCCCTAGACTAGGTAAGCTCTTTAGAATAAATTCAGATTAAAAATTTGGTTTCATAGTTTGTGATTCTGACTTGATTTGTTTTGATTTATTTTATCATTATCTGATTAGGAAATTTGTCATATTAAGTCAAAATAATCAAAAATATTGAGCAGCGTGACGTCGGGTTAGATTTTTTATTATTTTGATTTTTCATGGCAAATTTACGGATTGCTTTGCTTAATTGTTTCGTATTAAGATAATATGTCATTGATTTGTATTGGTGGATTATCAATAGGACATATATTTCGATGCGTCATCGTTACGTGCACATCACATATCATGCATCATACGTCATATCTAAAATTTAGATCCATACACATTCATGTTTAAAGCAACGCACCTTAATTTCTAAGATTCATACAATATCATGATAATTTTCCTTTAATAAAACAAAAAAGAAACAAAAATGTTATTCATGTCACAAAGATCCATATACAATGCACACCATATGTTGCGCTTTAGTTAGTGAATCATACGTTTTAGATTTAATGTCTTATTATTCCCATCATGTAGTTTTTTTTAATAAAAAATGCCAAAAGATAAGCGTTGCATCATTATGTTGCTTTTTTTCAATAAAAATTATTAAGTCATAAAAAAAAAAAAAGGAAAACACAAAGGTCATTTGCTTGGTTAGTCAATAGTGTTAATTCGTAATTAATCCCATTTCATGTCATTGTTATTTAGTGTGGGTTGTATATATATATAAAATATAACTTATCAAGGTTGCATTATTTAAAAAAAAATTATAAAAAGAACATATATATAAAATTACCACGCCATCCATCCTGTATCATGTAGCATATGCATATTTAGGATCATGTAAATTAGATTGCACACATATTGTGATGGTTCAAGTTATGTCATATGAATTGCATCTCACATGTCATTAAAGTAAAACTCATGCATATTAAATTTAGATTAAGATGGCATATAATTAACATTTAAAAAAAATAAAAAAAATTAGGTGTCATGTCATTTAAAAACCATGTTTAGGGCATGCATTTTTAATCATCATTGTTTGTAAGTTTTTAGAAAGTAATCCTTAATAAATTTGTAGTTTATTCTGTTTAATGTTAGTTACAATTTCTTACAATCTATCACTTCAATTTATCGAATGTTATTTTATTGATTATGCACCCGTATGACCACCATTCGCATGTTAGTAGCTTAGGTTAAAATTAATCAAGATTGCTTGCAAAATATTTTTGAAATTAAAATGAAATTGTACTGAAAGGGCGTTCGATTGATCTAACGTAAACATGTCCTCGAACTTAATCATGGACGATGTGCCTTCTCAGATCTCGAACTTGATCATGCATCCAAAACTTATTATCATCTCTAATTTTTATCAAGGACCATAGGAGAAGGACACCAATTGCACTATGAGGAAGATAATCACAATCATGCCACATGATTATTGGATATGTTTGGTCCTCGTTGGTGAAAAAACAGGCAATATCCAGAAATACTTCTTTTTGCTTATTATCCAATCACTCATAACTAATCATTAGTGCATCTTGAACATCTTTAAAAGGACCCCCATCCAACTGCTTCAACGTGTCTTCCCATAACTTTCTATTATCAAAAAGTTGCCCTGCCCTGGCAATAGAGATGAACCTATCACCTCGACAGCCAAAGGAAGCATACCTACTCTATGGACAATTATCTTTGCAAGATGATCATATCCCTCTACGGGAGAGTCTCTTTTGAATGCATGCTTACAAAACAATTGAAGTGCTCGACCAAATTCCATTTCATGAACTTCATAAGCCAAAATTCCTCCAAGTTTATTTAGGACCACTTTACAGGATGATTCCACTTGAGTCATCAAGATATCTATGTTTCTAGTGGTGAAGATGATCCTACTACCTGAACCAAACCAATCAGATTTTCTGGCTAGCTTCTCAAGTTGTTTTTTCTTGTCTAGATAATCAAGAACAATGAGGACTTTCTTAGTATTACATACTCTCTCGATCCAATTCATCCCATCTCCAATGTATTTAATTTGGTCAGCAACCATAAAACCAACAAAACTTGAAATTAACTTTTTCTGCAAGTTTACAAGACCATGTTGTGATGATTCTCAAATGTCGTTGAGGAAACAAATGCTGTCAAAGTGAGGAGATAATTTGTTGAATACAACCTTTGCAAGTATTGTTTGCCACCCACTCCATGAATACCAAGGAAACATACGCCATCAAAATCAACATCCAACTTCTCTATTATGGCTTTTATTTGACAATGATCTTCGACCAAATATTCAGGCACGTCCACCTTTTTGGCATTAAGCTTGCACAATACCTCCTCAACAACCAAATCAATTAGTTCTCCATGACTGCAGCAAAACAGGAATTTTTGGTAAGGGTATAAATTTCTTCCGGATATGATGATCTTTGGGTCCCTAGGACCGTATGGTTAAATAAGTCGACCATTCAGTTGCTACAGATGGAAATTAGGTGGAAATTAGGTGTTATAATCAGTTGATCACATCTGTTGGAAATTCGAGAAAGGACCCTTAATTTGGTGTATTGGAGATGCTTTAGATAATGCATGAGCCGATCTATGTGAAGGGGATATTCTCAATGGAATGGACGGAGTAAGATTCACAAAACTAGAGAAGGTAATATTTATTTCATAATGCTTGGATCAGCTAGTGCTAACCGACATGCAGTGAGATAAAATCCAAAGCGCATGTATTATTGACCTAAATTTTATAGGACTGTGTTGACATAGAGTTTGAATCCAGAGATAAGAAAAATAAAATAAAATCGGGGTCTTGAGCAAAATTGAAAGGAGCACAACTGATATTCTGATAGTTTATACTGTTTAGTTTATTTTCTAATAACCAAAAGGTTGAGGCAAATTAACCTTTCCCTTTAAGATCCCATCCCTTTAGACGTGCAACCTTGACAAGAGCAGCCTCCCACCGCTTCAATTCATCAGAGCCGAACTTCTTTTTGTGCTTGGGTATGGCCTTTTTGTACAAATTGGTGCTGAGCTTGACGTCAGCAGGGTCCACATCATAGAAGATGGGAGTATCTCCTTCTTCCCATCTAATTTTGAGGTGCCCTCTACCATGTGTGCGACCTCACGGAGACACCATAAACTCATAGCGAAGTTTCGGGAGAAGATGGGTACATAGATTCGGGACCTGTTGAGCGGTTTCAAAAGCTCTCCACCGATTTCCTTGCTGACATGGAGTTCTTCGTTGTTTAGGAAGACGTGGACTCCAGCGAGTCGCAGCCTACAGTAAAGGCAATCATTGAAGCCGTCGCGCGTGTTTGGTCCCTTGAAACTCAAGAACACATCGTGCTCTATTGCGAGATCAGGATGGTCAGTTCTCCAGTATGAATCTGAGTCCCTCCTTAACGCCTCGTTCTTTCCTCCAGACGCATCGTCCGATCCCGAGGTCAGCTTCTAGTCCCTCCACCTCTTCGATTTCACGAGTTGCCTCGGAGCCCTTGACAATATTTACAGAGTTTCAACCAGAGTGAGACTTAAAAAGCAGGAATGGAAATCTAATGAGAGCAGGCTGGAATTGCATCATACATGTCCGGGAGAAGGAGTTTCTTCGCTTGTGCGTTGTCTATCAACGAGATCTCGAACGGAAGTCAAAGCACTTGCACTGCTAAAAATCAGACCTTGAAGGTGCCACACAGAGAGAGAGAGAGGAGTCGACAATGCTGGATGGCAAGGGCAAGATCCTCCCGGTGGAAGAACAGCTACCGCATGATGCTTCGGGTGCCGTGCGTGAGAGCCCAATTTAGGAATCACGCCTCCGACGTGGCAAGACCGGTGGCCCGGCGCATGCCGACGTGGAAATTTGTAACATCCGAAACTGCGTTCGGAGAAATTAAGGGGGAGGGAAGGAAACAGGAAGCAGAAGAAGCTGCCACTTTCCTTCCACGACCTTCTTCATCTTGGCCCCCCCTCCCCGAGCATCACCGAATCGCCACCCCGCTCTTCCTCCCTTCTCCACCTTCAAAATTTCTTCTTCTTCACTAGCCAGTTCAATGTTATAATTATAGTTATAATTATGATTAATGGATCAACGAAAGCCAATAAATTAAGATACATCTTTTCTATTCACGTATTTCTTTTGGATTCATGAATTTCTTAGATTCATGTATCTTTTAGTTTATGTATTTATAGAGTTCTTGAATCTCTCGAATTCATGTATCTCTGGATTCATGAATCTCTTGAATTCATGTATTTCTTGATTCATGAATTTCGTGGATACATGCGTTTATTTAATTCATGTATCTCTTTTATACATTAACTAAAAATCTCTATAAATAAATGGGAGCATAGAGCTTCATTACGGTTTTTCGGTTTTGGTTTTTCCGACTCGATTCCAAAAAGGCTTTGATATATTTTTCTACTCCTCTGATTTTTCTGAGTATGCGGGTTCAATTGAACGGTTCGACGCAGTCCTGTTTGCATAGTGCTAATCCAAACAGGTTCGATGTGTTGTATCTTGTGAGGCATAATTTGTGAATCTGCGGAGGACCATTGGCAGGAACTAATTGCCTTAAGGAGATTTGGATATCCATACCTCACCTCCAATTTTATGTTCTGATTACAACAAACAGTTTGTGTTTTCTCTGGATATAATTTCCAACAATCTTAAGACAATTATCTTACTCACTGTTTGTTGTTCTTGTTAGATTATTGAGATGGCTGAAAACAATCAAGTGCCCTTCAATGTCGCGAATGTTTCAGGAGACGTTCCTATAGTCGATTCGACCGTTGCTATGGAAGATGTTCAACCCTCAGGGTCTGAATTTGTAGCAGCCAATGCTATGGGCCCTTGGGCTAACACCAATTTTGGTGGTGCAAGTACAAGTCATACGACTAGTATGCCCGAGACCGTTTTTCAGAACAGTACAAGCCAAATGGCTTTTGGCTCCGTTTCTGGAGGGATAGTTCTTTGCCTACTGTGATGGCAACGCCTCCAATTACAGCTAATGAGAAACTAGAGAAATTCATCGGAGTGGGCTTTAAACAGTGGCAGCAAAAGATGTTTTTCTATCTGACCATGCTCAATCTGACGAAATATTTATCGGAGGGTGTGCCCGATAATTAGTCCAAACAAGCAAGATGTCATGACGCTCAATGCATTGGAGGCTTGGAAGCATGGGGACTTCTTATGCTGAAATTATACCCTTAATTATTTAGTGAATTCTCTTTATAACGTTTATTGTAATATTGAATCTGCTAAACAGTTATGGGAGTCCTTAGAAAAGAAATACAAGACTGAGGACGCTGGCACAAAGAAATTTGTGGTTGCTAAATTCTTGGACTACAAGATGGTGGATTCTAAATCTGTCATGAGTCAAGTTCAAGAATTACAATTAATTTTGAGTAACATCTCTGCTGAGGGAATGATACTTAGTGAATCATTCCAAGTGGCGGCTATGATTAAGAAATTGCCTCCGGGCTGGTCAGACTTAAAAAATTATTTGAAGCACAAACGGAAGGAGATGAGCCTTGAAGATCTCATTCTACGCCTCAGAATCGAGGAGGACAATAGAAGGAGTGCGAATCCTTTTTCTGAGCCAAAGGCCAACGTTATGGAATCTTCCAAATCCAAGCAAGATAGAAAAATGAAGATGTCTTTTCAAGGAAAATGCAAACAGAAGGAGTAGTTTCAGAAATTTCAAGGGACGTGTTTTATATGCAACAAGCCTGACTATCGTGCTAAGGATTGCAAGAAGCGCTCGAAAAAAGGTAAGAACGATGGTGCAGCCCAACAACTGAATTTGATAGAACATGACAATATTGAGAGACTGTCTGCTGTGGTAATGTCCAAAGCATCTCTGGTGTTGAACACTAATGGCTGGTGGCTAGATACAGGTGCCACAAATCACATCTGTGCAGATAAACACATGTTCTTATCTTATGAGAAGGCTGAAGAAGATGAGAAGCTTTATATGGCTAACTCTGCATTAGCAAAAATTGCCGGAAGAGGAAATGTGATCCTGAAGTTTACATCTAGCAAGGAGGTCGCCCTACTAAATATGCTGCATGTACCGGAGATTCGGAAAAATCTAATTTCTAACCCCATACTTGTCAAGAAGGGTTTCAAAATTGTATTTGAATCCGACAAATTTGTACTTTCAAAAGGAGGGATATATGTGGGGAAATGGTACTTGTGTAATGACCTGTTTAAAGCCAATGTAACTGTCATTGATGTAAACTCGAATTATGTGTACCCAAAGACTATTAATAAAGAAAAGTCTTCAGTTTACACTGTTGTGTCTCCTTATCTATGGCATGGTAGATTATGACATGTAAACTATGGTACAATGAAGAAAATAGCAAACTTGGGGTTAATTCCAAGATTTGAGTTGGATGCTCGTTACAAGTGTGAGACTTGTGTTGAGGTCAAGTTTGCCAAGAAACCTTTCAAATCCATTGAAAGAACAAGTGAACCTCTACAATTAATCCATAGTGATCTATGTGATTTAAAGTTTGTAGAAAGTAGAGGTGGAAAGAAGTACTTCATCACATTTGTGGATGATTGTACTAGATTTTGCTACGTTTATTTACTAACTAACAAAGATGAGACTATGAGCATGTTTATCAAGTATAAAAATGAAGTTGAAAACCAATTGATAATCGAATCAAAGTGCTTAGGTTTGATAGAGGAGGAGAAAATAATTCAATCAATTTCAAGGACTTTTGTGCTAGTTTTGGAATAATTCTCCAAACGATTGCACCTTATACTCCACAACAAAATAGAGTTGCTGAACGATTGAACAGGACACTAAAGGAGATGGCTAACGCCATGCTTTTGAGTTCAGGTTTACCTTAGAACTTGTGGGGGAGGCAGTTTTAACTGCAAATTATTTCTTAATAAAATACCCCACAAAAAGACAAGTAAAACTCCATACGAGTTATTGAATGAAAAGTTACCATCTTACAATTTTCTAAAAGTGTGGGGGTGCTTGGCCAAGGTGGCAATTCCTCCTTCGAAACAAACTCGGTTGGGACCTAAAACAGGGGATTGCATATTCATCGATTATGCTCAAAATAGTAGCGCATATAGATTTTTGGTTCACAAATCTAAAAATGCGGAAATTCATGTCAATACAATCCTAGAATCAAGGGATGTTGAATTTTTTGAGGATATATATCCCGCAAAAAGAAATCAAGGAGAACTTTCTCAGAAAAGGCTTAGAGAATTATAATCTAAGAATGATAAAGATGTGACCAAAGAAGCCGAATTTCGAAAGAGTAAAAGGTCTCAAATTGAAAAATCTTTTGGACCTGATTTTCTAACATACATGTTAGAAGGTGAGCCCCAAACATATAAAGAGGCAATGTCATCTCCAGATGCTCCTTTATGGAAAGAAGCTGTTGACAATGAAATCTATTCTATCCTAAGTAATCATACTTGGGAATTGGTTGATCTTCCACCTGGAAATAAACCAATTGGGTGTAAATGGATCTTCAAGAAAAAAACTAAAAGCTGATGGTTCCATTGATAAGTACAAAGCTCGGCTTGTAGCCGAAGGGTTTAGACAAAAAAAGGGTCTTGACTACTTTGATACTTATTCACCTGTCACAAGAATAACATCAATAAGGATGTTGATTGCTATAGCTTCGCTATACAATTTGCAAATACATCAAATGGATGTGAAAACTACATTCTTAAATGGTGATCTCGACAAGGAGATTTATATGGAACAACTTGAAGGGTTCAAGGTCAAATGACAAGAACACAAAGTATGTAGACTTGTCAAATCATTGTATGGATTTAAGCAAGCTCCTAAGCAATGGCATGAGAAATTTGACCAGATAATGATTCAAAATGGGTATAGAATCAATGAGTGTGACAAATGTGTGTACACTAAATCCACTACAGTTGGATAGGTACTTATTTGTCTATATGTTGATGACTTACTAATTATTGGAGATAATACTGAGGTCATCAAAATCACCAAGAACATTCTCAAGAAGAACTTTGAGATGAAAGATTTAGGTGTAGTGGATGTTATACTTGGCATCAGAATTCTAAGGAATTCTGATGGCTTAGGTTTAACACAATCTCATTAGATTGAAAAGGTATTTGAGAAATTTAAAGGATTCGGCATTAAAGATGCAAACAATCATTTTCTTCCACACCTAACTTTAAGAAAGAACACTAGAAATAGTGTAAAACAGCTAGAATACTCTCAAGTAATCGGCAGCATCATGTATATCATGAATTGCACTAGACCTGATATTGCATACTCAGTAAGCAAACTGATTAGAATACCAGTAACCCAGGTCACGAACACTGGAATGCTTTGATGAGAGTATTAGGATATATGAAAAGGACAAAAGATTATGTTCTACAATATAGCAAATATCCAGCTGTTTTGGAAGGTTATTGTGATGCCAACTGGATTTCAGATTCTGAAGAATCGAAATTGACTAGCGGATATGTGTTCATGCTATGAGGTGCCGCGGTGTCATGGAAATCCTCTAAACAAACTCTAATAATGCACTCTACAATGGAATCAGAGTTTGTTGCTTTGGATAAAGCTGCTGAAGAAGCAGAATGACTTCGATATTTTTTAGAAGATGTTCCAATGTGGCCAAAACCTATGCCTGCAATTTGCATACACTGTGACAATCAAGCGGCAATTGCAAGGGTGCATAATGTGATTTATAATGGTAAGTCTAGACATATTCGTCGTAGACATAACACTGTAAGGCAGTTGCTCTCAAATGGAATCATTTTTTTAAACTTTGTAAAGTAAAAAGAAAATATTGCGGATCCGCTGACAAAAAATTTGTCAAAGGAGCAGATAAATTGCGCATCGAGGGGAATGGGTTTAAGAGCCTTAACCTAATAAAGAGATTCCAGGGTGGAAACCTAACCTATGCGATTGGAGATCCCATGGTCTAGGTTCAATAGGACAACGCAAATTTTGGAAACTCTAGTGTAAACACTGTCTCCCATTCCTATGATGCAACAGTGCTTTCCTATAGCATTATTAAGGGTACGCTATGCGTTTAATGATTCCTATAACTTGGAATGTAACATCCAAGTAAGATATGGTAGGATATCTTTAATAGAAATGCACCTATATGCGTGGAGTTGGCCGACTCTATGAAAACCTTTAAAGGCTAGATTTTCTAAAGCATGCATGAATCCCGAGAGGTTCAGGGCCAAAAGAATGAACACAACCGAGAACCAATCTTGAATTGGAAATACTCTGTGTGAGGTTTATTGTCTAGGCTTACACAAACAACTGGTGATTCAAGGCTTAGTCCATCGACTAGTTAAGTAAGTCCGATAGGCTTTCATTAAAGAAAGTTCAAGGCGAAAGCTACCTATCTTGATGCAGTGTATTTCAATAGGTATGCTCAGATTCCTTCACGTCAAAAATGTTTATTGATCCATTAATGTGGGGGATTGTTATAATTACAGTTATAATTATGGTTAATGGATCAACAAAAGCCAATAAATTAAGATACGTCTTTTCTATTCATGTATCTCTTTTGGATTCATGAATTTCCTAGATTCATGTATCTTTTAGTTCATGTATTTATAGAGTTCTCGAATCTCTTGAATTCATGTATCTCTTGATTCAAGAATTTCGTGGATACATACGTCTATTTAATTCATGTATCTCTTTTATACATGAACTAAAAATCTCTATAAATAGATGGGAGCATAGAGCTTCATTATGGTTTTTCTGTTTTGGTTTTTCCGACTCGATTCCAAAAAGGCTTTGATATACTTTTCTACTCCTCTGATTTTTCTGAGTATGCTGGTTCAATTGAACGGTTCAAGTGCTAATCCAAACAGGTTCGAGGTGTTGTATCATGGGAGGCATAGTTTGTGAATCTGCGGAACACCATTGGCAGGAATTAATTACCTTAAGGAAATTCGGAAATCTGTACCTCACCTCCAATTTTATGTTTTGATTACAACAAACAATTTGTGTTTTCTCTGGATATAATTTCCAACATTCAGAACCCTCCCGCGCTCCTTCCATGGCCACGAGGAGAACCAACTTCAAAATTGGTAAGGGCTTTTTCGGACTGTAAACCCCAGACGCGATCAAATCTAGAGACCCCGCCCTCACATGGATTTTCGTCAAAGAGGCAATCGGAATATTAAAAGGACACAATCCTTTGGAAGGTTCGAGAATTCCGCAAGAGATTCAGCTTTAAAGTTGCCAAAATTGTCATAGTCCCTGTCGCGATCTTTTCAGATCCATTCGCGGGGATGGTGACTGCCAACACCATTGAAAATTTTCCAGTTCCAGCTTTATTACTCTGAAGCTGACGAGACTTCTTCTTCCTCGGTAGTTCGGCGAGAGTTTCTCCCCATTATTTTCCATAGTCAAGACACGATCCCTGTTCTCCTTCCTTTCTTCTCTCCTCTTTCTACGATTGGGATACATGTATGGAACGAAAATGTCGACCGGATCAGATAAGGGTATAGGAGCATAAAGCAAACGCCTTAACGCTTGACACAGTAAATTTTGAGAGAACATTTGTGTAAATGGGTGTGCAGATGAAATACTACAATCCATCACGTCTCTTTAAGGGGCCAAAAAAAAAAAGAATTCTGTTCGGTAATAATTAGATAAAAAAAGTCCTTCACAGCCAGGGCAGACAGGCTCGTATTAAAAAATCCATGATCCTAACGCCTTTTTCCAAAGATCATATTGCATTTTTCGGAAGTTCTTGGGGAGATTTCTATGGACCCAAAAATCAAATCAATCATATATGGGACATAAAATTTACGTTCGGTCAAAGTTTGGTCCATAAAAGCAATGCGATATGATCTTTGGAAAAAAAACAAAAGAAGAATTTTGTTTTGTAATAAGATTTCCATTCCCCGATTTGTAGCTTTTGCAGTTGTGAAGCCCTCTTGGTCCTTCGTTGTTCTCATTCCCACATGCATCTTTGGATGGTTCTTCGGTTCTATCCTTTTCAAACAATTCTACATTTTTCTTCCGGATATCTAGATTTCAAGCGCTCTCTGTCTGGTTGGCTACACATGCAAGGGACATGGATCTTCTTGGTGCCCCAATAAATCTCACTCATTAATATTTTAAGTGCAGTTTCTATCGATCATTGAGATTTATCGAGACGTCAAAAAGACATCCATACATGCCGGGGACCTTTACCCATGTGCAGGTTCATAACATCCCTGCTAGTTTTAACTTTTACTTTTAATTAAGGATATCCAAAAAGACCTAGTATCTTAAATCGGCCCAGATGAATCCAAATGAATTTTTCACTCCAAATCTGAATTTTTCAAGCCTGTCTCACCGTTAAGTTTGGGCTTGATTGAGGAGTTCAAAAGCTCGGACTCACCCAAAAATATATCCAATAGTTGAAATATTAAATAAAAAACTCTAAAAATTAGAATTATAAGTCAATTATATCTTAAATATAATGAAGCCGTAAATTAGTAACTTAACATGAAAATGGGCTATGGACATGTGTGGATGGGGAGTCGAATTTGAAAAACGAAAAAAGCAAGAATCTTTTTAGAATTTAAACTAGCTATCAGCCTCTTCCGGCTAGAAAAAAAGAAATGTGGCTTTCTACCTCTTGAAGATGGAACCACCGTGTTGAGTTGTGAATGAATATTTCATGGCATGCTTACAAGCTCCATAACTCTTCCCAAATCAAAAGTTGCAACCCGTTGAAATCAAGGTGCTTGACCTTGATTTCTTTGAATGAAATTGGTAGGGTATTAGAAATTATTACGTCGATTAATTGATAATCACATTTTGAGTCTTGATATTGGATAGAATGATATATCATCCTAAATCTTAGGCTGCATTTGTTTCACGAAAAATAGACGATTTAGAAAATATTTTCCTAAAAATGATCGTTTATATCGCTTAAAATGATTAGCCAATAAAAAATATTTCCATTATCAACGATAATATATCTTTAAATATTTTTGTGTATGATAAAAATATTTTCATTTATCTATTAATGTAAACGATACAAACAATTAATTTTTCGAAAAATGATTTCCAAATGATTTATTTTCCAATTGAAGGAGTCAAATTCTTTATTTTTCTTCTATTTAGACATTTCCAAACTGGGTATGGGTTGGGTTCCAGAAAACTGGAGACAGAAACTAAGTGATTATCAGTTGAAAAGCATCCAAGTTTCTTAGGTCAACAAGTTTGAACACCACCACTGTCCCATCTCCATCCCTTCCGAGCCTTCACCGTATAGGCCACATGGCTTGGTCGGTGGCCACTGACAATCGTTTTAACTGATAATTGGGAATGTATAGGATCAAACACCATCCTTCGAAAGCTGATTTAGGAAGAGGAATGAATGGACTTTTTTGCTAGATTTATCGTGTGAATTGATGGCTCCTAATGGTCAAAGTGGCTTGCTTGCATGCTACGTTTGGAGCTCCCTTGATCAAAACTCTGGATCGTCCCGCCCTTCTCCTAAAGAGACAAAGGGAATCGATATGATGGAAAGTGGGGATCGGACGAGAACGTTCTCATCTCCAGAACACCATTTTCAATGCTGTGAAAGCAGGTAAACTTGGTAGGTGGGCTATCTCCCACTTTAATATTCTTATGTTACTTGCCTTCGCGTCCTTCGTCGGACTAGGACTGTGAATACTTTTGAAGCTTTGACGTTCTTTTTGCGCCACTTCCATAAAAGCATCATCCCGCTCGTGCAACAAGAGAAGTAACAAGAGCCAGTTACATATACTATTCATGGTGTTCCATCTATCGCCATCGATTTAAATACTCATCGATTTTTCAAACCTTAATCATCTAATCGATAATGATGTAGGTGGGTTACGTATAATAACCATGCAAAATCTTGTCAAATTTAGGCAAAAAGCATGAAGTCTCTTCCAAATAAACACCACCCCCGTGAGCCTCAAATGCCCTGAACACACAAAGTGCTGGGGAAATATGATGAATAAATCGAGTTGAACAATAAAATCAAATTTTAAGGCGTGATGCCACTTTCTTTAAAAAATTATTTGCCCTACAACATTGCTAATGATCACTAGCAAATTTCCCTTAGGATACAACAAAGTTTCGATTGAGAATACTAGATAGCAATTCTAATATTTCTACAGAGTCTTTCAAGAGAAATAATTAGAAAAGATGGCTATAATTTTTGGAAAAGAAAAAACTAGAAAAGACTTGATTCACATTTATTCCAAAACTAACGTACTTATCTCAATCTTAATGAATAGAGGCACCTTTTGAAAAATGTTGCAAAGTGACGTCTTCTAAGGGTAAGTTGAAAGGATAGGAAAATTTTGAAATTAAATAATTAATAAATAAAAAATAATCGTAATTTCTTGTGAACAGTTACATTGTATCAACAATGCGCTGTAATTAATTGTTAAAAAATTATAAATCTGAATTTTAATAGATAAAAAATAATGATCATTGATTAGTGTCAAATTTCATCCATATTCACATTCATATCTTTTCGATGTTAGATAAGATATCTCTTACAATAAACTACCGACATAAAATACAAAGGGACAACCATCGCATCCACTCGTGTCTCTTACCCCCCTCCCCCTCCCCAAAAAAATAAATAAATAAATCCTATTTCCATAGTTTAAACTAAGGGCAAATCCCTTTCCACACCCACGTCTCTCTCTCTCTCTCTCTCTCTCTCTCTCAAGTTTCAGCGCCTCTCCTTTGAACCAGGTAGCACGTACGCATACCGATGGTGATTAAAATTTGGGTTTTCCTTCGGTTCTCTCTCTCTCTCTCTTTTTTTTTTTTGGCCTTTTCGCTTCTTCCACTGATAAAAATACTAAAGAGGGTAGTCGAACACCTAGACTAGTAGGTTTGACCACGAAAGTTTTCTTTCACTCCGTTCTTGATTATTCTCTCTCCTGTTTGTTACGTATTTTTAAAGCGGTCAAAAACTCCGTTTTCACTCTCTACAGAGGGGAAAGGCTTGATCGGTTTGGGTTCGACACGGGTCGCGTCGGCCAATTTTGGGTGTGGTTTCTGGCACGTGGAGTCGGGCAGCGGGTCTCTTCTTCTTCTTCTTCTTCTTTTCTCCTTTTTGGGGCATCGCCGCAAAGGCCGGAAATGGTAAATTCAAGGAGAGTAAATTCTTCTTCTTGTTCGGATCGTATGTAATGAATTTTGGAATTTTTCACGTGCGAGACAAGATTCGTGGGTTCGTTTCGGACACTCGCCTCTCGGTTGCTCAAATCCCATGGGGCTCATATTAAAGTCTTGATTAGGACGCGGGTCATGAACAAGTGGCGGCGAGCAGGTGTCGTCACTGTCATGTCCGAAAATATTGACAAAAACAAGCCCGCCCTTCCTTCTCCGCACCAAAATTTATTTTTTAAAAACGATTCATGTTTCTCTATTCTTCATCATCGTCATCTTCCTCTTCTTCTTCGCGTGCATGAGCAAAGCTCCCGCAAGAGCGCTCGAACCGGAAGAGGTGGCTGAGGTGAGGGGCAATAGCTACAGCTAGCACCAGGTCCCATCAAAGGGTCTATAGGCACGACGGTAGGTGACGGTGGTGGCCCCCACCCCCGGCTCGGTTTTAAAATTTCCTTCCCTTGGCCAGCCGAAATATACAAAAAAAAAAAATTACATTCTTCGTTCGCAGTCGTGGAATATCAAAGCATTAATTAAGTACAATGCCCCGAAAAGGGCAAAAAAAAAAGGGGAGAAGAAGAGACGTCAAAATTGCACACTTCGATTGCTACTGACAGAAATTCAGTGTTTTTGACCTCTGCCAAACCACGTAACATATGATAGAGGGAAAAATCAAGAACGAGAACATGCCACCTACTTCTCTTGCAAGAACTGATTCACAATCTCCACGCTCCGCTCCAACACCTGCCTCTTCCAAAGGTCCAGCGACCTGCCGCTGCTGCCGCCGCCGCCCTCCTCCTCGGGCGCCATCGCCAGCTGGACCGCCTCCGTCGCGTCCAGCCTACGCAGCTCCCACCCGCTTTCGCTCAGCTGCCGGATCTTCATAATCTGCCGTTTCATCAGCTGGCCCGCGTTCTTCTTTATCTCGCGTAGCGCCTCCTGGTATGCACCCTCCCGCACCGGATCGTTGTCCCGCTCCCTCGCATCCTCCGGCCCCCACGCGTCCCCCGGGCCGACCCCCTCGGCGGATACTTCTCGAAATATTGGTCGAACTCGGGCACGCCTATGGCCTTCCTCAGCCCGGCCCGACCCCCCGGGTAGGTCCGGCGCAGGTCGTAGTATCTTGCGAGCTCATCGAAAGCGCCCATGCGGAGCATTCCGTCCACGCGCTTCGGCAGGACTTCTTCAGGATGGGCAGCGACACGTCGACCCACAGAAAGCAACAGTCATACCTCAGCTCGGGTCTCGCCGGCGGGCCGAGCCCGCCGAACACGTCTTCCTCCGGGACGAACCGCTCCGCCAGGAGAGCGAGGATGGAGGAGGTGGAACCGCCGACGAGGAGGGGGAGACTCCCGCGGGAGGCGACGTCGGAAATTGCGGCGTCGCCGAGGGAACGGAACTGCGACGGGGTGATCTCGCCGTCGTCCGGGTCGAGGGAGCCGAGAAGGTGGTGGGGGACGCCGCGGCGGTCGGCCGGGGCGATCTTGTTGGTGGTGATGTCGAGGCCCCGGTAGACTTGCATCTTGTCGGAGCTGATGACCTCAGCGGAACGGAAGTGAGAGGCGAGGTCGATGGAGAGGCGGGACTTGCCGCACCCGGTGGCGCCCATGACGATGACCACCTTGGGGTGGCGGTGAGCGGCTACGGAGGAGGAGGCCATCGGGGAACAACGGGTGGCCTTGTGGTTGCCGGGCTGTAGCTCTTGGGGGTGGTGGTGGTTGCTGGGCAGATGAAGAGAGGGAGGCAAGGAAAGGTGAGGAAATTAAGTTTTTGGGGAGAGAGAGAGAACGTAGCATCATGAGGAGTGGACTATTTTTCCGACGTGACGAGAAAGAGCGAACGTAGCGACAAGAGTTTCCGACTTACGTGTGCTCTGTCTCCCCAAGTCGGAAAAATAGTCCAGACGTTGGGAGAGAGAGCGAACGTAGCATCATGAGAAGGGCGGAGTGGACTATTTTTCCGACGTGGGGAGAGAAAGCGAACGTAGCGACAACAGTTTCCGACTTACGTGTGCTCTCTCTCCCCAAGCCGGAAAAGTAGTCCAGACGTGGGGACAGAGAGCGAACGTAGCGACAAGAGGAGGGAGGAATGAAACCTAAGAACTTAATTTCCTCTCCTTTCCTAGGTGATGTGAAATGAAACCCTAGAGAGAAACCCTAACCCATCGCACCCTCCCTTCCAGAAGAGAGAGAGAGAGATTTTGAGCGAGCTTTTGATGGATATAACAGGGAACGTCTAATTTCTTCCTTCTAATTTTAAAAAAGATTGTGTTAATTAAGAAAAACAAATATTAAACCGTGAATATCAATAAAATAATTCCCAAGATTTCGCTTCGTTTCGCACCTTCTAATTTTGTTTCAGACCGTATGTTGCTTAAATTGTCAATTATTTTTTACAATAATGAATAACTTGTGTAAAAAGGATTATCTAATGTGAATTTTAAAAACTAACCACCTAGAGAACAAAACTCAAGAATGATTTCATGCTTACTAGTCATACCCTACGAATTTCCGCACTTCATAATATAAATATCAAATCATTATCTGTTATGTAGGTAGATGATGTTGAAATAAGATAAAGATATGCAGATAAAATGAATTAATATTATGCAGGATCGTGCATGATGAATTTAAATTATATGTTATGGAATGTTGAGTATGCAATCTACAAGTGACTTTCCACTGTATTTTTGTTCTTTTTCTTAACAAAAAGACAAATGCCCCTAAAGTCTATTAAATGTGCATTCATTTCCTATTTTAGGCGCATTTTCTATTCTAAGACTAACCATGAACTAATCCTACGAGACAAATCAATATGTAGTGCTATTTTTATTTTTCCTTTTATTTTATGAAAACATCAAATTTAAATCCTAGCATATAATGTGATCTTATGTACTATGTATTAATATTAAACTATGTGTAATGCAGGTAATGCATGTAATGCAGTTAATAGTTAATATATTCCTTAAGATATGATTTTTTAAGAAAACATAAGCATATATAATTTTCTAAATGACATGTGTTACATGAACATTTCCTAAACTCTAAATATGCATGAGATGGTAATGCGCAGTGATGACGTACGAATTAATCAAATACTCAACCATAAGAAGTCAAGCGAGATGATATTAGGATCCAACCTTAGTGTCTAAAGGTTCGGAGGCCTAATATGCCTTAGCTAATGCTGGGAAATAATCAAATCGTGAAAGCCTAAGTCTTTTGACTAAATAGCATGCATCAAAACAAAGTATATTGTCAAAACTAAACTACAAGATTACACTTACCTCGACTTAGTGCCAACGTTTAGCATGATACAGAGAGGGCTGGCGATTGGTCAGTGCCGACAAGGGTGATGATCGGCAATGATCGACAATGATCCATGAAACTATAGGGTGCGCAAGGTGAGGTGCCAAAGCTTCGTCAAGAGAATTGGTGGGCATCGTGGCTAGATGATGGGCATAGGAACTTGCCATGGTACTATGGAAGGAGTCGACGGGCATCTTTTGTAAGCCACAAAAACATATTCCATGATCTCCATAACTAGAATCAAAAACACATATATAATCAAGTAGAGAGATTTATGCACTTGATTTAGAATCCACCGCTCTTGATACGAAATAACAACGATCCAAACTCAAAAACTTCTCTTCTATAGTCTTCTGTATCACTGGCTTAATGAGACTGCTTCTCACCCTTAGCGTTTAGTGAATGCTTCTTATGTGAGGATATTTGTATGTGTACTAGGATTAGAGGAGAGACTTGAGTACTATTTATCAAGTTTTTAACTAGGCTCTCTCATCACGAGCCGGGCTCAACTCGGTCTAAACCAGCAAGCCCCGTATTAGACTAATTAATAAGCTTTATATCTCTCTTTATTAGACCAATTTTGTAAAACGGTAAATTATACTATCAATTAATATAGCTCACATCATCAAAATGTAGAGAATCTCCGAGTGCAGCCTAAGCACAAAGGCCATGTGTGATGACGGCACCGCAACGTGTAGAGCAAGAATTAGCAATTATGCTTCGGCGATCCTACACCAGGGGACGTCGCTGCTGCAACTCTGGCAAGGAAAGAAGGCAAGGATGTCGTCCCATCGATTAAGCCTACGGATGACGGCGTCTTCAAATCCACATCTTCTATCACACGGGACATGGTGGAGGCTCTTGCCAAGGACATTCAACAACTCGCTCAAGAATCCAGTGAAATCGAGGACATCTCCTTCAGTGATCCTACTCCGAGAATTGTCGTTCCTCTGACTCGGGCACCGAGAGAAGGCAAAGAGGACCAAGTTGGCACTCAAGTTGCAATCTTGAGCAGACAGCAGGTAACTTTCTACCAAAAGAGTATAATATTTATTAATCTTTCCTTCCATGGCCAATTAGATGTAACATGGATTATAATGCTTATTCATTTTGTTATTTTCTATACATTTTCTTCCTAGTTACCCTATCCATTCATGCCTTCTCCGTAATTAGATAAAGCAATCTTGTGTTTCTCTTCATTGTGTGGAAATCCAATTAATTGCGTGAAATCCATGCAAAATTTAGTTTGTGATAGGTTGTAAGTTGTTCTCAACTTGCTGCGGGTGTGCCTATATTAATAGGGTTTCAGAAAGCAAAATCAAAGGAAATTTTGGCAATAAAATAATTCCACAGTAAAGTAATTTTATTATCCCGTGAAATTATTCCATTGAACTTTGTTATCTAAGTTTGTCATTATCTATAAACAATATAATACGAAGAAGAGGTAAGAGGACAGGCTTTTTAAATAAAAGCAATTATGCTAATCTGATTGACGCGCACCTTTCATGTCTGGGGTTTTTAGATTTGCACTTAGTGATTGAATAGGACTTGAATTATAAGAGTAAATAAAATCTACAGCATATCTTTAGTACCTGGTGGTTGTATGCATCAGGGAGCCACTTTGAGAAAAAAATTACATTAATTTCCCGTGAAAACTTAGAGTAGTACACATGTACACCCAAAATTTCACCCTTTATGCAAAACTCCCTTAGTCGTTAACCCTTCCTCCTTTTTTCCGTTTGCGAGCGCCCAGTGTGTGAATTTTTTCAATGGTAAGATTGCAATTCTCCTCAAATTTTTTCAAATCACTCTTTTGCCCCTAATGATTGTTCTCTATCACGGCATCTCTCATTTTTTTTTTTTCTTTTGCATAAATTTTGGAACATTGTAATTTATTTTAACGCATGAAGAGGCCGAAGGATCATTTGACTAAAACAAATACAGAAGAATTGTAACATTTCCCTTCCAGACCAATTTCTCAAAGCTTCAGCCACCCGCCGCCTGGACTTTCTTTGTTTGACCATCCGTCCTTTCGTCTATCTTCATGGAGGCATAATGAATTGGAGGAGATGATTAGTGGAAGGATGGTGATGACGACGGTGATTGGAAAGATGATGGGAGGTTTTAATATTATGGGGACTCCCTCGGACGTGAGATGGCCTTTTTGCATGAACACGCTTGCTCGACGTTTCGCGGAGAGAACAGGGCGATTCTCTTCTTTGGTAGTATGAAAAAAAATAGCTGAGCTGTACACTTCTTCTACTGCATATCCAGAAGCCACGGAGGTAGTAAAATATTAGGTGAGATCAATCTCTTTCCTCTCTCTTTCCCGGGTTGACAGAAGCAGAGAGAGAGAGAGATTTTGAGCGGGCTTATAGGGGAATAACAGGAAACGTGTAATTTCTTCCTTCTAATTGTCTTAATTAATAAAAAAAAATACTAAACTGCGAATATCAGTAAAATAATTCCCAAGATTTAAGCTTCACACCTTCTAATTTTATTTCGGACCTTATATTGCCTAAATTGTCAATTATTTTTTACGATAATGAATAACTTGTGTAAAAAAGAATTATCTAATTTAAAATTAAAAAACTAATCCATCGAAATAACAAAACTCAAAAAAGATTTTATGCTTACGAGTGATGTCTTACCAATTTCCGCACTCAAAAGAGATTTTAAAAGGTGGGGCCTAGCTTACGAGATTCTGAGTGATCGATTCTAGCTGTGCAGTCATTACTTTGTGCAAAGAGTGCTTGAAAGTTCACCAGGCGAATGGATAAAAATCGTCATCTTGCTTTCCCTTAGTTGCGCTCTTTCCTCGAGGATTGACGACTATCCTGTCTTCTTTCCTATTTTGTCTTTCGCTTCGCCCTGACACTTGTGAATTGTGACGAGGCCACAAAGCATAATTTAAAATTGAGAGCGTAGGTGGTAGGGGTGTCGGGAGTAGATAAAGGGCTGGAAAAAATGCGAGCCCAATTAAAATTAAAAATTTCCGTATTGCTAAAGTTTTCCAAAAGAAGAAGTGATTCCTTCCCACATAATTAAGCATGTTCGTTTCACTCGAAAATGATTTCAGGAAAACGTTTTCCGGATTTTCCGTGTTCGTTTCACGGAAAATCAACTACTCAAGGAAAATATTTTCCATCAATAGAAAAAACTACCTTCAAAGATGAGGAAAATGCTTTCCACTTTTGAAAAGTGGAAAACATTTTCCATAACTTCTTCCACCTTATATCTTTTCACCAACACATTATTGTTTTATTTTTATGCTTTTTTCTTTTCTTTTCTTTCTTTCCTTTTCATCTTTCTTCCTTAGCTTGGCCGGTGGCCGGCCTGCGCGAGCCGGCTCGAGCTCCGCCCCAGCCGGCGAGGCTCGCCTAGCCCAATCTGTGGAAGCCGAGCTCGCCCGAGCCCGCTAGCTTGGGCTCGCCCAAGCCGGCGGATCTGCGGCGGAGCTCGAGGCTCGCCCGGGATTGGGAGCCCGAGCTTCGCCGCCCGGATCCGGCGAGCTCGCGGCTCGCCAAAGCCCGACGAACCTCCGGCAAGCTCGAGCGAGATTAGCCGAGCCTCGAGCTCGCCGGATCGCGATCGGATCTTGGTCGGCCGGGCAAGGGTCACCACATCGTCGGGCGTGCGGCGGCGGAGGAAGGAGGAAGGAGGAGGAAGAAGGAGGAGGAAGGAGGAAGGAGAAGGAAAAAAAAAAAAAAGGAAAAAGAAAAAGAAAAAGAAAGAAAAATAATAAATAATAAAAATTTCGATTTTTTAAAATATATATAATTAAAAATTCATTTTAAAAAATATAAAAAAATAAAACTAATGAACGGTGGAAAATAATAAAAAATTGTATTTTTAAAAATACAAATATTTTTGGTCAATTAAAAATATTAAAATTCAATTTTTTGATAATTTTTCCTAAATAATTAAATTAGTTAACGAACGGTGGAAAATGTTTTGCACTCAAAATTCAAGTTTTAGCCGAACACCAGAAAATATTGCGCTCGGAAAATGACTTTGGGAAAATGTTTTCCGAAGATGGCCCATTTTCTCGCGAAACGAACGAACCCTAAAATTAAAAATTTCGGCATTGCTAGAGCTTTGCAAAAGAAGAAGTGATTCCTCCCCACATGAAAAAGCAATACTGGAGGAAATAAATAACCAGGCCAAAAGCAAGCCCTACAGTCTGAAAGGTGAAGGTAATACCATGGAAAAAAAAAGTCAGCTTCATGTGTGGGACTGATTGGAAGGTTGGTGTCGCGACTAAGTGAGGTTCTTAGGTCTAAACTAATTATATAAAAAGAGCACCTCACCTTCTTCCATTTCGAGGGCAGCTAAGCTGAGCTGAGAGCTCTGGAAATTTGTGAACAAAGCTTTAAGTTGTAAATCGCGAAAATGGCGCTCAAAATCTCTCTAGCTAGAAATAAGAATACATATAATCGAGTAAAGAGATCTGTACATCTGATTTGGAATACATCAATCTTAACGCAAAACAATGACGATTCAAAATTGAAGTACTTTTGCTCTATTATTTTATATATCACTGGCTCAATGAAATTATTTCTTATCCTTAGCATTTTGTAGCCACTCTTTACATAAGGATATTTGTGTGTGTCAAGATTAGATGAGACACTTAAACATTATTTATGAAGTTTTCAACTAAGTTTTCTCATCATGAATTGGGCTCAATTTGATCCATAATAACCAGTCTCATATTTGATTAATTAAGAAATTTTATATCATACTTTATTAGATCAATATCGTAAAATGATAATTACAGATTAACCCACGTCGGAAAAATTCTTGCATTGGTTTCTTTCGGAGGGACGCGTACAGGGACCGTTCTCGGTAAGCTCCTGATTCGACTTTCCATGATGTTTTGAGTGATTTGTGCTACAAGGGTGAGCCCAATTAGCGAAGGGAATAAGGGGAGGACAAAGGTTCTGAGCAAGTCCTTAAAAGGCTTACGGAGGAAATAGGTGGGAGAACCACCTTGGGATGGAAGACCCATACCGTCCTCTTATTCCCTCTCTGTCGGGAAGACAAAGACAGAGAATTAAGGGGTCTTACGGTGATGAAGGCAGACACCACGTCAGAACTTTGGTTCTGGCTACCGTCAGATAGACATATATAGTAGCCTCCCGCGTCTGAAGTGAGTGAAGGTGGATGAAAAGCTCACAACCCTGTTAGCACCCCCTAACGGCACAGTTCCTCAACCAACTGCCTGACAGGGTTCCCGGTTGAGGAACTGTGCCGATGAAAAGCAACAGGCGGAAGCAGAAGAGGCTGCCACTTCCTTCCATAAACCTTCCTCCTCTGGCCCCCTCCCCAAGCATCACCGAATCGCCGCCCCCCCTTCTCCCTTCTCCAAAATTTCATCTCCTTCATCTTCACTTACCCAGTTCAGAACCCTTCCCGCGCTCCTTCCATGGCCACGGGGAGAACCACCTCCAAGCTCACCAAGACCTTCGCGGCCTCGGCGCCTCCGCAACGGCCCTCCGCCGCCGCCGCCGGAGCTGCCTATGCCCTCTCCCGCTCTCGCTCGCTATCCGGCTCCGCTTCCGGTTTCGGGAACTCCGTTCACCCATTGGCCGGCCCACCGCTTCGCGAGGCTAATGTTCTCGCCTCGGTATCCGCCGCGGCCGTCAAGCGCCGCGGCGTTGTCGGCTTCGGTTCGCGGGGCTTTGGCCTTCCCTCCGGGCTTACTCAACTGCCGCGAGCGCGTCTCAGGTTGGAATTCGATCGATATTCATTATGTGAATGCGGGTATTTTTGTGATATTACGGAAAGGTGTGATTTTGAAGTGTTTCGGTCGCTTGGTGTCGGCCTGATGCTAGGAGCCTAGGACATTTCCCTTTTTATTTGGGCTTTTTATGTTAGATTTGGGAATGGTGCTTGTTTGTGAAGATTGAGTTCAGAGCAATTTGTCTGTAGTCTTCTTCTGGTGTTGCTGAAGCTTTTGGGACTTAAGTTTAGTGCTTCTTGCGTTAAGTTTGAGACAATCTTTTTCCCCTAGGAACGATCTCTCGGTCTGCTGCTGTTACAGAATAGAGATATAAGGGGCGTTGGATGTAACATTATAAGCTTAACGAAATAACGAAATAATCTTTTCTCCTGTATCACTAAAGTGCATTGCTTTTAGCTGTATTCTCAATGAATGTTATATTCAAAATATCGTTTGATGGTGCTTTGAGGTATACTTTGGTGAATTTAAGCTGCAACTTTCCCATCTTCTGTGACCATTTGCTTATGAAGGTCTGCCTAACACTTGAGTAGCTATTACATTTTCTTAGCAGTGGAGGCGACGGTTCCTTGATTTTACAAGTTAACACAGTTCCTTGAGTTAAAACTAAGTGTTTGATTTTCAACATACAAAGCATAAAGCTGGTTGTTTAACTTTTTTGTGTTTTGGTGATGAATTTCTACTCGGCATGTTTTCTTTTGATTTCCTTCAAAGTCCAAGATATGGTGGACCGGAGTTCAGTGTGATAAATATTAGAAGGTTACTTACCAACCGAGTAAACATCTCCTATTGAAAAATTATGTCCTAATCCCATTAAATTTACTGGATCTTCGTGTTTAATATAGCTGGATTGACCTGGCAAATTTTCCCTCGTCATCCTTTAGTCAGAATTTATGGAAGAGAAGTTGACCTGTTTCATTTGTTATGTTTTTTCTAATAAAAATACTTGAAGCCTGGCTTTGTTTGACTCAGACAAATCCATCAGAGTTCACTGAGATGGCCTGGGAGGGCACTGTTGGCGCTGTTGATGCAGCTCGAGTTTGCAAACAACAAGCGGTGGAAACTGAGCATCTATGAAAGCTCTTGTGGAGCAAAAGGATGGTTTAGCCAGGAGAATTCTCACCAAACCTGTTCTTGACAATACATGAGTCTGCAGGCTGTGGACAATTTCATTTCCCAACAACCAAAGGCATGTATTCAGTTATATGTTTGTTTTTCAATTTAATTTTGTCCTTCTCCAAAGGTTATTTGGGGTTTACTAACGATCTGTGATTTTGTGCCAGGCTGTGGGTGATACCAATGGCCCTATAATGGGCTCACATCTTGCCTCCCTTTTGGAAAATGCTCAAAAGTACAATAAAGAAATGGGTGATGATTTTGTTTCTGTGGAGCATCTTTTACTAGCATTGCGTTCTGATAAGAGGTTTGGGCAGCAAGTATTTCGAAATCTCCAGCTTAGTGAGAAGGATTTGAGGGAGGCCATTTGAGCTGTTTGTGGAAATCAAAGAGTAACAGATCAAAGTACGTCCTATTGTTATTCAACTGCTGCAACCTTTTTAATTCTGAATTACATGATACTATGGAAGGCACCAGTCCTTATAAAACATTTTTCTCAGAGGTTCCTGTATGTTAGGACTTGAACAGGCTAACTATATCGATGACAAGGGCTAGCCATTGTTTTCATAAAGCTTCATTAATCAACTAATTCTACATAGCGACCACTTGCTGTTGAGCTAAGTACATCTGGATGGATTTCTGCTTTCCTGATGGACTTCGCTTGTTTACTCTGTCATTAGAAGTCCATAAGGACAGTGAGAGTTTGCTTGTCGGTTATAAGATAAGAGAGCAGTGCCGCTGGCAGCTTCTATGGAACAATTCTGCATCCTGCAAAGAACCATCTGATTTGAGGGAATAATCATATTGAAACTTTTGATAATATTCAACTATTAGAAAAAATATGTTTTCAGAATCTCAAAGTGGTCAGGATATCTTCTCAGGGATATTGCCATACTTAACTGAAGCTTCTAAAACTTTATCTCAAATATTTCACTGCATTTATCAGCTTTATCTCAGACCTTTCACGATGTTTCTCAGCTGGCTAAGTATTCCTTCTAATATGCATGTTGTAGCACATGATTTGTTATTGTCCTGCCAAAGGATGAAGACCTTCTTTTGTTGATTCCTGGTCTATTTCCTTTGCTTCTTTGACTACTAATGCATTAGTCATAACATTTTCTTTTGTCTCCTACAAACAGACCCTGAAGGAAAATATGAAGCTCTCGAGAAATATGGCAATGACTTGATGGAAATGGCTCAGCAGGGCAAGCTTGATCCTGTTATCAGTCATGACGATGAGATCCTGCGTTGCATTTGAATATTATGTAGGAGAACTAAGAATAATCTAGTAATTATTGGTGAGCCTGGTGTGGGGAAAACTGCAATTGCTAAGGGTAGGTTTCTCAGTTCAATCTTATTTTCTTAAGCTTAGGATATTAGTCCCTGATATGTTGTAAGACCTGTTCTCTTTTACTTTTGTTGTTTGTGTGTGCTGCCAGCATGTATGATGAATGATCATTCATGGAGCTCCCAGTGTAACATTGTTGTTGTTTAGTGTCATATGAATAGTTCAATGTTTTTAACCTTTTCTCAACTTTAGTTCTGTCTGAGGTATAGTTATTAGGATCAAATTACTCATGCAAATCATTTTTCTGATGGACCAAAAGCTGGCTTCCTTTATTTTATGATGATGTCATAATGTAGGAAACTTTGTTCACGAAGATGTGATTGACCTTCAAGCTGATAAGGTGCAGTGGTGTTGCAGTTATTCTCAAGTGAAACACTCTATTCGATTATCCAAATCAGTGGTGATGAGCTGGGCTCTATAGGTTCTTCTACAGATTTAAATCTAGACCTAAACTAGTTCAGAAGAGTGCTGGTGGTACTCAGTCAGTGTGCTGGTTCCATTTTTTTAGCTATCATGTAACTTTTGCTTTGCAGTAGAGAGTATTCCGAGAGTAGCCATTGTTAAACTATGTGCATGTTACTGTCATTTTGGGAGTGAGCATGTCTAGTGACATGGTTCCTAGTGTGAATGTTGCAACTTCATGGATTGTATGGTAATTTCTTTGGCGTAATTCTCACTCTTAACAGGTTGGCTCAACATATAGTCCGTGGGGATGTACCGGAGCCACTGTTGAGCAGAAAGGTTGTAATTGTTGGCTGTATGATCAAGATAACTTGGTTAGATCATAATGTGATCTTTCAGAAAGCTTTCTGCTAAGAGGATGTCTGCTTGATCTCGACCTATGCAGTTGATTTCCTTGGATATGGGAGCACTAGTTGCGGGTGCTAAGTTCCGTATAGATTTTGAGGAACAACTGAAAGCTGTCCTGAAGGAAGTAACGGCTTCAAATGGGCAGATTATATTGTTCATTGATGAGATCCACACTGTATTAGGTGCAGGTGTGTATCCTTCTTGCTTTTTTTTTTTCCTGGTTCCATCTCTATCATCAGGGACTATGTAAAAAAAATTTTCAACATGCATGAAAAAGTCATTTATCATGTTATTGAACTTTGTAATCATGCAAAAATTCTAGTATAATCTATATCTTTCATGTTTTCATTTTGCTTTTGTTTTCCATGTGATGGTTTTATTCAGATTCCTAAGTGCTACTTTTCTTCTCTTTACTCCAACATGCCAAATGCAAATTGTGTATTGAAAAGTACTGCTTGTGCTGTGCATGTAGGAGTGACTAGTGGTGCAATGGATGCAGGGAACTTGCTGAAACCAATGTTAGGTCACGGTGAGCTATGTTGCATAGGTGCAACAACACTGAACAGTATAGGAAGTACATTGAGAAGGATGCTGCACTAGAGCATAGGTTTCAACAAGTGTTTTGTGGTCAGCCATCTGTTGAGGACACAATTTCCATTCTTTGCAGATTGCGTGAGTGGTATGAACTACATCATGGCGTTAAAATATCAGTCAGTGCCCTTGTTCCAGCTGCTGTCCTTTCAGATCGTTACATTACTGAATGCTTCTGCCTGACAAAGGTAATCTATGAATTCTATCAGTGTTGGATTGTATTTCTGTGCCAACTCTTGCTATTTTCCATCGTAAGATCAACTAATTGACTCCCCTCAATTGATAATGACATATTCCTGTAAAATTTTTCAAATGATAATCAATGTTTCTGTCTTGAGAATGATGCATTAAATCCCAATGATAATGCGCAAAGACCATGCAACCGCACAATCTCTTTTTTCTTTTGCTGGGGCACCTAACTTTAAAAGAAAAAAAAATTGCATTGCACTTTCAAATATAAAGTTGCTAGCAGTATGGTATTTTCTGTTGGCTATTATTTTATTTATTTCCTATTTTCTTCTTCTTCTTTTGCTTAATATTTTTTCTCCATTATTTTTTTCATTATCTAGATACTCTCTTAGGAGTACAATGTTGTTATGCCACTGTTTTGGATAATTTTGTCTGATATACTTTGAGAAGTATGACCATCATGATAGAACAATCTAAATGCATTAAGAGAGGATGTTATGATTTCCAACTTATTGTCTGGAATGCTTCTCTACTTTGCATCAATAAACACAAATCTTTCCTGCTCCTTCTGTTGTGTAATTGTATATTGTTATGTCGTTTTTCCTTCAGCCATTGATCTAGCTGATGAAGCCGAAGGAAAGCTGAAAATGGAGATGACATCCAGGCCTACTGAATTGGATGAGATAGACAGAGCCATGCTAAAGTTGGAGATGGAGAAATTATCTCTGAAAAATGACACGGGCAACACATCTAAAGAAAGGTTGCATTAGTTGAAAAATGACTTAAATTTGCCTAAACAGAAGCAAAAAGAACTGACAGAGGAGTGGGAAAGCCAAAAAGCTCTTATGACTTGGATTCGATCGATTGAAGAGGAGGTAACTCTTCTACCTCTATATAATCTCTTTTGTGATTCTTCCTTTTGCATATTTTACCTCGATTTGACCTTTCTCTCCGTCTAACAGGTTGATAGAGTTAACCTGGAGATGGAAGCTGCCAAGCATGAACACAACTTAAACTGGGCTGGTGAACTCAAATATGGAATGCTTATGTCCCTTCAGTGCCAGTTAGAAGAGGATGAAAAGAATCTTGCCGAATTCAGGAAATCAGGAAAATCTTTGCTATGAGAAGAGGTCACTGATCTTGACATTGCTGAAATTGTCAGCAAATGGACTGGCATTCCCTTGTCGAACCTTCAATGACCAGAGAAGGAAAAGCTAGTAATGCTGGAGGAGGTCCTTCACAAGAGGGTGGTTGGTTGGTCAAGATATAGCAGTTAAAATCAGTAGCTGATGCAATCCGTTGTTCGAGGGCTGGATTATCTGATCCGAACCAACCAGTAGCAAGTTTTATGTTTATGGGCCCTACTGTGTTGGCAAAACTGAGCTTGCTAAGGCTTTGGCTGGATTTCTCTTCAACACAGAAAACGCTCTCATTAGAATAGATATGAGTGAGTACATGGAGAAACATGCAGTTTCACGTTTGGTTGGTGCACCTCCTGGTTATGTGGGATATGAAGAAGGTGGGCAGCTGACTGAAGTGGTTCGCCAAAGACCCTATTCTGTTGTGCTCTTTGATGAGATTGAGAAGGCACATCACGACGTGTCCAACATTGTTACAGCTGTTGGATGATGGAAGAATAACTGATTCCCAGGGAAGGACTGTCATTTTTACAACTGTGTCGTGATAATGACTTTTAATATGGGTTCTCACTTTATTCTCGAAACTCTCAGTAATACAACGGACAGCAAGGAAGTAATTTATGAAAAGATAAGCTGTTGAGTTGGCCAAACAAACATTCTGCCCAGAGTTTATGAATCGAATTGATGAATATATTGTATTCCAGCCTCTGGACTCCAAGGAAATTGGCAAAATCGTCAAGCTCCAGGTAACTAATCTTGAGCTCAATTTATTTTCTTCTTGGAAGTGTTGCGCTGTGTAAGAAAGTTTAATCAGGAAAACGACTCTAGTGTCGATGACCTTTTCTCAGTGGGGGTAAATTGAAAAGGCAGAACTGGCTTTTGCTTCCTACCTAACCTTTTATCATTACTACTTGGAGGAGGTGCTAACAAACAGTGGTGCAATTGCATAGGTAACCACCGCTTGCCCTCGTAAAGCTTCTGTGCACTCTATCACTGTAGTCTAAGTAATTTGAATTTTTATGGGTTACACGTTGATAAGTATTGTTTTGTTATGCAAAAGTCCAGTTGTTGCAAAATAATTATTTGTGGTAATTTTTATGATTTAGTAGTTTATGTTTTTGGGAAAAGGAGCTATATTGCAATGCTTATTTGAATCTCCATATGATTAATTGTGTTATGCAGTATTGTTCTTGTTTACATGTCAGGATTCGAAGCTTAATCATCCGGAACTTCTAGAAGCACATCAAAATGTGTGATAAACCAATCCTTGTCATTGCTCTGTAGATATGGTTGGCCTTGTTTTTGTACTTGTTCTGAGATTTGGTTATTGTTGGACTCAAATGGCATATAATTGCAGAAGTTCTAAGGGCGCACATGAAACATTTCTATTTTTCTATTTCTCTATTTTTCTGTTCCTTGGAACAGGTTTGGAATAAAAATTCGTTTGGTAACACAATTTCATTTTTCTATTTCTGGAAGAGAAATCTCTTCCAGAAATAGATTTGGAGTAGATATCAGAAATTAAAATTTTTAGCTTTTTCTATTTCTAGAATAGAAATACCAAAATCAAAATTTTTCTCATTGTTCACTCTTGTCACCGCTCGTCGCCCACTTGCCGCCCATGGGATGTCGGATGCTCGCTGCCAGTTGCCGACCGCTCGACACCAACCCCGACCACCAGCCACTAATCGTCGACCGTCGAACTCTGGCCGCCCGTCGCCACCACTGGTTGGCGGATGCCGGATGCCCACGGGTCATTGGCCACTCATCGCCAATTGTTGGACGCTGGAGGCTCACCACCAATCATCGAATGTCCGTTGCCGACCGTCCGTTGCTCGCCACCAACCATCGGATGTCGATCGCTCGTTGCCAAACTTCGGCCATTAGCCACCTACCGTCGGCCTCTCCCTGCCGGACTCCCGATGTCGAACGTTGGACGCAAACTGTCGTTGGTCGCCAAACTCCAAACTCCGACCGCCCGTGGCACGGTCACTGGACTCCGGTGCCGAACGCCGAACGTCGGACTCTAGACTTCAGCCACCCGTCGCCGGTCATCGAACGTTGAGCGTCAATCGCTAGACGTCGAGCTCTAGCAACCGGCCTCTAGTCATTGTTGCTCCTAAAAATAGAAATTTTATTTCATTATCAAACGAATTTTTATTTTAAAATAGAAATTTTGAATCGTTATCAAACACGTTTTTCGTCGAAACTCACATGGAATAAAAATTGATTTTATTCCAAAAAACCTCCAAAAACCTCCAAAAACCTCCAAAAGCCCTAAACCTCCAAAAACCTCCAAAAGCACTAGAAAGCTGTCAATAATCAAAGGCCTTATACACATGAACAAGTGGTTTTGCACTTCATGCTAAACTTTAAAAAAAAAATAAAAAAAAAAGAGTAGCACAATCATAAAGAACGCGATCGCACACAAAATTTATTACTTCGAGTGGAACCTCGTTTCTTTTGTTGCAGAGCACTTTTTTATTCACCGATACCCTCGTCGTATGGATATGTTGACCTTGTAAATATTGCACCAAACGCGTTAGAATTGGAAACCATTTTCCTTGTAAAATGAAATATCTAGGTCCTCGAAACAATCGGAAACAAATTGGAGTTATACAAAATTTTATTATCTAGAAAGCAAATCCTCTTTTCTTGCCTTTGACAACGAACCAAAAGTATCGCTTGACGAGTCGACGGCTTACGATTGACTGACTCTTAAAACCTCTTCAGTAACGTATTTAATTAGTTTCCGGTACCTGCAACAATGCACAGATGAAGGATAGTTCATTTTGGTCCGGCAGGCAAGAAGTAAAAGGTTATCAAAATCGTAATCTAATTTTTTTTTAATGTCCCAAACAACTATAACCTGAAGATCTTTAACTTTATACACAAAAAAATGAAAAAAAAAAAATTAGAATAGTAGGCGCCAAAGATTTCGGGCCGCACCGCAATACAATTATGTTCTACCACGGAGTTTCTCCGGAAATAATAAACCATAGGTATCTACTTCTTTGAACATAACATGTAAATTAAAACCTAATAAACTTATGGCTCCAACAGTTAAGTATTAGCACCAGCTAATCTGCAGCTACACCAGATTCTCATTTGATGTTTCTTGTTTTAAGAAATTAAGATGCTCAAGAATTCAGGAACCATTCGAAGCTGCCATTCTTGATGGAATGGATGAAATTGGATGCCAATTTAATCCTAAACATTTTCAATTGGTGCCAATTTGGTCCTAAAAAGTAAAACCGGTGCCAATTTTAAAAAATTCTAAACCTTTTACATTTGTGCTAATTTAATCTTAAACATTTTCACTTAGTGCTAATTTGGTCATTTTTGGTTAATTTTGGCCGAATTTTGCTAACTAAGCATTGGCTGACCGACGTGATACGATATGCGTGATGTGTACAACTTTTAATAATATTTGATATTTTTGAATTTATTATTTTTCTTCCTTTTCTTTTTTCTTTTTTTTTTTTTTCCTTCTCGTCCTTCTTCCTCCAGTCGGTCGCCGGACCTCAACGACCAACGAGAGGCGACGGCCGGCGAGGTCGAGGTCAACCTTGCCAGCCTCCTCGCTAGTGGCCGTGAGGGCAGCCTCGCATGGGGCAACAACGCCTTGGCCATGAAAGCGAACTAGCATCGGCCTGGCGAGGTTGAGCCTCGCCCAGCCTCTGGTGAGGCCTTGGCTACAAGGGCGCCTCGCGCTGAGCTAGCAAGGGTCACCCTTGCGGCCACTGGTGAGGCTTCTTAGAGGCCAGCGACTGGCTGGAGGAAGGAGGAGGAGAAGGAAAAAAGAAAGAGAAAGAGAAAATAAAAAAATCATAAATATCAAAATATTATTAAAAGTTGTATATGTCGCCGCCAATCGTGCTACATCACATTGGCACCTAGTCAGCAAAATCTAGCCAAAATTAGCCGAAAATGACTAAATTGGTATTAAGTAAAAATGTTTATGACTAAATTGGCACAAATACAAAAGGTTTAAGACTTTTTTTAACACTTTCCCTATAATAAACCATAGGTATCTACTTCTTTGAACATAACATGTAAATCAAAACCTAATAAACTTATGGCTCCAACAGTTAAGTATTAGCACCAGCTAATCTGCAGCTACACCAAATTCTCATTTGATGTTTCTCGTTTTAAGAAATTAAGATGCTCAAGAATTTAGGAACCATTCGAAGCTGCTATTCATAATGGAATGGATGAAATTGGATGCACGTACCAAACTTAAGGAGATAAATTATGGTTTACAACATTTAAAATCTACGATTAATTTGAAATGACATGTTCATCGTTATGGAAAGAGTTACTACCTTGAAAAACCTCAAACTAGTACGCCATGTGATAAATTTACCCAAAACTATTTTTTTGAACATGAAAAACCCAAACTGATACACTTGTGACAAATTTACTCCGACTAACCATAAAAAACCCTAAACTTGTACATTCATGACAAATTTATCACAAACTAATTTATTCGACCACAAAAAACTCAGAATTGGTAAATTTGTGACAAATATACCCTCCACTAAATTGAATTAATACCACAAAAAATATCACAAAAATTGTAAACTGTGACAAACGGAGCGTAAAATCCCAAATTAGTATACCAATCAACTATCATGTGTTATTTAACTTAATCATTTAACGGTGAAATTTAACAAAAACTAACAGAAGGTAAATTTGTTACAAGTATACCAATTTGGGGTAAATTTGTCAAAAGTATATCAGTTTTTGGTTTTTTGTAGTGAAAAAAATAGTTTTTGGTAAATTTGTCACAAATGTATCAATTTGGGGTTTTTTAGAGTATTAACCCTTATGGAAAATAATTGGTAATACTAGATGTAGGTTTCAAGCAAAATCTTGAGAGACCAAGCATATTCTTACAAGCAATTTTACTGGAAAGAAATTAATTGATTGTATTAAAAAGAACATATGATGAAAAGAGGTACTCCTCATTTTATGAGCATTTTCTTCATTTTTTAATGCATTTACTTCGCAAAATATGAATGGTTTGAAAATATTTTTCAATATATGATTGATTATATCTCTTATAAAAGTTGCTTAATGAAAAACGGTTTTACTATCGACAACAATTTATGCTTAAATAGTTTCATGGTTGATTAAAATATTTTTCAATCATTCATTTCTTTAAGCTATAAAAAAAATATTTTAGAAAATTATTTTCAAGTCATGATTTTTTTTTCATGAAACAAACGCACAATTTACATGTAAATGAACAAATGAACTTGCATTTAGGATAAACCATCTCCACTTTTCTTTTCTTTTTTCTAACTATCTCGACTTTCAAGTGACCCAAAATGTGCAGGAACTATTACTTAATAGACATATATGTCCACCATAAAAAAAATTAAAAAAAAAAAAAAACTATCTTTGTAAGCTAATTAGGCGTTTTATGTAGTTAATAGTGTGGATGTGTACAATTGACATTGTTAGCAAGGCAAACTCGAGCGAGGAACGTGGTCTTGCTAATTAATAACATCTTCGTTTACAGATTTCTTAATCGACGACTCCTTTATTATAACAAGAAAAGAGAGAGAAAAAATGAGCGGCTCTAAATTAAAATAGTTAGGGTTCTCAAATCGAGTTCTTTTTGTCCCAAACTTAAAATTAGTGTACTAAATCGACTATTTGGCGCGAATTCATCAACTTGAACGGAAGGAAAACTTAACAGTGCTTTTTTCATCCCTTGAGTAGAATTCCATCTTTTTTTTTTTTTTTTTTGGATCGTTCAGGAAGTGGGGTTTGTTTGTGTCGTAGGTATAAATTCATACCTTTTTGTGGGATTTGACCTTCAAACTAGTGGAACACCAGGGCTAATTTTTCAAAAAAGCAACTTGTTTTAACTTAGAGATCATTAAGTTATCCTAAACGGCGGGGAAGTGTTCAAAAAGTCATAAACATTTTGCATTTGTGTCAATCTAATCATAAACCTTTTTTTGGTGTCAATTTAGTCATAAACATTTTTCTCGATGCCAGTTCAGTTTTTTCCAGCCAATTATGGTTGGATTTTCCTAATTGGGCGTAGCCCGGCTAATGTGGCTCGATTGGCGCTGACGTGGACAACTTTTAATAATATATTTTTAATTTTTTTGAATTTTTTTATTCTTTATTCTTTATTCTTTTTTTTTCTCCTCCTTCCTCCGGCCAAAGACGATGGTTGGCAAGGTCAACCTTGACCTCGCCGGCCACTAACAAGCCTCGCTAGCCACCTCACGAGTGACCGTGAGGGCAACCCTCGCATTGGGCGGTCCGGCCATGGGCGAGGCTCGACCCTCGCTAGTGCCACCCAGGCTGCGAGGGCGGCCTCACGTTGGGTCGGTGAGGCTTGACCTCACCAGATCACGACTTGGGCGATGCCAGCAAGGTCGAGCCTCACCGGCCATGGGTGAGGCTCGACCCTTGCCAACCCGATGCAAGGCTACCTTGAGGGTGGACTCGTGTTGGGCTAGCAAGGCTCGCCCATGGCCAGCGAGGCTCAACCTAGCCAGATCTCGGCCTAGGTGACGCCAGCGAGGGCGAGCCTCGCTGGCCGTCGCCTCTAGCCAGTCGCCGAGGTCTGACAACCGACTAGAGGAACGAGAAGGAGAAGGAAAAAAATAAAAAATATATATTAAAATATTACTAAAAGTTGTTCACATTAGCGTCAATCAAGCCACGTCAGCCGGCCAGCGTCCAGTCCACAAAATTTGGCCAAAATTAGTCGAAAAGAACTAAATTGGCACAAAGTAAAAAAATTTAGGACTAAATTGACACCAAAAAAAAATTAGGATTAAATTGGCACAAATACAAAAGATTTAGGACTTTTTTAACACTTCTACCTAAAGAGTAAGAATCTACTTCAGGGTACAGCTATTTGGTTGCCATAGGCTGCACTGTCCTGACTTCGAAATTCTATGTGATGTTTAAGTCGATTGAATTACTGTACTGTCATAATTAATCGACATTTAAGCAATTACCTGTTAGTTTTCAGGTCAAATCCCTTGATATGTGCGACCTCTTTTGGGGCCTCCTCCCATGCCATCACTTCGCACGAAGAAAATTCTTTCTGTTCTCATCTGCGCCCCTTCTGTATGAATTGCTTTCCAGATTAACATCATCAATCTAGATGTAGACAATTGGGAGGATTTTTCTTTCCCCCCCTTGACTTTGACATGCATCATACCACGTGGGCAAGTTCCCGAAGACACCAGCGATTGGAAGCGTAGTTCTTACTGAAGATGGGTGTGTGTATGGCACAGGCATGGATTACTTGCTGAACAGGTTCCCCACCGGACCTTAATTCATCTTCCTCTCTACGATCAGAAAGTCCATTATCAACCAGCCTATAGTAAAGGAAATCCGGAATGCTAAGACAAATGTCTGGTCCCTAAAACTTGGGAACACAACATGAAGGTAATCTGTGGCAAAGCCAGGTCATTGTTGAGGCATCCAACGATTTTTCGAGGACAGTGTGACCATGATCCAACTTCCAGCTTTCCGTGCCCTCGACTCCTTCAATTGCTCTTAAATTAGGACAAACTTGTAGCTCAAGATGTTGTGGCTTATCCAACTTAATGAGTTGGGTAATCCTCCTATTAAATGACTCTGGAAAGACAGCAGTACTGCAAACATTCCAATTCGACCAAACCTGATATCTCAGCTAGCCTATTCAAGCTGTTCAGACCCAAGCGTCGTAGCCTCTTCAAGAGTGACGGATCAGATGTTTCATCCAGGACTCCACATCTACTTATTTCCAGTTTAGGCCTTGAGAGAAAGACACGCAGGACACTGGAATTTCAGTGACGCAGAATTGACAAACTTTCTCAGTTGGAAAAATTTGGCAGTGAACTAATGCCCTTTACTTCCAAGGCTGACAAATGAGTTGGAAGTGGATGGATCGGTTGCGCTTTCATCTAAACTTCATTTTTGGCGGATCATTCCTCCATGTAAAGTAAGGTTCCACTTTCAGAGCACCTAATCTATTTAATTCCAGGTAATCTAAATTGAGGAGGCTTGAGAGGTCGGGGATAAATTAGGGGTAGAAACTTGAGCTTCATGGCATGCCAAACTTTATGGAAGATCTGTTACTTGTAGCAGCTCAATCGAACCCAAGTGAAGTTTTTGGAGATGATGGAGAGGACCTATCACCTCAGGCAATCTGCAAACATAAGTACATGATAAGTCCAATATCCTCAAATGGGATAGCTTCCCAATTTCCTCCAAGTTTTCATCTGTCAAATGCCAGCATTCCTTCGCATGTAGCTCTTCAAGCATCTTCACTCCTCCAATAGTACAAGGAAGCTTTGTTATCGCTGTAGAATCTATTCTCATCACCCTTAGTTCCTTTAGCTTTCCAATTGAATCAGGTAGTATGACTATTCCCGACTTTGATAGATTCAACTCCACCAACATCTGTAACTCCCCAATGGAGCATGGAAGCTCCTTTATTCCCACACACCCACGTAAAGATAAGTGTGCAAGTTTCACCAATCCTCCAATAGAGTTTGGAAGTTGGCTAATTCTAGGGTGCTCGTCTAATATTAAACTCCTCAAAGATTTTAGATTGCCAAATGTCTCCGGAAGCTCCAAGGGTTGAGAATTTTGCGGCATGACAATCTTCTTCAAAGATCGTAGAGAACCGATTTTTGCAGGCAACTCACCAAGAGAACTACATCCCTTCATATTCAATGTTTCTAGGCGTGTTAGCTTACTGATGGAGCTGTCAATTGTGGTTAAATTGACACAACGAGCAAGAATTAACATCTCCAAAGTCGAGAAGTTAGAGAAGTCGGGTGTCCTTTTTAACTCTCTACAACCCGTCAAATCAAGAACCTTCAATTTATTCATCTGCATGAAAAAGAAGAAGCTGAAGATAATAAATTAATTGAGAAACATCACAACAAATGGGAGCACGAGTAATTTCCTCATTATAATCTAGTGTAATTTGAATTTCCCAAGTCTTTTGGGGATGTATCAAATAGTCCTCATACTTTAAATTCTTTTAAAATTATTCCCAACCTTTTCTTTTTACTTCACTTCACACCCTTTATTTCCAAAACCCACGGTTTGCGTCTTAGGACAACAATCCATAACCAAAAGACTAATGGCGCATTTGGTAATGTTTCTGTTCTATGGAACAATTTTTGAACATAAATATATATATATATATATATATATATATATATATATATTTTTTTTTTTTTTTTATTTCTAAAATTCCCGAGAATAATTTTTGAGTATAAGAACACACTTGGTAATTTATTTTTATTTATTTATTTTTAATAAAATGAGGAGCAAAAAATTTCTATTCTAGGAATAGAAATATGTTTGGTAAGCTTGTATGAGTTTATTGGTTCTTTTAGTTTTTTCAATATTTTTCCTTTTTTCTTCTTTCTTTTTCTTTTTCTTTTTTTTTTATACCTTCTTTCTCTTTGTGGTTGGTCACCGGCCATGGCAAAAAAATAAAGAATAAAATAAAATAAAATAAATCATAAAAAAATAAAATAAAAATATCCTTAAAATAAATTTATTTTATTCATTCTATTTTATTTTATTTTACGGAATAAAAATTAAAAAATAAATAAATTTATTTGGCAAAACACTCAAGGCAAATAAAAATAAATTTATTAAATTTATTTTTAATAAAAATAATTTATTTTTATTTATCATAAATAAATTATTTTAATAAATTTATTTTTAATAAACCGATAAATAAAAATAATTTATTCATTTTTAATAAATTTATTTTAATTTTTAAATGAATAAATTATTTTTTTTTATTTTTTATTTTTAATAAAATGGGCGAGCTCCGGCAAGCTCGCGCCGAAGCCTCGCCAAGCCACCGCGAGGGCCGACGAGCTTGCAAAGCCTTGCCGGGCCACCGAGAGGCTCGGCCTCGCAAGATCTAGGCGAGGCCGAGGCTCGTCGGTGGCCTTAGTGGCCAAGCAAGCCTCTCGGGTGGCCTCGCCACGAGGCCACCGGCGAGGCTCAACCTCGCCCAGGTGACATGAGGTCGGCCTCACCTTGGCCTAGCGAGGCCAAGCCTCACTGTGGCTCGGTGTCTTTGGGCCAGACAAGGGCCAGCCATGGCCAAGGCCGGTGACAGCAAAAGGAAGAAGAAGAAGAAGAAGAAGAAGAAGAAGAAGAAGAAGAAGAAAAGAAAGAGAATAGAGAAAAATTGTTTCTTGGAATTGTTCTGGAAACAAGAAACAACTTTTTTTTACTTCTTGTTTCTGTTCCAAATCTATTCCTTCCAAAAACAAACCGAACAAAAGTTTTACCAAACGCGTTTTATCAAATCTTTTTTTTTTGTTCCCCAGAACAAAAGAACATAAATTTTTGTTCCGGGGAACAAAAGCAAAAATAAACAAACAGGGCCTAAGTATCCTTGCTATGAAGACACAAAAGACTATAATTCACAAATCATCCACAAGCCCCAAACTAGATTCAGCCACCAGCACACCACCTCCGACCCCACTCTTCAACATTATCGCATTCAACTCTCTCTTACTCTCTCTACGTCAAGTGTAAATGTAAAGCCTTTTAATAGTCAGGATTTGATTTAATACCGTAGTTACAAACTAGATGCAATGCAAAACTCGAGCCTTCGCTCATCAACTAAAGTAAAATAGAAAAGTGAAAGTAGAGTCATTTTTAATTATTATACAGTTCGTTAATGCAATTACAACCATAATACAAACAAATGCTTAACTATTAAACCAGGCTAGTGGTTCGCTTGAATCAAGTATTATGAAGCTCAAGCTCACCTTCATTCCAATATTCAACTTACCTATTCCAAATAAACTTTTAAGCATTTACGCCATCCAAGCTATGTGTTACCAATCTCAAGCTTGATCCCAAGTATTTTTGTATTACTAAACTTCGAGTCAAATTTTACATCATTCAAATCATATATGACGTATATTGAAGCAAAATATCACTTGCTTCTATTGGATTTACACCATTTCCAAATTCTAAGCAACTATCAGAATTGCAAAACGAAGGTTATAAACCACACGAAGCATTTTTTTTTTTTTATGTGGTACATAATGTTGTTTTACTTTGATAGATAAAAAGATATCGAATGTTCCTCATGCAAAATATATTGTACACTTGATGAGATGGGGAATGCATGCAATCGTTATGTCAATTGTATAAGGTAATGATACAAGGAAGTAAAGTATATATTGATTCTATCATTGCCTCATTCGTCATGAATGAGGTAAGGACAGAAAGAAGTGTACAGAGTAAGGCATATCATACCTTCATTTGGCTCCATCCACCCCAGCCATCTTCAATATTGCTATCCGAAAGGTCGAGCACAACCAAATGTTTAAAATGAAAGTTATTTGCAAGGAAAGTTGCTTGCCTTGTTTGCCAAGAAAGCCATCTTAGTTTCAAAAGAAGATTCTCAAAGTTGCCTGAAAAATCAATGCCTTTCACTTGAAGAAACCTTAGATTTTGTAGGGTAGCTAATTCTTCGGGTCCAAAGTTGCAGCTACAGCCATCGGATGTCAGACTTAGTGCTTTTACATCTTCATTTCTCTACAAATAGAGACTCAAGATTAGTTGAGTGCATGACACTTAACACTCCTACATAGCTATATATAGAAGGAAGCATAAGAACACTCAACACACCATGAGCGAAAATTTTCAGCTTCCATTTGCAAATAGCTTGTGAATCATTTCTCCATTTCCCATTTTCTGCTTTTCAAGAAAAATAATTAGCTTTCCAATTCCAATCTTCATAGTTTTTTGTTTTTCTCTGCAGTTGTGTTTGAAAGTAATTTAGAAATCCTTCATACAGATAGATTTCTTCTGACTTTGCTTGGTTGGCACGTGAAACGGCTCTTTGTTGCTTCAGAATTTCCAGAGAGCTATCTTCTACCCTACAGAATCTTGAAACAAAGCAAAATATAGGGCAATCTGTCTTGTCTCTCTCCACCAATATATAGGACCTTTTGACCAAAATGTTTAAGAGAGAGCTACCTCACTCACAAGAAAAAAAATTTAAACAAAGGTAACTGTATAATAAAAACAAAAAATTAACGTGTTTCTCCTTCCAAATAAAAGCTACGTGACGGATTCTTCCATTTACCTCTTTTTTATCCAATAGCTCTACAGCATCCTCATAAATCCACACCCTACTCAATTTGTGAGGATATTCTTCAAGGACGATGTGCCTTCCCAAATCTCGAACTTGGTCATGCATCCAAAACTTATTATCATCACCAATTTTTATCAAAGATCGTAGGCGGAGGACAACAATTGCATTGTGGGGATAGTAATTACAGTCATCCCACATAATAATTGGATATGTGTTGTCCTTGTCGGCGAAAAAGCAAGCAATGTCCAGAAATATTTCTTTTTCCTTTTTCTTCAATCCCTCATAACTTATCATTAATGCATCTTGGACATCCTTAAAAGGAGCATCATCTAACTGCCTCAATGTCTTTTCCCATAGCTTTCTTTCATCAAAGGGGTGCTGCAAAGCAATGCCGTTGTGAAAAAGATATGGACCTATCATCTCAACAGCCAAAAGAAAATTAGCACCTTCATGAACAATATCTTTCGAAAGAGTAACATAAACTTCTGCTGGAGAGTCACTTCTAAAAGCGTGCTCATAAAACAAATGAAGTGCTTGAGCAAATTCTATTTCATGAACTTCATAAGCCAAAATTCCTTCAGGATGATTTAGGACCTCTTTACTTGATGACATTGAAGTCATCAGGATTGCTTTGTCCCTAGTTGTGATAAGAATCCTACTACCTGAACCAAACCAATTAGATCTTCCGGCTAGCTTTTCGAGTTGCTCTCTTTTGTCTAGATTATCAAGAACAATAAGTACTTTTTTACCACTAAATACTCTTTTGATCATCTTAATCCCAATATCAACATCCTTAATAGAGTCAGTAATCCCAGAACTAACAAAACCTGATAAGAGCTTTTTTTGCAAGTTCAAAAGACCATCATGAGATTTTGATGATGCTTCAATGTCCTTGAGGAAACTAAAGCCATCAAAATGAGAAGATAAATTGTCGAACACAACCTTCGCAAGTATTGTTTTACCGCTACCACCCACTCCATGAATACCAAGGAAACGTACACCACCAGAGTCAACATCCAACAATTCCATTATGTTTTTTATCTGAGGATGATTTTCAACCAAAGGTTTACGGACATCCACATGTTTTCCTCTAAGCTCACGCAAAACCTCTTCAACAACCAATTCAATTAGTCCTCCATGGCTGCAGGAAAGCAGGAAATTTTGTTTTTGTCAATGACATGAAAGAAAAGGATATAAAGTTCTGGATATGATGATCACTGGGTTTCTGGAGACATATGATTGAATAAATAGTCAACCATTTCCGTTACTATGGATGGAAAATAAGCGTTATAATCTGTTGCTCATACGTTGGCCTTAAAGGAAATGTTGCTCAATTTGATGTATTAGAGATGCTTTTGATAATGCATGAGCCAATCGATGTGAAGGAGACATTCTTGATGGATTGGACGGAGCATGATTAAGAAAACTTGATAAGGTAATTTTTTTTTCATAATGTTTGGATGGACTAACAAACATGTAGCACATTAAATCCAAAGTGCGTGTACTATTGAGCTAAATTTATAGGATTGTGTCCAAATGGAGTTTAATCCTGAGATTAAAAAAAAAAAAAAGAAGAAGAAGATAAATTGGGAGTATTATTGATAGGTAAAATTGTTTTGTTATTTTTTACAGGAACAAGTTTCATTTTTGGCGAAAAGAAGTGAACAGGTTTTGTCTAGTAAGTTCTCATTGGACTTATCGGAACATTTTATAGGAGAACCTGATTTTTCTTTTTTTCTTCATACCAAAAATGTAAAAATACTTCAAAAAGAAATTAGCGGATATTAAGGCGCATAAGTACTCTCCCCTGAATTATGCATTGATTTAATTTGAATTCGGGAAAGAATCAAATGGAAATATTCCTTCTCATAATTGGTGTTGAAGGACCTAGGATAGGTTTGAAAAAATTTCGAAAGGTTGACTATTTTTCTGATGGATTGAAATGGTTAGAACCAAATTGAAGACTGTTAAGAAGGTTGAGATTTACTTTGTAATAAGTAATGACTAGATTAGATGATTTTTCCTCAATATTCAGACCGCTTTATCATTTTTTTTTTCCTATTAAAATTTTTAAATATATAATATTTTATCTTAATAAAATTAGACAAATCCAGAGTTTAGTGGTGGAAATTTTTCTTGGTGTGTATCACTTTTATTTTTCATTTGAACTGAGGAAACAAGGGGCATTTGATGCAAAATTCAATAAATAAATAAATAAAATTGCACTTTAAACTAACAACACCCCTCCGATCAACAAAAAAATTAACCACAATGCGCCCCCCCGGGGGAAAAACCCAAAAGGGAAAGTGAGGGATAAAATATAAATTTCTATGGGTCCATCTCTTAAGTGAAATATTCACATTTCGGAAAATATTTTTCTAAGAATAATCGTTTGTATCTTTTATAAAAATGTACGAATGGTAAATGTATTTGTCGTCCATGATAACTTTTAAGCATGAATTGTTATTGGAAATGAATATATGTTTTATTATCTACTTACTCCAAGCAATATAATCAATTATTTTTAGGAAAATTTCTTTTATGTTTTTTATTCTCCACAAAACAAACGAATTATAAGATAATAGTTCAATATGCATCATCTCCAAGTTCAATGAGTAAAATGAAAACTTCCCTATTTTTCATTTATCATTCAATGGCAGACTCTTGGACAGTGTTATGTAATTTTTCATAATGTATATATGCTTAAAATTACATAGTTCTTAGTCACTCCATCTAAATATAATATAGATTTATGTGTTGACAATTTCATTTCGACTCCAATTTCCATGAGTTATAACAAGAGAAAATGCCGTTGTTATTCTGGACTAACACTTTTGCAGCATCTTTTAGCACATGTTATGGAGACAGTTGAAGCAGGAATTTTACAGCTCCTTCTATTATGGCTCTATATTAGAGAGTGAATTCAAAATCGGTTTTGAATTTCAAACATTATTAAAAAAAATTCACGAAAGCTATGTATCATAAAATAGAAAATTAAAATGGCCAAAAGAGGTAAAACACTACCTCATTAATCTCATATGGGTCGTAAACTTGGATGAATTTTTACCAATCTTGAAACAAATTTAAAAATAAATTTCCTAGAATAATTTCACTCACACTTTTTCTCCCCCCGAAATGTTCTTCGTTCTTTTTGCGGGCCATCTTTTTCTATTCTTTAGTAGTATCCCAAAAAATAACGCTTTGTTTGAAAAGAAAGATTCAGAGTCGATAGAATTATGGTGGAGAAATGATGGGGTGGTGAAAGCAACACCATCGTTTGGAATTGGTAGAGAAAATGAAGACGGTGATTTAGAAGTGAAAAGGATACTGCTGGGCCCACTGATTTGTTCCTTGCTTAGGTGTGAAAGAAACCGAGGAGAGTCAAACTTTCTCGTTTTTCCAAGTATACCCTCAAAAGTAATAGAAAATGACAAAATTGTGAATGATAATATAGCAATTAACCAATGAAATACAATTATCGTTACAATATAGAAATGCCAAGTTTCAAATTTTCCCTTTTCATTTTTCAAATCTCTACATTGACCTCTGTTTTCCACAACTCCTAACCAACGCAATGGATCGCTTTTCTTCACCTCGGATTTCATCACCCACCTCAAAAGCTCTTTTAAACATAGCGTGAGAATCTACTTGAGTATCTTGAGAATTTTTGCACAAAAGTCTGCATTTAAGTGATTTTAAAATTCTATGGTGGTAAAGTTTAATAGAACGACTTATTATCTTATAATTTAGAAGGTAAAATGCAAATAATCAAAAAACAGTAGCATCACCTGTTACTTTTTAGGTGGAACCCCGTCATATCTGCAACTTCTCTTAGAGCCCTTTCCCATTCCTCCACTTCATTGCCAAATTTCCTCCTGTGCTTATCGAGGACACTTTTGTACAAATTACTATAAAGCATAACATCGTCAAACCCCACGTCATAGAAAATGGGCAGGATTCTCTTTTTTCCATATGACTTTGATGCACATTCTACCATGTGGGTTAGTTCACGTAGACACCACCCGTTAGAAGCATAGTTCTTTGATAAGATGGGTATGTAGATGTCAGAATCATTGAGTGCCAGCGGAAGCTCCCCACCAATTCCATCATTAAAGCTTAGTTCATAGTCCTTGAAAACTGAAATTTGGTTACGAACAAGGTCCTTGTAAAGGAAATCCACAATGCTATAAGGAGTTTGCAGTCCACTAAAACTCAGGAACACCTGGCACTTAGGTACTCTATGGGAAAGCCATGTCGATCTTGAGACATCCAGCAATCTTTCTAGGACAGCGCAACAATTATTATCCAACTCTAAGCTTTCTAAGCCCTTGACACCCTCGATAACTCTTATATTTGGACAAGCTTCTACCTCAATGTGCTCTAACTTATCTAACTTTGATAAGTTGGGCAAGTTTTTATCCTACCACAATGGGAAATACGAAAGTACAGCAAGGACTCCAATTCTGACAAACCATGAATCTCAACTAGACTTTCTAATCTGTTCAAATCCAAGCGCTCCAGATTCTTCAAAAATGACAAACCGGGTATTTTTGCTAGGAATTCGCATTTACTTAGTTTCAATTCCGTCAAATTGATTAGCTCTTGAGAGATAGAGAAGTGTGGCATAGGATATTCAATGACACACAGAACTGACAAATTTCTTAAGTTGGAAAGAGGTGGCAGTAGCTTGATGCCCCTGAATTTCAAGGTTGACAAACCAGATGGAAGTGGATTGATCAATTGTTTTTCTGGCAAATAGTTCGTCCAAGGCAAGTTAGGTTCCTCCATTGGGTCAGTGATAGATGGGAAGTGACGTGCTTGCAAGTGAAGGTGTGTCATAGTTGAGGGAAGATTTGGTACTTCTTGAAGGTGAGTGGAACTCATTTCAAGTGTTTGGAGATAAGAGAGATAAGATAGCACCTTAGGGAGTCTAGATACACCAGTATATGATAAGTCCAATATCCTCAAATTGGATAGCTTGCCAAGTTCCTCCAAGTTTTCATTTGTCAGATCCCAACATTTCTTGGCATGTAACTCTTCAAGCATCTCCACCTGTCCAATTGTATGAGGAAACTTTTTTATCTCCGTACAGCTTACTCTAATCACTTTTAGTTTCTTTAGATATTCAATGGAGTCAGGTAATTCAACTATTCCTGACATTGATAAATCCAACTCATCCAGCATTTTCATTTTTCCAAGGGAGCATGGAAGCTTCTTTATCCCTACACACCAACGTAAAGATAAACGTGTGACTTTCACTAACCCTCCAATATAGCTTGGAAGTTGATTGATTCCAAGGTGCCCGTCTAATATAAAACTTGACAAAGATTCCAGATTGCCAAATGTCTCTGGGAGCTTGAAAGGTTCAAAATTTTGGGGCATGATAATCTCAGTCAAAGATTGTAGAGAACCTACTTGTGCAGGCAACTCCCGAAGCAACTTGCATCCTTCGATATTCAAAATTTTTAGGAGTTTTAGCTTACTAATGGAGCTGTGAATTGTGGTTAATCTCACACACCGAGCAAGAATCAGCATCTCCAAAGACGCAAAGTTAGAGAAGTCAGGTGTCCTTTTTAACAATAAGCATCCTGTCAAATCTAGAACCTTCAATTTATTCATCTGCAGAAAAAAAGTAGGAACAAAATAAGTCATAAACATCAGTATATAGGGTAGTGTTAGTGATAACCTAATTATCCATAAGTCATAAATATTAGATAATCTAGGGCAATCCCTCATACTTTATATATATATATATATATATATATATATATATATATATATATATATATATATATTTTTAAATAATCCCTAATTAGAGTTATGGAGTTAGGCCCTGTTAGTAGTCACATGTATACCCGCAGCTTCCGTCTGAGAACAAAACTTCATGACCGAAAGACCAAAGTATCCTTGCTATAGAAACACGAAAAACTCTAATTCCCAAATCACGCAGAAGCTACAACTGTCAACATCCCTCTGTGTCTCCAACTCAACTCTCTCTTACTCTCGATGTCAAATGTAATGTAAAGCCTAATAATATTCACGACATAAAGTGGTGATTTAAAAAGTAAATGATGCGAAGTGAAATCGATATAAAAGGTGAGAATGATATTTTGTATTCTACACCATTAACAAAAGTTAATCGACAAGGAATAAGAGGAAATTGGTTATCTTTGTTATTATCAATGAAAGTGTTTTTACTCTCCCGCCGTTTTATTTCTTATGAGAGAGAGAGAGAGAGAGAGCCTTCGATTTTGTTCGAGGAATAGGAGGTCCAAGTAGAGATCCTGTGACATGGAACAAAAACGCAGAGGATTCAAATGTCACATAGAGCTAAGTTAATAAACTAAATTAAATATCGGTGAAAAATCCTCTCAGTAAGCCCTTCATCTCCAAAAAAAAAAAAAAAAAAAAAACCTTCCACTCTTAAGAAAACCCTTTCGAAAGAAACTTCTCATGCATGCTCTCAGCTTCTCAACTTCAATTTATGAAGCTAAAAGCCTACTTTGCTCCGATTTTCTTTTCTAGGCATTGATTTCCCTTTTTCTCTGTCTCGTTTGGCGTCGTCTTTTACTATATATTGTTATTTTTCTTCATTTGTCGTAGTGAATGAATATGCTTATAACTACAAATTTTGTGAGAACGTTGTCATCAATCTAGTCAGCAAGATGCTCGTGACATTGTTATAGGGAGAATTATCAAAAAGTCCTAAACCTATTGCAATTGTGCCAATTCAGGTCCTAAACTTCTTCTTTTTTTTTTTTGGCTAATTAATTCCTAAACCTTTTACAATTGTGCCAATTTAGTCCATCCGGCCAAAATTGGCTGATCTGCACAGATGTGGATGCCGGCCGGGGACAGCTGGCCGGCAAACGCCGATGTGGCATTTTTTTTTTTTTTAAATTTTTTGAATTTTTCTTAATTTTTTTAAATTTTTTAATTTTTCTTCTTTTTTTTTTTTTCCCATCTTCTCCTTCCTCTAGCCGACTAGTGAGGTCAGCCTTGCCGACCATTGGCGAAGGCAAGCCTCGACCTCGCCATGGCAGCCTCGCCGGCCATTGGCGAGGCTCGCCCCGCCGACCACTAGCAAGGTTTGCCCCCGCCACCTCGTTGGGGGCCGGCGAGGCTCGACCTCACCCGGGGACAGCAAGGCTCGACCTCACCATGGCTAGGCGAGGCCAAGCCTCGCCAAATCGGGCGATGGCGGCCTCGCCGTCGTTGGGTGAGGCCGAGCCTTCGCCACCTCACCGGTGGCCGGCAAGGCTCGACCTCACCATGGTTGGGCAAGGCCGAGCCTCGCCGGATCTGGGACGGCAGCCTCACCGGCCTCGCCTCTTGACCGACGCCGCCTGGCCCTCACCTCTAGCCAAAGCACAAGAAGCCAAAGGAAGGAGAAGATGGGAAAAAAAAATTCAAAAATTCAAAAAAATATTAAAAAATTAAAATTAAAATTAAAAAAATGCCACATCAGCGTTCGTTGGCCAGCTGTCCCCAGCCGGCGTCCACGTCAGCACCGACCGGCCAATTTTGGCTGGATGAATTGAATTAGCACAATTATAAAAGGTTTAGGACTAAATTGGCCAAAAAAAAAAAAAGTTTAGAACTGAATTGGCATAATTACAACAAGTTTATGACTTTTTTTGTAATTCTCCCCATTGTTATATGATTTATACAAAAGTCAACAGAAGCTCTCCTCTCTTAATTTAGCTGTGAATCTAAATTTGAGTGATTTTCTTTCTCGATTTAAATTTAAATCTGAAAGTTCTTAGAGGCGCTCGATTTGTGGTGGTTTAACATATTATGGTTGTTGATGATGGTATTGAGAACATCGAATCTAAATGCACATTGTAAGTCATAATTTCTAGAGGGAAAGATCTCAATATGTGCCCATTACTAACAGTTTCGGTGATTGGCCGCCAATGTTTTTTTTAAGCTCAAACAGATCTAGTCTTTTGAAATGAGAATCTATTTAGAGCCACAATCCATACTCTTGTTTTTGGGGTTTTGTTTTATTTTGCAGCCTTTTTGGGATTTGCTTAACTTAGCAGTTTTCTATGTTCTTGCCATGTTTAATTATGACCAATGAATGAGATTTTTCTTTGATAAAAAAATAAAATAAACTCAATAATTGTGGCCCCACAAGATTTGTTGTCTACCTTGTACTGAACTATAGATTTAAATGATTTGATCTGACACGGTTGTTATAAACTAGATTCGATGTAAAGCTTGAGCCTTCGCAGTAATTTCATTTTTATTTACTTTTCAGTTCGTTAATCCAATTATAAACATAACAAAAAAAAATACTTAAATATTTAACTAGCCTACGGAGCCGCTTGAATCAAGTACTCTGAAGGTCAAGCTCACTATCATTAATAATCAACTTGGCTATTCCAATCCCAAACTTGATTCCAATCAACTATTGGATTACTAAACTTAACTCAAATTTTACGTCATTCAGATAATACCAGATGCATGTTAAAGGAAAATCGCACTTACTTTTAATGGGACATGATTGTTGTTTACTTTGATATACGAAAAAATATTGATCGTCGTCCATGCAAAATATATTATACACTAGGAGATAAGGAGTGCGTTGGACCATCATGTCATGTCAGCGTACGTGGTGACGATAAAAAGAGTAAAATAAATATTTTACTTAATTATCATGAATGAGGTAATGACAAATAGAAGTATATAGAGTTAGGCATGTCGTACCTTCATTTGGCTCCATCCACCCCAGTCATCTCTTATAAAGCTATTTGAAAGGTCGAGCACGACCAAATTACTAAAGTGAAAGTTTTTCGCACGGAAAGTTGTTTTCCATGTTTGCCAAGAAAGCCATCTTAGTTCTGGAAGAACATTTTGGAAGTCGCCAAAAAAGTTGGACTCTTTCACTCGAAGAAACCTTAACTTTGGTAGAGCAGCTAACTCTTCAGCTGCAAAGTTGTGGCTGCAGCCATCGGAAGTGAGGCTTATTGCTTGTACATCTTGATTTGTCTGCCAACAGAGATTCAAGATTATTGAGTGCATATAACTTTAAACGCTCACAGAGCTAGGAAAGGAAGAATATGAACGCCGGTAAACAAATTCACACCATTAACGACATTTTCAGCTTCCATTTGAAAATATAAATCATTTCCCCATTTTCCATTTTCTACTTTTCAAGAATTATAATTAGTATATCAATTCCAATGTCCATGATATTTTTGTTTTCTCTGCAATTGTGCATAAAAATAATTTAAAAGAGACTTTTCAAACAACTAGTTTTCTTTTGACTTTTCTCAGATAACATGCGAAACCACGCTTTGTTGCTTCGGAATTTCCAAAAAAACTATTTTCTATTGATCTAGAAAACAAAGCTAACTTAATAGGCAAACTATCTGGTAAATCTCTCCACCAATTTGGCAGACCTTTTTGACCCAAATGTTGGAGAGAGAGCTATCTCAATCACAACACAAATGGGAAGTTAAACAAAGCTACATATAAAGTAAAATAAAAAATTCAATAAGTTTTTCTTTCAAATAAAAATTATGTGACGTACATGTCCATTTTACCTCTTTCATCTCTAGTAGTTTTATGGCATCCTCGTGATTCCATACCCTACTAAATTTGTGAGGATTCTCTTTGCAAGGATATTCTTGAAGAATGATGTACCTTCCTAGATCTCGAACTTGGTCATGCATCCAAAACGTTTTATCATCTCTAATTTTCATCAAGGACCGTAGGAGGAGGGCACTAATTGCACGGGGAGGATAGTAATTACAATCACGCCACATGATAATTGGATATGTTAGGTCTGCATTGGTGAAAAAGCAAGCAATATCCAGAAATACTTCTTTGTGCTTAGGCTCCAATTGTTCATAACTTATTATTAATGCATCTCGGACATCCTTGTAAGGACCTTCATCTAATTGCTTCAACGTGTCTTCCCATAGCTCTATTTTATCAAGATGTTGCTCCATAACCAAGCCCTCGCAGTAAAGAGATGAACCTATCACCTCGATAGCCAAAGGAAGCATACCCACTCTACAAACTATTTTCTTTGCGAGATGATCATATCCTTTTACAGGAGAGTCTCTTCGGAATGCATGCTTACAAAACAACTGAAGTGCTCGACCATATTCCATCTCATGAACTTCATAAGCCAAAATTCCTTTCGTTTGATTTTGGCCCTCTTCACTAGATGATTCCACTTGAGTCATCAAGATACTTTTGTCCCTAGTAGTGATAATGATCCTGCTACCAGAACCAAACCAATCAGATTCTCCGGCTAACTTTTCGAGTTGCTCTTTCTTGTCTAGATCATCAAGAACAATGAGGACCTTTTTAGTATTACATACTTTCTTGATCCAACGCACCCCATCTTCAATGTCTTCGATTTTGTTAGCAGTCTCAAAGCCAACAAAACTTGATAATAACTTTTTCTGCAAGTCTATAAGACCGTGCTTCGATGATTCTCGAACCTCTTTAAGGAAACTAACCCCATCAAAATGATGAGATAATCTATTGAACACAACCCTCGCAAGTACTGTTTTACCAATGCCACCTCCTCCATGAATACCAAGGAAACGTACACCATTAGAATCAATTTCCAACTTTTCTGTTATGGCTTTTATCTGAGGATGATCTTCAATCAAATATTTAGGCACATCCACGTTTCTAGAATTAAGTTTCCACAATACCTCTTCAACAACCGAGTCAATTAGTTCTCCTTGGCTGCAGCAAAATAATAAAATTTTGTTTTAGTCAATGACATGAAAGAAAAGGGTATAAAATCCCTGCGGATATGACGATCCCTGTTTATCTAGGGACCGTATGGTTAAATAAGTCATCCATTTCACGTACTATGGATGGAAATTAAGCAGCACAATCAGTTAATACACATGTTGGAATTTTATGGAATATCAGTCAATTTGACGTAAGGAAAAAGTCACAAAAAAACCTTAATTTATACCTATCATGACATATGCCATAAACTTTTTTTTTTTTTGGTGACATCAAAAATCTCAAATTATGCATGTGGCACATGTATTCTAAACTTTTTTTGTGACCTAAAAATCATAAATTTGTACATATGTGAAACACCTATCCTCCATCAATGTTCTATTCGATAATTTTTCAGCCAAAACAACGTTGTTATCATGTCGACACTATGTCAACACTAGTTGCTTTTTGGCATCTATGTAGACATATTTTTAACAGCTTTCATGGACAGAATTTCGACAGAGAGTAAATGAGTCACATAGATTTAAGTTTGAGAGTTTTGGTGTCATAGAAACAAGTTTAAAGTAAATGTGTCATATTGAGCATAACTTAGTATTTTTTTTTTTTTATGGCTTTTGGCCTTTTATGTATGAGAGATGCTTTAGATAATGCATGGGCTGATAGATGGGAAGGTGATAATCTTGATGGAATGGACAGAGTAAGATTTGCAAAACTTGATAAGGTAATATTTTTTTCATAATGCTTCGATCGACAAACTAACATGCAGTAACATATAATCCAAAGTGCCTGTATTGTTGAGCTATACTTATAAGATTTTGCTGATGTAAGAATTAAATCCTGAGATTAACAAAGAAAGTTCGCGGACTCAAGCAAAATCCAAAGAAGCACAATAAGGGTGCATTTGGGGAGTGCATAATAACCATTTTATTTTTTGCCAAAACTATTTTTCCGTTCCCATTAATAGGTTTGGAATATAAATTTATTTAGTAACACAATTTCATTTTTCTATTTCTAGAACCAATTTTTAAGTCCAAAAATAGGTTTCAAATAGAAATGATAACTAAAAATTTTCTACTTCTCTAATTTTAGAATAAAAATGAGAAATAAAAATTCTTCTTATCACTTGCCCTCACTACTAGTCAGCTACCCACCTGCCAAAGTTGCCAATCACCAACCATCCTTTACCATCACCCAAAAGGGAGAAATTTTGTGTCATTATCAAACGCGCATTTTTGCTCAAAACTCGTCCTAAAAATAGAAATAAAAAATTATATTTTTGAAACAGAATAGTTATCGTTTGTGCCATTGGCAACCATTCTATTTCGAGATTAGTTTATGCTCAAAAATATTTTTTTGTGATTCTTTTCCCTAGATGAGTTTTTTAGTGTTCAAATGGGTTTGGTAACTATACAAAATTTCTATTTCTAGAAAAAAAAAACATAAATATGTTTGGTACAACCCTCAAATTACTTTAAGCCGTAGCATTTCTATTAATTATCTAATAATTTTATGAAAAAAATATATATGTGTCCTTCTCTTCTTCTTCTTCCTATAGCCAATCGCCGGCCATGGCGATGGTCGACAACCTCACTAGTGTCGAAGGAGCCTCACTGACCCCCTGCAAGGTCGAGCCTCATCCAGCCATCATAGTGGCTAGTAATCGGTTGAAGAAGAAGAGGAAGAGAAAAAGAAGGAATAAAAAAAGAAAATGGCTTTGGCTTTATTCTTAAGTTGTTCCCGTGAACAAAGAAGCAACTTTTTGTTGCTTATTGATTCTATTTCAAATCTATTCCCGAGAACAAAAACATTACCAAACACATTTATGTTATTTTTTTGTTCCGGGAAATAAAATAATATAAATAATCACTATTTAGCCAATTACCAAACATTGTCTAAATATTCTTAATAGGTAAAATTGTTCTCTTGTTTTATTTTTTTTTGCAAAAAGGAACATATTTTATTTGATAAGTTCTCACCGGAAAAAGTACCAGAAAAGTCCTAGACTTATGGCATTGATAAAAATTTAGTCATAAATCTTTCAATTAGACCAATTTCACATTGTTACTAATTTAGTTTATCTCGCCAAATTTGGCAAGCTGATGCTGACATCGATGCTAATCGGCTAATGACTACTGACATGGCAACTTTTAATTATTTTTTATTTTTTTTCCATTTTTTTTTTTTTTTTTTTTTTTTTCCCATTTCCTTTTCTTCTTCTTCCTCTTGGCCTTCTTCTCCGATAGTGGCCAGCAAGCTTCTAGCAACTTGCCAGCCACTAAGTGAGGGCCACGACACTCAACAGCGGTTGTCGAGAACTTGTTGGCTCTCGCCCAGTGGCCAACGAGCCTCACCACTGTAAAGAATCCAAGGAGGAAGAAGATAAAAAATGGAAGAGGAAAAAGAAAAAAAAAAAAAAAAGAAAAGGAGAAAAAAAAAAAAATATTTAAAAAATTATTAAAAATTACCACATTAGCATTCACCGGCCGGCCAATGTCCATGTCAATGCTAGTCGACTAAATTTGGCCAGGTGAATCGATTTGGTATCAATATGAAAAATGTTTAGAATTAAACTAATCCAATTGAAAGGTTTAGAACTGAATTAGTACCAATAACATGGGTTTGTGATTTTTTTGATACTTTTCCCAGCTTTCACTAGACCTATCGGACCGGATTCAAGAACAATTCATTCAAGTAAGGGTCATCTGAATTCATTCATAAATTGGATCAAAGTGGACCCTTTTTGCCCCTATTATTTTCTTCTCCTAGAATGAAAAAGATGCCGCATTGCTTTGATTCCTAAAAATTTGAGGGACAGAGTTTTTCAAATGAGAAGTGTAACTATTGGATTTATAAACGATAACAAAAAAAAAAAAAATTGAGGAAAATTACCTTTTCCGTTTCAGATCCCATCCCTTCAGGCGTGCAACCTTTCGAAGAGAAGCCTCCCACCGCTTCAATTCATCGACGCCAAATTTCTCCTCGTGCTTGGGCATGGCATTTTTATACAATTCAGTGTTGAGCTTAACATCATCAGGGTCCACATCATAGAAGATGGGAAGTATCTCTTTCTTCCGATTTGATTTTGAGGTGCATTTTTCCATGTGCGCAACCTCACGAAGACACCACGAACTGGTAGCATAGTTTTGAGAGAAGATGGGTATGTAGATTTGAGATTTGTCAAGGGCTTTCGAAAGCTCTCCATCGATCTCTGTACCAACTCGGAGTTCTTCGTTGTCTAGGAAGACATGGAGTCCAATGAGTCTCAATCTATGGTAAAGGCAATCAGTGAAGTTGTCACGTGTGTCTCGTCCCCGGAAACTCAAGAACACGTCGTACTCTATTCCTGATGCGTTGAACGCCTCGTTCCCTTCTCCAGACACATCGTCCCTTCTTGAGGTTGCCTCCAAGTCTCTCCTAAATGCCTCGTTCTCCTCTCTAGACACATTGTCCATTCTTAAGGTTGACTCCGAGTTCCTCCTCAACGCCTCGTTCTCTACTCCAAGCGCATTGTCCGTTTTCGAAGTTGTCAGATGGTCCCTTCTAGAGGTTGACCCTGCGTCCCGCCTTAACGCCTCGTTCTCTTCTCCGGACTCATCGTCCGTCTTCGAGGTTGACGCCGAGTCCCACCTTAACGCCTTTATCTCTTCTTCAGAAGCATCCTCAGTTCTCGAGGTTCTCGGATGGTCGTTTATCGAGGTTAATTCCAAGTCCCTCCTTCTCTCTGATTTCGTGAGTTGTCTGAGAGCCCTGTCAAAATTTACAAACTTTTAACCCGGTGGAGACTTAAAAAATAGGAATGAAAAACAAACGAGCAGGCTGAATTGCATCTAACATGTACAGGAGCGAAGTTCACTTTTTTTTTTTGCATTGTTTGTCAGCAAGAGCCCGAACAGAGTCGAGTCAGAGCACTTACAGTAGTAGTACAACCGTAACGAGGATGACTAATAGATCAAGAGCTCCGTATTCCATCTGTGGGTCAATCCTCTCAGCCGTATTCCCTCAAAGAAGAGAACCACCACGCTTTTGGAAAAAGAGCTAGATTGGGAGGGTTCAGTGGAGGAAGATCGACTATAACTTCTCCAGGTGCAGAAAAGAAGGGCAAAGTAAATGCAGGGACGTTGAAGGTGAGTTTCTCGGAAACGAAGTTGCCACCTTGGAGACGCATAGCATAGAGGAGTCATCGGAGAGGAGTCAACAGTACAGGCCAAGGGCAAAGTCCTCCTGGTGGAAATTTTGCACAGGCCGATATCACCAAGTCACGTGGGACGCTTGTGGTCCAACACTTGGTGTAATTAAACAACAGGTAGTTGAAGACGTAAGAAGGACTCACAAAACAAAACAAAACAAAACAAAAAAAGGAAAGGGACCAAATTGAAATTTCACAGATTTTTCCAAGTTTTAACCGTATTAGAAGGACATTGGCTTGATTAAGTAAATGATAAATGGTTTGGTTTTTTTTCCCCTTCAACCCCGTTCATACTTTTCATTGTGACTAAACCTATTAAATGGATGGGTTGGGTCATAAACAATTCAACCCAAATTAACACATTAATTCGTTTATGACTCATTTATTTGCAATGCAAGCTAACCCATACCCGACCCAACCCATGTTGCTAAAATATTTTCATATTTAACTTAATGTAGGAAAACTCATACCAAACCTATGTAAGAACACAAAATAAGTGAGCGTGAGATCGAGTAAAAGTGAAAAAAGTGAGTTTGGTCTAAATAAGTCATAAACTCATTTATGACTCACTTAGCACTTATATTATGCTTGGCGTTCAAAGAAAACTTATATTATGTATAAACCCCAATTATAACTCATTACTCATAATTGACCCATAAAAAAACACGACCCATCATATAGGTTAATAAATGGATTTATGACTGATTTTGACATATCTAATTGTGACTTAGCCAAAAAAAAAAGTACAAGAACTAGAAGACATAGGATAGGTGTTTCTTTACAGCAAAAGACTAACATTAAGTAATGTGATTGGATATTGAATACTATTTTTTCAGTTAATCAATTGGAGATTGATTTTTTTATTTCTTTTTCTAATTTTCCAATGCACACTCTATATTTTCAATCTTAGGACTTCAAACTTTAACAATAGTCCAATATCGACAAGTATATCTAAATATAATTTTCACTATTTTTTAATATCTAAGGAAACATTTCAGTTTTTGGCGAAAAAGTAAAAACTTAATTTTTGCTTTTTTATGCCTAAATAAACGGTCTGAGTTGAGTCTGACTTTGCAGCCACAGAGACTGAAAAAGAAAACATAATAGCCACTCCGCTTCCTCTTTAATCAACTCAGAATTGTGAGAAGGACAATGAGAATCTTGGAAATGTCAGGATAAAATCGGTAACTTGACCTATAGTATAATAAATTAAAGAGGTCCTACTTTTTTTGGTCGGAAAAGAGGTCCTACTTGATCATAATTAATTATTTCTTATCTAAACCATTCTCCATTAATTATGTCACAAATATTCTATCAATCGACAAATGCCTAAGCTCGCACAGAGTCGAGTAAGAGCACTTACAGTAGTAGTACAGCCGAAACGAGGATGACGAATAGATCAAGAACTCCGCATTCCATCTGTGGGTAAATCCTCTCAGCCGTATTCCCTCAAAGAAGAGAACCACCATGCTTCTGCAAAAAGAGCTAGATTGGGAGGGTTTAGTGGAGGAAGATCGACTTTAACTTCTCCAGGTGCAAAGAAGAAGGGCAAAGTAAATGCAGGGACGTTGAAGTTGAAGGTGAGTTTCTCGGAAACGAAGTTGTCACCTTGGAGACGCATAGCGGAGAGGGGTCAACAGTACAGGCCAAGGGCAAAGTCCTCCTGGTGGAAAATGTGTAAAGCCCAGTATTACCAAGTCACGTGGGACGCTTGTGGTCCAACACTTGGTGTAATTAAACAACAGGTAGTTGAAGACTTAAGGACTCACAAAACAACAACAAAAAAGAGGGAAAGGGACAAAATTGAAATTTCAACAGATTTTTGTCCAAGTTTTAACGGTATTAGAAGGACTTTGGCTTGATTAAGTAAATGGTAAATGGTTTGGTTTTTTTCCCCTTCAGACCCGTTCATGCTTTTCATTGTGACTAAACCTATTAAATGGATGGGTCAAGTCATGAATGGTTCAATCTAAATTGACACATTAATTCATTTATGACTCATTTATTTGCAACCCGTGTTGCTAAAATATTTTCATATGTAACTTAATTAACCCTCATACCCGACAAAACCAACCCATGTTGCTTAAATATTTTCATATTAACTTAATGTAGAAAAAATCATACCAAACCGAAGTAAGAACACAAAATAAGTAAGCATGAGATCGAGTGAAAGTGAAAAAAGTGAGGTTGGTCTAAATTAATCATAAACTCATTTATGACCCACTTAGAAAGAGGGCTGCTATTTTTTCACTATTTTTTAATATCTAAAGAAACATGTCAGTTATTGGCGTAAAAACTTAATTTTTGATTCAAAGGCCAAACGTTAACAAAATTAGCTCAAATTTGTGTATGTTGTTTTTGAGACCAAAGGCTACGAGTTGATCATTTTGTTCATTAAGAACCTAGTCTAAATTCTCCAAGAGTTTTCTTGTTCCATTTATATTAATTCTCCACCTTTGTTGTGAGGAAATACAATTGTATTTTGGTGTTGAACCTCTAGTGTGTGACTCGAGAAAAGCACTTTGTATATCCTACTATTCTTGGTAATTATTGGAAGTTTTGGCATGGTCCATGATTTTTTCTCCATTGAGTTTCCACATTAAATCCCTGTATTGTTATTGGCTTTATCTCCTTGTCATTTCAGCATTATATATTGTTGATTATTACTGGTATTAAGTTGATTTTGATTAATTTAGTTTTGGGAAGATATTGATTCTGGATTAAGTTTAGTTCTTAGTGAATTTTTCACTTTGATGCTCCCCAACAGTCTCTAACTCTCAAAGAAGCTGAATGAATATTTTAGAACTAACTCTGCCCATAAGAAGTTGCTCTTGAACCTACTTGGCAAGTTACCTTGATGTGAAGTTCTATGTGGCCCCAAACTAGTAAGGATGGAGTATGTATCTATTAGATTTCGACGAAGCTTGAAGAAGTGAGTTATCTTGAACTTGCAAAAGGAGAGAGTGCGTATGATGCTTGTGTTGATGTGACCTGCGTGAGCGAGACAAAAGCTCTTGCGAGCATGCTACATTTGTAAGAAAATTAGTAAATTAGATGTGTGCGCATAGTGAATTTGATGGGTGAGAAATAAGAGAGTTGGTCTGTGAATACCTTGTTTTCTTGAGAAATAAAATTAAACTTCTTCGCTTTTGTGCTGATAAATGCTCGACTCAACAAGTAGTATCAGAGCTTTTCCAATTCAATAAGTGACACCAGAATCAGATGATTGAGACTGTCCTCATATTTAGATGTGCATATAAAACTACCTACCACATTCAATATCCATTTAGGAAATCTCAGGGAACGATTGTTTTGTTTACTGAAATAGGCATAGTGCATACAAGGGAAAAAGGGCCAAGCGAAAGATACTGAAGTCAGTATATACAGAGTTGTAACTCGTAACTTGTAAGCCATGCCACATGATATGATAACACCAATTCATTGATGTAAACATTTTGGATGACACATGATCAACTCAACTGTGAACATGTTTATGAGCGCGTGCATCATCGCATGCATTACTATATTTATTTATCTATACTTTGTGGATAATTCTTTGCCATATATGTTACCGCTTATATCATATGTTGGCCGCCATTTTTTATTTTATCTTTTTCAACTTTCAAGCTATTCAAACTTACGTTCGTCGTCCGTGCACGTAGTTTGCTTTCTAATGAAAAACTCGATCTAAAATTGGAGGAACAACTACGACAGAAAGAAAGCTTGCAAGAGATCAGCCAAAGACGATGAGAAAAATTTCCTTACAAAGGAAAATACTCATTGGTTTTTTATTGATTATTAGCTCAATATATGAACATCAGGAGCTTGTTGAACGAATAACAAATAATATATATATGATTAATCAGTCGTGCGATCATTGACCAGGAAATGTAAACATGAGCAGGTCCGAGTCAATTTGGAGTGTAGGAAAAAAAAAGATTCTGAACTTCCCTAAATCAGATCTAGAAGGCGAACAAGCACAGATAGAAACATTGACCGTTCGAGTAAAATAAGAGGAAAAAAACAAAAGTGGGTTTGGTAATTACTATGAATTATCTAGTGTGTTTGTTTGGAAATTTCCATGCTTTTAGCTTTGAGCGGGGACCACCGCTTATCGATGTTGTCAGGCAATAACATTCTTTTAATATATTAATTTCATGATAACTTCACCTTTGAAAAAGAACGAGATATTCTCTCTTAAAATTGACATCATCATGTACGATGTAGACTTTTTTTTTTGGTAAAAATGTACGATGTAGACTTTGTCACCTACGATCTCAATAATAGGTTTTCAGCCTTTATTATCTTAACGAGTTGTTGTCGAACAAATTATGATTGCTACAGTGTTCCATAAAGTATTACGGCTTAATTTACCAAGGGAATTGACTTTGATTTTCACTTTTGCATATGGAAGCTTTATGACTTGCTCACGCGGCACAAAATTAGGTTTTATCCAACCATTTGCTAGGATAGTATATTGTCTTGAGAGATAATCATAAAGGATGTCACATTCAGATTATCATGGGCAGATATTTAAATAAAATAAAAAATTGGTTTTTTAACTTTCGAAAATACTATATATTAGATAGATGGTCGAGGCATGAGATGTTTCACCGCATAAGTTATTTGCGACCACCATTTTTCCTTTTTCTTTTTCAATTTTCAAGTTATACAAATGAACTCTCATCATCGGTGCACGTTGCATGGCCTCTAATGAAAAACTCAATCTAAAATTGGAGGAACAAGTAGACAGAAGATCATCCAAAGACCATGAGAAATACTTTCTTACCGTGGAAAATACTCATTGGTTTTTCGATCGATTATCAGCTCAAATATAAACATCAGTGGCTTGTTGAACGCCTAGCAAATAAAAATATATGTTGTCGACCAGAAAATGTAAACATCAGTGGGTTCAAGTCAAGTTGGATTGCAAAAAGAGAGAGAATCTCGATTCTCCAAAATAACAGGAAAAATCAAAATTAGGTTTGGTTAATAACTTAATATGAATTACCACTGTGTTTGTTCGGAAATGTTCCAAGCTTTTAGCGGAAACGTTTACGCGCTGCTCATCCTGCCTATAACACGAGGAGATAATATTCTCTCAGGGCCCATTCCGTCAATAGTATATTAATTTGATGATATCTTCGTTTTTGAGAATGGATGAAAGGATCTTTCTTCAAATTAACATCATAGATGATGAATAGCGATTTCCCTTAACTTACTCATTTGCGGCCATCAAAATCAAAAATCGTGCATACACCTCATTGCCTTTCGATCTTGACAGATAGATTGTCACCCTTGATTATCGTAATGAGCTTGTTGTCAAATTAATTATAGTATTCTGAAAATAATTACTGCTGAAATAATTAAGGAAATTGAGTTTGATTTTCACCTGCTTTATGACATTTTCCTACTGCGCGAGATTAATTGGTTTTTGTCCAAATATTCGCTAGCATAGTTTACTGTTTTGAGTGATAATTCGTAAGATGTTTTCCGCCAAGGATCGAATGTTGAATATCTGTGTACTTTGTCATGCTGTTAAAAAATCTAGGGACTACTTTTTTTTTTCAGTTTCAGCTTTTCGAAGGAAGTCCAATGGACAAATTCATTGCTCGAAAAAGGAGTTAATATCCTCTTCTTCTTCTTTTTTTGAGCTGGCTTGAAATTAATACTTAGTTGTATCATGTTTGGATAGCTAGGAATAAGAAATCTTGATAACTCTATCAAAATTACTTACTGTTAGTCAACTATAAGAAATGTCAGATTCAAATTGTTATGTGTAGATATTAAAATACTACACATTAGTATTGTTGGTTGAGACATGATATGTTTCGTGGTGCTTACGGCTTGGTCCACCTATAATTTTTTTTGATATATAAATTCTTAATTTTATCAACAAAAAAAAAAAGATTCGCAGTCCACGCTATGTCTTATGCATGAAACTGTCAGTGATTAGATATCGCCAAGTTGTTGTTAGCATGTCATTGTCCTAGCAATTTCACCAGAAGTGAAAGCTTGGCCGAGAGACGACCAAAAACCAATGTTTATGGACAAGTATAACACATGAATCTCCTTTCCTCGGCTTGTCTTAATCAAAAGTTGACTTGGCTTTTTCAAGGTCCTCGGTTGGTGAAGTGCGCGCGTGGGACTTTTGCTGAGTCGAGGTCGAAAACACGAAGCAAGTTCCTCTTCTTTTCCCCATTTAACCATTCTTGGGATCTGCTAATAGAGCTCTACCCGTGTTGTCTTTTTCTCTCTTTTTTACCAAGTTTGAGCTTAGTTCATTTCATACTTAAGAAACCTAAACTTGGGCCTCTCAAAATACATTGTTGACACCAAAATGTTAGCAAACAAACCGAACCTCCATTTTTGTAAAACAATAAGAAAAATGAAAATAATATATTAGTAAGAAGAAAAAAAATGGGATGTATACATTAAAAGTCTTAAAAATTGTCGTAAAAGTGCAATTGAGTATTAAAACATACAAAAAATGCAATCAAGTATTAAAACTTGTCAATTTGTGCAATCAAATTCTTTTATTAACTCCATCCAACTTAGCTAATAGAAGATATAACATGTCTTTTTTTATTACTTTATCTCTCATACATGTCATTGACATGACTAAAACATGGAAAATAACGCTAAAACAATATCATTTTAATCTAAATGTAATTTTTAAATATAAAAACTATTTAAATTAGATTGAAAATGAAATTGAATAAAGAGGAACGTTGGGAAAATGGCAAGTGCCTGCAAATCAGACGTTCATTTCTGTAAAATAGTAAGAAAAATAAAAAGTAATATAATCGTAAGAAGGCAAAAAAAAAAAAAAAAAATTGAAATGACATCATTTTGGTTTTTCTAAAGTCACGTTGGATCCACATCAATTCCATTTGCCTATCATTATCCATGTAAGCCACCACATATGTTTTTTAACGGCCATCTTGGACGAAACTATGGTAGAGGGTATATCTTTTGAGAAAATGGCAAATGTTTGGGATTTTTGTGACATAAGAAAATAAGAATATATTACCATGGTGGGTATAGTTAAGATTTTCGGTGGTACTTTCTGTTTTTATCTTCAATGTCCATGTAATGAATTTTTTATACATTCATCATTGAATATGTGACATATCTATTTAGATTTAGTTGCGTTACCAATTCATTCATCTACTACCTATTCAAATATGCAAATGAAAATAATATGTTTTATGTTGATGATGGACTTGACAATTATTCATTTTAAATGGGCAATTGGCAACTTTTTAGCCCGCCCTTATGCGTGAATCGCACATATTTTATTCCCAGTTCGTCTTCTTCTTCCGCAAAAGCAACGATGGCTGCGAATCTTACCATAATCACTGTCCCATTTGACACGTCCAATTCTGTTTTTTTCTTTTTGGCTTGATAAGATATGCGCAACCTCAAACGTTGGGGGTTGAATTTCCGGGAAATGAACCGAGGTCCCACCTTCTTAGATTCTAACACATAAAGTCACAAACTCAACCCCTTTTTCTTGGTAAATTTACTTTTTAAGATAGCGGGAAAATCCCCTTGGTACATGATCAAACCCCCATTCATAGGTCCGAGATCCACGTCTATGAATTGAAAGATCTGAATGATCAACTGCGCAATCAGTTGTTAGAATTTGGTGGGCTCACATTAAAATCAAACATAACTGTCTATTTCCCACCTAATGTTCTGCATTCACAAGTGGACACTGTTAAAGGTGCCAAGACTTTTTAACAAGTTTTGGAAGGACTCCTCGGATGACCATAATGGCCAATCAAAACTCTTTTCTTTTGTCTTCTTGGGACAAAAGGGAGTCGAGTCCCTAAATTATTGCAAAACGTTCAGATCCCTTAATTTTGTTTTTTGTGCAACTGGGTTCTTAACATGTATATCTTTTTAGCGCAGCATCTCAGGCCCATCACTTAATCCTGGCCCTTGCAATCCGGCCCATCACGTAAGTCCTTGCCCTTGCAATCCGGTTTAATTCAATTGAGCCCAGCATATCAGGCCCATCAGACTTCACTCTTTCATGCAGCCCATAAAAGTGAAGCCCAAAGTTGGAAACAGTAAGAAAATAAAAACAAAATAATAGTAAGAAGACCAAAGGAAATGTATGATACAATATATATATATATATATATATATATATATATATATATTATGTACTTGTCTATTTCTTTATTTATTGTATCATACATTATATAGAGTCCCGATTTGGACTAGTTGGGCCCATCACCGAAGTCCTTGCTGCTCGCAATCCGGTTTAATTCAATCGAGCCCAGCAGATCAGGCCGATTAGACTTCGCTCCTTTCGCTCTCTGGACGCACCCATACACCAATTATCCTCCTTCGCGTCCCGCTCTTTTTTGGATCAAGTTCATTTTCATTGTAGCCTCCTTCATCCTCTCTGTTCATCAGATTCTGGCTCATCGACGCTCATTGAATTGTTACAGTTTACTGATATGAAATAAAACCAGGAACTGTCACGTTATTGAGAACAAATTGAAATCGAATTATCACTATTTCAGAATCGCTTGCATTGGTTGTGAGATTCGTGATTTTTGTCCAAAAAGCCTCTCCGATGAATCTGCAAAACTTGCATCTGTGATTGGTCAAGAGAAAGAGTTCAGCGACTATAATGTTTGAAATTCCTAAGTCAGTAGCTTGCTTGGCTATTGATTGTTTGTTCTTAGCATGTATGCTTGGTTGTTGTTAATCATTGATATGTATTCGTAATACATGCGGTATCACTGCTTTATTCTAGTTTGGATTATTTTTCATTCAACCATGAGATTTCCATAGATCAAGCTTGCTTTGTTTTAGTCTCATTTCATCTATGCATCTTGTGTTCAACTCTGGTTCACTTTGTTATTTTCTCTATATGGATCAATATATATGGCAAGTAAATCTGCTATGAGTTGGCGTTGTATAACTGAGTGAACCATTGAAACATGTTAATGGAATCGAGGGTTCTTGTCTACTAGGAATGAATGAATGAATGGGGATAGAGAGTTGAGATTAAGCAAGAGTTTGTTTTCTGGAAATGAATGTCATAAGTTTCTCTCCCTGGAGGTGTTCAATATAAAAAGAGAGAAGGAAGCACGATTGAGCGCGTAAAAGAAAGAGAAATCTGCGGGAATACTTGTTCTGGTGACAATGGACCAAAGAACAAAAGACAAGATATACAGAAAGCCAAGATGAAAATCTGATTGTGCATCATGTGTTTGGGCGCTGGAGAGAAATAAAATAATACTAGTAATAATTAAATAAATTGAAAAAGAAAAAGAAAATAATAAGGATTAGAAAATAGAGGTCTCAATTAGATAGTTAGGATTTAGGATTATCATTGGTTGAGTTTCATTTAGATCATATTCAAATAGTCTTTTTTTTTTTGTCAAAATATTCATATAGTTTAGGATGTTGCCTTTTTCTTGATTTTCATTTCTCCTTAGAAAAAAAGTATTAAAAATATTAAAAAATCGTATAAAAATAAAAAGATTTAAAAACTGTAGAGTTTATATTAGGTTTACCTTTAAGAAGAATTTTTTTGAGCCTTTAATATCACTAGAGAATTTTCTAATAAGCGTCTCTTCTTCGGTAGCAAACTAGAATTTGGATTATATGGCTCCTAGGGATTGCTATCTTGAGGCTCAATAACAAGGCCAAGTACATTTTTTGTTCAATATTGAATTTTTCGTGTTTATTTTCTTGCACTTTACCCTTATCGTATTGATTGTGGTTGTTTAATTTTCTGATTGTGTACCCATGTATGGAAGTGGAAGACTGCATTGGTCACTTTGTTGATAAACAATCAAGTTACAATACTGAAATGGCATTAGTAAGATAATTAGTGTAATCAAGTCCACGACTTTCAATCTACAATTTCATGAGTTGCTCCCGCTTATCTAGGTCATCAAGATGAGGACTTTCTTGTTGTGGAATCTCCTTCAAATTTGATTAATCCCTGCATGCAATCAGAAATCTCCACTCATTTATTGTTGAGAATTTCTGACAATAATCATTTTTCCAATCGAACGACTTCCACCCTGTGAAGCTTCTCAAATGTCAGAAAGGAAACTACACCCATGAAACCGACTAGCAATTTGATTAAAGACAACCATTGCAAGAGTTGTTTTCCCGATATCTCCCATACCGTGGATTATTAGATAACGTACATCAGGGAACCTTCATCTAATAGGCGCATGACTTCTTCAAAACCATGCCGAATTCCTACTAAATGATCAGGTAGATGTATGTCTCTTTCATTTAGGTAGATCAAAACATCATCGATGATTGATCTAATGATTTCACCTTGGCTATCATATTTGATACAAAATGTCGAGTCAGAAAGATTAAAGATGGAATACAAACATACCAAGTCCAAGAATATTGTAAATTAAACACAAACCAGCCACGAAGGAGGAGAGGCAAGCCGGAGTGATCGCCTCCCACCCAAAGAATTTGTACATATACCTTGCAGATCTATAGGGAAAAAATCATTTACAAATAGAGATATATTTTTAATTCATGTATAGTTTCAAGCTCTAACTCCAAAAAAACAAAATCAATCAAATTCCATGTCAATTTACTTAATATAAATTGCAATGTTATCGTGTATTCGATGGTCAAAGATGTAATTTGCCATGATAAGAATGAAATCTTAAACTTTATAAAAGATGCATCCTCATCCGGAACAAAAAAAGAACATAAATCTGTTTGGTAATGCCAACTTATTTTTCTATTCCTCGGAATAGAAAAGTGGTCGAGAATAAATTGGAACAGAAACAAGAAAAAAAAAAAAAGTAGATTTCTAAAATTAAGTCTTTTTTTTTTCTATTTTTCTTTTGTTCTTCTTCCTTGTTGTGGCCACCGCCGATTGCCTGCGAACCATCCGCCACCTCCTGCCGCCCACAGCCACTGTTAGCAGCCAATGGTTGCCACCGCCTATAGCCCACCGGCTGCCGCCCACAGACCATCAACCGTCGACTGCCACTGCCCACCCGCAGCCTACCGTCGCCGATCGCCGCATGATTGCCGCCTGTCGCCGCACAACCTCCGACCGTCGCTATCAACCACCACCACAAGACCACCGCCCACAGCTCACGGCCATCGCCCCCTCCGGTGACGAGTGGGCTGTGGGCGGCAAACCCGCGGCAGCGATTGGAGGCAACCATCGGGGTCGTGCGGCGATTATACGCCGGGCAGCGGTCGGCGTACGTGAGTAATTAGAAAAAATAAATAAATACAAAATTTATAAATTTTTACCAAACGCATTCTATTCTTTTTCTATTCCATGAATATAAATTTTGTGTAATTACCAAATACCTTATTTTACTTAGAAATTGTTCCCGGAGTAGAAATAGTTCCCCGAAATAGAAACGTTGCCATGCACACCCTTATTTGACCAAAACCATCAAGGCACTTGACTGCAATCCTTATGTCGCTGGGTAAAGTTCCTAGAAACACCGAGCCAAATCCTCCTTCCCCAAGCTTGATGTTGAAATCTCCTGTCATGGCCTTCAAGTCCTCATAAGGGAATCTAATTATCTGAAGCCTTGGTAAGTCCGGATCATCATCCTCGACATCATTTCTTCTCACCTTACTTGAAATAAAAATCCCAAATATGCTTATTAAGCACATCAAAACTACTCCACAGGTAATCCCTAGGATTAACACTGGTCGTCCCCTTTTGCTTTCTTCAAAAGATTGACGATGGCATCAGTGTGTTTCAACTAGGGTTGACTTTGATAAAGGCTAAGGTTCAATACTCCATAGACTGCTCGTCTACAAGGGAAAATGAATCTAATAATAAATAACAGTCTCCACCAGAGAAATTGGTTTGATTACGAAATAGCGTCATCTTGCTACTATCATCTTGAAAACACCGTGCTACGATTTTCATCATCTTGACAACTTCTTGTCACCAGTGGACTTATCAATCATGTCTAGTACTTGTTCTTGTTTTGCTTTGCACTTGAAAAGGGTTAGCATATGCACTTCATCACTCGGCAAAGAGTGGTCCACATTTTTCCTCCCACATAGGATTTCTAACATCACAATGCCAAAACTGTACACATCTCCCTTTTCCTTGATAACAAAACTCAGCCATTCTGGAGCAAGGTAACCAGGTGTTCCTCGCATGGTCGTCATGACATGGCTTTAGTCCTTATCAATTACCTTCGACAATCCAAAATCAGCAAGCTTTGCATCGAAATGTTCATCCACAAGTATATGTTGGGGTTTGATGTCCAAGTGAATTATTTTTTGATGGTATTCCTCATGGAATTAGGCTAGTCCTTTGGCAATGTCGACGATAATCTTTCTCCTCACTTGCCAACAAAGGTCAAACTCTTGATCATTATGGAAGATGCAGTTATCAAGAGAACCATTGCACATGTACTCATAAACCAAAAGCCTATGTGATTTTTCAGCACAAAATCCAAGTAGTCTTACTAGATTGACATGATGGATAGTGCCAATGATTCCGGACTTGACCAAGAAAGACTTCTTTAGGGCCTGCATGGTCACGTTTTTATTTCTCGTGATTTCTATTCTTTTGTTCTCCGGAACAAAAAAAGAACATAAATCTGTTTAGTAACGCCAACTTATTTTTTTATTCCCCAGAATAGAAAAGTGGTTAAAGAATAAATTTGGAACGGAAACAAGAAAAAAAAAAAAAAAAAAAAAAGTAGATTTCTAGAAAAAAGTTTTTTTTTCCTAATTTTCTTTTGTTCTTCTTCATTGTTGCGGCCACCGCCGGCCGCCTCCCAACCATCGGCCACCTCTTGCCGCCCACGGCAACCATCGGTAGCCAACGGTTGCCACCGCCTATAGCCCACCGGCCGCCGCCCACAACCCATCGACCGTTGATTGCCACCGTCCGGCCATAGCCTGCCGTCGCCGATTGCCACACGATTGCCGCCTGCCGCCACACAACCTCCGACCATCGCTGCCAACCACCACCGCAAGACCGCCACCCACAGTTCACCGGCCATTGCCCCCTCCGACGGTGAGTGGGCTGTGAGCGGCAATCCTGCGGCGGCGATTGGCGGCGACCATCGTGGTCGTGCAGCGATCGTGCGACGGTCGTGTGACGATCGTGCGGCAATTGTGCGCCGGGCGGCAATCGCGGTCCGTGAGTAATTAGAAAAAACAAATAAATACAAAAATTTATAAATTATACAAACGCATTCTATTCTTTTTCTATTCCAAGAATATAAATTTTGTTTAATTACCAAATACCTTATTTTACTTAGAAATTGTTCCCGAAGTAGAAATAGTTCCTCGGAATAAAAACGTTGCCATGCACACCCTTATTTGACCAAAACCATCAAGGCACTTGACTGCATTCCTTATGCCGCTGGGTAAAATTCCTAGAAACACCGAGCCAAATCCTCCTTCCCCAAGCTTGATGTTGAAATCTCCTGTCATGGCCTTCAAGTCCTCATAAGGGAATCTAGTTATCTGAAGCCTTGGTAAGTCCGGATCATCATCCTCGACATCATTACCTCTCACCTTACTTGAAATAAAAATCTCAAATGTGCTTATTAAGAACATCGAAACTGCTCCAACGGTAGTCCTTACGATTAACATTGTTCGTCCCCTTTAGCTTTCTTCAAAAGATTGATGATGGCATCAGTGTGTTTCAACAATTGTTGACTTTGATAAATGCTAAGGTGGAATACTCCCTAGACTGCTCGTCTACAAGGGAAAATGAATCTGATAATAAATAGCAATCTCCACCAGAGAAACTGGTTTGATTACGAAATAATGTCATCTTGCTACTATCATCTTAAAAAAACCGTGCTGCGATTTTCATCATCTTGACAACTTCTTGTCACCAGTGGACTTATCAATCATGTCCAATAGTTCTTCTTGTTCTGCTTTGCATTTGAAATGGGTCAGCATATGCACTTTATCACTTGGCAAAGAGTGGTCCACATTTTTCCTCCCACATAGGATTTCTAACATCACAATGCCAAAACTATACACATTTACCTTTTCCTTGATAACAAAACTCAGCCATTCTGGAGCAAGGTAACCAGGTGTTCCTCGCATGGTCGTCATGACATGGCTTTGGTCCTTATCAATTACTTTCGACAACCCAAAATCAGCAAGCTTTGCATCGAAATGTTCATCCACAAGTATATGTTGGGGTTTGATGTCCAAGTGAATTATTTTTTCATGGCATTCCTCATGGAGTTAGGCTAGTCCTTTGGCAATGTCAACGATAATCTTTCTCCTCACTTGCCAATAGAGGTCAAACTCTTGATCATTATGGAAGATGCAGTTATCAAGAGAACCATTGCACATGTACTCATAAACTAAAAGCCTATGTGATTTTTCAACACAAAATCCAAGTAGTCTCACTAGATTGACATGATGGATAATGCCAATGGTTCCGGCCTTAACCAAGAAAGACTTGTTTAGGGCCTGCATGGTAACGTTTTTATTTCTCACGATTTCTGTTCTTTTGTTCTCCGGAACAAAAAAAGAACATAAATCTATTTGGTAACGTCAACTTATTTTTCTATTTCCCGGAATAGAAAAGTAGCTGAGGAATAAATTTCGAACAGAAACAAGAAAAAAAAAAAAAGTAGATTTCTAGAAATAAGTTTTTTTTTCTATTTTTCTTTTGTTCTTCTTCATTGTTGTGGCCACCGCTGGCCGCCTGCCAACCATCGACCACCTCCCGCCACCCACGGCCACCGTCGGCAATCGATTGCTAGTGACAGTTGCCGCCGCCTATAGCCCACCGGCTGCCACCCACAACCTATCGGCCGACGGCTGCCACCCTTCGCCCGTAACTTGCTGTAGCCGACCGCCTTACGATTGCCGCCTGCCCCCGCACAAGCGCCGACCGTTATTGTCGACCACAACCGCAAGACCACCGCCCACAGCTCACCGTCCACCGCCCCCTCCGACGGCGAGTGGGCTGTAGGTGGCAATCTTGCGACAGCAATTGGCGGCCACGATAGGTGGTCGTGCGGCGATAGTGCAGCAATCGTGCGACAATCGTGCAACAGTCGTGCAACGATCGTGCAACAGTCATGCGGCGATCACGCGCCCCGCGGCAGTTGGCGGTCTGTGAGTAATTAAAAAAACAAATAAATACAAAAATTTATAAATTATACAAACGCATTCTATTCTTTTTCTATTCCAAAAATATAAATTTTGTATAATTACCAAATACCTTATTTTACTTAAAAATTGTTCCCGGAGTAGAAATAGTTCCCTGGAATAGAAACGTTGCCATACACACCCTTATTTGACCAAAACCATCAAGGCACTTGACTGCAATCCTTATGCCGCTGGGTAAAGTTCCTAGAAACACCGAGCCAAATCCTCCTTCCCCAAGCTTGATGTTGAAATCTCCTGTCATGGCCTTCAAGTCCTCATAAGGGAATCTAGTTATTTGAAGCCTTGGTAAGTCCGGATCATCATCCTCGACATCATTTCTTCTCACCTTACTTGAAATAAAAATCCCAAATGTGCTTATTAAGAACATCGAAACTACTCCAACGGTAGTCCCTAGGATTAACACTGTTCGTCCCCTTTTGCTTTCTTCAAAAGATTGATGATGGCATCAATGTGTTTGAACTATGGTTGGCTTTGATAAAGAATAAGGTTCAATACTCCATGGACTACTCGTCTACAAGAGAAAATGAATCTGATAATAAATAGCTGTCTCCACCAGACAAATTGGTTTGATTACGAAATAGTACCATCTTGCTACTATCATCTTAAAAACACCCTGCTGCGATTTTCATGATCTTGACAACTTCTTGTCACCAGTGGACTGATCAATCATGTCCAATAGTTGTTCTTGTTCTTCTTTGCACTTGAAAAGGGTCAGTATATGCACTTCATCACTCGGCAAAGAGTGGTCCACATTTTTCCTCCCACATAGGATTTCTAACATCATAATGCCAAAACTGTACACATCTCCCTTTTCCTTGATAACAGAATTAAGCCATTCTGGAGCAAGGTAACCAGGTGTTCCTCGCATGGTCGTCATGACATGGCTTTGGTCCTTATCAATTACCTTCGACAACCCAAAATCAACAAGCTTTGCATCGAAATGTTCTTCCACAAGTATATGTTGGGGTTTGATGTCCAAGTGAATTATTTTTTGATGGCATTCCTCATGGAGTTAGGCTAGTCCTTTGGCAATGTCGACGATAATCTTTCTCCTCACTTGCCAACAGAGGTCAAACGCTTGATCATTATGGAAGATCCACTTATCAAGAGAACCATAGCACATGTACTCATAAACTAAAAGCCTATGTGATTTTTCAGCACAAAATCCAAGTAGTCTCACTAGATTGACATGATGGATAGTGCCAATGGTTCCGGCCTTGACCAAGAAAGACTTCTTTAGGGCCTGCACAGTAACGTTTTTATTTCTCGCGATTTCTGTTCTTTTGTTCTCCGAAACAAAAAAAACAACATAAATCTGTTTGGTAACGCCAACTTATTTTTCTATTCCCCGGAATAGAAAAGTTGCTGAAGAAAAAATTTCAAACAAAAACAAGAAAAAAAAAGTAGATTTCTTGAAGTAAGTTTTCTTTGTTTCTATATTTCTTTTGTTCTTCTTCCTTGTTGCGGCCACCGCTGGCCGCCTGCCAACCATCGACCACCTCTTGCCACCCACGGCCACTGTCGGTAGCCGATCGCTAGCAACGGTTGCCGCCGCCTATAGCCCACCGACTGCCGCCAACAGCCCATTGGCCGACAGCTGCCACCGTCCGCCCGTAGGCTATCGTCGCCAAACGCCGCACGATTGCTACTGCCGCCGCACAACCGCCGACCATCACTTTGCCGACCACAATCGCAAGACCAACGCCCACAGCTCACCGGCCACCGCCCCCTCGACGGCGAGTGGGCTGTGGCGGCAATCTGCGACGGCGATTGGCGGCGACAATCGGTGGTCGTGCGGCGATCGTGCGGCAATCGTGCGTGCGGTCATGCGATAGTCATGCGACAATCATGCAACGATCGTGCAACGTCATGCAACGAACATGCGACGGTCGTGCAACGAACGTGCGGCGATCTGCAATGATCATGCGACAATCGTGCGGCGATCGTATGCTGGGCGGCAGGTTGGCGGTCCATCGGTATTAAAAAAAAAAAAAAATAAATACAAAAATTTATAAATTTTTACAAACGCATTCTATTCTTTTTCTATTCCAAGAATATAAATTTTATATAATTACCAAATACCTTATTTTACGTAGAAATTGTTCCCGGAGTAGAAATAGTTCCCTAAATAGAAATGTTGCCATGCACACCCTTATTTGACCAAAACCATCAAGGCACTTGATTACAATCCTTATGCCGCTGGGTAAAGTTCCTAGGAAAACCGAGCCAAATCCTCCTTCCCCAAGCTTGATGTTGAAATCTGCTGTCATGGCCTTCAAGTCCTCATAAGGGAATCTAGTTATCTGAAGCCTTGGTAAGTCCATATCATCATCCTCGACATCATTTCTTCTCACCTTACTTGAAATAAAAATCCCAAATGTGCTTATTAAGAACATCGAAACTGCTCCGACGGTAGTCCCTAGGATTAACACTGTTCGTCCACTTTTGCTTTCTTCAAAAGATTGATGATCGCATCAGTGTGTTTCAACTATGGTTGACTTTGATAAAGAATAAGGTTCAATACTCCATGGACTGCTCGTCTACAAGAGAAAATGAATCTGATAATAAATAGCAGTCTCCACCAGAGAAATTGGTTTGATTACGAAATAGTGCATCTTGCTACTATCATCTTGAAAACACCGTATAATGATTTTCATCATCTTGACAACTTCTTGTCACCAATGAACTTATCAATCATGTCCAATAGTTGTTCTTGTTCTGCTTTGCATTTGAAATGGGTCGGCATATGCACTTCATCACTCGGCAAAGAGTGGTCCACATTTTTCCTCCCACATAGGATTTCTAACATCACAATGCCAAAACTGTACACATCTACCTTTTCCTTGATAACAAAACTCAGCCATTCTGGAGCAAGGTAACCAGGTGTTCCTCGCATAGTGGTCATGACATGGCTTTGGTCCTTATCAATTACCTTCGACAACCCAAAATTAGCAAGCTTTGCATCGAAATGTTCATCCACAAGTATATGTTGGGGTTTGATGTCCAAGTGAATTATTTTTTGATGGCATTTCTCATGGAGGTAGGCTAGTCCTTTGGCAATGTCGACGATAATCTTTCTCCTCACTTGCCAACAGAGGTCAAACTCTTGATCATTATGGAAGATCCACTTATCAAGAGAACCATAGCACATGTACTCATAAACTAAAAGCCTATGTGATTTTTTAGAATAAAATCCAAGTAGTCCCACTAGATTGACATGATGGATAGTGCCAATGGTTCCGGCCTTGACCAAGAAAGACTTCTATAGGGCTTACACGGTAACGTTTTTATTTCTCGCGATTTCTATTCTTTTGTTCTCCGGAACAAAAAAAGAACATAAATCTGTTTGGTAACGCCAACTTATTTTTCTATTCCCGGAATAAAAAAAAATGGTCAAGGAATGAATTTGGAATAAAAACAAGAAACCAAAAAAAAAAAAAAAGTAGATTTCTAGAAATAAGTCTTATTTTTCTATTTTTCTTTTGTTCTTCCTTGTTGTGGCCACCACCGACAGCCCGCCAACCATCCGCCACCTCCTGCCGCCCACGGCCACCGTCGGCACCAACGGTTGCCACTTGCCTATAGCCGACCGGCCACCGCCCACACCCATCGACCGTCAATCGCCACCGTTCGCCGCAACTGCTGTCGCCAATCGCCGCACGATTGCCGATTCGCCGCCGCACAACCTCCGACCGTCGCTGCCGACCACCACCGTAAGATCGCCACCCACTCACCAGCCATCGCCCCCTCCGGTGACGAGTGGGCTATGGGTGGCAATCCTACGGCAGCGATTGACGGTGACCATCGGTGGTTATGCAGCGATCGTACGACGGTCGTACAACAATCATGCGGCGATCGTGTGCCGGGGCGGCGATCGGTGGTCCGTGAGTAATTAGAAAAAACAAATAAATACAAAAATTTATAAATTTTTACCAAACCCATTCTATTCTTTTTCTATTCCAAGAATATAAATTTTATGTAATTACCAAACACCTTATTTTACTTAGAAATTGTTCCCGGAGAAGAAATAGTTCCCCGGAATAGAAACGTTGCCATGCACACCCTTATTTGACCAAAACCATCAAGGCACTTGACTACAATCCTTATGCCGCTGGGTAAAGTTCCTAGAAACACCGAGCCAAATCCTCCTTCCCCAAGCTTGATGTTGAAATCTCCCGTCATGGCCTTCAAGTCATCATAAGGAAATCTAATTATCTGAAGCCTTGGTAAGTCCAGATTATCGTCCTCGACATCATTTCTTCTCACCTTACTTGAAATAAAAATCCCAAATGTGCTTATTAAGCACATCGAAACTGCTCCAACGATAGCCCTTAGGATTAACACTGTTCGTCCCCTTTTGCTTTCTTCAAAAGATTGACAATGGCATCAGTGTGTTTCAACTATGGTTGACTTTGATAAAGGCTAAGGTTCAATACTCCCTGGACTATAGCAGTCTTCACCAGAGAAATTGGTTTGATTACGAAATAGTGTCATCTTGCTACTATCATCTTGAAAACACCGTGCTGCGATTTTCATCATCTTAACAACTTCTTGTCACTAGTGGACTTATCAATCATGTCCAGTAGTTGTTCTTGTTCTTCTTTGCACTTGAAAAGGGTCAGCATATGCACTTCATCACTTGGCAAAGGGTGGTCCACATTTTTCCTCCCACATAGGATTTCTAACATCACAATGCCAAAACTGTACACATCTCCCTTTTCCTTGATAACAAAACTCAGCCATTCTGGAGCAAGGTAACCAGGTGTTCCTCGCATGGTCGTCATGACATGGCTTTGGTCCTTATCAATTACCTTCGACAACCCAAAATCAGCAAGCTTTGCATCGAAATGTTCATCCACAAGTATATGTTGGGGTTTGATGTCCAAGTGAATTATTTTTTGATGGCATTCCTCATGGAGTCAGGCTAGTCATTTGGCAATGTCGACGATAATCTTTCTCCTCACTTGCCAAAAAAGGTCAAACTCTTGATCAATATGGAAGATCCAGTTATCAAGAGAACCATTGCACATGTACTCATAAACCAAAAGCCTATATGATTTTTCAGCACAAAATCCAAGTAGTCTCACTAGATTGACATGATGGATAGTGCCCATGGTTTCGGCCTTGACCAAGAAAGACTTCTTTAGGGTTTGCATGGTAACGTTTTGATTTCTCGTGATTTTTATTATTTTGTTCTCCAAAAAAAAAAAAAAAAAAAAAAAAAAAAAAAAAAAAAAACATAAATCTGTTTAGTAATGCCAATTTATTTTTCCATTCCCTGGAATAGAAAAGTGGCTAAGGAATAAATTTGGAATAGAAACAAGAAAAAAAAAAGTAGATTTCTAGAAATAAGTTTTTTTCTTCTAATTTTCTTTTGTTCCTCTTCCTTGTTGCGACCACCGCCGGCCGCCCGCTAACCATCGACCACCTCCCGCCGCCCACGGCCACCGGGTCGGTAGCCGATCGCTAGCGACGGTTGCCGCAGCCTATAGCCCACCAACTGCCACCCACAGCCCATTGGTTGACGGCTACCACCGTCCTCCCGTAGCCTGCCATCACCAACCGCCGCACGATTGCCGCCTGCTGCCGCACAACCGCCAACAATCGCTGCCGACCACAACCGCAAGACCAACGCCACAACTCACCGGCCACCGCCCCCTCCAGCGATGAGTGGGCTATAGGCGGCAATTCTGCAACGGCGATTGGCGGCGACAATCGGTGGTCATGCGGCAATCGTGCAGCGGTCGTGCGGGTCGTGCAATGATCGTGCAACGATCGTGCGACATTCATGCAACAAACGTGCGACAGTTGTGCAACGATCGTGCGACAGTCGTGCGACGATCGTGCGCCAAGCGACAGTCGGCAGTCTGTGCGTAATTAAAAAAATCAATAAATATAAAAATTTATAAATTTTTACAAACACATTCTATTCTTTTTCTATTCCAAGAATATAAACGTTGTATAATTACCAAATATCTTATTTTACGTAGAAATTGTTCCCGGAGTAGAAATAGTTCCACGAAATAGAAACGTTGCCATACACACCCTTATTTGACCAAAACCATCAAGGCACTTGATTGCAATCCTTATGCTACTGGGTAAAGTTCCTAGAAACACCGAGCCAAATCCTCCTTTCCCAAGCTTGATGTTGAAATCTCCTGTCATGGCCTTCAAGTCCTCATAAGGGAATCTAGTTATCTGAAGCCTTGGTAAGTCCGGATCATCATCCTCGACATCATTTCTTCTCACCTTCCTTGAAATAAAAATCCCAAATGTGCTTATTAAGAACATCGAAACTGCTCCGACGGTAGTCCCTAGGATTAACACTATTTGTCCCCTTTTGCTTTCTTCAAAAGATTGATGATGGCATTAGCGTGTTTCAACTATGGTTGACTTTGATAAAGGCTAAGGTGGAATACTCCCTGAACTGCTCGTCTACAGGGGAAAATGAATCTAATAATAAATAGCAATCTCCACCAGAGAAATTGGTTTGATTACGAAATAGTGCCATCTTGCTACTATCATCTTGAAAACACCATGCTGCGATTTTCATCATCTAAACAACTTCTTGTCACCAGTGGACTTATCAATCATGTCCAATAGTTCTTCTTGTTCTACTTTGCATTTGAAATGGGTCAGCATATGCACTTCATCACTCGGCAAAGAGTGGTCCACATTTTTCCTCCCACATAGGATTTCTAACATCACAATGCCAAAATTGTACACATCTACCTTTTCCTTGATAACAAAACTCAGCCATTCTGGAGCAAGGTAACCAGGTGTTCCTCGCATGGTCATCATGACATGGCTTTGGTCCTTATCAATTAGCTTCGACAGCCCAAAATCAGCAAGCTTTGCATCGAAATGTTCATCCACAAGTATATGTTGGGGTTTGATATCTAAGTGAATTATTTTTTCATGGCATTCCTCATGGAGTTAGGCTAGTCCTTTGGCAATGTCGACGATAATCTTTCTCCTCACTTGCCAACAGAGGTCAAACTCTTGATCATTATGGAAGATCCACTTATCAAGAGAACCATTGCACATGTACTCATAAACTAAAAGCCTATGTGATTTTTCAGCACAAAATCCAAGTAGTCTCACTAGATTGACATGATGGATAGTGCCAATGGTTTCGACCTTGACCAAGAAAGACTTCTTTAGGGCCTGCATGGTAACATTTTTATTTCTCGCGATTTCTGTTTTTTTGTTCTCCGAAACAAAAAAAAGAACATAAATCTGTTTGGTAACGCCAACTTATTTTTCTATTTCTCGGAATAGAAAAGTGGCTGAGTAATAAATTTCGAACAAAATCAAGAAACAAAAAAAAAAAAAAAGTAGATTTCTAGAAATAAGTTTTTTTTTCTATTTTTCTTTTGCTCTTCTTCCTTGTTGCGACTACCAGTGACCGCTTGCCAACCATCGATCACCTCCTGCCGCCCACGGCCACCGTCGGCAGCCGATCGCTAGCGACGATTGCCACCGCTTATAGCCCATCGGCCGCTGCTCACAGCCCATCGACCGACGGCTGCCACCGTCCGCCCGTAGCCTGCCGTCGCCGACCGCCGCACAATTGCCGCCTACCGCTGCACAACCGCCGACCGTCGCTATCGACCACAACCGCAAGACCAACGCCCACAGCTCACTGGCCATTGCCCCCTTCGGCAGCGAGTGGGCTATAGGCAGCAATCCTACAACGGTGATCGGCGGCAATGATCGGTGGTCATGCGGCGATCGTGCAACGATTGTGCGGCGGTCGTGCAATAGTCGTGCGGTGATCGTGCGACGATCATGCGATAGTCATGCGGCAATCGTGCGGCTAGCGGCGGTCGGCGGTCCGTGAGTAATTAAAAAAATAAATAAATACAAAAATTTATAAATTTTTACAAACGCATTCTATTCTTTTGCTATTCCAAGAATATAAATTATGTATATTTTCCAAATACCTTATTTTACTTAGAAATAGTTCCCCGGAATAGAAACATTGCCATGCACACTCTTATTTGACCAAAACCATCAAGGCACTTGACTGTAATCCTTATGCTGCTGGGTATAGTTCCTAGAAACACCGAGCCAAATCCTCCTTCCCCAAGCTTGATGTTGAAATCTCCTGTCATGACCTTCAAGTCCTCATAAGGGAATCTAGTTATCTGAAGCCTTGGTAAGTCCAAATCATCATCCTCAACATCATTTCTTCTCACCTTACTTGAAATAAAAATCCCAAATGTGCTTATTAAGAACATCGAAACTGCTTTAACAGTAGTCGCTAGGATTAACACTATTCGTCCCCTTTTCTTTCTTCAAAAGATTGATGATGGTATCAGTGTGTTTCAACTATGGTTGACTTTAATAAAGGCTAAGGTGGAATACTCCCTAGAGCCCACACGCTCAAAAAAGACCCATTCTATTCTTTACCCACAACACCCTGACCTGGCCACTTGATCCCAAATTTTGTTTCCCTTCTGATTTTTTTAAATTTTTTATATTATTTTCTCTCTTTTCTTTTCCTCTACGTTGTCTTCTTCTTTGGGCGGTCTCCCCCGACGAGATCTTCGCCAAGGCCTTTTCACTCAACACTATAATTTTCCGGCGAGAAAACGTACGTCCACGGCCAACTTGTGCATCAAACAATATGTCACAAAATCAAAGGAAAACCCAGATTCAGTGATAATGCAACAATATTAGAATAAACCGAGTGCAAAACAAAGATTTTAAGCATCGATTTTATGCAGTCGAATTCGGTGCTTCATTTAAGCCTTTTGTCAAACAAATGATGTGCAATTCAGAATACCACCTCCAAATTCAGATTTAACGTCATTCATGTCTTAAAACCAGCATATTAAGCTCTATATCGACATTCTTGCAACAAATCTGTTTGGGTTTTGTACGGTTTGCCCAAAATCTCATCGGTTCGGTTTGACATTCTCAAACTCAATAAGCAAGGAAGAGGTGGGACCTTTATGAGGTTACCTGATTTGAGAGTTTTCAGCGATGAACGATAACGACGAGCAAGTTCGCTTCCGACAAAGGTCGAGGGTGATTCAAGCGAGCGAACAGAAAATTTCTTACCCTCGCGGCTCACGCCGCCACTTGCTCCCCTCTTGCTCTGCCTCTGTCGCTCTTCTTTTTGCAGAAGGCATGAGCGGTGTAAAGGGAAAACAAACCAACACGCGGGCCATGTCTAGGAAATAGGATGATGGGTCGCCTGGGTCACACTAACCTAAGTGTCGCTCGAGGTTGCAAGACCCAAGTGACAATTGACACCTAAAGTCGCACGACCTTAGGCGTTGCCTGGGTTACGTGACCCTACGTGATAGTCACTAGGTGATTGTGACGCTTGAGCGGCAATCGCCAGGGTCAAGCAACCCAAATGAATCAAACGTTATTTACATTTGGCCAAGGGACTTTGAAATCCCAAAGCCCATTTGAAAAGCTGAACCAAACAGGGCTCATGGATAAGAGTACATGTGCGCACATGCCATAGGCCATTAAGTGGATTCCTTTCTAGGGAGTGAATCAATAACATCGGTAACATATTCTGGAAGAGATTCTTGGATTTGCATGAAGCCATAACTATTGGCTAATTTTCCATACTTGGTGTTGTTTTCTGGTATTCACATTACAGATAATATTAAGCCCACCTTCCAACAGAGCATTATGGCATACCCACCAAAACCAGAGAAATTATTAAAAGGCCATATAGTACACTTGGCCAATACAAGTTGTTTCCTATCAATTTAAGCGTAAGTTCAAAATGAAACCCGGCAAATTTGGTCGTTGTTCATATCCATCCCAATTCCTAACACTTCAATTTATTAAAATGATGCTTGTTCTCAATTAGATTCTAGCCTCCATGAACCTGCCCCATCATTTTAGTGGAAAAGCTTGTAGATGCCTATGCTTTTCACCAACTGAATGGCTACCTAATGTATGAGCTGGTCATATTGACATAGACTTTGTTACTCATTCTTGAGATTAGGTCGGCTGGGTCTTATTCAATATATAGCCGAGCTGACCAAATCTAATTAAGATCCAATTTTAGCTAGTTGAAATAAGAAGTTCAGTCAACTAGTAGTGTTGGGGACAAAACGTACTTGGAATAAACTTTTTGAATTAGCCACAAAACCTAATTCAGTTATAGTTAGTTGCATTTTAATCATCCTAAAGCTTTAAGACCTCAACTAATTTAAATTAATCACATTCAAACTTATGATTGTATATTAAAATAAATATCAATAAGAAAACTGGAAAACATAGACATATTGTGTACTTAATGTTCGATGAGCTCACTAGTTAACACTATAATTGTACTGACCAAAAAAAAAAAAAAAAAACTCTATTATTGTGATTGATAGCAATGATATACAAGATCTAATAGAGTACTTTGTCTGCACTATGATATTTGATAAATGAAGAAATAAGGACAAAACAATATGTTGAGACAACATATAAATTATCATTACTCATTTAGCTTTAGAAAATTCATCGTATTAGTCCACTTATGTACATGATTTCATATTCACCTCTAAAATTTTCTACCATACTTAAAAAATATATTCTTTTTAGTCTTATCGCTTGTCAATTTGTATATATGTATTAAGCCTCATCAACAAATTTTAAGTAAATAATTCTGAGAAAAGCGCAAAAATTATAAAATAGTAATGGAAAAGATCAATGGTCATATATGCTTAGGAAAGTTTATACTTTTCAAAATTATCTTCTTCACTGTAACATCTAAACGAAAAGTGTCAGTGATTTCCTACTAAAGATGGCGTCTAGTGACAGGAGACTGGTTATCGCTACTGTGCTTGAGGCTTCCGTTGTAAAATTTGACTGAGGTTTGAAACTAATTAGAAGAGTAGTGACTCTTTAGCAGTTGTAGGATTTAGGGTTAATGCATTGAGCAATTAGATAGACAAGTTTGACTAGTGTTAAACCCCTATTCTTCCTTTGCCTCAAGATCGTTATCATGAGGACATGAAGCAAGAACGTAACTGCAGTTGGAAAACCAAAAGATGCGTCCATAGTATTCAAGACGACAGAGTGCGGATGTTTCGAGAACAATGCTCAGGGATCATTGCAATATTTCTTCTTTTTCTCTCCGTGTTGATGTAAATTAACAAAAAAGAGTAATCAGGATGACTTATTTCTTCTTGTTCCTTACCTTGCCATTACAAAACAACAAGCCAAACCCGAACAAGCTCTCCATCCTAACCGTTTGATGTGGTGCTAAAAATTAAATACGAGATTAACCCTCACGTCGGGCCATATTGTTTCTTCATCGTTGGGGGCTTCTACGATTGCGACGAGGTCCTACAAATATGGCATACGGAAGGAGGATTGATATGACTACGACAACAATCTTTGACTTGATATAGAAGGTTGTTTTTGCAAATTATGCCTCGTGTTGTCCTGGGAGGCGAATTTGTCCTTTGGAATTAGAATCAAACCATTCAAGTTACTTCGCAAAAGGCCACCGATATCAACAAGTAACTATAAAATAGCAACAAAGAAAACCAATCCCTAAAATCTAGGATTATAACGACAGAATCCTAACAAACTAAACAATTTTGGCTCGGTCAAACTAAAAAATACAGTGACTAATTCTAGCCAACATTCCCTCCCTTAAATGATGTTATAGACAATCAGTTTAAAAAATGATAGATACCTTCCCTTAAGTTGGATTATCCATTGAGCAAACACCAAGCAATATTCTTAGCTTCATAAACATAGGCAACTTGAGGGATTTAGTATGTCTGTAACTTGGTCTTCACTTCTGCTGAAAATAAGATCGATCGCTTCGTCCATCGTAAGATCTCAAGAAGTGATACTTCACATCTATGTATTTTAGAACAGGTTTTTTGGAGAGTTTAATGGCTAAAATGTTATCACAATAAATTGAAGTTGCTCCTTATTGCTTAAACTGAAGTTTTCCAAGAATTTTTCTTAGCCAAATAGCTTGACAGGCACATGAAGTTGTAGCTACAAACTTAACCTCAGTCGTCAATAAAGTAACGATTGGTTGTTTCTTTGAGGAACATGAAACAGCTTCTGAACCTAGCATAAAAACATATCTTGAAGTGCTTCTTCTATCATTTAGATCTCCATTATAATCACTATCTGTAAAGTCAAATAGATCCGATCCATAAGTAACAGTACCTTGAAAGTAACAAACAATTCTTTTTGCTGCATTAAGATGCATCTCTCTTGTGAATTCCATATACCTACTAATGAGACTCACATCATACATTGTACTAGGCCGTGTTGTGGTGAAGTACATCAAGCTATCCACAATTTGCTTGTAGAGAGTGTTGTCCAACTTTCTTCCTTGAGGATCTTTCAAAAGCTTCAAACCAAATTTAGTTGGTGTACTCACAAAATTGCAATTCTTCATCAGAAATCTGTCTAAAATCTCCTGAACATATTTTTTTTTAGAAATAAAAGTCCCTGCTGCTGATTGAGTCACTTCAATACCTAAAAAGTAATGCATCATCCCAAGATCAGTCATCTTAAATTCAACCATCATAGAATTCTTAAACTTGTCAAACATGGCATGATCATTTCCATTAAAAATAACATCATCCACATATAAGCACACAATAAGCAATTTTCTTGTGTCACCTATTTTATTAAAAAGTGGATGCTCATATGGACATTTTTTAAAACCTTCCTTCAAAAAATAAGCATCAATGAGACTATACCAAGCCCGTGGAGCTTGTTTTAACCCATATCAAGCCTTTTTTAGTTTATAGACTTTATGTTCACCACTAGGCTTCACATATCCAATAGGTTGATCAACAAATACATGTTTTTGGAGGTCACCATGCACAAATGTTAATTTCACGTTTAATTGGAAGATAGGCCATGAATTTTGATTTTTTAATATAATCACCAATCCGATTGTATCATGCCGTGCAAAAAGTGTAAAGACTTCTTTAGGATCTACACCAAACTCTTGCTTATAACCTTTAGCTTCTAAACGTGCCTTATACTTGTCAACTTCGCCATTTGCTTTCAACTTTGTCTTGTACACTCATTTGACACCGTAGTTTGGAAGAAGTACGCCCCAAGTGCCAAAACTTACCACGGAGGGATACTTAAGTGTCAGAAGTTAAGAAAATGACACTTAAGTGCCAAAATGGATCACTTCAGTGCCAATCTGGCCAAAATGCTAACGTGGCGATTTTCTGGCGAAATAAGTGCAAAACGGCGTCGTTCTACATACTTGACATGCCTAGACAATGCAAAAACGACTTCTTTTTGGTGCTGATGTGGTAAAAATCAATATAAAAATTAATAAAATTAAATTTAAAACTAAATTTATTTAAAACACTTAAAAATACAATTACAAATATTTAAAAAAAAAAAATCGGAAAGGGGGTGGGGAGCGAGGCCATTGAGGTTGAGCCCTCGCCGACGCCGCCAAGGCCCATGACGAAGGGGGAGGGTCGGCCGAGGTCGCTGGCCCCTAGCCAACCGGCCCGTGAGCCCTCATCGGATCGAGCAAGGGTTAACGGCCGTCACTCAGCCAAGCCAAGGGCCACCGCCCATCGAGGAGTTGCCTTAGCGATCGGCGGCCCTTGTCTAGACCGGGTGAGAGCCGCCAATCCAACTGCCGACGCTCACCCCAAATCTAGGCGATGGCTTGTAGGCCCTCGATACCCCCACCGACGATCCCCCCACTATTGTCGCCCTTCCCGGCAATGGCGGGAGGTGGTAAGGGTTGCGCCCCCATATCTAGCGAGGGCTCGCAGGCCCTCACCGCCGGTCGGTCAGAGTCGCCGGCCTCTCACTAGGGCCTAGCGACCCCGGCCGACGTTGCCCCCACCGTCGCCGGCCCTTCCAGGCGACGGTAGGGAGGCGGCGGCAGCAAGGGTAAGCCCTCAACCATGTGACTCATCTCTCTCCTTGTTTTTTTTTTATATAAAAATTATTTTTTATTTTTTTATAATTTTTTTAAATAAATTTAGTTTTAAATTTAATTTAATTAATTTTTATATTAATTATTTACCACGTCAAAGACAAAACGATGTCGTTTTTGCATTTTCTTGTTACATCAGCATGCAAAACGACATCATTTTGCACTTAACTCACTAGAAAATCGCCACGTCGGCATTTTGGCCGAATTAGCACTTAAGTAATCTATTTTGCTCCGATTTTGGTACTTAAGTGTCACTTTCCTAACTTTTAGTATTTAAGTGTCCCTCCGTGCCAAGTTTTGGCACTCCAAGTGTCCGACACTCCTTTGACACCTGAAACGCTCTACATTGGATTTGTCTGCTGACTTTGATTTATAATCAATTAAATGCCGACCTCCACGGCCTCTTCCTTTGCATTGAGAATCATCATATTAATTATTATCAGATTTTTTATTTGAGCTACTGTGATCATTGTTTCCTCTGCCTTTGCCTCTTCCACGCTCACAACACCATCTTTCTTTATTTGCTTTAGATGACGATGGAAAGTGGTTTTTAGTTGAAGCCTGCGATGCTTGCTCCTCCATCTCTTGTTGTTGGAATTTTTTTTCATGAACCAATAAAGAACCCTGCAATTCATTAATTGAAAGTTCTTCAATATCCTTGGCTTCCTCTATGGAATGGACAACAAAACTAAATTTTAATGTCAAAGATCGAAGAATTTTCTCAATTATAGTAACATCCATCGTCTTGTTGCCATGGATCCGCATCTTATTGACAATTGCCATAGTCTAGGGAAAATAGTTTATGACCGACTCTCCCAATTTCATCCGTAGCATTTCGAACAATGAGTGCTTCAAGCTATTGCCTCTTTGCTCTCATTGATCCTTAATATTTTTTCTTCATGGAGTCCCAAATTTGCTTGGAGGTATCCTTGCAAAGAATTGTTTCCAAGATCGATCTATCAATAGCTTGGAACAAATAACTTTTAGCCTTGAGATCTTTCGACTTTAATGCATCCAGATCAGCTTTTTTGGATTGCCAACAACATAACTCCCTCCTCTACTTCTACAACTCCAGAAGTAACAACTTGCCAATACTCTTTGGACTTGAGGAAATTTTCCATCAACATGCTCCAATGATCAAAGTGACAATCAAAATGCGGGATAGTCGGTTGCACAAAGGCCATTGACTTCAACTACCACTACAAGAGTAAAATGGAATAGAGCTACTGTTATATTCTCATGGACTCTCTTTCTTTTTTGTTCTCAATCTTTCATGGCTCACTTTTCCTTTGTGTTTGGAATCTCAACACTCTCCATAAGCCAGCTCTAATACCGCTGATACAAAAATGGCTCTCAAGCGTTGAAAAGAAAGAGACGTTCAGAGGAAGATACTAAACTACTTCATCCATTATGCACAAGACCCGTTAAAAAGGCCACCGATATCAACAAATAATTGTAAAATAGCAACAAATAAAAGCCAACCCCTAAAATCTAGGACCATAACAACAAAATCCTAACAAACTAAACAACTTTGACTAATTCAAACTAAAAACACAACGACTGATTCTAGCCAACACCCTCTTGATCTCGGTGAGGAGGATTTTGCCATCGGAGGAGTTCATCAACTGAGGAGAGCTTGAGGACAAAACTCGATGCGCCAACACAGATGTCGAAATCAGAGTCCAGCAGCAATCGATCGAGTGTCTCACCTTGACCGCAGTCATCTTCTTCGACGGGCACAACGTCACTGTATTCCTTGAGTTTGGGACACCTGGAGTGCCAAAACTTGGCACGAAAGGACACTTAAGTGCCAAAACTTCGGAAATGTACCCTTAAATGCTAGTTTTGGAGTAAAGTGGAATACTTAAGTGCTACTTCAACCAAAATCCAGCCAAATTACTAACGTGACAATTTTCCGGCAAGTGAGTGCAAAACGGTGTCGTTTTGCTCGCGATGTAGCGAGAAAATACAAAAACGACATTGTTTTGTGTCTAATGTGTAAATAATTAATATACAAATTAATTAAATTAAATTTAAACTTAATTTTATTTATAATATTCTAACAATTAAAAACCTAAAAATTAAAAAACCAAAAAAAAATTAAAAATTTAAATTGAAAAACCTAAAAAATTAAAAATTAAAAAATATTTAAAAAAATTAAAAATTAAAAATTAAAAAACATAAAAAAAAATTAAAAATTAGAAATTAGAAAACCTAAAAATAAAAAACTTAAAATTGACAAACCTAAAAAATAAAAAACTTAAAATTGAAAAACCTAAAAATAAAAAAAAATATATAATTAAAAAACCTAAAAATTAAAAATTAAAAACTTAAAATTAAAAAACTAAAAATTAAAAAACTAAAATTAAAAAACCTAAAAATTAAAAAAATTAAAATTAAAAAAATTAAAAAATTAAAAAATTATAATTAAAAAACCTTTAAAAAAAAAACTTATAAGTAAAAAACCTAAAAATTAAAAAACCTAAAAACTAAAAACCTAAAATTATTTTTTTTTAAATGGTGGGGAGCCAAAGGGGGCGGTTGAGGGCTGAGCCCTCGCCACCGCCACCTCCGCCGCCGCCGGGAAAGGCCGTTTTTTAATTTTTTTTAATTTTAGGGTTTTAAATTTTAGGTTTATTAATTATAAGTTTTTTTTTTATTTTTTAGGTTTTTAATTATAATTTTTTTATTTTTTAGGTTTTTTAATTTTAATTTTTTTTATTTTTTAGGTTTTTTAATTTTAATTTTTTTAATTTTTTAGGTTTTTCAATTTTATTTTTTTTATTTTTTAGGTTTTTTAATTTTAATTTTAATTTTTTAGGTTTTTTAATTCTAATTTTTTTATTTTTTAGGTTTTTCAATTTTAATTTTTTTATTTTTTAGGTTTTTCAATTTTAAGTTTTTTATTTTTTAGAATATTTTAAATAAAATTAAGTTTAAATTTAATTTAATTAATTTTTATATTAATTATTTACACATCGACACAAAACGACATCGTTTTTACAATTTCTCACTACGTTAGCAAGCAAAACGACGCCGTTTTGCACCCAACTCGCCGAAAAATTATCACGTCAGCAATTTGGCTGGATTTTGGCCAGAGTGGCACTTAAGTATTTCACTTTACTCCGAAACTGGCACTTAAGTATACATTTCCGAAGTTTTGGCACTTAAGTGTCCCTTCGTGCTAAGTTTTGGCACTTGGGCTGTTCTTCTGCCCAACAAAATCCTAACAAACTAAACAACTTTGACTAATTCAAACTAAAAAACACAACGACTAATTCTAGCCAACACCCTCTTGATCTCGGTGAGGAGGATTGCGATGTCGGAGGAGTTCATCAACTGAGGAGAGCTTGAGGACAAAACTCGATGCGCCGACACAGATGTCAAAATCAGAGTCCAGCAACAATCAATCGAGTGTCTCACCTCGACCGCAGTCATCTTCTTCAACGGGCACAACGTCACTGTATTCATTGAGATCGTGGAAGAAGGAGATTTGAGGGCTAAGCAAACTAGGGCTGGATATCTCCGACCAAACATCGATGGCCACTGTCGGACCAAGGTATCGCGTGGTGTGGAGTAACAGAGGAAAAGCAAAGTCAAGAGAGCATTGCAAGCTCTTTCCTCTTAAAAGGCGAACGAAGCCTGTCGCATCTTCTCGGTAGGTGCATGGAGAAGCGCGAAGAGGGTTTGAAAGAGGATGTGGGATTCAAGGAGTCAAAAGGAACGGTGAGAGCGAAGTCAGCAACTTGCAGCTTTTGAAGCTTTTGGGATTTTGACTGAGCGGCGCGTGCAAGTAGAGATGATAATCTGGATTATGGGTGTGATGGAGTAGATGAGATGAATCGATGAATGGATGAAGGGGGCAAGGAAGGGAGGTAGGAAAGGAGGCAAAACCAACGCAAATGATAGATTTTTGGCCCGTGATGAAGGACAAAGGGAAAGGAAGCAACCGAACTAGGGTTTTTGTTTTTCTACGACATGGAACTTCGATGTTCATAAATCAACCTAGGGTTTAAAGGTACTTGGCTATGAGATGGGTCAAATGGTTCATACAAATGATGATCTCGAATGAACCATCATTTGCTAACACCTCAAATGACTCATTGATCACAAACGTGAGCTTTCCCGGTTCCATTTCTCACATGACATTGGATATTTTATTTTTATTCAATTAATCATATGTGAATTTCTACATGAAAAGTCGTCACTAGCCTATTTAGGTAACTAGAAACCAACTGAAATATAGAAGAATATCTCATATTTTCGTGCAACCAAAGATCTTGAGAATGGGGACTTGATTACATTAGTGCTAGAACTAATTGTCCTTTTAGTACCTAAACTTGATTAATAATAAGTAAAACGCTAGGACAACCTATTGAAAACTTTTAGGGTTCATCCTGACCATTAAAAAAAATGAAAATAACACTCAAGATGTTAATGTGCGCAACCAAGTATAATCAAAGTTAAAACACACAAGCAACGTAATATTGTCTTTAAAAGAAAATGGCATCCAAAAATCTCTATTGTAAAGCCCGAAAGGCTTATTTAATTTTGGATTTCAATTTTTTAAGGATTTTCCACTTTTAGGACAAAAATAATTCAAAGAGGTTATTTTTTAAAACTTTTTACAAAGATTTCTAATTTTCTGGATTTTCATGTATTTTCAGATTTTTTTAAGAATTTTTGAAATTTTCCAATTTTTTATTATTTTATTATCTTTAAATTTTTTTTATTTTTTAAATTTTTATGTATTTTATGAATTTTTCAAAATTTTATTAATTTTTGGAATTTTCTGAATTTTTAATGATTTTTAAATTTTGTCCTTTGGCCACTCCAACTCACTGACCAAACCCTATCAGTCCAAGTTGGGTTTGAATCCGAACTAACCCTAAAGCCCATTCCAAATTAACCAAATCAATCCACGAAATTTTTAGCTCGCTCGCAACCATTTCTATTCATATTCTCAGCCCAACCCATGGCCCAGCCTCCAGCCCATCTCATAATCTGACGCAACCTAGCTTGATTACCCAAATTTGACCCAGTCAAGAGTATAGCTGACCACCTTTTCATTTCTCTTTTCATTTTCTATTTTCTAATTTTTTGCTCTTTGTTATTTCTTTTTAATTCTTTTCCCTACACCACTTTCTTCTTCCTCCCGGTAATGCCCTTCACCGAACCAACACCATTCTCCAATGAGTCATCGCCGATGCTCAAGCCATGACGGGCCACTACTAGAGGTGGCAAAATGGGTCTTAGACCCATATATGACACATTTAAATTATAAAGAGGTCATAAATGGGTCACTTATTTTTTTACAAAAAATAGTTAAATGAATTTAACAATTATAGACTTTGATAGGTGGGTCTTAAATGGGTTGGATTTAGAACCCATTTTCAATCAAAACCTCACAATTTCTCTCTTCCCTCTTTAACTTTACAAAAATATTTTTTATAAAAATCGAAATTATAATTATTTTTTATTTTAATTTTCTTTTCTTTTTCTTTCCTTTTTTTTCTTTCTTCTTTTTTCTTTTTCCTTTCTTCTTCCTTCGATGGTCGGCACGGCGATGGCCGGCGTCGGGCGAGCTCGAGCTCGCCTCTCGTCGACATTGGGCAAGGCTCGAGTCTTGCCGGACATCGGCAAGCCTCGAGCTCGCCTCATCCGGCGAGGCGAAGCCTCGCCGATGTCCACCGAGGCTCGAGCCTCGCCAAATCCGACGAGGGGTGAGCTCGAGCTCGCCAGATCATCGGCAATCCGAGCAAGCTCGAGGCTCACCTATGGCTCCGCCGCCGGCCAAAGAAGAAGAAGAACAAAAAGAAAAAGAAAATTAAAAAGTATATTTAAAAATAAGTTTAATTTTAATTTTTTAAAAATAAAAAATAATTAAAATTCGATTTTTTAAAATAATTATTTTAAAAATTATAAAAATTGTCCATTAAATTTTTGTTGTATAAAACTATTTTAGCAATACCATTTTCAATATATATATATATATAAGCCTTCTTAAGTTTAGTTAAATTGGTCGAATATAGATCGAGTATAGGTCAAGTCGGATATGGGTCAAAAATTTTGCATTACAATAAATGGATCATAAACGGATTAAATGGGTCGATTTGAGTCGGACCATTTATGACCCGACCCAACCCACCCATTTAATGGGTCTAGCCACCACTACTCCGACTGACACTGGACCACCATATTAGCCACCGTTAGTTTATTACTGGTGACAAACGAGACAAACTCATTCTAGAGCGACCGCCTTTTTCTAGCCAAAACATCATTAACAATTAAGTCTCTCAAGTGATGAGATGAATACACACACAAAACGGAGAAAAGGACATATAGAGCTAACAGTGACGGCCTTTCACCGTGGAATCGTGGGTGAGGAGGAGACATTCCAACGTAGTTGTTATCTTAAGAAGCACCAACATTCTCTGAGAATCTTTGTGTTGTGTCGGACACTTCGACATGTGTTCAACACTCTCCAATACTCTCAGACATTCTTTGACACTCGATCAACACGTGTTAAAAAATCTAACACATAGTCAACTTTTTTCATACTCTCTGACACTCAAGTCGGTCTTCCAATATACGAGTTTCCGATTCTGATGCGCAAGATCAATTTTAAAAATTTTCAATAAATGAGGATTAAAAATGCATATATATGAAAAAATAATAAAAATAATAAATAGAAAAAGAAGAAAAACTTAATCTTCTATTCTCTTTTGACTCTCACTCCCATGATACAAAATTCACACCCCAAGTTTTTTTCTCTTTTTTTTCCGATACGTACGACACATGAATTCAGAATATGAATTGCTCGTTTTCCTTCTCCACATTTGATGGATTATTGGAATGGAGTTGAACTTGTTAAATTAAAATAAAAAGTTATATTAATAAATGGTAGATTAATATTTTTAGTGTAAATTCATTTTAGATTTTTTTATTTATTTATTTATGAATTTGAATCAAATTAATTTGATTGAAATAATCATAAAAATGATAATTTATTATGTATATATAAAAATATACATTTAATATATAATGTATTCCAAAGTGTTGAAATTCTCAGTTTTTTGATAAATGATGTGTTACGTTCTGTGTCACGTTAGGTGTTGTCCTACAGCCAACACGGGATGCAAATGCCATAAAAACACGAGAAAGACATTGATTCAGTCGTGATTCAACTATATCGGCATAAATTAATGATGAGACGTTTCGAAGACGAAATTTACAAAGTTCGAATCAATTTTTCATTCAGGCACTCTATCAAACAGTTCGCGTGCAATATAGAAAACATGTTCTAATGTTGACTTTAACGCAATGCTTGATCTGGACACGGTACATACGACTCTCGATGAGTAACATCCATAAAAAATAAGCTTTGTTTTGTAACAGAAAGACTACGATCTCCTCATTTAAACAATGCACACTTAACTTCCAAAAAACAGGGGAAAATAAAGTGCCATGGATGAGACTTACACTGCCGGACGTCAACATTGATGGAGAGGACAAAAACTACAATGGATGGTGATGTGTTCCCACCCCGGCCTTATCTTCCTCATGACACGATCGATCCTCACCCTAAAAGCAAGATATAACCCTCGGCCCCTCTCTCTCCGGCGAAGTATATCTCTCCATTTTCTCTCTTTTCCAGTGAGATCTCGACTGATTTTTTTTTTTTTTTTGAGAAATCCCTTTTTTTTTTCCGTTTTTCCCCTCACTTCAAAGAACCAGCTCCCTCCTTCTCTCTCCTTGGCTGGTATATCACTCCAGTGAGCTCTCCCCTCCTAGAAGGAAAAAAATATTTTCTGTTTTCCCCTAAGAAACTCATGCCAGCTCACGAACCTTTCAGAGGCCCTGGATTTCCTCCTCACTCAACCGTGCTTTCCTTGCCTCACAGATGCTGCTTTGCTATTTTTCGATTACCTTTGCTGCATCACGGTCGCAAACGTGGATGGAAAGCGAGGAGCTTGTGCGAAGGAGGAAAAAATAGCTGGGCTAGGCCCCTTTCTTTCTCTATTCTTTTTGGGCTTAAGAAGGAAATGAAGGTGAGCCTAGTGGGCTTCTTGATAGGTCAAAGATTGTGTTAAAGAAAACGCGGGCTATGTGACATGGGCCCACCCTACGAATTTTATTTGTTTATTTATTTATTATTTTTTATGTCTATTTCCTTTTTTTTTGTTTTTACCTCTCCTTTTTTTATTTTTTGGCAAAATGGACAGAGGCCTAAATGGTCAACAAAAATTCGAGAGTCAACCGCCGTTACGTTAGAAGAAGGCACCTCCGTAAGTTAATTCTCGTTTTCACATAAATATTCCAGAATTGCTCTCCCTATGTTCAATGCACAATCAATTCATTCCAACTCCATTCATCATTTTAGAAGCTTGTTAGGAGTCACTCCTTGTCTAGACCCTCTTTGGCCCCAACGACCACTCCTTGCTCTCATTGAATCGGGTCATTATAGGCCCACCAACTTCCGCATAGTTTGTCCCAAACCATACACATACTCGAGGAGGTCCCACTTTGATATTAAATGATGTCACATCACAAATCCTGCAGAAAAGGGAAATGACATACTTGTTCTTCCAATCAAAGGACGCAGCCTTTAACCACTAGAATCCAACTCCCAAAAGTCCTCGCCGATATCGTTATCGCTCTATTGGTCACTAGTTGAATGACCTAAAAAGATTGGAAAAAAATAAGTAACCACAACTTAGTGAGTAATGCATATCAAATCATATATGAGTTGTTTCATTTCAATAAGTTTTATACAATTCAAATATCAATGGTCAAGTCCATTGGTTAATTACTATCAAAAACCATGTCAATGGTCTATTCTATTGTCTAAACTCATACCACATCACATCTCAAGACCCTCGAGGGGTTCCCACGACATGGCACCATCATGTAGCACTTACTTTAGCACATATCAATAGTACAAGGCTTTAGAGATGGTCTTCAAAAAGTTACGTTATCATGTAACATTTAGTCCTCAACTGTAAGACCCCAGAGGTGGCTCTCACGCGGTTTTGTTATCTAGTAGCTCTTACTATTTGACTAATCTATATCACAACTGGTTTCACAAATCAATTTTTTCCACAAAACCAATCCAAAATCCCTCATAAATATGTTTCACATATCGAATCAAATCACCTTTTATAAACTATACTCAAAGTCAACATAACTCTTTCACAAAAAGTTTCGCAAATGCAAAATATGCTATCTTTCCCGACTACATTCAGAAGATAGAATATACATACATATATATGTCACAATACATTTCTCTCACATTTTTGGAATTCATTTCATAGACTAGTAAAATTTCGAAACATCTTTCATTAAACGCTTCCCAAATCATCAAAGAATCCATTTCAAAAATCAGTTCTTGGCGTAATACACACATTAGAACTTTCACAACACTTTCCGTAAAACATTTCTCAAACCATTCTCAAATGAAGAAAAAGTAATAAATGCCCGATCCTAAGTAATGCATCAAATATGCTATAAACATTACTTTTGCCTTTTAGCCAATTCACAATGTGCATAAAATATTCCTTATATTTTTCATTTTCAAAATATAAGTTTACAAATTCATAAAAGAGAATGTACTACTCACTTGGCAACGCCCATGATCAAATAACAAAAGTTACTTGAATCGTTGAACTCGCAATTCTATCAAATAAGCAATAAACAACGTCAAAATCGAATAAAATGCTACCTCAATAACCAATTAGCTAAACTAAACTTAAACGTTAGCAAACCAACTTCTACGCACTAACAAATCGCACACCCAAAACGATTATCAAATCTAAATGCAATGTGGAACTCGAACGCAAATTTCTAAAATTTTACTTCGACCAAACCATTGCTCAAAAATGACTCTTGACAAACGTTTTGGCTCTACGATGGCATAAACCACCATTTTTTATGAAATGCTAGAGCTCCACAACTCAAGAAGTGGACTTCGCAGCTCGATTTTCATTGAACTTTGAATTTGAGGTCTAAACCCAAAAACTACCCCGATTGGACGAATGAGAGGCACGAGTAATTAGTGGCGTTGCGATATGAAGTCAAATTGGCTTGATAAGGTCCATGTGACGCAAACACGCAAAGCCCTCTTTCCTTTTCGTCGTCTTCTTTATCTTTCTGCTCAAGCTCTCAATTAGAGAGGACGCCGACCGTCCCCATTTTCCCCATTTGTTGACTTGTCAACCTTTCTTTTGTTTTTCTTTTTTCTTTTCTTGGGTCAACCTTTGACGTTTGACTTTTAAAAAATCTCATATTTTACTAGTACTTTTCCCGATCAGTAAATTCATTCAATTTGTACCATTCATTCTTGGTGAGCTAATAGAACGTACTAAAAAAAGGGAAAAAATTTGAAAAAACATAATTCTATCTCTTAGATTGATAGATTAACTTATAATTTATTTATTTTTGTACGTAGAAGGCGGGGAAGAGAGTGGTATATCAACTACATCATCTCATTTTCAATACTTTGTATCAACCGAGTTTTCAATCCAGATTCGGGAGACCTATATAATCTAAAGTACCTCAGCGAAGCCTCAAAATGTAGTAGGAAAAAGCGAGGAACAGAGAACACGGGATTGTATAGACATCGGTCCATATTTACTGCCACGGGCTTTGTTTCTGGAGTTCAGAGAAATAAAACGTTGCATTTCTAGACCAAAAAAAAAAAAAAAACTCAAGGATTTTCCCGAGTAGATAAGAAAAAGTGCAAGTGCTTTTCTCTATTTCTTTTCGCTCAAAAGCATGCTACTGCTGGTTAGGGGTGAGCGTGGTTCCCGGGTAGAACCGGGAACCAGGGAACCGAACCGGAGGTTCCGGTTCGGTTCCCGATTCTAAGGGGGCCGGTTTCGGTTCCCGGTTCTCTTTTTCTGGGAACCGGCCTAAGTTAAAAAAGAAAACCCTAATCCCCTCCACGTCATTTCCCTCCTTCTGTTCAATCTTCCCCCTTTCCCTTTCCCTTTCTTTTTCTCTCTTCCTTTTCTCCTCACGTCACTTCCCTGCCCCCAACTTTTTCTTTTCCTCTCTCTCTCTCTTTTCCCTCTCTCTCGGCCAAAACCCCTTCTTCTTCTTCTTCTTCTTCTTCTTCTTCCTTCCTCTCGCCGGCTGCTGCTTCACCCACCACCACACCGCCGCCCCACGCCCTACTCACCACCACCTCTTGGCCACCGAACCCCCACCACCCACTGCTCGTCCGACGAGCCGTCTCGCCGTTGAGCCCGACGAGCTGTCCGCCATCTGCGCTGCCGTGAGGCCCCGCCGCTGTCCGCAAGCCATCGTCACCACCTCTTGCCGCCGCCGCTTGGCCATCCAGCCGTCGTTGCTTTGAACCGTCACCACCTCCGCCGAACCGAGCTCTTCCCCCTTGGCCGTGGGTTGAGCCGCGACCGCCGCCGCTCCGCCTTCGCCGTGCCCCAAATTACTTTCGCAACACTCGCCTCACCGTCTCACGACACTCTTCCTCTCGTTCTCTCTTTGCCCTTTGCTCGACGCCACCAAGTAGCATCCCCGCCGCGCCTCGCCGCCCGCAGCCCGCACCGACGTCACTCTTGCTCCGCCCGCTCACCGCCTTCCCCATGCCTCGCCCGCAGCCCGCGACGCGCCGCTTCCGCTTCGCCGTGCCCCGGCCCGCGACGCCGCCGCTCGCCTTCGCCGTGCCCCGAAGCCCGCGACGCGCGCTGCCGCCTTCGCCGTGCTCAAGCCCCGCGACGCCGCTGCTCGCTTCGCCGTGCCCCAAAGCCCGCGACGCCGCCGCTCTGCCTTCGCCGTGCCCCGAAGCCCGCGACGCCGCGGCTCTACCTTCGCCGTGCCCCGAAGCCCGCTGAAGCTGGAGAAGGTGAAGATGGACACATGAAGTCTGCAATTGGCATTGGAACCCTTCTTCAGGTCTCCTTTACACCTACTGGCTCGGTGCAACTGTCCTGAACATGATTAGAACCCCTGTTGATCTAGATGTATCACGCTGCAATTCAGTGATTGGGTGGTTTAAAATGCTTTGCAAAATTCTGTTTTCATTTATATTTTTAAATGATTGGAGTCATTTTGTTTTTGGTGGATTGCGCATAACGGGCCATTGCTGGTGATATTTGAAATGCTCCTTATACCCTAATTAGACCTTGAAGTTCATGGAACATTTTAATGCAAGATGGTTTAGGTGATACAATCGAGTCTCTCTACCGAACCACCTGAAGAAGAGATAGATCCCTATAGAAGGCTGGCAAATCTCGGTATGAGAGCAGCAGAGCTTCAGAACCAGAAGGGGTGGTAGATTTTTAATTTAGTTTATTGTATCATTCTGCATTAGTCGACCATTTTGGGATTCTTATTCGCCCCGTCTTTATTTCTAATTACCATCGGCACCATTTGAGAAAAACACAGACATTATTTTGACTTCTAGCGACGATCGGGTTAATTGCCAATGCAAAAGGAGGTTGGTCATCAACTTGAAAATGACATTGGCCATAAAATTTTAGATAGTTCCATTTTCTAACAACCATACTTAACATGGGAGTAGGGCGAGGACGTGGATTACAGAGGTGTCCTCCACCGTGATGGATCCGTTCTCATGTCTGTCTCCTTGAATCAGTTGAAGGTATTGTTTCAATTTGCACAAAACAGAAAATATTTGAGAACATTTTCAATTGGGTGTACTTTTCTTCTCTCTCTTTTGGGTGGGGGGGAGGATGCAAGTATGTTGTAAGTTTTGGTGAAGTGGTCTTCATCAAGAATTTGTTAGTGCAGCCCCAGAAAATTTCTACCATTCTCTTGCTACAAAGCTTGTTCTGGGAATGCCATTTAAGGTCTATCCCTTTCTCGCATTTATCCAGTCATTTACTCTTTTGCTAAAAGAAGTATATAATGGTATATGGATTTTGATCATAAATTCAGTGCCTTTCTCTCTTAATTTTAGGATTTGGCAACAATGTAGACTCAATTTTACCGAGAGAGCTTCCACCCGCTTGATGATTCCGATGTTTGTAAGAACCAGATTTCTCTTGCTTATTTTTCTATCACAACATTTATCCCACCGCACATTCCCTGGATGCACTCACATACCTGCAAAATATCACTTGTTATCCCATTAATTATAAGGTGTGAATGAAATCACATTGCCAAGTAAGTTCACATATTGCTCCTTCAGAGGCTAAAATATTTGTTTTCTGAATTTTTTATGCCAGGATGATCTGAAGCTTGCTGATAATGGCGCAAAGACAAGTACAAGCTTGCTGACTTTGGCGAAAATCTTTGGGAACTTGAAGACGCTTTAGCAGAAGCTGCATCAAAGCATGAGCTAAGTCTTTTGCTGATTTAAACAAGTTTTCCCAGGTATGCCACCTGCATAAAGTTAGTAGGATAGCAAGGAATGCACAATTTTTCCCACGACATCATTTGATAGAAACGTGCGGGTGATGAATGACAAGTTTGTTTATTATTGTTGCATTCATTTCCATTTTTTAACTAAAAATGAAAAAAAAAAAAAACCGTTGGAACCCGTTGGAACCCGGAACCGACCCCGAACCCGTGATGGGGTAGGTTCCGTGTTCTTGATTCGACGGGTAGGTTCCAGCTCCAAAAATGAGGAACCCGTACTGAGGCAGGTTCCAGGGTTCCAAGCGGAACCTCGTAAGCGAACCGAACCGCCACCCCTACTGCTGGTACGATGTGCTTGAATTGACGCATTGATAAGGGCTTTTTCGGACCATAAGCCCCACACGCGATCAAATCTAGAGACCCCGCCCTCATATGGATTTTCGTCAAAAAGGCAATCGGAATATTAAAGGGGCACAATCCTTTGGAATGTTGGAGAATTCCGCAAGAGATTCAACTTTAAAGTTGCCAAAATTATCTAGTCCCAGTGGCGATATTTTCAGATCTATTCGCGGGAATGGTGACTGCCAACATCATTGAAAATTTTCCAGTTCCAGCTTTATTACTCTGAAGCTGACGAGGCTTCCTCTTCCTCGGTAGTTCGGCCAGAGTTTCTCTCCATTCTTTTCCATAGTCAAGGCACGATCCCTGTTCTCCTTCCTTTCTTCTCTCCTCTTTCTACGATTGGAATACATGTATGGAACGAAAATGTCGACCGGATCAGATAAGGGTATAGGAGCATAAAGCAAATGCCTTAACGCTTGACACAGTAAATTTTGAGAGAACATTTGCGTAAATGGGTGTGCAAATGAAATAGTACAATGCATCACGTCTCTTTAAGGGGCCAAAAAAAGAAAAAAAGAAGAATTTTGTTCGGTAATAATTAGATAAAAAAGTCCTTCACAGCCAGGGATGATCCTAACGCTTTTTTCCAAAGATCATATTGCATATTTAGGAAGTTCTTGGGGAGATTTCTATGGACCCAAAAATCAAATCAATCATATATGGGACAGAAAATCTACGTTTGGTCAAAGTTTGGTCCATAAAAGAAATGCAATATGATCTTTGGAAAAAACAAAAGAAGAATTTTGTTTTGTAATAAGACATCCATTCCCCGATTTGTAGCTTTTGCAGTTGTGAAGCCCTCTTGGTGCTTAGTTTAGTTGTTCTCATTCCCACATGCATCTTTGGATGCTTCTTCGGTTCCCCTTTTCAAACAATTCTACACATGCCGGGGACCTTTACCCATGTGCCGGTTCATAACATCCCTGCTAGTTTTAACTTTTACTTTTAATTAAGGATATCTAGAAAGATCTAGTATCTTAAATCAGCCCAGATGAATCCAAACGGATTTTTCACTCCAAATCTGAATTTTCAAGCTTGTCTCACCGTTGCGATTGGGCTTGATCGGTTCCCAAGGGTGGGATAGAGGAGCTCAAAAGCTCGGACTCACCTAAAAATATATCCAAAAGTTGAAATATTAAATAAATAAAAGATCCCTAAAAATTAGAATTATAAGTCATTTATATCTTAAATATAATGAAGCCGTAAATTAGTAACTTAACATGAAAATGGGCTATGGACTTGTGTGGCTGGGGAGTCGAATTTGAAAAACGAAAAAGCAAGAATTTTTTAAAATTTAAACTAGCTATCAGCCTCTTCCGGCTAAAAAAACAATAATGTGGCTTTCTACCTCTTGAAGATGGAACCACCGTGTTGAGTTGTGAATGAACATTTCATAGCATGCTTACAAGCTCCATAACTCTTCCCAAATCAAAAGTTACAACCCGTTGAAATCAAGGTGCTCGACCTTGATTTCTTTGAATGAAATTGGTAGGGTATTAGAAATCATTACCTCAATTGATTGATAATCACATTTTGAGTCTTGATATTGAACAGAATGATATATCATCCTAAATCTTAGGCTCCATTTGTTTCGCAAAATATAGATTTTTAAAAATGATTTAGAAAATATTTTCTTAAAAATGATTTTCATTATCAACAATAGCATATTTCTTGAAATGATTAGCTAATAAAAAATATTTTCATTATCGACAATAATATATTTCTAAATATGTTTGTGTACGATGAAAATATTTTTCATTTATCTATTTATGTACACGATAGAAGCAATTAATTTTTTCAAAAATGATTTCCAAATGATTTATTTTGCAATTGAAGGAGTCAAATTCTTTCTTTTTCTTCTCTTTAGACATTTCCAAACTGGATATGGGTTGGGTTGTAGAAACTGGAGACAGAAACCAAGTGATGATCAGTAGAAAAGCATCCAAGTTTCTTAGGTCAACAAGTTTGAACACCACCACTGTCCCATCGCCATCCCTTCCGAGCCTTCACCATTTAGGCCACATGGCTTAGTCGGTGGCCACTGATAATCGTTTTTCTTGATAATTGGGAATGTATAGGATCAAACACCACCCTTCGAAAGCTGATTTAGGAAGAGGAATAAATGGACTTTTTTGCTAGATCGTGTGAATTGATGGCTCCTACGTCAAAGTGGCTTGCTTGCATGCTACGTTCGGAGCTCCCCTGATCAAAACTCTGAATCGTCCCGCCCTTCTCCTAAAGAGACAAAGGGAATCGATATGATGGAAAGTGGGGATCGGACGAGAACGTTCCCATGAACACCATTTCAATGTTGTGAAAGCAGGTAAACTTGGTAGGTGGGCTCTCTCCCACTTTAATATTCTTATGTTACTTGTCTTCGCGTCCTTCGTCGGACTAGGACTGTGAATACTTTTGAAGCTTTGACGTTCTTTTTGGGCCACTTCCATAAAGGCATCATCCCGCTCGTGCAACATGACAAGTAACGAGCAAGGTACATATACTATTCATGGCGTTCCATCTATCGTCATCAATTTAAATACTCATCGATTTTTTAAACCTTAATCTCCTAATCGATAATGATGGAGGTGGGTTGTGTATAATAACTATGCAAAATCTTGTCAAATTTAGGCAAAAAAGCATGAAGTCTCTTCCAAATAAACACCACCCCCGTGAGCCTCAAATGCACTGAACACACAAGGTGCTGAGGAAATATGACGGATGAATCGAGTTGAATAATGAAATCAGATTTTGAGACATGATGTCATTTTTCTTTAAAGAATTATTTGCCCTACAACGATACTAGTTTGCAATTTCCCCTAAGATACAACAAAATCTCGATTAAGAATACTATATAGCATTTTTAGTATTTCTATAAAGTCTTTCGAGGGAAATAATTGGAAAAGATGGCTATAGTTTTTGGAATAAAAAACTCGAAAAGACTTTATTCACATTTATTCCAAAAGTAATATACTTATCTCAATCTTAATGAACAGAGGCACCTTTCAAAAAATGTTGCTAAGTGACGTCTTCAAAGGCTAAGTTGAAAAGATAGGAAAAATTCAAAATTAAATAATTAATAAATGAAAATTAATCATGATTTTTGGTGAACAGTTACACTATTTCAACAATACGCTACAATTAATTTTTATAAAATTTAAAATCTGAATTTTAATAAATAAAAATAATTATCACCGATTAGTATCAAATCCCATTCATGTCCGCACTAATATCTTTTCAATGATGGATAAGGTGTCTTTTAATTTGTTTTACAAATAAACTACCAACACAAAATTAGCCCCCCTCCCCAATAAAAGAAGAGAAAAGAGCGTTCAATCTCCTAATTAATTGGACTGACCAAAAAAAAGAATCTCCTAATTAATTAGGGCTTAATCAAAAAGGCAATTGTCAAAAACCCAGCCATGAATAATACTTTAAATATAAACTCGCATACGTGGAAGGAAAATGAAAGGGAAGCCACAAACCATGGGAGCATCGGGATTTGGGCAATGACAGAGAGAGAGAGAGAAAGCGCTCTGGTCACTAATCACCTAATCAATCCGCCGCCGCCCCCAAACACCCCACACCCCACAAACCCCAACCCCCTACCCTACCCTATTTCCATACTTTAAGATAAAGGGCAAGTCCCTCTCCACACCACACCCATGTCTCTGTCTCTCTCTGTCTCTCTCTCCCCCAAGCATCAGCGCCTCTCCTTTGGACCAGGTAGCAGTTCCGTCATCCATACCGATGGTGATTAAAACTTGGGTTTTCCTTCGGTTGTCTCTCTCTCTCCTGTTTTTTTCTTTTTGGCCTTTTCCCCTTCTTCCACCGATAAAAATACTAAAGAAGGTAGTCGAACACCTAGATCAGTAGGTTTGACTACGAAGTTTGCTTTCACTTCGTTCTTGATTTTTCTCTTTCCTGTTTGTTACGTATTTTTAAAGCGGTCAAAAACACCGGTTTCTCTCTCTCTCCAGAGGGGACTGGCTCGATCGGTTTGGGTTCGACACGGGTCACGTCGGCCAACTTTGGGTGTGGTTTCTAGCATGTAGAGTCGGGCAGCGGTTCTCTTCTTCTTCTTCTTCTTTTTTACTCCTTTTTGGGGCATTGCCGAAAAGGCCGGAAATGGTATAAAATTCAAGGAGAGTCATTTCGCCTTCTTCTCGTTCGGATCGCATGTAATGAATTTTGAAATTTTCCACGTACGAGACAAGATTCGTGGGTTCGTTTCGAACACTCGCCTCTCGGTTTGCTCAAATCCCATAAGGCTCATATTAAAGTCTTGATTATGACGCGGGTCATGAACAAGCGGCGGCGAGCATGTGTCGGCACTGTCATGTCCGAAAATATTGACAAAAACAAGCCCGCCCTTCCTCCTCCGCACCAAAATTTCTTTTTTAAAAATGATTCATGTTTCTCTATTCTTCATCATCGTCATCTTCCTGTTCGTCTTCGCATGCATGAGCGAAGCTCTTGCAGGAGCGCTCGAACCTGAAGAGTGGGTGGACGTGATGGGCAATGGCCACAGCCAGCATCAAGTCCCATCAAAGGGTCTATAGGCACGACGATAACAAGTGACGGTGGTGGCCCCCACCCCCGCTCGGTTTTGAAATTTCCATCCCTTTGCCAGCCGAAATGTTAAAAACAAAAAACAAAAATTTACACTCTTCGTTTGTAGTCGAGGGATATCAAAGCATAAGTACAATGCCCCAAAAAAGGGAAAAAATGGAAAAGAAGAGCCCGCTGCCAGGCTCCACGCCAAAATTGCAACCCGAGTGCTACTGACAGAAATTCAGTGCTTTTGTCCTCTCCCAAAACACATAAAAGACAGGAGAGAGAAAAAATCAGAACGCGAAGGCGCCACCTACTTCTCTTGCAAGAACTGATTCACAATATCCACACTCGGCTCGAACACCTGCCTCTTCCACAAGTCCAGCGATCTGCCGCCGCCCTCCTCCTCGGGCGCCATCGCCAGCTGGACGGCCTCCGTCGCGTCCAGCGTGTGCAGCTCCCACCCGCTTTCGCGCAGCTGCTTGATCTTCTCAATCTGCCGCCTCATCAACTGGCCCACGTTCTTCTTTATCTCGCGTAGCGCCTCCTGGTATGCGCCCTCCCGCACCGGATCGTTGTCCCGCTCCCTCGCATCCTCCCACCCCCACTCGTCCCCCAGGCCGACCCCCCTCGGCGGGTACTTCTCGAAATATCGGTCGAACTCGGGCACGCCTATGGCCTTCCTCAGCCCGGCCCAACCCCCCGGGTCGGTCCGGCGCAGGTCGTAGTATCCGGCGAGCTCATCGAAAGCGCCCATGCGGAGCATTCCGTCCACGCGCTTCGGCAGGCACTTCTTCAGGACGGGCGGCGAGACGTGGACCCACAGAATGCAACAGTCGTACCTCAGCTCGAGTCTCACCGGCGGGCCGAGCCCGCCGAACACGTCTGCCTCCGGGTCGAACCGATCCGCCAGGAGAGCGTGGATGAAGGAGTTGGAACCGCCGACGATGATGGTGAGATTCCCGCGGGAGGCGATGCCGGAGATGGCGTCTTCGCCGAGGGAGCGGAACTGCGACGGGGTCATCTCGCCGTCGTCCGGGTCAAGGGAGTCAAGGAGGTGGTGGGGGACGCCGCGGCGATCGGCCAGGGAGATCTTGTTGGTGGTGACGTCCAGGCCCCCGTAGACTTGCATCTTGTCGGTGTTGATGACCTCGGCGGAACGGAAGTGGGAGGCGAGGTCGATAGAGAGGCGGGACTTGCCGCACCCGGTGGCGCCCATGATGACGACCACCTTGGGGCGGCGGCGAGCGGCTGCGGAGGAGGAGGAGGCCATCGGGGAACGACGGGCGGGCTCTTGGTGGTGGTAGTTGGTGGGGGAGTGAAGATACGATGGAAAGGGAAGGAGGAGGAGGAGAGGGTTTTGAAACTTTTGGGCGAAGGGAGAGGGTGGTGGGTTTTAGGGTTAAGGCGTTTCATGGAGAGACCGGGGCGATCCTCTTCTTCTTTGGTAGTAAAAAGACAAAAAAGCTGAGCTGTTTTCTTCTCCTACAAGCCTTCCTAGAAGCGAGTTCAATCTCTCTTCCTCTCTCTCTCTCTCTGTTGCTAAGAGAGAGATTTGAAGCGGGATTTCGAGGGAATTGTAACACGAAACGTCTAATTTCTTCCTTCTGAATATAAAAAACAATTGTCTTAACTAAGAAAAGTAAATATTAAACTGTTAATATCAGTTAAATAATTCCCAAGATTTACGCTTCCCATCTTCTAATTTTATTTCAGGCCTTATGTTGCTTAAATTGTCAATTATTTCTTACGATAACAAATAACTTGTATAAAAAAAGGATTATCTAATGTGAATTTTAAAAACTAACCCACCTAGAGAACAAAACTCAATAATGATTTTATGCTTACAAGTTATACCCTATGAATTTCCCTACTTCATAATATAAATATCAAATCATTATCTATTATGAAGGTTGATGATGTCGGAATAGGATAAAGATTTGCAAACAAAATGAATGAATGTTATGCATAATTGTGCATGTGAATTTTAAATTATATGTTATAGAATGTTAACTATGCAATCTACAAGAGACTTTCTACTGTATTTTTGTTGTTTTTCTTAACGGAAAGACAAATGCCCTCTATAGTCTATTAAATGTGCATGCATTTCCTATTTTAGGCGCATTTTCTATTCTAAGACTAACCATGAACTAATCTCATGAGACAAATCAATATCAAGTGCTATTTTTTATTTTTTTCCTTTATTATATGAAAACAGCAAATTTAAATCCTAGGACTATAATGTGATCTTATGGACTACGTATTGATATTGAATTATGTGCAATGCGGACGGTGCATGTAATGCAATTAATAGTTTAAATTTTCTATATGATATGATTATTAAAAAAACCTAAGAATATATAAATTTCTAAATGCATGCATTACATGAACATTCCCTAAACTCCAAATATGCATGAGATGGTAACGTGCAATGATGACATACGAATTAATCACATACTCAACCATAACAAGTCAAGCGAGACAATACTAGGATCCAACCTTAGTGTCTAAAGGTTCGGAGGCCCAATACGCCTTATTTAATGCAGGGAAATAATCAAACCATGAAAACCTAAGTCTTTCAACTAAATAACATGCATCAAAACAAACTATATTGTCAAAACTAAACTACAGGATTACACTTACCTCGACTTACCGTGTGCTGGCTTTTAGCGTGATACAAAGAGGGCCGGCGATTGGTCAGTGCCAACGAGGGTGATGATCGGCAATGATCAACGAAACTATTGGGTGCGCAAGGTGAGGTGCCAAAGCTTCGTCGAGAGAACTGGTGGGCGTCACGGCTAGATGATGGGCACGGGAACTTGCCGTGGTGCTACGGAAGGAGTCGACAGGCGTCTTTCAATCTTCAAATGAGAATCCCCGAGTGCAGCCTAGGCGCGAAGGTTACAGTGTGATGACGGCACCGCGACGCGTAGAGCAAGAATTAGTAACGATGCTTAGGCGATCCTACACCAGGGGATGTCGCTGCTGCAACTCCGGCAAGGAGAGAAGGCAAGGATGTCATCCCGTCGATGAAGCCTAGGGATGAAGGGCACCGAAAGAAGGCAACGAGGACCAAGTCGGCACTCAAAGTTGCAATCTTCAGCAGCCAACATGTAACTTTCTATACCACCGGCCTTGGTGGCTCCGCTGGATAAGACCTTGAACCTTGGGGGAAAGGTGTAAGGGTCGAAACCCAGGGGAAGCATCGGCGACTTAAGCGTGATGTCGGGGTGGTGGGTCCTCCGCTAGCATCACTCCAGGGTTTACTTGGCGGCTATGTACTACTGCAAGGCGACGAACGGCTGACGGGGTTCCCTGGATCACCAAAAAAAAAAAAAAAAAGGTAACTTTCTATCATAATAGTATAATATTTATTCATCTTTCCTTCCATAGCTAATTAGATGTAACATGGATTATGATGCTTATTCATTTTGTTATTTTTCTATACATTTTCTTCCTAATTGCCCTATCCATTCGTGCCTTCTCCGTAATTAGATAAAGCAATCTTATGTTTCTCTTCATTGTGGGGAAGTACAATCAATTGCACGAAATCCATGTAAAAGTTTGTGGTAGGTTTGTAAGTTGTTTTCAACTTGCTGCGTGTGTACCTATATTAATAGGGTTTCATAAAGCAAGATCAAAGGGAATTTTAGCAATAAAATAATCCCGTAGTAAAGCAATCTAATAATTTCGTGAAATTATTCCAGTGAATTTTGGTATCTAAGTTTGTTATTATCTATAAACAATATAATACGAAGAAGAGGTAAGAGGACGGGGTTTTTAAATAAAACAACTATGCTAATCTAATTGACACATGCCTTTCACGTATGGTGTTTTTAGATTTGCACTTAGCCATTGAATGACTTTAATTATAGAGCTACGTTTGGTCGTCCGAATTTTTAATAAAAATAGGACTTGATAAGATAAGATATGCAATCCAGGAATTTTGCTATATCGTATCTACTTTTTGATGAATTACAATAATAAAATTAGATATATGCACATCATATCATGTATATTTTTGTATAAACGGTATATCGGTATAAATGAACCTAGAAATTCACAAACATAGATGATAAAATCTCTTGTGAAACTATTGCCTAATTTACTTTTATTTGCTAATTTTATTTATTTTTCCTCTCTTTTTAATTATTTTCTTTTTTATTTCTTTTTCCTTCCATCATTCTCTAATTAAATTTTATTAAATAGCAAACTATACTAATATACCCAAAATACAAAGATACCTAAAATATGTAAATATATATAAATATAAATATAAATATAAATACATATCTCTATTTATATATTGAATTTATATTATAAGATAGAATTAAAGTCGAATATATAAATAAAACTAAGATTAAATTAAAAAAACTAAATTTTATTTTTTTGATATTTTGAATTTCTTATATTAGATTTTCACTATTATTTATATTGAAATATAATTTCAAATTTGTTAATTTAACAATTTTTTCATTTGAGAAAAATAACTTTCCTATTATAAATGTTAAAAATCCTATCTACCTACATCTCATCTCTTCCATGAAATAATTTGGCCTATATTATTTTTATATTAAACTTTATCCTGCCTTAAACAGGCACCAAACGCAGAATAGAATAAATTTTATCATGAACGCCAAACGCAACCTAAGAGTACATAAGATCTACAACATATGTTTAATATCTCATGGTTGTAGGCTTAGAGAGCGGCTTTGAGGATAAAAATTACATTAATTTCCCATGAAAATTTAGAGCGGTACACATTTTTTACTCCCAAAATTTCACCCTTTATGCAAAACTCCGTGAGTCGTTAACCCTTCATCCTTTTTTCCTTTTGTGAGTGCCCCAACATGTGATTTTATCAATGGTAAGATTGTAATTATTCTCAATTGTTTTTTCAAATTACTCTTTTGCCACTAATGATTGTTCTCTATCCCGGCATCTCTCTTTTTTTTTTTTTTTTGTATATATTTTCGAACATTGTAATTTATTTTAACTCATGCGGAGGCCGAAGGATCATTTGACTAAAACATATGCAGAAGAATTGTAACATTACGGTTAAAAGGAAGTCAAACCACCGGTGGGGCTCTCGGCTTGCTCTTCTGATTGAGAAATCTGCATCTCACGATCTTTTCCTTTCATTTTCCCCCACAGATTTGTTCCTTCCCTTCCACAATGAATATCACGACTTTCCAATTTCTCAGAGCTTCAGCCACCGACCGCTTGGACTTCCTTTGTTTGACCAAAGATCTGTCCTTTCGTCTATGTTTATGGAGGCTTAATGAATTGGAGGAGATGATTAGTGGAAGGATGGTGATGATGATGATTGAAATGGATAATGAGACAAATAGTTCCTGAATTTTGGCTCAATGTGTAATTTGGCCCATGAACTTTTAATTTGTTCACTATGGCACCTGAATTTTAACCCAATGTGCAATAGAATCTCTAAACTAATTTCTTTACCAAAAAAAGAAAAAAAAAACTTAACTAAATGGAGTCCCTAAACTTTTGATACATATTCAATTCAGTTTCTAAATTATATACAAATATTCAATGTAATCCTTCCATAATTATTCAAGATTGAGAATAATTAATTGATGTTAAAGCTATTACTAATTGAGCAACAAGTCGAAGTTTGAGTCTGAACTCGTGTAAATACCTATTTTCCCTTGCGAAAGATGGCCATAATTAAAAAATCCATCCGTAACAAATCAACTCTACTCTTCTTTTAATATATATGTGTGTGTGTGTGTATTGTTTTTTGTTTTTCCTCTCTTTTCTTTTGTCCTAAAAACCGTTCAAGCCTCAAGGGACTTGCTCTCCTTATTGTTATTATTATAATTCAAAAGTTAAAAGGGAATTTTAATAAATGGGGGAAGGTTGATTAAGAATAAATTAATAATAATCGAGGGCAGGGTGGAACATGAAGATAGCGAATGCCTGAGGACTTGCGTATGCGCCCCTCGCTCGTACACTCTCCCTAAACCCATCACAACCCGGTGTTCCCCAATGGCCTCCTCGTCCGCAGCCGCCCACCGCCGTGCCAAGGTGGCCGTCATCATGGGCCGCCACCGGGTGGTCCCGCCTCCCCATCGACCTCGCCTCCCTCTTCCCTTTCCGAGGTCATCGACTCCGACAAAATGCAAGAGGTACCGGCCGCCGAGGTGGGTTTGCCCGAGGGATGCGTGGCGGCGGGAGGATGGGAGGAGACGGGACGATGATCAGATGAGGGAGGAGGGCGCAAGCAAGGAGGCGAAAATGTATTCTTCATTTTTAATATAACCCCACCATGCCCCCCCAAAACCTAGGCGAAACAACTTTCGCTGTTTATCACCAAAAAAAGAAAACTTTCGTAGTTATCCTCCCAAGTAACGAAACGAACCCCCAGTTTTTTTTTTTTTTTCAGGGGGGAGGGTTAAGGAAAAAGTCAAAAACCCAGCATGAGTATTACTTTATAATGGCATACATGGAAGGAAAAAAATGAAAAGGAAGCCACAAATTCCATGGGAGCATCGGATTTGGGCAAATCCCTCTCTCTCTCTCTCTCTCTCTCGAGTTTCAGCGCCTCTCCATTGGACCAGGTGCGTTATCTGACTCATCCACACCGATGGTCATTATTATTAAAACTTAGGTTTTCCTCCCTCCCTCCCTCTTTTTTTTTTTTTTTCCTTTTTGGCCTTTTTCCCATCTTTCCACTAATAAAAATAATAAAGAGGGTAGTCGAAACCTGGTTAGTAGGTTTGACTACGAGGGTTTGATTTCACTTCGTTCTTGATTTTGCTCTCTCCTGTTTGTTACGAATTTCTAAAGCGGTCAAAAACACTGGTCTCTCGCTCTCTCTCTCTCTCTCCCCGGAGGAGACTGGCTTCGGGTGGGCGATTTGGTTTCTGGCAGTAGCACTTGGGGTGTGCAATTTGGATGTGAAGTCGGGCAGGCCTCTTCTTCTTCTTCTTCTTCTTCTTCTTCTTCTTCTTTCTCCTTTTGGGTGTCGGCACTGTCATGTCCTAATAATATTTAAAAAAACTTCTTTTTAAAAACGATTCATGTTTCTTTATTCTTTGTCGTCGTCGTCTTCCTCTTCTTCTTCGCATGCATGAGCGAAGCTCTTGCGATCGCTCATGCAAGGGCGCGCGAACCTGAAGAGGGGTTTGAGGTGAGGGACAATAGCTACATCTCGCACCAAGTCCCATCAAAGGGTCTATAGGCACGACGGTAACAGGTGACGCCCACGGCGTCCACCCCCCTGCTCGGTGTTTAAATTTCCTTCCCTTTGCCAGCCGAGATATACCAAAAAAGAAAAAAGAAAAATTTACATTCTTCGTTTGCAGTCGAGGGATGTCAAATCATTATTTTAAGTACCATGCCCCAAAAAGGATAAGGGAAAAAAAATAAAAGGAAAAGAATAGGCCGCAACCGGGCATTGCTGACAAACCAAATCCCGCACCCAAAATTCATCGACTAGACAAATCGTGTCGCCCCACCACCTAATTCTCTCGCAAGAACTGATTCACAATCTCCACGCTCCGCCCCACGACCTCCCTCTCCCAAACTTCCCGCGACCTGTCGCGCCGCCGCCCTCCTCCTTGGGCGCCATCGCCAGCCGGACCGCCTGCGTCGCGTCCAGCCTATGCAGCACCCACCCGCTTTCGCTCAGCTGCCGGATCTTCTTAACCTGCCGTTTTATCAGCTGGTCCGCGTTCTTCATTATCTCGCGTAGCGCCTCCTGGTATGCACCCTCCCGCACCGGATCGTTCTGCCGCTCCCTCGCATCCTCCTGCCCCCACGCCTCCCCCCTCAGCGGCGGGTACTTCTCGAAATATCGGTCGAACTCGAGCACGCCTATGGCCTTCCTCAGCCCAACCCGACACCCCGGGTCGGTCCGGCGCAGGTTGTAGTATGCGGCGAGCTCATCGAAAGCGCCCATGCGGAGCATTCCGTCCACGCGCTTCGGAAGGCACTTCTTCAGGACGGGCGGCGAGACGTGGACCCACAGAATGCAACAGTCATACCTCAGCTCGGGACTCGCTTCTGCCTCCGGGTCGAACCGATCCGCCAGGAGAGCGTGGATGAAGGAGTTGGAACCGCCGACGAGGATGGTGAGATTCCCGCGGAAGGCGACGCCGGAGATGGCTCGTCGCCGTGGAAGCGGAACTGCGACGGGGTCATCTCGCCATCGTTCGGGTCGAAGGAGCCGAGGAGGCGGTGGGGACGCCGCGGCGGTCGGCCAGGGGCGATCTTGTTAGTGGTGATGTCGAGGCCCCGGTAGAGTTGCATCTTGTCAGAGTTGATGACCTCGGAAGTGAAGTGGGAGGCGACGTCGATGGAGAGGCGGGACTTGCCGCACCCGGTGGCGCCTATGATGACGACCACCTTGGGGCGGCGGTGGGCGGCTGCGGAGGAGGAGGAGGAGGCCATCGGGGAACGACGGGCGGGTCGTGGTAGTGGTAGTTGGTGAGGAGTGAAGAGACGATGGAAAAGGAAGGAGGTGAGGGTTTTGAAGCTTTTGGGCGAAGGGAGAGGGTGACGGGTTTTAGGGCAAAGGCGTTTCATAAATAGAAGTACGGACGGCGATCCTAAGGAAAAAAAAAAAAAAAGCTGAGCTGTTTTCTTCTCCTACAAGGGAAGAGATGGAGAGAAAGACTTGAAGCGGGCTTTCGAGTGGATTGCATCACGCAACGTCTAATTTCTTCCTTCTGATTTTAAAAAATAATTTTCTTAACTGAGGGAAAAATTAATATTAAACTGCGGATTTCAGTAAAATAATGATTCTCAAGATTTGCGCCTCGCACCTTGTAACTTTATTTCAGACCTTATGTTGCTTAATTTGTCGTATGTTGCTTAAATTGTTGATTATTTCTTACGATAATAAATAACTCATGCAAAAAAGGATTATCTAATGTGAAGTTTAAAAACAAACCCACCAAGAGAATAAAAGATTTTATGCTTACAAGTTATATCTTATGAATTTCCGTACTTGCTAATATAAATATCATCTCTTTGAAATCTTCTATAATTTTCAATAGGAAAATTTCGAATCATTATAATGAAGGTAGATGACATTAGATAAGAATAAAGATGAAAACATGCTAACTAGCGTATAAAAAGAAAGTTATTTTTTTAAGAAATTATGTACTATTGATTTTGTTTTGAATTGCTATTTTATTTCTTTCTCTTTTTTTTCTCAATAATACTTTGTTCAAGTAGAATCCAACTTCCAAACTGTCTTGTTTAGACTACGAAGACTCTTCTCACCTTTATAAAATTATTTTGAAAATGCTTTGTAGGCAGTCTTTATCCATTTTATCTTATACCACTAACATATGAGTGGTAATCATATGAGCACACAATCAAAAAAATAACATCCAATAATCAAAGTAGTGAATAGATTGCAGAAAATTTAAGGAACTTGGAGTCACTAAGCCAAAACAAAGCATGTCACTATCCATCACCACTGGATTTTCTTCAAACTATTAGTTAGGAAGATATGCAGACAAAATGAATGAATGTTATGCATGATTGTGCATGATGAATTTTAAATGATATGTTAGGGAATGTTAACTATGCAATCTACAAGAGTTTCTACTGTATTTTTGTTCTTTTTCTTAACAGAAAGACAAATATGCCCTCTATAGCCTATTAAATGTGCATGCATTTCCTATTTTAGATGCATTTTCTATTCTAAGACTAACCATGAACTAATCCTATGAGACAAATCAATATGAAGTGCTATTTTTATTTTTATTTTTATTCTATGAAAATAGCAAATTAAATTCTAGGACTATAATGTGATCTTATGAACTATGTATTAATATTGAACTATGTGCAATGCGAACAATGCATACAATGCAATTAATAGTTAATATTTTCTATGCGATATGATTGTTAAAAAACCTAAGAATATATAATTTTCTACATGACGTGCATTACATGAACATTTCCTAAACTCTAAATATGCTTGAGATAGTGATGTGCAATGATGACGTACGAATTAATCACATACTCAATTATAACAAGTCAAGGGAGATGATATCAGGTCCAACCTTAGTGTCTATATGTTCGGAGGCCCAATACGCCTTAGTTAATGCCGGGAAATAATCGAATCACGAAAACCTAAGTCTTTCGACTAAATAACATGCATCAAAACAAACTATATTTTCAAAACTAAACTACAAGATTACACTTACCTCAACTAACCAGCACTACCGAGTGCTGGCGTTTAGTGTAATACAGAGAGGGCCAGCGATTGGCCAGTGCCGACGATGGTGATAATCGGCAATGATCAACAATGATCAACGACACTATTGGGTGCGCAGGGTGAGGTACTGAAGCTTCGTCGAGAGAACTGGTGGGCGTCACGGCTAGATGATGGGCACGGGAACTTGCCGTGGTGCTACGGAAGGAGTCGACAGGCGTCTTTCAATCTTCGAAGGAGAATCCCCGAGTGCAGCCTAGGCACGAAGGTTAAAGTGTGATGACGGCACCGCGACGCGTAGAGCAAGAATTAGCAATGATGCTTTGGCGATCCTACACCAGGGGATGTCGCTGCTGCAACTCCGGCAAGGAGAGAAAGGCAAGGATGAATATTATGAATTTGAAATATATGGTAGGGAATGTTAACTAGAGACAATGTTCATAAGCGGAGTGGTGCTATCACATTGCCCTCCCAATCTCATTTGTCATGCAAGAAAGGAAACCACAAGTTTATGATTTCACATCAGGGATTTATCAATCCAAATAACAGCATTAGAGTTCAACATTTTTCACTATATATGTATATTATATAAATAAATATATATATTAACCTTCTATTTTGTCATCTTTGTTGCTTTCACTTTCTTTCACATTTTTTTCACTCCTTTCAATATTTTTCTCTCTTTTCATTACTGCTACATGCCCTAAAACTTTACATAATATCCATATATGGCACGTAAATTGTCAAAGAAAATGGCTATTTTCAAGTTCTCTCTTTCATATCTTATATTGTCTTTAACGTCCTATGCAATATGCATGTTGTCAAAATAAAAAGCTGAAAAAGAAGAAGAGACCTGCTGCCCGACTCCCCAGTCCAAATTCGGCCTGCGGATTCATGTGCCACGCGTCGGCGATTTATACGCTTGGTCGACGTAACCTGGGGGAAAGCGAAAACGGCTGGCGGTGGTATTGTCCGAGCCGGAAACATCTCCCCCGAATGTGGCTTTTCCTCATTTAGCAGGAGAAGGAGAAGGTGGCGATTTTCCTACAGCTGTATACTTACCTTCGACAGCACATCCGGAAGCCCCGAAGGCCGAAGGAGGAAATACTATCGGATAGGAGAGAGAGAGGCCCGCGTGTCGAAATCTCATCCCATTCACCGTCGACACGTGTCGCCCGGGTCCCACCGCGCGTCCGAAGCCTTCTGTCAACTCCTGGGCTTCACCTCTCCCTCCGCTCTCTCTCTCCCGCAATCATGTCTTTCTCCCTTCCTCTCTATCCTCTCGCACCGTTTCTCTTCTTCTGCAAGTTTTCTTCCTTTTTCCCCCCTTTTTTTTTTTTTTAATTTTATCTTTCTTCCTTTGATTGACATTGTCAACCAATTAGTAAATAAAATAAAATAAAAATGTGAGAAACCTTTAAATTCAAATACTTTTGAAGACTTCTTGATAACAAAAAGTATAAGTTAATAATTAACATTAAAATAATATTTGTTTATATGTGGAAAATTTTTTTTTTTTGTGTTGCATGACACAATACAAAAAAAAAAAAAAATGGTAACGCTAAAACTCTTTCATTCAAGACAAATTTAATGGATAATTTTTATAATTTTTTTAAATTATTTTTTTTAAAATTTTTTTTAATTATTTTTATTTTTCTTTTTCTTTTTTCTTTTTTTTTTTTCTTCTTTTTCACCAGGCCGCCGGCCATGACAACGGCCGACGATCGGCCATAGGCGAGCTCAAGCTCGCTCGACGCCAATGAGCTCAAGGCTCACTAGATTAGCAAGATCGAGCTCACCTAATGTTGGGAAGACAACACCGGCGAGCTCAAGTCTTGCTGGATGTCGATGAGGCCTCTACCTCACCAAATCGACAAGCTCGAGTCTCGCCCAGTTTGGTGAGCTCCAGCCTCGCCAGTCATCATCGACCTCTAGCTTGCCTGAGGCCGATAAGCTCAAGCCTCACCTAGTAAGTCACCAACCATCGTTGTGTTGGGCACCAGTTAAGGAAGGAGGAAGAAGAAATGAAAAAAAGAAAAAAGAAAAAAGGAAATAAAAAAGAAAAATAATTATAAAAAATAATTATAATTTTGATTTTATAAAGTTAAAGAGGGAAAGATAGAGTGTGAGACTTGGGTTGGAAATGCATTTAAGTCCAACCCATTCAAGACCCGTTTATCTTAATCTTTCAATTTTTAAACCCATTTAATTGATATCTTCAAAATATAAGTGACCCATAAATGGGTCATATATGAGTTTAACACCCATTTTGACACCAGTGATTGATAGACAACGAGAGAGAGAGAGAGAGAGAGAGAGTGAGAGATATCTTGAGTGGGCTTTTGAGGGGATATAATAAAAAAAACGTCTAATTGCTTCATTCTAGTTCAAGAACAAATTGTCTTAATTAAGAAAAAAATATTTTTTTTTTTTTGGTGACCTGGGGAACCCCGCACATGACACAGGCCGGGAGTAAACTCCTAGGGAGGCACGTAGGAAACCACCACCCACGACCCCGGGTACAAATTGTCTTAATTAAGAAAAAAAAATATTAAACTGTGGATATCAGTAAAATAATCCCCAAGATTTGAGCTTCACACTGTCTAATTTTATTTCAGGCCTTAAGTTGCGTAAATTGTCGATTATTTCTCACGATAATGAATAACTTGTGTACAAAAGAATTATCTAACATGAATTTTAAAAACTAACCGAACAAAACTCAGAAAAGATTTTATGCTAGCAAGACCTGTGGAGAACGAACAACTTGCTAGACGCTTCGTGTGAGAGAAGGGGTTCTCTTCTTTGGTAGTAAAAAAAAAGAAAAAAAAAAGCCTGAGCTGTACACTTCTTCTGTACAGCACATCCGGAAGCCACGAAGGTAGAAATTATTAGGAGAGTTCAATCTCTGTCCTCTCTCTTTTTCTCTCTGGGTGGACAGACAGCGAAGAGAGCGAGAGAGAGATTTTGAGCGAGCTTTTGAGGGATTATAACAGGAAACGTGTAATTTCTTCCTTCTAATTTTAAAAACGATTGTCTTAATTAAGAAGAGTAAATATTGAACTGCGAATATCAGTAAAATTATTCCCATTATTTGCACTTCTGCACAATTTTATTTTATTTCAAACCTTATGTTGCATAAATTGTGAATCATTTTTTATGATAATGAATAACTTGTGTAAAAAAGAGTTATCTAACATGAATTTTAAAAACTAATCCACCTGTTGAACAAAACTCAAAAAAGATTTTATGTTTACGAGTTATACTCTCTGAATTTCCGTACTTCATAATATAAATATCACCTCTTCGAAATCTTTTATTTTCAATAGGAAAATTTTGAATCATTATTTGTTATGTAGGTAGATGACAATAAAGATGGAAGCATGCTAACCAGCGTATAAAAAGAGTTGTGTATTAATTTTTTTCGAGAAATTATGTATTATTGATATTGATTTGAATGGCTATTTTATTTCTTTCCCTTTTTTTCCTTTATTGATAATACTTCATTCAAGTAGAATCCAACTTCCAACCTGTCTTGTTTAGACTAAGGAGACTCTTTCACCTTCATAAAATTATTTCGAAAATGCTTTGCATGTAGTCTTTATCCATTTTATCCTATACCACTTACATATGAGCAGTGATCATATGAGTGTACAATTAGAAAAATAATGCCCGATAATCAAAGTAGTAAATAGATTGCAGAAAATTTAAGGAATTTGGATTCGCTAAGCCAAAGCGAAGCATGTCACTATTCATCACCGCTGGGTTTTCTTCAAACTATTATTTAGGAAGATATGCAAACAAAATGAATGAATATTATGAATTTTAAATGATATGTTATGGAATGTTAACTATGCAATCTACATGAGACTTTCTAATGTATTTTTGTTCTTGTTCTTTCCCCTTCTTTTCTTTTCTTATAATAGGAGATATATAAAATGACATTCATAAGCGGAGTGGTGCGCGATGCCCTCCCAATCTCATTTGTCGTGCGAGAAAGGAAACCACAAGTTTAGGATTTCATATCAAAGATTTATCAATCTAAATGATAGCATTAGGGTTTGACATTTTTTCACTGTATATGTGTATATGTTATATATATATATATTAACCTTCTATTTCGTCATCTTTGTCGCTTTCACTTTTCTTCGCAATTTTTTCCACTCCTTTCAATCTTTTTCTCTCTTTCCACTACTGCTACACGCCCTAAAACTTTACATAACATCCATATATGCCACGTACGTTGTCAAGAATAATGCACCTAGGAAGAAGGGAACGATGTGCAAATCACAAAAGATTAAATGAGGAAGAAAAAAAAAAGAAAGTGGCTATTTTCGAGTTTTCATGTCTTATATTGTCTTTAACGTCCTATGCATGTTGTCAAAAGAGGAAAAAAAAAACAAGAAGACGAGACCCGCTGCCCGACTCCCCGGCCCAAATTTGCCCATACGGATTCATGTGCCACGCGTCGGCGATCTATACGTTGGTCGACGTAACCCGGGGGAAAGCGAAAACCGCTGGTGGTGGTATTGTTCGAACCGGAATCACCTCCCCCAAATGTGACTTTTCCTCATATAGCATCAAGAGAAGGTGGCGATTCTCCTGTGGCTTTCCTCATATATTTAAGAGCAGATTGAACAACCAGATGGATGCAGCTTTGAGCCCCATGGATAAAACCACACCATCACCATATGTTGGCTCATCAGTCCTTTTGGCAAAGAATACGATGCAATTATGCAAACTCTTTTGCTCATTATATTTTTGCTACTATGCAAATTCTACCTATTTTTCACATGCCGCTTAGAAATCCGAGATAGTTTAGAAAGTGCACAAAACAAAATGAATTCAGAAGTTATGCTGACAACAGCACACGATTTTCGGCTGGATGGACGACAAGATGATCATCTTACCTTATGCTAATGCAATGCTGGGAAAAGGCTTACGGGCCTGCTGTTAGAAAATAAAACCTGATATTTAAACATGCGTCTGGGTCGGGTCGGCTTGAGAACCTACCCAAGATCCGATCCGGCACATCGTCCTTTCTTGTGCACGACAAGGAGGAAGGGTCTGTTCTCAAATTCTTTTCGAGAACCTTATCACATGCTAATTCCATCAAGCCCCACACATCGACCACCACGAGATCTCATCTAAACATGTGCAACAAAACCAGAAGCCATTAAAAAGCTCATTTCTTCTTCTTTCCAACCTTTGCCATTACAGAACAGCGAGCCGAGCTTGAGCAAGCCCGCTCTTGATCGTGATGTGGGGGTGAAAATTTAATACGGGGTTGACACCCTCACGCCTGGCCCATATCTTTTCTTGGTCGTTGTTGGGGGCTTTCTGCGAATGTAATATATGGGCCATAAATCCAACCCAATATATTATTGGTTAAACCCAAAGCCAACCGAGCCCATCTTCATTTTCTTTCTCTATATGACTCACGTTGCAGCAGGAGGGGTGGACAGAACAAAGAAAGCCTCTTCGATACATTACAAGAACCCCAACTTAGCCGTCCCAAAACCTCATCAAAAATGGTAAAAATTCAGCTCAAACGTTACTGTTCGGAACTTGATCAGCATGCGTGACGACTTTGTCGCAACTTGATCTCGCCACCCTCGAATCCCTTGTCATTACGAAAAAAGAAAAAAGGGGATAGGTCGGGTTTAGGGATATTTGATCACGAGAGTTCCCTCACAACTCACATTCCAAAAGATGTCATCACCTCGCCTTTTGGATCAAGCCTCTTGTGAGTTCCCTCCACAAGATCGCGAGCTCTCCCAAGCTCGTACCCCGTGTGACAGTGGAGTGTCGTGATCCATACGCACATGAGCGACATACTTTAGAAAAATGAGTTGGAAGTGAATATCGGATTTAAGGGTACCCTTACCACGGTAGCCCTCTCGATAGTACACTTTGCCCATTAAGATTGCATCACTTCATCCTTTTGGTTACTTCCACATCGAGTATACTAAACCATGGTGAGTTTCATCGAAACTCATACCCCACACAACGAGTTCATTTATACGATCTAGTTGTTTATGACAACCTAATAATAGATAGAGTTGCCACTAGCCTCATTTTGGGAGTCAACTAGAAAACCTAATCGAGGGTCGGGAGTGTTCCCTCAATTCCTACGCAACCAAATATTTAGGTTTGGGGACTTGGATTACGCTAATATTTCTATTAGCACCCTTTTAGTACCTAAACAATATGTTGTGTTTTCCTAACATGTCCATACGTTTCTTTTTACATATTCGGGATCATTAGTCCTAAACTAGGCGATCATGCATGGTTGGTCATTTTCAATCTATTCTGTTTCTAGAAAAACAAGAAAAGAAAACAATCAATGGAGTTGAAATTCCAAGAAAGTAAGTAAACAATCAAGGAAAGCAATAAATCTATGATGCAATCCTAAAAAATATAAAAGAAAAACACAATTGAAAAAAGATGAGAGAAAGAAAGAAAACCCGCAACTCGTCGGGTTTTATACAACAAATGGAATCCAAGACATATGTCGGGAAAAAAAATAGTATATGATAATGGTCGGAATGGACATCGACCTCTATCTTCTTCACGCTTTCTCCATCTTCGGGGTCCTAATGTAAACCTAATAACTAGGTGCATACAATGCAAAGAAACAAGCATACACATCAAAACAATCAAAAACAAAACATCATGTCAAAATGAATCATTTAAAAGAGGTGCAATACGAAACTCAAATTTTGGGGTCTCGGGATCGGCCTTTGTCTTTCATGCGAAGGTCCCACTAAGACACCTACCAAATCCATTTTTGTGACTTATAGCAATTGTTGACCAATTATATTCTCGCATGACCAATAACGCTTATAAGTCTCCTAATTAAGCGATCTATGTGATCCTAGGGTTTTCCCTCGTTACCATGCATCGACCCTACCATTCATCTAAAAATCACATGCATTGCAAAAATGTAAACATGCATGCAGGTCTTTCGAACCTTGTTTCTCAACTAATCAAGCGAGAAAGTGAACCGTCGGTGGGTCACTTATTACCAAGGACATACGCCAATCACAAACACAAGCAATTTCTAATGCGTGATGGGATAATATGTATGAAGGGTACATGTGATATTTCAAAAAAGCATATCTCAAAATCATTCATGAAAAGTTTTGAGACAATATGATGTCTCGGCTATGAAAGGCATTCAATTGCCAAGGCTAGCCTGAGCCTCGCATTAAAAGTCACAAGTATCGCAAGCATTTTGAATACAATTCAAATAGTGACTTTCACGTTGTCAAAACAGGATTTTTAAAAATATTCGAAAATATTTAGGATTAAGGAATATCTAAGTTATGGAACATATTCAATTACCAAGGCTAGCCCGAGCCTCGCATTCGAGGTCACAAGCGTTGCAGGTATTTTGAATATGGTCCAAACCATCATTTTTCCTTAAGCCAAATTGAGTTTTGGAGAATAACCTTTTTAGGAATCGTTTTTGAGAAATATCACATGTACAAAAATATTTTTCGAAAGATGCAATTTGAAAAGACCGGTTGTTTAACAACAAAGGATCAAAGCATTTAAAACAATTTGCATGAAGATGGCATGTCCTAATTTCATGCACAAACTAATCGAAAAGGTGAAGTTAAACAATCACAATTGTGTTTATATCAGGAAATTTCAGAACAAACGTGCAAGGACAGCAAAATTGAGTAACACCCATTGACAATCTAGCTACGGAAAAATTTCATAACATGCATAACATAATGATGAACAACTTTCATGAAGAGAGTTTTCTCAAACAATGTACACATGATTTTACAAAAATCAAACAACAAGGAACAACATATCAGAAATTTGTCAAAGCAACATGACATTCAGCTAATGTCACGGGAATTTATCCTATCAGAACATGTCTAAAAATCATCAAATTTATACACAAGATAGCCAACATGATGACAAACAAGTTTAATTAGAGGCCAAGTTCAGATTCCAAATAGAAAAAAATGGAAAAAAAAAAATATCAAAGGTCTGTGCAAACAGGGGTTAAAACAAGGGATCCGAATTCGATCATTTGTCTAGATTATGATCTGGTTTTGAAAAAATGGAAAATAGTCCAAATGATGAGCAATTGACATGCAATCAATGATATTAGAAACTTCTAAATGTTTTCTACATCTTCCTAGAAGAGCTCGAGTCCAAACTATGTCAATTTGGTATCCTAAAGTCGAGATCTCTAAAAGTGCGCACATTAGTAATTACGAAAACAGAACATAAGCATTCATTAGAAGACCTTAAAATTACTCAAGAATGTCCAAATTGCATGAAGAAATCACACGGGATTTAGGATTGGATGTGATGGAAAGTTTGGATAGTCATTGAATCCTAAGTCGACATGCAAGACGTCATACAATTTAAATGACAGTATGAGATGATTCATGATTCCTAATGATATGCTCGGGAATTCTAAGTGTGACGAACACTTTTGTGATACAATTTGATATGCAAGATGAAACTCAAATGACATGACCTAAACATGAATGCAAACTTTGAAACATGCGGTTCAATAGTCAAAAAGGCATGATCGTAAGATTTGATCCCTAAATGACTCAAACAAGCATGGGAATGTGCACATATGATAAGGTTTCATTTCAGCACTAAATTTACAGAACAAGCATGATTTCAGCCATCCTCAAGATATACAAATCGTACCAAAAATCTCATATACAGAGAATACAGTGATGAATATTTCTTGTTAAGAAGTTGAAACTTAATTAAGATCATATGAATCGTGGCAAAAATGACAAAACATATCACATTATATGTCCAACACATGTTGCAGCAGTACCTTTTACTCTAATACATGCAATTGATTCACATTGTCAAAGTAAAAACCTTGCAAAGCATGTATCAATTGAACGTATATGTCATTTATTTCATATTTCATGAAGGATTTGAGACCAAATAAGTGCATTTATGGACTCAATCATAAAAACAAATTTCGGACTAGTATAGGACAGACTAACCTATGTCCAAATCTAAGCAATTTTAACCTACCTAAACATGTCTAAAAATTTTGAAAAAAAAAATATATAGAAGATGCACCACACCTGTATGAAAAACTTTCATCAAGGAAAGTTGTTCCAGAACTCAACACAAAAATCAACACAAAAATAGCAAAAAAAGAGATTCATTAAAACAAATCTCGGACTAATACAGGACAGACTGACCTATGTCCAAATCTAAGCACTTTTAACCTAGCTAATCATGTTCAAAAATTTTGAAAAAAATACATAAGATGAAAAACACCTGTACGAGTTCATCAAGGAAAGTTATTCCATAAATCAACACAAAAATCAGTACAAAAATCAGCGCAAAAATCAACACAAAAATAGAAAAACGGAGATTGATGCGGAGCAAATTGACCTAAGCCTAGATCAAAGTAAATCTGACCTAGTTGAACACGTCCAAAAATCATGAAAAAATTACAGAAGATGCACAACATAATTTGGAATAAAACTCATGAACCGTTAATCTTCAGAGGTGCTTTTGGGGGGCCATACGATGTCCGTTTTGGATGTGCGACCTATCTTTCTGAAGCTTGGAATGTCTACTATCTAATCCTAAGACAACTCGAGCTCAAACGAGGTTGTTTCGGACCTCATTTTAGCCAAAACAATAACCTATGTACAGGCCTACGAAAATCACAGATTAGGCTTAAACTCACAATAATCATTCAAATCATCAACAACTAATTGCATCAATCATACTCATCAATATTAAGCATGTAAAAACTCATAATCTTGAATCCTAGCCCCGATTGACTAACTCAATCTCGCTTCATTGGATTCGAGTTTCGAATCATTACATTTTGTTGCAATTTTTGCCGGTTTCTATTGCGATTAGTCGGATCTAATCACCTCTGTCCACAGCAACTTCTAAGGACTCCTACTACAGTAAATCGGCAGCAACTTGAAGACTTAAGAGCTCCAGTGATCGCCGATTTGAGCCTAAGACGAGACTAATCCAAGAGAAGAACCAAATCTAGAGAGAGAGAGAGAGAGAGAGTAATCTATTTGTGCAACATTTTGGAGGGAGAAATGAGAGAGAAAGAGGCTGAGGAGAGAAAAAAATTCGTGCCAATGAGCCCTCCTCTCTGAAAATTGAAGAAATTTCACTTATATAGGGCTAGTTTGGTTCAGCTTTGGGGAAATGCTCTTGGAAGAATGCAAATACCTTTGAGGTAAAGAGATTTTCCAAAATGCTTTAGACTATCTAGGAGGTGCATGACAAACCCAAAATTTCTGTTCTAGAAATAGTTTTCTCTTGCCTGCACTTTTCGGAAGAGATCCGTTTGATAAACTTATTCGTTTTTCTATTTCGGAATAGATTTTTATTCCGAAATAGATTTGGAAGAGAAATCAGAAGCTAAAATTTTCTACTTCTGATTTCTGGAAGAAAAATCAGAAATAATTTCTCACTAAACCCTAATTTCGGTGAGTCCTCCCTCATCTCTTCTACGTCTTTGCCTCCTCCTCTTCCTCCGCCTCTCCTCATTTTATTAAAAATAAAAATAAATAAAAATAAATATATTCATTTTATTCATTTAAAAATAAAAATAAATTTATTAAAATAAATAAATTATTTTTATTTATCATTTTATTTTTAGTTTATTAAAAATAAATTTATTAAATTTATTAAAAATAATTTATTTATGATAAATAAAAATAAATTTATTATTATTTACCTTGAGTGTTTTGCCAAATAAATTTTTTTTTTTTTTACTTTAAAATAAAATGATATTTTTATTTTTTTATGATTTATTTTATTTTATTTTATTTTATTCATTATTTTTTTGTTACTAAATCATTTTTATTTTTATTTTTTATATTAAAGGTTGTCGGTCGTCGCCGCCGCCGTCCGAAATGAAGAATTTTGTGTCGTTATTAAACGAATTTCTATTTTTAGAGTTGAAATTTTGTGTCGTTATCAAACGGTTATTTTTCTTTAAACTCTTCTGAAATAGAAATAGAAAAATCATTTACGTTCCAGAAACTATTTCTAATGAATGGTTGTCATCGCGCGCTTTAGAAACTATAACTGAAAAGTGCTTTAAGGAAATGCAAGATTGTTTGGTAAACAAATATTTGAAAAGCCCTTTGGTGTGACCAAATTAATTTTTTTAGTTTTAGTATTTTTAAAATTGCAAAAAAGAAACAATGGCTATATAACATTTTACATTTTCATGTTGAGAGTAATATAAAAGATACATATTAGTAAATTTATTTAAAAATTATATTAAAATAATTTGATTATAGATTAGATGCAAAGCACAACTTTCGGCCTATGATTCTTTTAGGTTTGTTTTCAACTTTGAATAATTTTTTTTAATTATTATAGTATTAATCATCTTCGTTAATTAATTATCATTCTAGTATATTAACAAAAAGTTGGGCTATTGATTGTCAAAAAATAAAAATGATATAGCCAAAAAAAGGTGAACTTATTTGGTGGATGATAAAGCGACCGATTGTGGATGCTATTTTTTTTTTTAGTAAACACCGCATGTAAAAAGGGAGGTCTTCATCAAGAAAAATAAAATCAAGTTCCTCTCATACAAATTTGACTAGAAATAGTCATTTCTTGATAGTAAACATGGTCATATATGTCCAAAAAAAAGAAATACGTTATACTTAGTATTGCAAATCTCAACGACTTTGTAAACTTATGGTTATTTCATCACGTAAATGTGCTATGTCCGGAGATACATACAAATTTGACGCACCCACCCCTTCATTTGCATCATCATGGTCAACTGAATATCCATAATCGGGATCCAATTCTACTTATTCAAAATCCGTATCAATCACGTTATTTCTCTGTATATAATAATTGTGCAAAGTCATTGCCGCTATCACAATTTACACTTGTTTTTCATATGGATAACATGGCATATGAGTTTAAATCATCAACTTCTGTTTTAATACACCAAAAGCTCGCTCAATTGTCGAGCATAGTGAGAAATGGGCACAGTTGAACACTTCTTGATATCCCGTAGGTGAAGGACTTTCTTGAAACTCTGGCAAATGATATCTAACTTTTTTATATTACCCCAAATAACCAGTAGGGTTTGGATATCCAGCATCTACTAAGTAATATTTACCTACATAAATATATTGTAAATTTAATCAACATATGCCAATTAGATATATGGATGTATCTAAACCATTGACTAACATACCTGGAGGAGAATGGGGAAAATGTGCGTCACGTCTCCCAATAGCTTCATAAAATATACGGGTATCATGAGCTTGTCCCTCCCAACCGGCCCAAACATAGACAAATTCCATATTAAAATTACATATGGCTAACACGTTTTGAGTTACTATTCATTTTCGACCAATAAAACAAATTTGATCATACTTAGGTACAACCGCTGGAATATATATACTATCAATAGCTCCAATGCAATTCTTAAAATATGGATAAGATCGTCGATCTTTCTTGATCTTCTCTAGAACTTTTCTATATTGTGGATTAGTTGGTTGGATCAAATCTTTTCTTGTATCACATACTTTATCTAAAACTAAGCTGAAGTGCTTACTTATGGTTTCTCCAGAGCATTGAAAACGCTCTTATGCTAATCTATTACCTATACCATATCCTATAATATGAAGAAACATACCAACAATTTCTTTAACATCAGTATTCCTAAATCCTTGAATGCCATAATGTGTTACTAAATCATGCGTTAAATTGTTAAATATAATATTATGCATTCTAAACATATTGTAACACCCTATCGGATTAGCATCTTCGCCCATTAACTCTTTTAACCATACATAACATGTATATGTTGAGTCATGCAAGATTGTTTGCAAAGGTTGGTCACTTGATAAAGAATTGCAGCTTGAATGACTGAGATAAGATCCCATAATTCACTTTCCTCTTGCTCATGATTTTCCCTTGTATGTGAATTATCCATAACTGCTTCAAGTAACAAAATATAAAGAGAAACAATATATTAACCATCACATATATGCAAACTATCACATTAAGAGAACACCAAATGAAAATAATTCTAGCATCAAACATTAATTGAAATTAGTTTCACAAAGGCTGCAAATAAATATCCATAAATAGAAACAAAGTGGAATGACTAAGCTTTAAACCTTGTGCAGGATTCCATGTGATTCCTCTAGTAGCAACTATATCTCTAGATATCATATATAACTTTACTTCAAGATCAGGATGTATGCCTTTCATTCTAAAAGCCTTAAACTTTGGATTAGCCTGTTATAATGAAACATTTGCATAAGTTGTATCATTAAATGTGAGCTTAACATGAAAATAAAAAAAGAAGTGAGGAAAATCTGAATTTTACTCTCCCACTATTCGTCACTCGCATCAATGGTTTTCTTCCTTGAATCTCATCCTAGTCCAGTTTCATTGTAAAGTAATAACATTTACCTTTTCCATTCTTCCTTGAGATTATCCCACTTATTCTTCATTTTTTGTTTATCATACTTTTTGCTCGTTAGCTCCTCAAACTTATTAATTATGACTATTCATCCATCTCTTTTGTTGTTTGCAGGGCGATTGCCTTTTTCAATTTGTTCAATGCACAAGTTACAAAAGATTTCTACATCTTCCGAGCTCCAAAATGTCTTTGGTGAACTCATCTACTAGGAAAGTGACATGAACAAAGAACAAATTTAAGAAACACAAACAAACAAATGTGATATGTATATATACACAAACAAACAAGATCAACCATGTGATATATATGTATATTTGCAAGTAAATTGGAAAAGAGTGGCATAAGCGGCCACTTTTGAAAAAATTACCAAAACTATATCATAACATATGAACAAACAGTAAAAACTCCAATTCTTATTGAGACTCAAACTCATAGGGAAGAAAATCAATTTATGGATGGAATCAAATATGCAGTATTTACAGACAAATGTATTCGGTTATTGGGGAAAAATCAATATACTTTTAATGTCGAATCAAGATCAACTAGGACATAATTAAAGCATATAATATGAGAAGGGGAGGAAGGATGGAAGTTGGAGCTATTATCACGTAATTAAAGCGGAAGTATCCCGAGAATCCCCTTAAGTTGCACTAAACTTGAAAATATGTTAATTTAACTACCAAAACATAGATGGAGATTACATTATTGAATCTGGAATTGTAACAGCTACTTCTTACTGGTTTGGACAGGTAAGTGGTGTGCAAACAAAACATGTGGAAACTAATTGGGAAAATCAAATCTCAAGAAAGGTTGCAGATGCAATAGCTGGAATTCTACCATTGCCAGAAAAGTTTCACTTTGGTCAACAAGCAAACACAAACTAAAGTCTCCTTTGTAATGTTCTCTCTGAAAGCAGCAAATGTGTACTTTTTTATTGTCATGTGGCTAGACAGGTATGGTTGTTAAGGCATTAGAATTGATAACCTTCAAAATTGACAAACAATAGAATGGGTCGAGACAATTCTAGATCCACGTAAGATTGGTCTAGCTTATCATGAGATAGAGAGCCTTATAAAATCTCTAGACTCCTAATTATAGATTATTTGTGAATGTGGAGGAATCTTGCAAACATGAAAAGGCTGCTTTTAGATTAGATAAATGCATTAAGGACGAGAACAAACTCAACAAAATTCCATATTTGATATTTCACAGAGAAGTACACTAAATGCTCAATCACACTTGCAAGAAAAGACATCAAGAAGGATTTTACTTGGAGCAGACCACCAAGGAACTGCTAAGAACAATTTTTCTTTTTTGGTTAAGTGCTAAGACCAATTTTGATGCTACATATATACAAGAAACAAGTTCCACGTCAGCAATAGAAAAAGAGGTACTAATGTTGGTTGGATCTTGGAGATAGACTCACAACAGAACAAGGAGAAGCATGGGCAACAAAAATTTAATCTCTACTTGTAAGATCAGGAAGCTGGCAACACATCAGTTTAGGTGAGATAACCTAAATGTAATCAAAGTATATCTTCTTCAGAGTCTCCTTGGTCAATGGAAGCCATCATAAATCATGTTAAAACATTGTGACAGAGATGCCCTCCGTAACAGCAAGTTGGAATCCAAGCTCAACAAACATGACAGCCCATGAACTAGCTAGAAGGAACCTTCCGTTAAATATAAAAGATGCCCAATCCTCCATTTGTTCTTCCAGTTAAAGCCACTGATACTCTCACTTTTGGTTTTGCAATTTCTGGACAGTTCTTGTGATTATCTTGTACACTCCTCTCTTTTCTCTATAATATTGCTTAGTTGGCTAGTAAAAAAAACAAAAAATATCATGATTTTGTATCCATAGCCTAAAACAAAATTTTCATAACCAAAGCATCCGAGGCAATAAACCAACACCCAAAATTTAACCCTAAGTTTAAGAAAAAACTTATTTCTCAATGACTTAAAGAAATAATCAAATATGATCAAAAGAGAACCTCAATGTGGATGAGCCAACTTTGAAGCTAGATCCAAAAACCTTCCAGGAATGGTATGTGCACAAACACACTGCAACCCAAACAAAGCCCACACAGTTTCAGCTGAGGCTCAAACTCAGATTAGTTTCTCTTTTTTGGCACATCCACTTAAAGTAACACATAATTCATGAAATGAAATTGGTAAAAAGTAACAAAGTCGAGAGATTTTTTGCTAGACAATGCCAAGGCTTAAGGATGTATAATGTCAACAGCACAATCGTAGTGCAGCACAACTAGATAAATTCAACAGAGCGCCCCCTCCCCCCCAAATTAAAAAAAAAAACCGAAACTCACGACAAGATTACAGCAAATGCAAAAATCTAAACAGAGTAAGAACGGGACAATCAACGAGCACTAGCAACAAGCAACTCTGATAATGCGTCATCATCAAAGAAGAAAGACCCTTGTGGGTCAAAATTGGTTCTTGACCGGCTTGGTCCGATTCCCACCATTTTTTCCACTTAAGACCCTTGTGGGTCAAAATTTTATGCAATTTGACCCCTAAAGGACCTAATTGAAGAGGAATGTTATCCTTTTTTATGAAGAAATTGATCAATTAAGATAATATTAAGCTAATCAAACCTTATGAATGTGATCTAGAGGTCTTTTATTGATCTAATTGAATGATTATCATGGGAAAAAATGAGTCTAAACCATGGGTGCTTTGAATTAGGCCTAAATGGCTAAAATGGTAAAATTTGCAATTCAATGGACAAAATTGCAAATTAATCAAAATTGAACTCAATTAGTGTCACAATTGCCCTATCTAATGAGCTACCCATAGGTAAGATCACTTACCACATTCAAATTGACCATGAATTGAAGTGCTCAAGTTTAGGTCAAAAATGGATCTAGGCCTAATATTAAAATTGGACCTAGATTCATAAAATTAAACCTTAGCCATGAATGGGTCAATTTGAATTTTGTCAATTGAAGCTTAATTGCTTGACTTTCTAATACTTGGGAAGATAAAATTCCTCAAATTGATGAGTTCTTGTGTGAATTTCACAAAATCGACCTCAAATTTGGACTTATATTAAGAAAATGATAGAGAAACAATCGTCCGTTCACAACTTATGAAGGATCAATTTTGGTCCCCTAATTAGGGCTCAAAACAGCAATTCGTATTTCGACTCAGTAAATCACAAAATCGAATACTCAAACAGATTTCAGATAGTCCCTAAACCAAATATCAAAGAAGGAACTGCATCTAATTATGACTAGAATAAAAGTAATTTTATTTTTGATCAATTTAGAACCTAAAACTGAAAAATTCAAAAATCAAGGTTCTTAATCGAATGAGCTAAAAACTGAAAATGACAATTCATTTTTCGGGTAAAAATCCGTTTCATTCCGAGTAAACCATCTCAAATTCATATCCGTAAAATGCTATAACTTCACAACATCTTAAACTATCATTTTTACACATATGCCGTCCAAAAACTCCCCAATCAAACATAGTAAGTTAGAATTTACCTAAACTCAAATTTCAAGCCCTAATTTCAACAATTCCTTCAAACAAACGTTTAGAGGCTTCAATCACTCACCGACGTTGCAAAACGGTGTTGATTCGGCTTGATGAGTCGTCTAAATCGTGAGCACGCCAAAATATTCCCCTTTTTCCTTTCTATTCCATGAGCTTTCCTCTCTCTCCTTTTGTCTTTGTTCTGTCTTCCCCTCCTGTTGCAACGTGAGTCATATAGAGAAAGAAAATGAAGATGGATTGGGCTTGGCTTTGGATTTAACCAATAACTTGTATCCACCGAGTTTTCAATCGAGATTTGAGAGACCTATATAACCTAAAGTACCTCAGCAAAACCTCAAAATGTAGTAGGAAAAAGTGAGGAACAAAGAACATAGGATAGTATAGACATTGGTCCATATTTACTGCTACGGGCTTTGTTTCTTGAGTTCAAAAAAATAAAACTTTGCATTTCTAGACATATATAAGGTTTATACCACGAAAAACCTCAAATTGGTACACTTGTGAAAATTTACTCCAAACTAATTTTTTTACCACGAAAAACCCAAAACTAGTATACTTATGACAAATTTACCTCAAATTAATTTTTTTATTATGAAAAGCCCCAAACTTGTATACTTATAACAAATTTACCCCAAATAACCACAAAAAAAAAAAAACCAAAACTAGTATATTTGTGACAAATTTATCCCCAAATTAATTTTTTGATTATCAAAAACTCAAAATTTATACATTTGTGATAAATATACACTTCGTTAAATTTGATTAATACTACGTAAAATCACAAAACCAGTACAAATGTGACAAACAAAAAGTAAATTCTCAAACCGGTATCCTAGTCAACTATCATATATCATCCAACTTCATAATTTGATGGTAAAATTTAACAGAAACTAATATAAGGTAAATTTGACACAAGTGTACCGGTTTATAATATATTTATCAAAAATGTATCAGTTTTGGATTTTTTTGTAGCAAAAAAAAATAATTTGAATAAATTTGTTGTAAATGTATCGATTTAGGGTTTTTGATTGTATTAACTAAAAAAACAAAAACCCGATGTCATCCCAAGCAGATAAGAAAAAAGTGCAACTTCTTTTCATTGGAGAAGCATGCTATTGTTGGTACGGTGTACTTAAGTGCAAAAAAATGCTTAAAAAATTGATTTTTCACTTTTAAAAAGTGGAAAACATTTTTTTGTTGGTCTCTTATTCTATTCATTATTCTTTCTTCTTCTTCTTTTTTTTTTATTCGAATTATTTTTTAATTTTCTATTTATTTTTTTATTCGACTTATTTTTAACTTTTTTATTCTTTTCTTTTTTTCCAACCACTTTATACCATGTGGGAATCAAAACCCATATCTAAATGTAAATTATTCACACATCAACTCTCGAAAAGGCAGAACTCCTCCCATTTCAAATCACCACTGGAACAAACTCCGATGGTTGAATTGATGCATTAATAAGGACGCATTAATAAGGGCTTTTTAGACTGGAAGCCCAAATCTAGAGACCCCGCCCTCACATGGATTTTCGTCAAACGGGCATTCGGAATATTAAAGGGATATCATTTGGAAGGTTCGAGAACTCGGCAAGAAATTCAACGTTAAAGTTGCCAAAATTGTCATGGTCCCTGTCGCGATCTTTTCAGCTCTATCCGCGGGGACGGTGACTGTCAACATCATTGAAAATTTTCCTGCTTTATTACCCTCAAGCTGACAAGCCTTTTTCTTCCTCCGTTCTCCTTCCTTTCTTCTCTCCTCTTTCTACGATCGAGATACATGTATGGAAACAAAAAGTCGACAGGATACGATAAGGGGATAGGAGGTGAGAATGGCGTTTGATCAAGCAAAGGCCTTAACGCTTGACACAGTAAATTTTGAGAGAACATTTGCGTAAATGGGTAGTACAATCCTTCACGTCTCTTTAAGGGGCCAAAAAATAAAAAAAAAAAAAAAAAAGAGGAATTTTGTTCTGTAATAAGTAGATAAACAAGTCTTTCACAGCCAGGGCAGACAGGGTCGTTTAAAAAAAAATCCATGATCCTAACATTTTTTTGCAAAGATCATACTGCATTTTTTGAAAGATCTTGGGAATATTTTTATGGACATAAAAATCAATCAATCATATATGGGACAGAAAACTTATGTTCGGTCAAAGTTTGGTCCATAAAAGAAACGCAATATGATCTTTGGGAAAAAAAAAAATTTTGTTTTGTAATAAGACATCCATTCCCCGATTTGTAGCTTTTATAGATGTGAAGCCCTCTTGTTTTTAGTTGTTCTCATTCCCACATGCATCATTGGATGGTTCTTTGGTTCTACCCTTTTCAACCAATTCTTCATTTTTCTTCCGGAGATCTAGATTTCGAGCACTCTCGGTCAGGTCGGCTATACACGCAAGGGACGTGGATCTTCTTGGTGCCTCAATAAATCTCACCCGTTCATTTTTTTTAGTGCAGTTTTTATCAGCCATTAAGATTTGTCAAGACATCAAAAGTACATCCATACATGCCAGGGACCGTCACCCATGTGCAATATCCTTGCTAGTTCTAACTTTTACTTTTAATTGGGAGTACGTAGAAAGACCTAGGATCCTGAATAAGTCCAAATGAATCCAGTCGGATTTTTTACTCTAGATTTGAACTTTCGAGCTTGTCTGACCGTTAGGTTTGGGCTTGATCAGTTCCTAGGCTCGGGATTGAGGAGTTCAAAAGGCTCGGACTTGCCTAAAAATATATTCAAAAGTTGAAATATTAAAAAAACTAAATTAGAAATATAATTTATTTATATCTTGAATATAATGAAGCCGTAAATTAGTAACTTAACATGAAAATGGGCTATGGACGTGTGGCTGGGGAGTCGAATTCGAAAAACCAAAGAAAGTGAGAATTTTTTTTTGGAATTTAAACTGGCTATCGGCCTCTTCCGACTAAAAACAAAAACGTGGCTTTCTGCGTCTTCAAGAAGGAACCAACGTGTTGAGCTGTGAATGAACATTTTAAAGTATGCGTACGAGCTCCCTAACCCTTCCCAAATCAAAAGTCATAACCCGTTGAAATCAAGGTGCTTGACCTTAATTTCTTTGAATGAACTTGGTAGAGTATTAGAAATTATTAAGTCAATTGATTGATAATCACATTTTGAGTCTTGATATTGGACAAAATCGTATATCATCATAAATTTTAGGCTTTGTTTGTTTCGCTAGAAAATGGACGATGAGAAAAAATTTTCCTAAAAATGATCATTTATACTACCTAAAATAATTAATCAATAAAAAAATATTTTCATTATCTTAAATATTTTCGTGTACAATGAAATTTTTTATCGTTCATCTATTTTTATAAGTGATATAAGCGATTAATTTTTCAAAAAAAATGATTTTCAAATTATTTAATTTCCAATTGAAGAAGTGAGATTCTTTCTTTTTCTTCTCTATAGGCATTTAGGCACGCATAACAAAATTTATGTTTCCTTATTTCTCTGTTTTTTTGTTCCCCGAAACCTGGTTTGGAATGGAAATCTATTTGGTAATGCAATTTCATTTTTCTATTTCTGTAAAAGATTTATATTTCAAAAATAAATTTGGAGCAGAAATTAGAAACTAAAATTTTTAACTTTTCTATTTCTGAACAAAAGTAAGAAATTAAAACTCTTCTTATCATTTACTCTCATTATCGCCTATCGCCCACCCACGGCCCATGAGATGCCGAACACCCATCGTCGACCACCCGCTACCACTCATTGGACATCGAATGCCGGCCACCCACCCGCCGGTGGACGCCAAATGCCGGACTCGGGCCACCCGCCGTCGAACATTAGACTACAGTCATCGATCGCTTGCCATCGAATGCTAGCCATTGGACTCCATCCCCGTCGCCGGTCGTCAGCCTCCGGACACCGGTTATTGTCATCCCTAGAAATAGAAATTTTATTCTATTATTAAATGAATTCTATTTTAAAAATAAAAATTTTAAATCGTTATCAAATGCGTTTCTTTTCTTAAAAACTCATTTAAGACTATAAATTGATTTCTCTTCTAAAAATTTTATTATGTACGCCCCCACAAACTGGGTATGGGTTGGGTTCTGGAAACTGGCGACCGAAACTAAGTGATGATTAGTAAAAAGGCATCCTACTTTCTTAGGTCAACAAGTTTGAACACCCCCACTGTCCCCATCTCCATCCCTTCCGAGCCTCACCATTTACGCCACATGGCTTAGTCGGTAGCCACTGATGATCGTTTTCTTGATAATTGGGAACTTATCGGATCAAACCCTATCCTTCGAAAGCTGATTTCGGAAGAGGAGTAAGTGGACTTTTTGGCCAGATTTATCGCGTGAATTGATGGCTCCTAATGGTCAAAGTGACTTGCTTGCATGCTACGTTTGGAGCTCCCTCGATCAAAACTCTAAATCGTCCCGCCCTTCTCCTAAAGAGAAAAAGGAATCGATATGATGGACAGTGGGGATCGGACGAGAACATTCTCATCTCCAGAACACCATTTTCATTGCTCTAAAAGCAGGTAAACTTGGTAGGTGGGCTCTCTCCCATTTGAATATTCTTATGTTACTTGTCTTCGCGTCCTTCGTCGGACAAGGACTCTGAATACTTTTGAAGCTTTGACGTTCTTTTTGCACCACCTCCATAAAAGCATCAACCCGCTCGTGCAACAAGAGAAGTAACGAGCAAGTTACATATACTATTCATAGTTTTCCATCTATCGCCATCAATTTAAATACTCAGTGATTTTTCAAACCTTAATCACCTAATCGATAACGGCGGAGGTGGGTTGTGTATAATAACCACGCAAAATCTTGTCAAATATAGGCATAAAGCTTAAAGTCTCTTCCAAATAAACACCACCCCCATGAGCCTCAAATGCACTGAACACACAAAGTGCTGGGAAATATGACAACGAATTGGGTTGAACAATAAAATCAAATTTTGAGACATGATATCACTTTCTTTAAAAAATTATTTGCCCCACAACATTACTAATTGTCACCGGCAAATTTGCTCTAGAATACAACAAAGTCTCGATTGAAAATACTAAATAACAATTCTAGTATTTCTACGAAGTCTCTTAAGGAAAGCAATTGAAATAGATGGCTATAGTTTTAGAAAAGAAAATTTGAAAAGACTTGATTTACATTTATTCCAAAACTAACGTACTTATCTCAATCTTAATGAACAAAGGCAACCTTTCGAAAAATGTTGCAAAGTGATGTCTTCAAAGGTTACATTAAAAGATATGAAAATTTTGAAATTAAATAATTAATAAATAAAAATAATCATAACTTTTTTGTGAGCAATCACATTGTTTCAACAAAACGTTATAGTTAATTTTTATAAAATTATAAATCCTAATTTTAATAAATAAAAAAATAATGATTATTGATTAGTGTCAAATCTCATCCATGTACGAACTCACATTTTTTTTTTTATGTGAACAATACATTTTTTAATTTGTTTTATAAACAAATTACCAACACAAAATACAAAGGGCAAGCATCGCATCCACTCATGTCTTGTTCCCCCATAAAAGAAGAAGAAAAGAGCGCTTATTAATCAAAAAGGCTTAATCATTTCCATTAAGATAGAACGCAGTCGCTAGACGTGACTACTTACAAATGTCCAATCCGTGGAGGATGGCCTGCGGGAGAGTACGACAACTTGCACATTTTCAGAAAGGTGGCGCAACCGGGATTCTCTCTTTCACACCTGCTCGATCACTTAAATTAAGGTGCATATAAAACGAAGGCAGGAATGGCGGGGTTGACTTGACGCATCCTCGGCCAACTAATTTTTTGATTAATGACCAGATTAAAATTGCGTCTTTCGAGATTACACAAAACCCTTCCCCATAAAACTCAGTGTTAACATGCAGACAATCTCAAATGTTCTTTTCTGGCATATGATTAAGCTGTCTAATCACGTGATAAAGCCACGGCAAGTGGCCACTAATTCTGTGCTTAATTTGTTTTTGGAGACATACCGCAATATAATTAGGAATTGATTAAGAGAGGGGACATTGGAACTATAATAGAATCTTGTATCTTGTATCTCGCTCGGCATTTGACTGAAGAGTATTTTAGCGACAGACTATATATAAAGCTAATTTTTTTTGTTTCTATTTCCAAAACAAAGGAAAATATGCTGCATTTGAGCTCTACTTTTGATAGCGTTTGACAAGATATTCAATTGAGTATCAAGTTGGAAGGTGAAATATCCTGCGTTGAAAATCGGAGATAAATTTGTGGTGATTCTCGATTTTGTGGTGCTCATTCCCAAAAGTAATTTATTATGTTCGCCATCTCCTTTTCCACCTCGCGTTAGTGGTGCATTCAAAAGACATAACCATGGACGAATGAGTACCAAATCAATGAAAGGGGCGAACAAAAATATGAGGTACGGAAAAAAATATGTGATGCAAATAGACCCAATGGAAAAGTGATAACATTGATAGTAAAATGGACGATTCCACTCCTATAAACTTTCACATGAAACCCTTATTAGTCTATTTAAATGAGGATATGGAATAAGCACAAATTTAATTGCATTCTCATTTATTCCATTGAAAAAAAAATGAAAAAAAAAAATTAATTGATGTTGAAGTTATTTCTAATTGAGCAACAAGTCGAACTTGAGTTTGAACTCGTGTAATTATCCCTTTCCCTTGGCGAAAGATGTGTATAATTAAAAAAATCCATCTGTCAAACCCCACCACGCCCCGCAAGAACTTGTCAAACATAGGCGGAAACCAACTTTCGATGTTATCCTCCATGTAACTAGACGAACCAAGTGGGGGAACAAAACGGAAAATGTCAAAAACCCAACCATGAATCTTATCACTAATCCCTCCCCTCTGCCCCGCCGCCCCCCCTATTTCCATACTGTAAAATAAGGGCAAATCCCTCTCTGCACACCCACGTCTATCTCTCTATCTCTCTACCTCTCTCGCTCTCCCTCTTAAGTTTCAACTTTCAGCGCCTCTCCTTTGGACCAGGTACGTCGTCCATACCGATGGTGATTATAATTGGAAAACATTAAAACTTGGGTTTTCCTTCGGTTCTCTCTCTCTCTCTCCCTCTCCCTCCCTCTCTCTCTCTCTCTCTCTCTCTCTCTTTTTTTTTCTTTTTTGGCCTTTTTCCGTTCTTCCACTAATAAAAATACTAAAGAGGGTAGTCGAACACCAAGATTAGTAGGTTTGACTTCGAAAGTTTGATTTCACTTCGTTCTTGATTTTTTCTCTCTCCTGTTTGTTGCGTAAATCTAAAGCGGTCAAAAACACCGGTTTCTCTCTCTCTCCAGAGGGGACTGGCTTGATCGATTTGGGTTCGACAAGGGTCGCGTCGGCCAATTTTGGGTGTGGTTTCTGGCATTTGGAGTCGGGCAGCGGGTCTCTTCTTCTCCTTCTTTTCTCCTATTTGGGGCATTGCCGAGAAGGCCGGAAATGGTATAAAATTCAAGGAGAGTTATTTCGCCTTCTTCTTGTTCGGATCGCATGTAATGAATTTTGAAAATTTCCAAGTACGAGACAAGCTCGCCTCTCGGTTGCTCAAATCCCATGGGGCCCATAATAAAGTCTTGATCGCGAGGTGGGTCATGAACAAGTGGAGGCGGCGAGCAGGTGTCGGCACTGTCATGTCCGAATAATATTAACAAAAACAAAACCCACCCTTCCTCCTCCGCACCAAAATTTCTTTTTTAAAAACGGATCATGTTTCTTTATTCTTCATCATCGTCATCTTCCTCTTCTTCTTCGCATGCACGAGCGCAGCTCTCGCGCGAGCGCTCGAAACTTGAAGAGGGGGTTGAGGTGAGGGGCAATAGCTACAGCTTACACCAAGTCCCATCGAAGGGTCCATAGGCAAGACGGTAAAAGGTGACGGTGTTGGCCCCCACCCCCGGTTTTAAAATTTCCTTCCCTTTGCCAGCCGAAATTACGAAAAGAAAAAAAAAAAGCAGCAGTCGAATATCTAGCATTATTTAAGTACAATGCCCCCAAAAAGGGCTCCACGTCACCCGAGTGATGCTGACAGAAATTCAGTGTTTTTTGACCTCCCCCAGACCCAAAACACGTAAACATACGATAGAGAGAAAAATCAAGAACGAGAACACGCCACCTACTTCTCTTGCAAGAACTGATTCACAATCTTCACGCTCGGCTCCAACACCTGACTCTTCCAAACGTCCTCCTCCGCGGCCGCCGTCGCCAGCCGGACCGCCTCCGTCGCGTCCAGCCTATGCAGCTCCCACCCGCTTTCGCTCAGCTGCAGGATCTTCTTAACCTGCCGTATCATCAGCTGGCCCGCGTTCTTCTTTATCTCCCTTAGCGCCTCCTGGTATGCACCCTCCCGCACCGGATCGTTCTGCCGCTCCCTCGCATCCTCCCGCCCCCACGCGTCGCCCGGGCCGAACCCCCTCGGCGGCGGGTACTGCTCGAAATATCGGTCGAACTCGCGCACGCCTATGGCCTTCCTCAGCCCGGCCCGAGCCCCCGGGTCGGTCCGGCGCAGGTCGTAGTATCCGGCGAGCTCATCGAAAGCGCCCATGCGGAGCATTCCATCCACGCGCTTCGGCAGGCCCTTCTTCAGGACGGGCGGCGACACGTGGACCCACAGAATGCAACAGTCATACCTCAGCTCGGGTCTCGCTTCTGCCTCCGGGTCGAACTGATCCGCCAGGAGAGCGTGGATGAAGGATTTGGAACCGCCGACGACGATGATAAGATTTCCGCGGGAGGCGATGCCGCAGATGGCGTTGTGGCCGATGGAGCGGAACTGCGACGGGGTCATCTCGCCGTCGTCCGGGTCGAGGGAGCCGAGGAGGTGATGGCGGACGCCGCGGCGGTCGGCCCGGGAGATCTTGTTGGTGGTGATGTCGAGGCCCCGGTAGACTTGCATCTTGTCAGAGTTGATGACCTCGGCGGAAGGGAAGTGGGAGGCGAGGTCGATGGAGAGGCGGGACTTGCCGCACCCGGTGGCGCCCATGATGACGACCACCTTGGGGCGGCCGTGGCCGGCTAAGGAGGAGGAGGAGACCATCGGGGAACGACGGGCGGGCTCGTGGTAGTGGTAGTGGTAGTTGGTGGGGACAGAAGAGACGATGGAAAAGAAAGGAGGTGAGGGTTTTGAAGCTTTTGGACAAAGGGAGAGGATGATGAGTTTTAGGGCTAAGGCGTTTCATAAATAGAAGAACGGAGGGCGATCCTCTTCTTCTTTTGTAGTAAGAAAAAAAAAAAAAAAAAAAGATATGAGCTGTTTCCTTCTCCTACAAGGGAAGAGATACAGAGAGACACTTGAAGCGGGCTTTGGAGGATTGTATCACGCAACGTCTAATTTCTTCCTTCTGATTTTAAAAAACAATTGTCTTAACTAAGGGAAAAATAAATATTAAACTGCGAATTTCAGTAAAACAATAATTCCCAATATTTGCGCTTCGCACCTTGTAACTTTATTTTGGACCTTATGTTGCTTAAATTGTCGATTATTTCTTACAATAATAAATAACTCATGTAAAAAAGTATTATCAAATGTGAATTTAAAAACTAACCCACCTAGAGAATAAAAAGATTTTATGCTTACAAGTTACATCCTCCAAATTTCCGTACTTCCTAACATAAATATCTTCTCTTCGAAATCTTCTATAATTTTCAATGGGAAAATTTTGAATCGTTATATGTTATGAAGGTAAATGATGTTAGATAAGAATAAAATGGAAAATGCTAGCAATAAAAAAAAGTTGTTTTTTTTTTTTTCAAGAAATTATGTATTATTGATTTTTTTGAATTGCTATTTTATTTCTTTCCCTTTTTTTTTTCTCTATCGATAATACTTTGTTCAAGTAGAATCCAACTTCCAAATTGTCTTGTTTTGACTACAAAGACTCTTTCACCTTCATAAAATTATTTTTAAAATTCTTTGCAGCCTGTCTTTATCCATTTTATCCAATACCACTAACTTATAAGTGGTAATCATACGAGCGCATAATCAGAAAAATAACATCCAATAATCAAAGTACTAAATAGACTACAGAAAATTTAAGGAACTTGGATTCACTAAGCCAAAAAAAAAGCATGTCACTATCCATCACCACTAGATTTTCTTCAAACTATTAGTCAGGAAGATATGCAGACAAAATGAATGAATGTTGTGCATGATCGTGCATGATGAATTTTAAATGATATGTTATGGAATGTTAACTATGCAATCTACATGAGACTTTCTAATGTATTTTTGTTCTTTTCCTTAACAAAAAGACAAATGCCCTCTATAGCCTATTAAATGTGCATGCATTTTCTATTTTAGGCGTATTTTCTATTCTAAGACTAACCATGAACTAATCCTATGAGACTGATCAATATGAAGTGCTATTTTTATTTTTATTTTTATTCCATGAAAATAGCAAATTAAATCCTAGGACTATAATGTGATTTTATGAACTATGTGTATTAGGATCCGACCTTAGTGTCTAAGGGTTCAGAGGCCCAATACGCCTCAGTTAATGCAGGTAAATAATCGAATCATGAAAACCTAAGTCATTCGACTAAATAACATGCATCAAAACAAACTATATTGTCAAAACTAAACTACAAGATTACACTTACCTCGACTTACCGAGTGCCGGTGTTTAGCGTGATGTAGAGAGGGCTGGTGATTGGTCAGTGCGACGAGGGTGATGATCGGCAATGATCAACGAAACTATTGGGCACACAAGGTGAGGTGCCAAAGCTTCGTCGAGAGAATTGGTGGGCATCACGACTAGATGATGGGCACAAGAACTTGCCGTGGTGCTACGGAAGGAGTCGACAGGCGTCTTTCAATCTTCGAAGGAGAATCCCCGAGTGCAGCCTAGGCACGAAGGTTAAAGTGTGATGACGGCACCGCAACCCGTAGAGCAAGAATTAGCAATGATGCTTTGGCGATCCTACACCAGGGGATGTCGCTGCTGCAACTCCGGCAAGGAGAGAAAGGCAAGGATGTCGTCCCGTCGATTAAGCCTAGAGATGACGAGCGCCGAGAGACGGCAAAGAGGACCAAGTTGGCACTCAAATTTGCAATCAGCAGCAGAAAGCAGGTGACTTTCTATCATAAGAGTATAATGTTTATTAATCTTTCCTTCCATAGCTGATTAGATGTAACATGGATATGCTTATTCTTTTTGTTATTTTTTATACATTTTTTCCTAATTACCCTATCCATTCATGCCTTCTCCGTAATTAGATAAAGCAATCTTATGTTTCTCTTCATCGTGTGGAACACCAATCAATTGCATGAAATCCATGCAAAATTTAGTTTGTGATAGGTTGTAAGTTGTTCTCAACTTGCTGTGGGTGTACCTATATGAATAGGGTTTCATAAAGCAAGATCAAAGCGAATTTTGGCAATAAGATAATTGCATAGTAAAGTAATTTTATAATCCGTGAGATTATTCCAGTGAATTTGTTATCTAAGTTTGTTATTATCTATAAACAATATAATACGAAGAAGAGGTTAGAGAACGGGGTTTTAAATAAAAGCAACTATACTAATTTAATTGATGCACGCCTTCCGTGTATGATGTTTTTAGATTTGCACTTAGTCATTGAATAGGACTTTAACTATGAAAATACATAAAATCTACAACATATGTTTAATATCTCGTGGTTGTAGGAATTTGGGAGCGGTTTTGAGGAAAAAAATTACATTATTTCCCATGAAAATTTAGAGCGGTACACATGTACTCCCAAAATTTCACCCTTTATGCAAAACTCCCTAAGTCGTTAACCCTTCGTCCTTTTTCTCTATTTGCGAGTGCGTAGCACATGATTTTGTCAATGGTAATATTGTAATTCTTCTCTATCTTTCCGAATTACTCTTTTGCCGCTAATGATTGTTCATTATTGCGGCATCTCTCATTTTTTTTTTTTTTGTATATATTTTGGAACATTGTAATTTATTTAACGCATGCGGAGGCCGAATGATCATTTGACTAAAACAAATACAAAAGTATTGTAACATTACGGTTAAAGGAAGTCAGACCACCGGTGGAGCTCTCGACTTTCTCTTCTGATCGAGAAATCAATATCCCACGATCATTTCCTTTCGAAGGCAATCCTTATAACCAGGGGTACTGTCTTACCATCCAGTTATAAGGATTGCCGTAAGGCAGGCAAGACAATAGGTGCTTTGCAGCACCAGCCTTGACGGATGGATGATAAATAGGCTTATTTAGACAACCTCACCAAGCCAGTTGACTTAGCAGTCTCTCATTAAGCCCCCAAGGGTTTCACTTTTCCCTCGTAAGACCCCCAATTCTAACCCAAATTTTTCTTCCGAGGTGAGTCTAATTACAGAGATGTGCCATAGACAGGTCTCTCACTCCAAGGTAGATCTCTCAATTATTTTCTTTTATTGAACATTTTAAGGACCTGCTCATATCTATTTTTAGATATTGTTCCTTCCACTGCATAATGAATATCACCGCTTTCCAATTTCTCGAAGCTTCAGCCACCCACTGCCTGCACTTTCTTCGTTTGACCAAAGATCTGTCCTTTCGTCTATGTTAATGGAGGCAATTTGAATTGGAGGAGATGATTGGTGGAATGATGTGATGATGATGATTGGATAGATGCTGGGAGGTCCCACGGAAGTGAGACGGCCTTTTTGCATGAATCCGCTTGATGCTGGCAAGCCCTGCAGAGAACGAACAACTGGCTGGACGTTTCGTGTGAGAGAACGGGATTCTCTTCTTTGGTAGTAAAAAAAAAAAAAAAAAAAAAAAAAAAAGAAAAAGAAAGCCTGAGCTGTACACTTCGAAGGTAGAACGAGAATGTAGATATTATTAGGAGAGTTCAATCTCTCTCCTCTCTTTTCTCTCTAGGTGGACAGACAGCGAAGGGAGGGAGAGAGATTTTAAGCGAGCTTTTGAGGGATTATAACAGGAAACGTGTAATTTCTTCCTTCTAATCTTAAAAATAATTGTCTTGATTAAGAAAAATAAATATTGAATTGCGAATATCAGTAAACTAATTCCTAAGAATCGCGCTTCGCACCTTGTAATTTTATTTCGGACCTTATGTTGCGTAAATTGTGAATTACTTCTTACGATAATGAATAACTCGTGTAAAAAAGAATTATCTAACGTGAATTTAAAAAACTAATCCACCCGTTGAACAAAGCGCAAAAAAGATTTTATGCTTATGAGTTATACGCTATGAATTTCCATTCTTCATAATATAAATATCACCTCTTCAAAATCTTTTGTTTTCAATAGGAAAATTTCGAATCATTATTCATTATAAAGGTAGATAACGTTGGGTAAGGATAAAGATGGAAGCATGCTAGCTGGTGTATAAAAAGAAAGTTGTGTATTAATTTTTTTCGAGAAATTATGTATCATTGATATTTATTTGAATGGCTATTTTATTTCTTTCCCTTATTCCTTTATTGGTAATACTTCGTTCAATTAGAATCCAACTTCCACTGCCTTGTTTAGACCACGGAGACTCTTTCACCTTCATAAAATTATTTAGAAAATGCTTTACACGCAGTATTATCCATTTTATCTTATACTGCTTACATATGAGTGGTGATCATACAAGTGCACAACCAATAATCAAAATAATAAATAAATTACAAAAAAATTTAAGGAACATAGTTCACTAAGCCAAAGCGAAGCATGTCAGCATCCATCACCACTGGGTTTTCTTCAAACTATTATTTAGGAAGATATGTAGACAAAATGAATGAATATTATGAATTTTAAATAATATGGTAGGGAATATTAATTATGCAGACAACGTTCATAAGCGGAGTGGTGCTATCACGATGCCCTCCCAATCTCATTTGTCGTGCAAGAAAGGAAACTGCAAGTTTAGGTTTCACATCAGGGATTTATCAATCCGAATAATAGCGTTAAGGTTCAACATTTTTTCACCGTATATGTATATTATATTATATTTTATATATATATATATATATATATATATATATAATTTATATTAACCTTCTATTTTGTCATCTTTATCGCTTTCACTTTTCTTCGCATTTTTTCACTCCTTTCAATCTTTTTCTCTCTTTTCATTACTGCCACATGCCCTAACACTTTACATAATATCCATATATGGCACGTAAATTGTCAAAGAATAATGCACCTAGGAAGAAGGGAACAATGTGCAAATCAAAAAAGATTAGACAAGGGACAAAAAGAAAGAAAATGGCTATTTTCAAGTTCTCTCTTTCATATCTTATATTGTATTTAACGCCCTATGCATGTTGTCAAAATAAAAAATAAAAAACAGAAAAAGAAGAAGAGACCCGCTGCCCGACTCCCCCACCCAAAATTGCCTATACGGATTCGTATGCCACGCGTCGGCAATCTATAGGCTTGGTTCACGTAACATGGGGGAAAGCGAAAACCGCTGGTGGCGGTATTGTCCTACAGCTGTATACTTACCTTCGACAGCACATCCCCGGCAAGCCCCGAAGGCCGAAGGAGGAAATACTACTGGACAGGAGAGAGAGGCCAGCGTGTCCAAATCTCACCTCATTCACCGGGCGACACGTGTCGCCCGGGTCCCACCGCGCGTCCTGGGCCCCACCTCTCCCTCCGCCCTCTCTCCCGCAATCATGCTTTCTCCCTTCCTCTCTATCCTCTCGCACCGTTTCCCTTGTTCTGCAAGTTTTCTCCCTATTTCCTTTTTTTATTTTATTTTATTTTATCTTTCTTTCCTTTGGTTGACATAATGACATTGTCAACCAATTAGTAAATAAAATAAAATAAATAATGTGAGAAACCTTTAAATTCGAATACTTTTGAAGAATTATTGATAAGAAAAAGTTTGACAAATTAATAAGTAACATTAAAATAATATTTGTTTATATGTGGAAAATCATTTTTTTGTATTGCATGATGCAATACAAAACAAATGGTATTGCTAAAACACTTTCATGCAATACAAATTTAATGAATAATTTTTTAATTTTTTTTAAAATCTAAATTTTAGTTTTTTTAATATAATTTTTAATTATTTGTATTTTTAAAAATATAATTGTTAATTGTTTTTTCTTTTTCCATTTTCTTTTTCTTTTTTCTTTTTCTTCTTCTTTGCTCGGCTATCGACCACGATGACAGCCAACGATTGGCCATAGGTGAATTCGAGCTCACTCGATGTCGACGAGCTCGAGGCTCACTAGATTGGCGAGATCAAACTCACCGAATGTCAAGAAGACAATATTGAATGTTAAATAATGATAAATTTTGATGATTATAAAAGATCATATATTTATTTTAAATAAAGTTGATTATATATATATTTTTTTTATACTCGAGAAATATAAATCTGGCAAAAAATGGCGGGTAAATCTGGAGCGACGATAGCGAATGACCCACCACCCCAACGTCCCGCTTAAGATCCCGTGTCGATCGGCCAGGTGGGATTCGAGCTCTTTCGTCCTTAGTAGACATCATGGGAGCTCTTATCCAACTAGCCACCGTGCGCTAGTATATATATTTTTTGTTAGTCATTAGTTTTATTCATAATTTTTGTTAAAGTTAAAAATATGTTCTCAAATATGGTTAAGCATTAATTATGAATATGTCTTTCAAATTTTCTATGATATATTTATTAATATTATTAGTGTAAATTCATTATAAGCTCTTGTTATTTATTTATTTATTTGCGAATTTGAATCAATTAATTAAAAATAAAATATTTATTCAATAATAACGTGTCCCAACGTGTCGGAATTTTTTATTTTTGAGAAATGATATGTCAACGTGTCATGTCGTGTCGTGTCGTGTCGTGTGTCCGTGCTACTTAGCCTCTAACTTATAAGATCATTACTTAAGTGGTCACATGGTCTTAATTGCCAATTATGGTCCTAAAGGCATCAAAGTTGCTAAATGATCATGCAAATGTTTTTGTAGGGTTCATTTTCCTCAAAGTCTAAATTAATCTTAACCTATTATGAGAAAGCGATAAACAACCAATTTGTTAAAAAACAGTACGTTAAACAAGCACTTGAAAAACACATGGAGGTCGAGGGTTCGAAACACTACGTTACTAGAAAAAAAAAAGCAAGCACTCAAGTATTGAAATGACTTTTAAAGTAAATTTCAAAAAGAAAACCTAATACAAGCCAAGCAAAAAATGATGCCACGTTATAAGCCCTAGGACATGAACCCCATGAGCTATATTCAAATCAAGTTTAATTTCTTTCAAAATGATACTCCACTAGGACTATGCTACATGTATACTAATTAAATGAAACTAAACTAAATCTAATGCTAAAACTTAAAAATTTCGCGAATACCTATTTTAAGCATTTTCTAATTTTTTTTATATTTGCTTTTTTACATTTTTGAATTTTAATTATTTTAATGATTTATATATTTTTTAATTAATTTTTGAATTTTTAATTCTGGAATATGTGACTCGGCTCGGGTCAGAGAAACCGGTCCGATTGTTGTCTGACTCGGACCTTACCGGTCCAGGTTTGGGTCCGAAATCGGACCGGCCCTAGGGCCCAGTCCTAGTATGGCCCGACTTGAATTTGATGGGTTAGCCTCTACAACAATTCAAGCCCCAATGTATTCAAACTAAATAAAGTCCAGCTCGACTAGAACTGTAACAAGCCCATATCCCTCACAAGAAAAACTATCTCAAGCCCATCTTCTATAAAAAAAAAATCATCTAGCCCATGCACTCAAAAAAGGCCCATTCTATTCTTTACCCACAACTCCCTGACGTGGCCACTTGATCCGAATTCTTGGTTCTCTTCTAATTTTTTTTTCTCTTTTTTTATTCTTTTTATTTTCTTTTTGACCTTTTCTTTTGCTCTGCGTCGTCTTCTTCTTAGGCGGTCTCGCACGACGAGATCTTCTTCGCCAAGGCTTTTTCTTCGACGAACTCAATACTGAAACTTCATTGAACTAACTCACGCCAGAACTCTAATCGACTCGATGTTAACACCTAACGTTGCCGATTGCAAAACGAAAGCCCTTCCAACAAACCAAACATGTATATGCACCCGAGACAAAAGTAAGACCGACTATGGCGGCCTCTAACCGCGGATTTCTCCGGCGAGGGCTGTGGATTTTCGGCGTGAAGACGTTATTCACGACCGACTCGTGCATCAAATGATATGTCACAAAATCAAAGAGAAACCCAGATTCAGTAATAATGCAATAATATTAGAACAAACCGAGCGCAACAAAAGATTTTAAGCATCAATTTTATGAACTCCAATTCGGGGCTTCATTCAAGCATTTTGTCAAAAAGTTGTTGTGCAATTCGACATACCACTTTCAGATTCAGATTTATCGTCGTTCGCGGCTTAAACCCAGTATATTGAGCTCTAAATCGACATTAGTGGCAACAAATCAGTTTGGGTTTTGTACGGTTTGCCCAAAATCTCGTCGGTTCGGTTTGACGTTCTCAAACTCAATAAGCAAGAAAGAGGCACGACCTTTCCGGGGTTACCTGGTTCGGGAGTTTGCAGTGACGAACGGCGACGCGCTAGTTCGCTTCCCACGAAGCTCGAGGGTGCTTCAAGCGAGCGGACAAAAAATTTCTTACTCTCGGTCTCTTCTCCGCTCTCTCTCTGTCTCCAGTGAGTGAGCCTCTTCTTTTACTTTTAAGGGAAACTGGCAAGCACGCATGGCGTCTGCCATTGCCAGGTTACAGGTCGGCCTGACCCCCGCGGATCACGCCGCCACCTGCTTTCCTCCTGCTCTGCTCCTGTCGCTGTTCCTTTTGCAGAAGGCGCGAGCGGCGTGAAGGAGAAGCACACCAACACGTGGGCCGGGCCTGGGAAAAAGGATGATGGGCCGGCCTGCGCGGAGGAAAAGAAAAGAGAGAAAAGAGTTGGGCCAGACCCAGCCGGAAAAGAGATAGGGGTTTGGGTTGACCCGACCCAGTCTGGCTCCTTCTCCTCTTTTCTTCTGAAAAATAAAATAATAATAATTTTAATGAATTCTATCACTACTCGATGCAGATACTCCTAAAGCTTATATGCTATGCAATTTAAATGATTTTTTAGGAGTTAAAAATTAATTCCCAATTTTCTATATAATTAAACCCTAAATAGATAGCCAAAATTTTGTTATCAACAAAAACAAGATGAGCATATTTCATGGATAAGAGTATATCTGCGCACATGCCACGGACTGTTAAGTGGATACCTTTCTGGGAAGTAAATCAATAACATCCTTGAGGTAACATACTCTGGAAGAGGTTCTCAGATTTGCCCGAAGCCACAACCATCAGGTAATTTTCAGTACTCGGCACCATTTTCTGGTATTCACATTTCAAATAATATTAAGCCTGTTTTCCAATAGTGCATTATGAAATACCCACCAAACCTAGAGAAATTATTAAAAAGCAATATAGTACCACTTGGTCAATGCAAGTTGTTTCCTATCAATTAATTGTAAGTTCAAAATGAAACCCGGCAAATTTGGTCGCTGTTCATATCCATCCTAATTCCCAACACTTCAATTTATCATAATACATGCTTGTTCTCGAATAGATTGTAGCCTCCACAATCTGCCTCGCCATTTCTACGAAAAAGCTTAATGTATAATGATGCCTATGCTTTTCACCAACTAAATCGCTACTGGATGTATGAGCTGGTCATGTTGACATAAACTTTATCACTCATTCCTGAGATTGAGTCGGCTTGGTCTAATTTAATATATAGTTAAGCTAACCAAATCTAATTAAATCCAATTTTAGCTGACTGAGATAAGAAATTCAATCAAAACTTGGAATAAGATTTTTAAATCAGCCACAAAACCTAATTCAGTTATAGTTAGTTGCATTCTAATCATCCTAAAGCTTTAACACCTCAACTAAATATTAATCACATTCAATCTTATGATTGTATATTAAAATGAATATCAATATGAAAATTAGAAAACATAAACATATTGCGTACTTAATGTTCGATGAGCTCACTTATTAAGTCTCTAATTGTGATCGATAGAGATGATACGAGATTTGATAGAGTACTTTGTCTACACCATGATATCTGGCAAATGAAGAAATGTAGACAAAACAATATATTGAGACAACATATAAGCTATCAATACTCATTTAGCTTTTGAAAATTCATCCTATTAATCCATTTACGTACATGATTTTCATATTTGCCGCTAAACTTTTCTACCATACTTAAAAATACATATATACTTTTTAGTCTTAATGCTTGTCAATTTGTATATACATATAAAGCCTCATCAACAAATTGTTACTAAACAATTCTGAGTGGAGCACGAAAGTAATAAAGTTGAAATGGGAAAGACCAATGGTTACATATGCTTAGAAAAGATTATACTTTTCAAAATTATCTTCATCAGTGTAACGTTTAAACGAAAAGTGTCGGGCATGTTAGGGATTTCCAGGACGGCCATAAAAAGCCATTGCCAAAGATGGCATCTAGCGACAAGAGAGTGGCCATCACTAGTACTGTGCTTAAATCTTCCGTCATAAAATTTGACAGATGGTTTGAAACTAATTAGAAGAGTTAAAGTGGCGCTTTAAGCAGCTATAAGATTACAGTTAGTATAAGGGTGGTCAATTGAGCAATTAAATACACAAGTTTGACTAATGTTAAACCCCAATTCTTCCTCTGCCTCATGAACGTGATCGTGATCGTGAGGACATGAAGCAAGAACATAACTGCAGTCGAAAAACCAAAAGACGCATCCATAGCATTTGAGATGACATAGCACGAATGTTCTGAGAACAATGCTCGGGATCATTGCAATATTTGTCGATATGAACTTCGAACATACAGATATGGCATTACATATTACTAGTCATTAGGAGCATATTGAACAGCCTGACGGATGTAGCTTTGCACACGAGGGAAAAAACCACACCGTCACCATCTGTTCGCTCATCACTCCTTTTGGTTAAGTACTCCTTTGCTTTCTCTGCATCCCCTGAACCTTTAAAAAAAAACAATTTGCACAAAAGAACTCACAAAGAGTACGATGCAAATATGCATATTCCTTTGGCTCATTATATTTTTGCCACCATTATGCAGATTCTATCTATTTTTCACGTCGCTTAAAAGTCCGAGATATTATAAAAAGTCCCCAAAACAAGATGAATTTAGAATACTGACATCAGCATACGACTTTCGGCTGGATAGACAACAAGATGATTATCTTACCTGATGCTAATGCAACGCTGGTCAGAGGCTTATAGGGCCCACTATTAGAAAACGAAACCTGATCTTTAAACATGCATTCCGTACATTATATTTTCCTGGAATTCTTTTCGAGAACCTTATCCCATGCTAATTCCATCAGGCCCCCCAGATCTACCACCACAAAATCTATATAGACATGTGCACCAAAACCAGAAGCATTCAAAAAGCTCATTTCTTCTTTTTTTCTCTCTGTGCTAATGCAAATTAACAAAGCAGATTAATCAGGATGACTCGTTTCTTCTTCTTTCTGACCTTGCCATTACAAAAAAGCGAAACGAGCCCGAACGAGCTCACCGTCCTGATCGTTTGATGTGGGGCTGAAAATTCAATTCAGGATTGACCCTCACGCTGGGTCTGTCTCGTTGTTGGTCGTCGGGGGCTTCTGATGGCATGCCGAAGGAGGATTGGTATGACTCCGACGACCATCTTTGACCTGATATGGAGGGCTGTTTCTGCAAATTCTGCCTCGGGTTGTCCTTGGAGGCGAATTTGTCCTTTGGATTTGGAACTGAACCGGTCAAGTTGCTCCGCGAGAGGAACTGTAGCAACCGAATCGGTCCTCTGCTCTTGGCAACGTCACAATTAAAAGCACTTGAATTGCCAGAATGGCTTGGGCAGCGGCTTCTCATCCCCTTCGTCGTCGTCGTCGAAGCTGTCCGAAGAGGAGCTCCTTTCAGACTCCTCTTCTCCGTGAACGCAGCACTAGAAATCGGAGTCCCAGATGGAGGAGGAGGATGAGACCAAGGTATTCGGCAGACAATTACTGTGGTCGGCAGTTACCACTCTGTCCCTCCCGATCTCGTCGAGAAGGATCTTGCGGTCGGAGAAGAGCTCGCCGGCTGAGGAGAGCTGGAGGACGAAACTCGACCCGCCGACGCAGAAGTCGGAGTCGGAGTAGTAGTCCATCAGCGACCGGTCGAGCCTCTCGCGTCGACTGCGGTCATCTTCTTCGACGGGGACGGCGTCGCCGCATTCCTTGAGATCGTGGGAGAAGGAGATTCGAGAGAGAAGTCAGCAACTTGCAGCTTTCGAAGCTTTTGGGATTTTGTCTGAGCGGCAAGGGCAAGCAGAGAGCAGAGAATCTGGATTATGGGTTTGATGGAGAAGATGAGATGAATCGATGAAGGGAGGCAAAACCAACGCACGGATGATCGATTTTTGGCCCGTGATGAGGGAAAAAGGGAAAGGAAGCGATCGACCTAGGATTCTTGTTTTGCTACGACATGGAACTTCGATGTTTATGAATCCATTTAATTTTGTGAATCGAGATGCCCGGAGAAAAATCAGGTGAATATTCCAAATTGGTAGTTTCCCCTGTCGGTAAATTTGTTCAATTCGTACCATTCATTCTTGATGAGCTAATATAACGTACTTATAAAAAGAGGAAAAAATTCGAAAAAAACATCTTTCTATCTCTTAGATTGATAAACTAAATTATACTCTCTTTTTTTGGTATGTAGAAGGCAGGGAAGAGAATGGTATATCAATTACATCGTCTCTCTTTCAATACCTTGTATCAACCAAGTTTTCAATCGAGAATGAGAGACCTATTTAACCTAAAGTACTGCAGCAAAACCTCGAAATATAGAAGGAAAAAGTGAGGAACGAAGAACATAAGATTGTATAGACATCGGTTCATATTTACTGCTCTCAAGGGTTATCCCGGGCAAATAAATAAAAAAAAGTGCACTTGTTTTTCTCTTTTTCTTTTGGCCCGAGAAGCATGCTATTGCTGGTATGGCATGCTTGAATTGACGCATCGATAAAGGGTTTTTCAAACTGACCCTGCTCTCACATGGATTTTCGTTAGAGGGGGCAATCGTTTGAAAGGTCCGAGAATTCGGCAAGAGGTTTAGAGTTAAATTTGCCTAAATTGTCATCGTCCTCAGTCGTGATCTTCTCTGATCTTGTTGACACTCAAAATTAACCGTATTATCATATACCGATCACTAGAACGGAAGGTATAATGAAGTCAAGCAAGGTCGCATGAATTTCATAAGATTACTATTATATGATCAATTATCGATAATTCGAAGGACAAAGACTCAATAATCGACAGTGAGGCAAGAAGCCACCCTGTGTTCAGCTATTGAAATACGATTACAGATATTTGATGACTGTTCAAGTGATGGCGCAGTAAGTTTTGGACGAAAATATTTGAAATATTCAAGAAAGCGCAAGGATTTGTGGTTAGGGAGCATTTGACATCCAAAGACCCAGCCATGAAACCATTGTCGATAAATCATGGAGCATCAAAACACAATCTAAACAGTTGTGAAGCAAATAGGCAAGGTCATCACAGAGAAAAAGGCAATGTGCATAAGGCTTGAAGTGATTATTACAAGAGGAATGACTGTTCAGCAGTTACCAAGTTTCTCTATAAATACCATCAGTCATATAGCATGAAGCCTCCCCCTTAAAAAGAATCAATCAACACGCTATTCCTTTATCTTTATGTTTCTTGTACTACACTTTAGTTTTCATAGCTACAGCTCTTCGATCCTCGTCGTCGTTTAGATTTTAGCGTGTATCTACACCCTGATGTTGTGTTATCGATTAAATTCTGACGTGGTATGTTCTATCCTAATCCAACATTGTCAATTAAATTCCGATATTGTGTTATGTATCGCGATGCATTATCGTCGATTAAATTCTGGTTTTGTGTCTAGTTATCCCCAAATTATGTCGTCAATTAGATTCTAGCACAGTTTGAACTTGTTCTCAACGTTAGCAAGTTTGTTGTCAGGGTTGTAAAATTCTATTCGAAATTGAAAATTCAACATTTATGTTGCATTTGATATCTTCTGTTCGGAATTAGTACATAAATTTTATTATTTTTAAATAAAAATTGAAGGATTTTCTTGATTAAAGATATTTCGTTACGGAAATAAATCTATTTGCGGGGATGGTTATTGTCAACTTCATAGAAAATTCCCTTGCTTTATTATCCTCAAATTGACGAGGCTTCTTCTTCCTCGGTTGTTCCCCACGCGAGAGTTTTTCCCCGTATTTTTGCATAGTCAAAGGCACGATCCCCGTTCGCCTTCCTTTCTTCTCTGCTGTTTTCTATGGCTGAGATACATGTGTGTAACGAAAATGTCGACGGAATAAGACGAGGGGATAGGAGATGAGAATGGTGATTCGTAAAGCAAACGCGTTAATGCTTGACATAGTAAATTTTGAGAGAATATTTGCATAAACGAGGGTGCAGATGAGACAGTACAATCCTTCACGTCCTTACAAGGGGGCCAAAAAAAAAAACAAAAAATATCAGTTTTGGACTATCTGAAAAGCCCCTTTAGTCAAAAAGCTTTAATAACCACACACAGTGCTTTTGGTCAAGGATTGCCTGCACAACTCAAAAGTTTAAATTTAACCAATTTATAAAGCTTGTTGTATGTTCAATGAATCTTTAAATAGCTGAGTTTCAACGCTCGTGCCTTTAGATTATTTTAAAAAAATTATAATTAAAATGTACTTTTATAGATATCCAATTTTGCATTTTAAAAATCTCCCTTTTTCTTAATTAATGGATCAAGTAGTATCTAATTCCAATCACGTCTTTCCGGAGATAAAGACTTTTGGATGATTTACATTCACATATGTATGCATGCTTTTCAGTTAAATTGAGCAATGACTCTTCAATAATGCTTTGACTTGTTGGAACTATTTTTTGATGAGCAAAGTGAATTATAAATACCAAATCTATATGCAGGCAAATGAGACATCATCAAGCATCCATTTATAAGTCATAATATCAATTTGTCAACAAATTTCAAAAAACAACCTTATTTGCCCCGCATTTCTTTCAATTAATTTTTCGAAAAATGATCTTTAAATGATTCATTTTCCAAATTGAAGGAGTCAGATTCTTTCTTTTTTTTTCTTCTCTATAGGCATTTACAAACTGGGCATGAATGGGTTGGGTTCTAGACACCGGAGACCGAAACTGAGTGATGTTTAATTAAATAGCATCCTAGTTTCGTGGGTCCCCAAGTTTGAACGCCCCCACCGTCCCATCTCCATCCCTTCCGAGCTTTCAACATTTAGGCCACGTAGCTTAGTCGGTAGCCACTCATTATCGTTTTTCTTGGCAATTGGGAACGCATAGGATCAGGCACCATCTTTCGAGCGCTGATTTAGGAAGAGGACGTAATGGACTTTTTAGCCAGATTTACCGTGTGAATTCATGGCTACTAAAGGTCAAAGAGACTTGGTTGCATGCTACGTTTGTAGCTCCGACGGCGTTATTCGACTCGAATGGCGGGCACAAGGATCGCCCCTGCCCCCACCGACTTTACTCTTACTCGGATTAGGAAATGAGGCAACGACTGACTCACTTCAAGAGTAAACGATAGCTGTAGCACAAATTGAGTATCTCAATGGTAGGTCTCGAGCTCTTTTACTGATATTGTCGATGTGGGTCCAGCCCTTTTTCCTAATCGGTACGATGGAAAGTGGGATCGGACGAGAACGTTCTCGTCTCCAAGACACCATTTTCAATGCTCTACAAGCAGGTAAACTTGGGGGTGGGCTCTCCTCCCACATTATTATTCTCATGTTACTTGTCTTTGCGTCTTTCGTCGGACCAGGACCGTGAATACTTTTGAAGCTTTGACATTCTTTTTACACCACCTCCGTAGAAGCATCATCCCGCTAGTGCGACAAGAGAAGTAAGAAGAGCAACTTACATGTACTATTCCTATTACTGCATGTTCCATCTATCGCCAGTAATTTAAATACTTGTTGATTTTTCAAACCTCAATCACCTCGTCGATAACGACGTAGCTGGGTCGTGTATGATAGCCATGTAAAATATTGTCAAATTTAGGCAAAAAGCATAAAATCTCTTCCAAATAAAGACCACCTCTGTGAGCCTTAAATGCACGGAACGCACAAAGGACAGGGGGGACAACCATCGCATCCATTCATGTAATTTCCTCCCATAAAGGAAAAAGAAAAGAGCGCTTGGTCTCCTAATTAATTAGGGCTTAATCAAAAAGGCTTAATCATCCCCCATTAATATGGAACGCAGTCACTAGATGTGACTAACTTATAAGTGTCCAATCCGCAGAGGATGGCCTGCTGGGGAGTACGGCGACTTGCATTTTTCCAAAAGGTGGCACAACCGTGATTCTCTCTTTAATACCTTTTCGATCACTTCTCCACCTCTTTTCCGCCTCGCGTTTAGTGGCGCATTCAAAAGACATAACCATGGACATAACCATGGATGAATGAGGCCAAATCAATGAAAGTGGCGAACGAAGATATGAAGTACAAAAGAAAATATGTGATGCAAATAGACCCCAATGGAAGCGATAACATCGATAGTAAAATGACGATTCCACTCCTATAAACTTTCCCATGAAACCATTTGTCTATTTAAATAAGGATATGGAATAAGCACAAATTTTATTACATTCTCGACCACTCCATTGAAAATAAAAATGAGAAAAAAATTAAATTGATGTTGAAGTTATTTCTAATTGAGCAAAAAGTTGAAGTTTGAGTTTGAACTCGTGTAATTACCTCTTTCCCTTTGCGATAGATGCACATAACTTAAAAAATCCATCTGTAAAAGCCCAAAAAGGAAAAGAAAAATGGTAGATATTTTCTTGACAAAAATAGTATCGAAATTAAGACACCTATCCATAAAAGCAATTAGTTGACATAATGAGACACGTCTTCATTTAAACAGACTCTTAAAAAGTGGAGAAGGAATCCCTGGTGTTCTTATATGAAAAAATCGAGAAGAGTCGCGGTTAGATCCTTCATTAGATCCTTCTTACATGAAAATTGCTTGATTCATCCGTCTGGCTTACAAAATTGCCATACGACGGGCTGTTCTTAATTCATGATTAGAATCCGCTTGTCAAAAAAACGACACACACATAATGTATTGTACACATCTGACATCACTTAGTAAATTTATTTTATAAATCAACTCTAAAGCCTAGCATTTATCTTATTTTAATATATACATACATACATACATACATATATATTGGTTTTTCTTCTCCTTTCTTCTGTCTTTTCTTTTGTACTAAAAAACTGTTCAAGCCTCAACGGACTTGCTCTCATTATTGTTATTATTGTAATCCAAGTTAAAAGTGGATATTTAAAAAAGCGGGGAGTTTGATTAAGAATAAATTAATTACGGTCAAAAAAGGAGGAAAAATTAAAAGGGGAAAAGGGAAAAACGTCACGTCGAAAGGCGTTTTCATTTTATCTCGAGAAGAGATTAAAAAAAAAATCTGGGAAAGAGAGACTGTGGGCCCCAGCTGACCGACCTCAAAACTCTAGGCAACAGTTATCTGGGGAAAGTAGTAGAGACGGAAAATTTTCGATCTGTTGCTCCGCGCGACAGGATAGTGGTCCGGTGATGGCGATCCACGTTTGCTCGGAGATATCCAGCTCTGGTCTGCGCAGCCCTCGAATCTCCTTCTCCCACGGATCTTGACTCTTGAGGAATGCGGCGACGCCTTACCCGTCAAAAAAGGCCCGAGCTTTAGGTAAGACATGCAATTTATTTATTACTTTATTTAGTATTAAATTGATGATTTACACACATGTATGATCATCTTATATGTTAAGAAGTAATAAAATGAATTTAAGCCGCCTGTCAAATATTTTCTTCATAAAAAGAATGAATCGAAAAAGGGTATAAGAGAAATCTAATATAATCAAATTCATGTACCTAAAATATTTAGTTCGTAGAAATAAAATATTTTTCATGTTATTTTACTATCAACCTACCATAACTGATTGATGACGACTCCATATTGAAAATGATTTGCCTATTAAGGTTGTGTTTGGTTCAACTTTGGAAATGGTCCTTGGAGAAATGAAAATATCTTTGGCTTAAAGGACCGTGGGAAAATGCAAATTACGTTTGGTAAAAAATCATTTGCAAAGCTATTTTAGCGTAAAGAGTGTTTGGCAGGTCTTTTTTAATAAAAGGGCTTTTCGATTTCACTTTTCTCTTTTATTAAAAAATCTTAAACTCTTTACCAACTCTAGTGAAGGTAAGGATAGTTTCAAAACAATAAGAGGTAAAACAGAAAAACTAAAAAAAAAAAATGTGATAGTAGTTTTGAAAAAAAAAGAAGAAGAAGTAATTTTAGCATTTGGTCAAATACTAAAAGCCAAAAATTAGTCCTCATTAGTATTGGAATTTTAGCTTTTCCAAGGCCAATATTTGACTTAAAGCCCTTAATACCCTAGCATTTCTCCAAGGGACTTTAAAGGCTGAAAGTCTATTGGGAAAGTTAAACTAAATGCACCTTAAGAACATGAATCCTAAGTTGCGAATTGATATGAGTTTAGAAGAGTCCGAGTTAGGATTAGGCTTAATAATCTATTAGTTGAATTCATAGGTGGTGCATCACAAGGGTAAGGTCACCACACGGTAATCCGAAATGAGCTTCTTCCATTATTAATAAAGGTCTATTCATGACCCACGTCCGTTATTAAAGTCCAACTTCGTTGGTTATAATGCCTCCGAGTCTACCCCAAAAGCAAAAATCCAACTTCGCTTTTTTCCTTGGAAGAAGGTCATTTTGGCAAAGCATCAGCATTACGAAAATGATGAAAAGTAATCATGATGCTTGATTTCTTTTGGAAGAAGGTGATAAAAGATGGTAGTTGGTCGGTTCGGGTCGTAGCCTTGATTTTCGATTTCTTTTGGAAGAAGATGACAAAAGGTGGTAATCATCATGGTCGGGTCGGGTCGGGTCGTAAATCTAGATGATAAAAGGTACCTCTAGGATTGCAACGTCTTCTTCTTATGATTACGGCTCGACCCGACCATGCTGATTACCACCGTTGATCATCTTCTTGATCACTTTTCAAGCATCATCTTTGGAAGAAGCATGCCAATCAAGGTCCGAAACACTTGTTAAGCAATTAAATAGGATAATCAGCAAATGCATGGACATACAAACACTTTTCTACCGATATCATCGCTAAAAATCGCCTAATCTGTTGTGTTTCATCTAGATAGCGTCCAAAAGCACATCTGGAAATTAAGACTCTAGGTTATCAAAACTCTAGCTAGGGTTCAGTTCTGCTATTTTCTTGCAATTTATGATGCACGTAATAAGAAGAAGCATCATCGTTACCGAAAAGAGCTAGAAGAAACATATTACCGAAATGAGCTTCTTCCATTATTAATAAGGGTCTATTCATGACCCACGTCCTAATCAAGACGTTAATAAGGGTTTTAGTTCATGATTTGTGAGCGACATGGGTTTTGAGCAACCGAGTGGCACTGGCCAGTGTCCGAAACGAAACCACGAGTCCTGTCTCATACGTGGAAATTTTCAAATTCATTACATGCGATCTGAAGTCCCAGGACAAGAAGGCGAAATAACTCTCCTTGAATTTTATACGAAGAAGAAGAAGAAGAAGAAGAAGAAGAACTCCACGTCCAAATTGCACTTCCCGAGTACTATTGACAGAACCAAAAGAAGAAGAAGAAGAACTCCACGTCCAAATCGCACTTCCCAAGTACTATTGACAGAACCAAAGGAAGAAGAAGAACTTCTCGAGTACTATTGACAGAACCAAAAGAAGAAGAAGAAGAAGAAGAAGAAGAAGAAGAGTACTATTGACAGAACCAGAAGAAGAAGAAGAGCCCGCTGCCTGACTCCACGTCCAAATTGCACTTCCCGAGTACTATTGACAGAACCAAATCCCCAATCAAGGACGAGAAGACGACACCTACTTGAGCAAGAACCGCCTGAAGAAGAAGCAGAAGAAGAAGAAGAGCCCGCTGCCTGACTCCACGTCCAAACTGCACTTCCCGAGTACTATTGACAGAACCAAATCCCCAATCAAGGACGACAAGACGACACCTACTGGTGCAAGAACCGCCTGAAGAAGAAGCAGAAGAAGAAGAAGAAGAGCCCGCTGCCTGACTCCACGTCCAAACTGCACTTCCCGAGTACTATTGAAGAACTAAATCCCCAATCAAGGACGAGAAAACGACACCTACTCGTGCAAGAACCGCCTGAAGAAGAAGCAGAAGAAGAAGAAGAGCGCGCTGCCTGACTCCACGTCCAAACTGCACTTCCCGAGTACTATTGACAGAACCAAATCCCCAATCAAGGACGACAAGACGACACCTACTGGTGCAAGAACCGCCTGAAGAAGAAGCAGAAGAAGAAGAAGAGCCCGCTGCCTGACTCCACTTCCCGAGTACTATTGACAGAACCAAATCCCCAATCAAGGAGGAGAAAACGACACCTGCTCGTGCAAGAACCGCCTGAAGAAGAAGCAGAAGAAGAAGAAGAGCCCGCTGCCTGACTCCACGTCCAAACTGCACTTCCCGAGTACTATTGACAGAACTAAATCCCCAATCAAGGACAAGAAAACGACACCTACTCGTGCAAGAACCGCCTGACAATGTTCACGCTCCGCCCAACGACCTGCCTCTTCCAAACGCCCTGCCACCTGACGCCGCTGCCTCCCTCCTCCTCGGCCGCCATCGCCAGCCGGACCACCTCCGTCGCGTCCAGCTTACGGAGCTCCCACCCGCACCCTCTCAGCCGCTGGATCTTCTCAATCTGCCGCTTCGCCAGCTGGCACGCGTTCTTCTTTATCTCCCACACCGCCTCCTTGTAGGCACCCCGCCGCACCGGATCGTCGTCCCGCTTCCTCGCATCCTCCCACCGCCACGGGCTGTCCGGGCAGAACCCCCCCGGCGGCGGGTACTTCTTGAAATAACGGTCGAACTCGGATACGCCTATGGCCTTCCTCAGCCCGATCCAACCCTCCGGATCAGTCCGGCGCAGGTCGTAGTATCCGGCGAGTTCATCAAACGCGCCCTTGTCGAGTATTTCGTCCACGCGCTTCGACTGGTGCTCCTCCAGGACGGGCAGCGACACGTCGACCCACAGAAAGCAACAGTCGTACCTCAGCTTGGGTCTCGCCGGCGGGTCGAGCCTGCTGAGCACGTCTTCCTCCTGGTCGAACCGCTCCGCCAGGAGAGCGAGAATGGAGGAGGTGGAACCGCCGACGAGGAGGGGGAGACTCCCGCGGGAGGCGACGTCGGAAATGGCGGCGTCGCCGAGGGAGCGGAACTGCGACGGGGTCATCTCGCCGTCATCCGGGTCGAGGGAGCCAAGGAGGTGGTGGGGGACGCCGCGGCGCTCATCTGGGGGATCTTGTTGGTGGTGATGTCGAGGCCCCGGTAGACTTGCATTTTGTCGGAGTTGATGACCTCGGCAGAACGGAAGTGGGAGGCGAGGTCGATGGAGAGGTGGGACTTGCCGCACCCGGTGGCGCCCATGATGACCACCACCTTGGTGCGGCCATGGGCGGCTGCGGCGGAGGAGGTCATCGGGGAGCAACCGGTGGGTTTGTGGTGGGCGGAGCTTTTGGGGATGGTGGTGGTCCTGGTTGGGGAATTGAAGAGATGGAGAAAAGGGAAGTGAAGCTTATGGGGTAGCGACAGCGATGGGTTTTAGGGTTTTCACATTTCATGGAGAAGACGATACTCTTTCCGCAACACGGAAGCAATTATTGTGTCTTCAAACTCCTCTCTCCCTCTTTCTCTCTCTCTCTCTCTCTCTCTGCATTGTCAGCTGGCGAAGAGAGAGACCTTGAGTGAGCTTTTGACGGATATAACAGGAAAGGTCTAATTTCTTCATTCTAATTTCAAAAAATATATATATCTTAATTAAGAAAGATAAATATTAAACCGTGAATATCAGTAAATTAACTCCCAAGATTTGCGCTCCGTACCTTCTAATTTTATTTCAGACCTTATAGTGCGTAAATTGTCAATTATTTCTTACGACGACTAATAATTTATTGAAACAAGGGTTATCTAATGCAAATTTTAAAAACTAATCCACCTAGAGAACAAAACTAAAATAAGATTTTATACTTACGAGTTTTACCCTACGAATTTCCGTACTTCAAAATATAAGTATCACCTCGTGGAAATGTTATATAGTTTTCAACAGGAAAATTTCGAATCATTATCTATTATAAAAGTAGATGCGTTGAATAAGGATAAAGATGAAAGCATGTTAACCGGCATATAAAAAAAAAGTTGAGTATTAATTTTTTTATTCGAGAAATTATGTATTATTGATATTGTTTTGAATGGCTATTTATTTCTTTCCTTTTTTTTTTCTCTATTGATAATGCTTCGTTTGAGTAGAATCCAACTTCCAAACTATCTTGTGTAGACTACAAAGACTCTTTCACCTTTATAAAATTATTTCGAAAATGCTTTGGAGGCCGTCTTTCTATTTTATCCTATATCGCTAACATATGAGTGGTAATCCACAATCAAGAGAATAACTCCTAATAATCAAAATAGTAAACAGATTACAAACATTTAAGGCACCTAGATTCACTACGCCAAAGCAAAACATGTCACTATCCATCACCATTGGGTCTTCTTCAAACTATAAGTTAGGAAGATATGCAGACAAAATGAATGAATGTTATGCATGATCATGCATGATGAATTTTAAATGTTATAGTATGTTAACTATGCGATCTGCATGAGACTTTTTAATGTATTTTTGTTCTTTTTCTTAACAAAAAGACAAATGCCCCTAGAGTCTATTAGTAGTGCATGCATTTCCTATTTTACGCTCATTTTCTGTTCTAGGACAAATCATGAACTAATCCTATGAGACAAATCAATATGAAGTGCTATTTTCATTTTTATATTTTATGAAAACAGCAAATTTAAATCCTAGGACTATAATGTGATCTTATGAACTATGTATTAATATTGAACTACATGCAATGCGGATGATGCATGTAATGCAATTAATAGTTAATATTTTCTATAAGATATCATTATTAAAAAACCTAAGAATATATAATTTTCTAAATGAGATACATTATGTGAACATTTCCTAAACTCTAAATATGCATGAAATGGTAATGTGCAATGACAATATACGGATTAATCACGTACTCAACCATAACAAGTCAAGTGAGACAATATTGGGATCCAACCTTAGTGTCTAAAGGTTCGGAGGCCCAACACGCATCAAAACAAACTATATTGTCAAAATTAAACTACAAGATTACACTTGCCTCGACTTATCGAGTGCCACCGTTTAGCGTGATACAGAGAGGGCCGGCGATTGGTTAGTGCCGATGAGGGTGATGGTCGGCAATGATCGGCAATGATCAACAAAACTATTTGGCGCGTGGAGTGAGGTGCCAAAGCTTCGTCGAGAGAACTGGTGGGCGTGGGTAGTTGATGGGCACGGGAACTTGCCGTGGTGCTGTGGAAGGAGTCGACGGTCGTCTTTCAAACTTCGAAGGAGAATCCCCTAGTGCACCCTAGGCGCGAAGGCCAAAGTGCGATGTCGGCACCGCGACGCGTAGAGCAAGAATTAGCAACCATACTTAGGCGATCCTACACCAGGGGATGTCAAAGCCAAAACTCTAAAACATGAGAGAGAGAGAGAGAGAGAGAGAGAGAGAGAGAGAGAGAATGTGTGCCACCAATCCCAAGGTAATCTTACATTGCAGCACACCACCGGGAATCTTCAAGCGTGAGTCCCTATATATCTTTGTTACAAAATTATAGATTGACCGGCCTAATTATCGAAAGGCAAAATTCCCACCAAAAAACCTAAACTTTTTCCTGTGAGATGCCAATACATCAAATTTTATTTTTATTTTCGTTTTCCAATACCCCAAATTTGATGTAATCTTCAGCAGACAGTAGGTAACCTTCTATCAAAAGAGTATAATATTTATTAATCTTTCCTTCCATAGCTAATTAGATGTAACATGGATCATAATGCTTATTCTTTTTTTTTTCTTTTTTTTTTGTAGAAAAAAAGTGTATTCATTATTCAAAAGGATGCATAAATACATAATCTTCATGACAAAGCAAATCGAAATAGAACATGAATACTAAAAAACAACGCCAAATCCAGAACACAAGGAGGATTGATTGAGTAATTGCAAAGTTCAACACAAACTTATTTCACATGAAGAGATTTGTCAAACAAAATCAATGGTGACCGATCAATAGATTTCATATTTTTGTCAATGATGGGTTATGTAGCACTGATACGGAAACACAACACGACACGACATCACACGCCGACACGTCATTTCCTAAAAACAAAGAATTCCGACACGTTCTGACACTTTATATATAAAAACATAAATAAATAATAATAAAATAATAAAAGTCTATAATTAATTTATAAATATAAAAACATTTGTGTTTTTTGGGTAAAAATTCAACATTTGTTAATATCATTCATTATTTTAATTTGACAAATTCAACTTTATTTCATTACAAGAATACATAAAACTTAGAGGAAAAAAAATTGTTTAAAGGAAAATGCTGAAATGGTATTTTAAATTTATTTATTTATCATATGTAGCATTTTTTATTACTTCTTTCATAGTAAAAACTTTTAAAAAGATAAAATAATTCTAAAAAAAAAAAAAAAAAAAAAAAAGAGCCACGGTCATTGGATGGGCATGTTCAAAAGTATGCCTAGCCACCATCGGAGGGGGCTAGCGAGGCGGTGGAGGGAGGGTGACCCTCACCGGCCCAAGTGAGGCCCAAGCAAGGCCCGCCTAGATCTAGGCGACGCCTAGGGCTAATGCCTATGGCCAGCAACCCTCACGGCCCTAGGCGAGGCCTCACCAGGTCCTCGTTGGCCCTCATTGGGCCCGAGCGAGGGCAACGTCACCCAAATATGGGCAAGCCTCACCCGCTCGGGCCCAATGAGGCATCATCGTCACCCCGATTGGGCAAGCCTCACTCAAGTCTCGCCAACCCTTGCTTGGTTGGTGATGGCCTCGCCCGAACCGGCGAGGGCCATCCCCCCCCCTATCACCTCAAGATCACCGACCCCCTCCGACGGTGGCAGCGGCAGCAACGCCCAACCACCAACCCTACCTCTTCTTCTTTTTTTCTTTTTTTTTTTTTTGTATATTTACATTTTTGACCCTCAAGTATTGAAAATTTTTAAAATTGATCCATGCGTGTTGGAATTCCAAACTTGCATGTTGAAGAGAGTTGGTTGACCACATGTCGGATTTTTCGACCCTCGTTGACCGCGTGTCAAAACATGTTAGACACATGTCAAACATGTGTTGAAATGTTGGATGAAAGCTTTTGGAGAGTGTCAATGCTACATAGATGATGAGCACACGCCAAAAATTGCTTATTCAATAATTAAGACTTTGCCAATTGGCATTACACGCCTATCTTGTTTAGACTATAAAGACTTTTTCACCTTTAAAATTATTTTGAAAATGCTTTGCATGCAGTATTTATCCATTTTATCCCATACCACTTACAAATGAGTGGTGATTATATGAGTGTACAATTAGAAAAATAACATTCAATAATCTAAGTAGTAAATAGATTGTAGAAAATTTAAGGAACCTAGATTCACTAAGCCAAAGTGAAGCATGTCACTATCCATCACAATTGGGTTTTCTTCAAACTATTATTTAGGAAGATATGCAAACAAAATGAATGAATATTATGAATTTTAAATGATATGTTATGGAATGTTAAGGCCTCGTTTGATTCGGCATTTGGAAGGGGCTTTGGGACTCTAAAGTCCCTTGGCTAAATGCAAACACATTTGGTTCGATTTTTTGGGCGACTTTGGCAAGATGCAATTGCATCTCCAAATGGCTCTAAGGGCCTTTAGCCCAATGTAGTTTTGGAGGTACTTTGGGAAGTTGTATCTTCGAAATGCAAGTCCCAATAATGGTCATCTTCTTCGGAGAAACAAACGAATGTCAATGACTGCTGGCCAAGGAGTGGCCTGCGCCAGCGACCATCGCCTGAGGCGTCGCTTGACGCCGGTGACCGCTGCTTGGGGGTTGCCTGGCGATCGTCGCCTGAGGTCACGCAACGAAGGCTTGAGGTCGCTGGACCTCAGGCGACGTCGGCCTGGGTAGGCGATGACAACAGGCAACTGTCACCTAGGTCGCGCAAACCCAAGTGACCTCCGCCTAAGGTCCAACGACCTTGGGCAAGGCTGTCCGACGGCCAAATCGGCCACCGGTGGCTACATTAAAATATATATAAAAAAATTATGTATAAAATTTAACAAAAGTCCTTTACAAAATGTAGTTTTTAAGTCCTTTCACAATGCACTTTAAAATTACAATTTACTAAATGCTATTTGCATTTTCACAAACCCATTTAACTCAAATGTATTTGCATTTTTCCAATGACATTTGTTCAAAGCCGAACCAAATGGGCCCTAACTATGCAATCTACAGGAGACATTCTGATGTATTTTTGTTCTTGTTCCTTTTCCCTTCTTTTTTTATAATAGGAAATATATAAAATGACATCATAATCGAAGTGGTGCGATGCCCTCCCAATCTCATTTGTCGGGAAAGGAAACCACAAGTTTAGGATTTAACTTGAGGGATTCATCAATCCAAATGATAACGTTAGGGTTCAACATTTTTTTCACTCTATATATATATGTGTGTATAATCTATATTAACCTTCTATTTTATCATCTTTGTCGCCCTCACTTTTCTTCACGTTTTTTTTTTATCCATTCAATCTTTTTCTCTCTTTCCATTACTGCTACATGCCCTAAAACTTTACATAATATCCATATATGCCACGTAAATTGTCAAAGAATAATGCACCTAGGAAGAAGGCAACAATGTGCAAATCACAAAAGATTAAATAGGCAACAAAAAGAAAGTGGCTATTTTCAAGTTCTCTCTTTCATATCTTATATTGTCATTAGAGGTGTCAAAATGGGTCATTGACCCATTTCTAGTTAAATAGGTCATTAATGGGTCAAACCTTATTTCCCAAAGCATCTATGATGGGTTTTAAAAATAAAGAGGCTGAAATATATGGGTCTTAAATGGGTCTGAGAGCAGACCCATTTAAGATCCATTTATCAACCCATTAAAAATGAACCCATTTACATAGAGAGACTATCTCTTCTCTCGTTTAACTTTACAAAAATATTTTTTTAAAAAACCGAAATTATAATTATTTTTTATTTTAATTTTCTTTTCTTTTTTCTTTCCTTTTTTTTTTTTTCTTTCTTCTTCCTCTCGGTCGCCGGCACGGCGATGGCCAACAACGGCCGGGCGAGCCTCAAGCTCGCCGACATCGGGCAAGCTCGAGGCTCGCCGACGTCGGGCAAGGCTCGAGCCTCGCGGATCCGGTGAGGAGCAAGCTCGAGGCTCGCCCGTGGCCGGCCGCCAGCCATCGTCGTTGCTGGCAGCCAGCCAAAGAAGAAGAAGAACAAAAGAAAAAGAAAAAAAGAAAAAATATATTTAAGAATAAAAATTAATTTAAAAAATAAAATTCGATTTTTTTAAAATAATTATTTTAAAAATTATAAAAATTGTCCATTAAATTTGTATTGCACAAAACTATTTTAGCAATACCATTTTTTTAAACATATATATAAGAAATAAGCTTTTTTTAAGTTTAGTTAAATGGGTTGGGTATAGATCGGGTATGGGTCAGAAAATTTACGTTAGGCATAAAAAGCAATATATTACCACTGGGCCAACAACCATCAGCTAATTTTTAGTACTCGTCATCATTTTCTGGTATTCACATTTCAGATAATATTAAGCCTGTCTTCCAACAGTGTATTATGAAATACCCACCAAACCCAGAGAAATTATTAAAAAGCAATAAATTACCCTTGGCCAACACAAGTTGTTTCCTATCAATTTAATTGTAAGTTCAAAATGAAATCCAGCAAATTTGGCCGCCGTTCATATCCATCCCAATTCCCAACACTTCAATTTATCAAAATACATGTTTGTTCTCGGATAGATTGTAGCCTCCATGAATCTGCCTATGCTTTTTACCAAGTGATTGGCTACCGAATGTATAAGCTGGGCATGTTGACATAGACTTTGTTACTCATTCCTGAGATTAGGTCGGCTGGGTCTTTTTTAATATATAGTTGAGCTGGCCAATTCTAATTAAGATCCTATTTTAGCTAACTAATAGTGTTGGGGACAAAACGTACTTGTAATAAGATTTATTAAATCAGCCACAAAACCTAATTCAGTTATAGTTAGTTGCATTATAATCATCCTAAAGCTTTAACACCGCAACTAAATTTAAATTAATCACATTCAATCTTATGATTGCATATTAAAATAAATATCACTATGAAAATTAGAAAACATAAACATAATGCGTACTTAATGTTCGATAAGCTCACTTGTTAAGTCTCTAATTGTGATCGATAGAGATGATATACGAGATCTGATAGAGTACTTTGTCTACACTGTGATACCTAGCAAATGAAGAAATAAGGACAAAACAATATATTGAGACAACATATAAACTATCAATACTCATTTAGCTTTTGAAAATTCATCATATTAATCCATTTATGTACATGATTTTCATATTCGCTGCAAAACTTTTATACCGTACTTAGGCTGCGTTTGGTTCAGCATTTGCAATGGGCTTTGAGTCCAATGCAAATGCTGAAAGTCCAAAGCTACTTGAGAAAAATGCAATTGTGTTTGGTAAAAAAATTTTGCAAATGGACTTTGAGTTGAATGTGCGTTTGGTAAAAATAACTTTCGCAAGGGGCTTTGATGGGTATAATATATATATTCTTTTTTTTTTTTTAAATTCAACTAAACCCTTCGCCGGATCGGCGAAGGGCTGCGCCGCCGGCGAGCCAGATCTAGCGCCAACGACCGTCGGGCGCCGAGGTCGCCCGAGGTCGGGCGACCTCCGGCGAGGGAACGAGGGTCACTCGACCCGGGGCCGTGCGACCTAGGCGACCGCCGCCTAGGTCGCGCGACCCGTGACCCTCGCCGCGACCGTGAGACCCGGGCGGTGGTCGCTTGGGTCGCCCGAGGTCGGGCGACCTCCGGCGGCCCTCGGCTAGGTTGCGCGACCCTCGTCGAGGTTGCCCGAGGTCGGGCGACCTCCCGTGACCCTCGGCTGGGTCACGCGACCCTCGCCGGAGGTCGCCCGACCTCGGGCGACCTCGGCTAACGGCCGCCGGTGCCGGATCCGGCTCGCCGGCGGCCGCCCATCGCCGGTCCGGCGAAGGGCATAACGGAAATATGAAAAATTAATGAGGGTAGTTTAGGAAGGAAAAAATGTTTTCAGCATTTCCAAGGGCTGGCTTTCATTTGAAAGCTCCTTGAGATTGGTTGCCAAGCACCCATATTTTGGTTGAAGAGGCTTTGGGGGTTGAATGGGCTTTCTAAATGCCCATCCAAACGCACCCTTAAAAATTATATATACTTTTTAGCCTTAATGCTTGTCAATTTGTATATAAGTATAAAGCCTCATCAACAAATTGTTACTAAACAATTCTGAGTGGAGCACGAAAGTAATAAAGTTGTAATGGGAAAGATCAATGGTTACATATGCTTAGAAAAGATTATACTTTTCAAAATTATCTTCATCAGTGTAACGTTTAAACGAAAAGTGTCAGGCATGTTAGGGACTTCCAGGTTGGCCATAAAAAGCCATTGCTAAACAAAGATGGCGTCTAGCAACAGGAGAGTGGCCATCACTATTGTGCTTAAATCTTCCGTCATAAAATTCGACGAATGGTTTGAAACTAATTAGAAGAGTTAGAGTGGCGCTTTAAGCAACTGTAAGATTACAGTTAGTACAAGGGTGGTCAATTGAGCAATTAGATACACAAGTTTGACTAGTGTTGAACCCCAGTTCTTCCTATGCCTCATGATCATGATCGTGATCGTGAGGACATGAAGCAAGAATATAACTGCAGCCGGAAAACGAAAAGACGCATCCATAGCATTTGAGACAACATAGCGCAAATGTTCTGAGAACAATGCTCGGGATCATTGCAATATTTATCGATATGAACTTCGAACATACAGATTTGGCATTACATATTACCAATCATTAGGAGCATATTGAACAGCGTGATGGATATAGCTTTGAGCACGAGGGATAAAACCACACCGTCACCCTCTGTTTGCTCATCACTCATTTTGGCTAAGTACTCCGTTGCTTTCTCTACATCCCCTCAACCTTTAAAAGAAAAAAAAAAGATCACACAAAAAAACTCACAAAGAATACAATGCAATTATGCAAATTATTTTGCCTCATTATATGTTTGCCACTATTATGCAAATTCTATCTATTTTTCACGTCGCTTAGAAGTCCGAGATATTATAGAAAGTCCCCAAAACAAGATGAATTTAGAATACTGACAACAGCGTACTGTTGGCTGGGTCCACCTTCATGTGGGGCCCAGCTAGCATTAAATAAAAAAAAGAAAAAGAAAAGAAAAGAGCAAAAAGAAGTGGAAGTTGTCGTGCATGGGTGTCCTTCGAAAAGTGAAGAGAGGAGAGATAAAAAGAAAACAAAAAACTGCACAAGGAAGGAAAAAGAAGGAAGAGGGCTGCAACTTTGTGGCTTTGATTCGAAGGCCAAATATTGATGGAATCGGCTCAAATTTCAGTATGTTGTTCGTGAGACTGAGGGCTACAAGTTGATTATTTTTGTTCGTCGAGAATCGTCTCCTAATTCTCCAGTTGCGGTTAAGGTTTTCTTGCTCTCAACTTGTTTGTCTACCTATGTGGTGGGAAAAAGATGATTGTAATGTTGATGTTGAGTCTCTAGTGTGTGACTAGAGAAGAATACTTTATGTATCATGCTATTCTTGGTGATTAGTGGATGTTTTTGGGCGATCCGTGATTTTTCCCGCATTGGGTTTTTCACGTTAAATTCTTGGTATTGTTATTTGCTTTTTATCATTTTGGCGTTATATTTGCATTTTATGAGGCTATACATTGCTGGTTATTACTGGGGGTTAAGAGATTTTAGTTGATTTTGCTTCGGGGGAGAAATTGATCCTAGATTGCGTTTGACTGTAATGAATTGTTGTACCCGAGTTCTCCCCAACAAGTGGTATCAGAGCACGGTTGAATTTTAGTGTTAAATGGAAGAAACCAGCAGCACCATTTTTAAGTTAACTGCCTCGAATTATTCTATTTGGAAGCCTCGGATGGAAGATGTGTTATATTGCAAAGATTTATTTGATCCTATTGAGGGTGATGAAGCCAAAGGAGATAAGGAAGATAAAGAATGGGAGAGAATGAATCGGAAAACATTTGGGTTTATCCGACAATGGATTGATGATAGTGTGTTTCATCATGTTGCTCAAAAAATGAGGGCAGACACTTTGTGGAAGAAATTACAAGATCTTTATGAGAGAAAAACTCCACAAAATAAAGCTCTTCTAGTTAAGCAACTTGTGAATTTGAGATACAAAGAGGGGAGTAACATGGCGGAACACTTGAGTGAATTTCAAGATGTTGTAAATCAATTGACAAATCTTGAGATTGATCTTGGTGATGAATTGCAATCATGCTTATTACTTGGTACTCTTCCTAATAGTTGGGACACCTTAGTTGTGCATTAAATAACCCGGCTCCTTTTGGTGTGCTTTCTATGAGCATGGTTAAAGAAAGCTTGTTCAATGAAGAAACAAGAAGAAAAGGCTTGAATTATGCCTCTACATCGGATGCTCTTGTTATAGAAAACGGGGCGAGAAGTCAATCAAGAAGGTTTCAAAGAAATGATACCCGAGGCAAGTCAAGAGGAAGGTCGAAATCAAGACCAAGGAGGAGTGTCAAGTGTTATAATTGAGGCAAAATGGGATATTATGCAAAAGAGTGTTGGTTGCCAAAGAAAGATAGATTCCATGATAGAAATGGAGATCAAAAGAAAGAAGAGAAACAAGCTACAACGGTGGTTGCATCCGATGGCGATATTGTGTTTGTATGTGATGACGGATATGTGAATTTTACATGCCAAGACTCTATGTGGGTTGTTGATTCTGCGACTTCTTTTCATGTCACCTCACAGCGTGATTACTTTACTTCTTATCGTGGCGACGACTTTGGTTGCATAAGGATGGGAAATAGTGATGTTTCCAAGGTTATTGGCATGGGAGATGTTTATTTGGAAACTGATGTCGGATGTAATTTGCTTTTGAAAAATGTGAGACATGTTCCAGATATTCGACTTCACTTGATTTCTACGGGTGCCTTGGATGATGATGGTTATTGTAATTCATTCTTTGATGGCAAATGGAAGTTGACTAAAGGTTCCATGGTAGTGGCAAAAGGTAAGAAGACAGTCTCTCTCTACACCATGCAAGCTGACTTGATTAAAGAAGAGGTAAATGCAGTGGAGGATTTCTCAGTTGATTTATGGCATATGAGGCTGGGTCATCTTAGCAAGAAAGGACTCGAAACTCTTGCTAGAAAGAACCTTTTACCTTTGAAAGAGAAAAATCTAAAGGAATGCACTCATTGTCTGACTGGTAAGCAATATAGATTCTCATCATAGTTCCTCTCTACACAGGAAATTAAATGTACTTGATTTAGTTCATACTGATGTTTGTTGCATGGATGCTAGAACTCTTGGAGGTGCATTATACTTTGTGACATTTATTGATGACTGTTCTAGAAAAGTGTGGGCTATTGCTTTGAAATCTAAAGATCAGGTACTTACGGCTTTCAAGCAATTTCATGTCAATGTGGAAAGAGAAACCGGGAAGAAGTTGAAATGTGTTCGAGCTGACAAAGGTGGTGAATATAGAGGCCCATTTGAATACTATTGCAGGGATTATGGTATCAAGCTTGAGAAGACTGTTCCAAAAACACCATAGCATAATGGAGTGGCAGAGAGAATGAACCGAACAATTAATGATCGGATTTGGTGTATGCTTTCTCATGCGAAGTTGCCTAAGTCATTTTGGGGTGAAGTAATGAGAACAGCAGTAGACTTGATAAATCTATCTCCATCGGTTCCTCTTAAGGGGGATGTTCCACAAAGAGTTTGGAGTAGCAAAGATGTTTCCTACAACCATCTAAAAGTGTTCGGTTGTCGGGTATTTGTACATGTTCCAAGAGATGAAAGATCCAAGCTTGATGACAAGTCTAAACAGTGTATCTTCTTAGGTTATGGACATGAAGAGTTTGGCTACAGGTTATGGGATCCAGTTGCAAAGAAAGTCATTAGAAGCCGAGATGTGGTGTTTTGTGAGTATCAAACTATTGAAGACATTGACAATATGGAGAGACCAAAGAATACAGCTTAACGTTCAGTTAGTTTTAGCCCAAATCCTTCTAATGTTGATAGAAATCATGGGGGAGAAGTGCAAGGAAGTCATGAAGATGGTGAGTCATCACATAATGTTGATTCTTCAGCTGATATAGGTGAAATAGCTGAGCAAGAGCAATCTATCCTATCTCAAGTTAGAAGATCTGAAAGAGAGCGTAGGCCTTCTAAAAAATATTTGCCACATGAGCATGTGTTACTCACTGATGCAAGGGAGCCAAAAACTTATGAAGAGGCTATATCATGTGAACGAAAGAATGAGTGGTATGAAGCCATGCAAGAGGAGCTTAAATTCTTGCATGAGAACCACACATTTGAATTGGTGAGGTTGCCTCAGGGTAAGAGAACACTCACAAATAAGTAGGTGTACAAGTTGAAAACGGAAGAAAATAGTTTACAACCACGATACAAGACTAGACTTGTTGTGAAGGGCTTTCGTCAAAAGAAGGGCATAGACTTTGAAGAGATTTTTTCACCGGTTGTAAAGATGTCTTCTATTCGAGTTGTTCTTGGGTTGGCCGCCGCTTAAATTTAGAAATTGAACAACTTGATGTAAAGACGGCTTTTCTTTATGGAGACCTAGAAGAGGAAATATATATGGAGCAACTAGAGGGTTTTGAAGTTGAAGGCAAGGAGCACATTGTATGTAGATTGAGGAAAAGCTTATATGGTCTCAAGCAAGCGCCTAGGCAAGGTATATGAAGTTTGAGTCATTCATGGAAGAACAAGGATATGGTAAGACAAATTCCAATCCTTGTGTTTTTATGAAAAGATTCTCAGATAATGATTTTCTTATTCTCCTACTTTATGTGGATGATATGTTGATTGTTGGGCATGATGCCAAGAAAATCAAGAGTTTGAAAAATGAGTTGAGTAAAGCTTTTGCAATGAAAGACCTAGGCCCGGCTAAGTAAATCTTAAGCATGAGAATTACTCGTGATAGGAAGAATAAGAAACTGTGGTTATCTCGAGAGAAGTATATTGAGAAGGTGCTTGAAAGATTCAACATGAGCACATGTAAACTGGTGAGTACTCCACTTGCAAGTCATTTCAAGTTGAGTAGTAATGAGTGTCCTTCAAGTGAGAAAGAGAAGGTTGAGATGATGAAAATTCCTTATGCATCGGCCATGGGTAGTTTGATGTACGCCATGGTTTGTACAAGATCGGATATTGCTCATGCAGTTGGTGTTGTGAGTAGATTTCTCTCTAATCCGGTAAGGAGCATTGGACTGCTTTGTTAAATGGATTTTGAGATATCTTAGAGGCACTTCTACACTTTGCTTGTGCTATGAAAATGCAAAGCCTGAGTTGAGTGACTTCTCGGATGCGGACTATGCCGGTGATGTTGATTCCCGAAAATCCACATCGGGTTTTATAATAATCTTTGCGGGGGAGCTGTTTCATGGCAATCGAGATTACAAAAATGTACCGCTTTGTCTACAACCGAAGCGGAGTATATTGCTATTACCGAAGGAGGTAAAGAACTTTTGTGGATGCAAAAATTCCTACAAGAGTTGGGCTTGAAGCAAGAGAAATTTGTTCTATATTGTGATAGCATGAGTGCCATCCATCTTAGCAAGAATCCGGTGTTTCATTCAAGATCGAAGCATATTGATGTGAAGTATCATTGGATCCGAGAAAAGCTAGAAGAGAAGCTCTTCCTACTTGAGAAAGTTCATACCGACAACAATAAGTCCGACATGATGACCAAAGCCTTGCCCATGATGAAGCTTGATGCTTGTAGAAGAAAAGCAGGCACAACGAATCTTCCCACATGAGGTGGAGGGGGAGATTTGTTGGCTGGGTCCACCTTCATGTGGGGCCCAGCCAGCATTAAATAAAAAAAAAAACAAAAAGAAGTGGAAGTTGTCATGTGTGGGTGTCCGTCGAAAAGTGAAGAGAGGAGAGAGAAAAAGAAAACAAAAAACTGCACAAGGAAGGAAGAAGAAGGAAGAGGGCTGCAACTTTTTGGCTTTGATTCGAAGATCAAATATTGACGGAATCGGCTCAAATTTCAGTATGTTGTTCGTGAGACCGAGGGCTACAAGTTGATGGTTTTTGTTCGTCGAGAACCGTCTCCGAATTCTCTAGTTGCGGTTAAGGTTTTCTTGCTCCCAACTTGTTTGTCTACCTATGTGGTGGGAAAAAGATGATTGTAATATTGATGTTGAGCCTCTAGTGTGTGACTAGAGAAGAATACTTTGTGTATCCTGCTATTCTTGGTGATTAGTGGATGTTTTTGGGCGGTCCATGGTTTTTCCCGCATCGGGTGTTCCACGTTAAATCCTTAGTGTTGTTATTTGCTTTGTCTACTTATCATTTTGGCGTTATATTTGCATTTTGTGAGACTATATATTGCTGGTTATTATTGGGGATTAAGAGATTTTAGTTGATTTTGCTTCGGGGGAGAAATTGATCCTGAATTGCGTTTGGCCGTGGTGAATTAGAAAACGGAACCTGATCTTTAAACATGCATTCCGTACATTATATTTTCCTGGAATTCTTTTCGAGAACCTTATCCCATGCTAATTCCATCAGGTCCCCCATATCTACCACCACAAAATCTATATAGACATGTGCACCAAAACCAGAAGCATTCAAAAAGCTCATTTCTTCTTCTTTTTCTCTCTGTGCTAATGCAAATTAACAAAGCAGATTAATCAGGATGACTCGTTTCTTCTTCTTTCTGACCTTGCCATTACAGAAAAGCGAGCCGAGCCCGAACAAGCTCACCGTCCTAATCGTTTGATGTGGGGCTGAAAATTCAACTCAGGATTGACCCTCACATTGGGTCTGTATCGTTTGTTCTTCGTCGGGGGCTTCTACGATTGCGACATGCCCGGAGAAAAATCAGGTGAATATTCCAAATTGGTAGTTTCCCCTATCAGTGAATTTGTTCAATTTGTACCATTCATTCTTGATGAGCTAATATAACGTACTTATAAAAAGAGGAAAAATTTCAAAAAAAAACATGTTTCTATCTCTTAGATTGATAAACTAAACTGTACTTTATTTTTATTTTTATTTTTTATACAGAAGGCGGGGAAGAGAATGGTATATCAACTACATCGTCTCTCTTTCAATACCTTGTATCAACCAAGTTTTCAATCGAGAATGAGAGACCTATATAACCTAAAGTACTGCAGCAAAACCTCAAAATGTAGGAGGAAAAAGTGAAAAACGAAGAACATGGGATTGTATAGACATCGGTTCATATTTACTGCTCTCAAGGGTTATCCCAAGCAGATAAAAAAAAGTACACTTGTTTTTCTCTTTTTCTTTTGGCCCGAGAAGCATGCTATTGCTGGTATGGCGTGCTTGAATTGACGCAATGATAAAGGGTTTTTCAGACTAACCCTGCTCTCACATGGATTTCGTCAAAAGGGCATTCAGAACATTACAGGGGGCAATCGTTTGAAAGGTCTGAGAATCCGGCAAGAGGTTCAATGTTAAAATTGCCTAAATTGTCATAGTCCTCCGTCGTGATCTTCTCTAATCTTGTTGACACTCAAAGTTAACCATATTATCACGCATTGATCACCAAAACGGAAGGTATAATAAAGTCAAGCAAAATCACATGAATATCATAAGAGTATTATTATATGATCAATTATCAATAATTTGAAGGACAAAGACTCAATAATCGACAGCGAGGCAAGAAGCCATCCCGTGTTTAGTTATTGAAATACGATGACGGATATTTGATGACTATTCAAGTGATGCCGTAGTAGGTTTTAGATGAAAACATTTGAAATATTCAGGAAAGCGCCAAAGTTATTCATGGTTAAGGAGCAGTTGACATACAAAGACCCAGCCATGAAATCATTGTTGATAAATCAGAGAGAATCCAGACACAATCCAGACAGTTGTAAAGCAAATAGGCAAGGTCATTGCAGAGGAAAAGGCAATGTGCATAAGGCTTGAAGCGGTTTTTAGAAGAGGAATGACTGTTCAGCAATTACCAAGCTTCTCTATAAATACCATCAGTCATCTAGCATGAAGCCTACCCCCGCAAAAGAATCAATCAACATGTTATCCCTTTATCTTTATATTTCTTGTACTACACTTTAGTTTTCATAGCTGTAGCTCTTAGATCCTCGTCGCTGTTTAGATTCTAGCGTGTATCTACACCATGATGTTGCGTCATCGATTAAATTTCGACATTGTATTCTTTATCCTAGTCCAACGCTGTCGATTAGATTCTAGTGTTATGTTCTGTATTCCTATACATTGTTGTTGATTAAATTCCGACATTGTGTCTACTTATCCCCAAATTATGTCATTGATTAGATTCTAGCACAGTTTGAACTTGTTCTCAATGTTAGCAAGTTCATTGTCAGAGTTGTACAATTCTGTTCGAAATTGGAAATTTGACACTTATATTGCATTTGATATCCTCTATTCGGAATTAGTACAAAACCTTTATTATTTCTAAATAAAAATTGAAGGATTATTCTGGATGAAAGATATTTCGTTATTGAAACAAATATATTCGCAGGGATGGTTATTGTCAACTTCATTGAAAATTCCTTTGCTTCATTATCCTTAAATTGACGAGGCTTCTTCTTCCTCGGCAGTTCCCTACGCGAGAGTTTCTCCCCATTATTTTGCATAGTCAAAGGCACGATCCCAGTTCTCCTTCCTTTCTTCTCTGCTGTTTACTATGGCTGAGATACATGTGTGTAACGAAAATGTCGACAGAATAAGATAAGGAGATAGGAGGTGAGAATGGTGATTTGTAAAGCAAACGCGTTAACGCTTGACACAGTAAATTTTGATAAATTTTGAGAGAATATTTGTGTAAACGAGCGTGCAAATGAGACGGTACAATCCTTCACGTCCCTTTAAGGGGGCCAAAAAAAAGCAAAAAATATCAGTTTTGGACTATCTGAGAATCCCTTTTTTTCGAAAAGCTTTAATAACCACACACAGTGCTTTTGGTTGAGGGTCGCCTGCACAACTCAAAAGTTTAAATTTAACCAATTTATAAAGCCTCTTGTATGTTCAATAAATCTCTAAATAGCTAAGTTTCAACGCTCGTGCCTTTAGATTATTTAAAAAAACTATAATTAAAATGTACTTTTATAGATATCCAATTTTGCATCTTAAAAATCTCCCTTTTTCTTAAGGGATCAAGCGGTATCTAATTCCAACTACGTCTTTTCGGAGATAAAGACACTCGGATGATTTACATTCATGTATGTATGTATGCTTTTCAGCTGAATTGAGCAATGAGTCTTCAATAATGCTTTGACTTATTGGAACTATTTTTTGATGAGCAAAGTGAATTATAGATACCAAATCTATGTGCAGGCAAATGAGACGTCATCAAGCATCCATTTATCAGTTATTATATCAATTTGTCAACAAATTTCAAAAAACAATATTATTTGCCTGGCATTTCATTCAATTAATTTTTCAAAAAATGATTTTTAAATGATTAATTTTCCAATTGAAGGAGTCAGAATCTTTCTTTTTCCTTCTCTATAGGCATTTACAAACTGGGTAATTGGTTGGGTTCTAGAGACCGGAGACGGAAACCGAGTGGTGATTAATTAAAAAGCATCCTAGTTTCATAGGCCTACAAATTTGAAGTTTGAAACGCCCCCACCGTCCCATCTCCATTCCTTCCGATCCTTCACCATTTAGGCCACGTAGCTTAGTCGGTAGCCACTGATTATTGTTTTCCCTTGATAAGAGGAAACGCAAAGGATCAAACACGAATTAATGGACCTTTTAGCCAGATTCATCGTGTGAATTGATGGCTCCTAATGGTCGAAGAGACTTGCTTGCATGCTACGTTTGCAGCTCCCCTGATCAAACCTCCGAATTTACTCTTGCTCGCATTAGGTAACGAGGCGACAACAGGCTCGCTTCAAGAGTAAACGATAGCTGCAGCACAAATCGAGTATTCCGACAGTCGGTCTCAGGCTCTTTTGCTGACATTATCAATGTGGATTTCTCGCCCCGCCCTTTTTCCTAAAGAGGACAAGGGAATCGGCATGATGGAAAGTGGGGATCGGACGAGAACGTTATCGTCTCCAAAACACCATTTTCAATGCTCTAAAAGCAGATAAACTTGGCGGTGGGCTCCATTCCCACTAGCTTTGACATTGCAAGAGCAAGTTATATATACAATTCATATTACTGGGTGTTCCATCTATCGCCAGTAATTTAAGTACTCGTCGATTTTTCAAACCTTTAGTCACCTAATCAATAATGATGAAGGTGGGTCGTGTATAATAGCCACACAAAATCTTGTCAAATTTAGGCAAAAAGGATAAAGTCTCTTCCGAATAAACACCATTCCTGTGAGCCTCAAATGCACGGAACAGCCAAAGGACAGGGGAACAACCATTACATCCACTCGTCTTTTCCTCCCATAAAAGAAGAAGAAAAGAGTGCTTGATCTCCTAATAATTAGGGCTTAATCGAAAAGGCTTGATCATCCCCCATTAAGATTCCAGATAGACGGCGCAACCGTGACTCTCTTTAATAGTTTTTTTTTTTTGGTAAGGTAAGAATATATAGAGCAAAAGCCAATTATACAAAAACCAGCGCCAAAAACTTTCACTCATGATGCATGAGCAAAGAGAGTGAAAGGGAGCCGATGTAAAAGAAAACAAAAACAACGGAAAACAAGGAAGCCGAAACAGACCGGCAAACAAAAGAAAACCGCACCAAGCAAAACAAAAAAAACAACTGTCAGCAAGGCAACACAACACAATAACAGGGCTGCAAACCCAGAAGGAACAGCACCAACTGACCAACCCTAGCAGAAGAAGCACCACTAAGGAGAATGGGCAGCCCGCCAACAAAAATAGAAGAGTCAAAGCCCCACCCTCGTTGAAGATGCCTGTTACGAAAGTTGTCCGACATGTTGCTGAAGGTCAACACTTTATCTTTAACAACTTTGACAAGTTGATTCTTCAAAGCCGAAATCTCAAGCGTTTCACTCTGGAAAATGATGCTATTTCTTTTCTTCCAAATTAAATAGCACATGACTCTCTTTAATAGTTAATACCTTATTGATCACTTAAATTAAGGTGCATACAAAATAGAGGCAGGACGGCGGAGTGGACGCATCCTCGGCCAACTAATTTTTCGATTAATGACCAGATCAAAGTTGCGCCTTTCGAGATTACAAAAAACTCAGTGCCAACACGCGGACAATCTCAAATGTTCTTTTCCGGCGTATCTTGGGAATTATTTTACTAATATCCGCAGTTTAACATTTACTTTTCTTAATTAAGACAATTGTTTTAAAATTAGAAGGAGGAAATTGGACGTTTCCGTTATATCCCTCAAAAGCTTGCTTGAAATCTCTAACGTTTGACGTTAACATCGAGTTGATAGGACACGAATGATAATCATCTTTACTAGAAATTAATTTATGGAATAAAAATAAAAATAAAAGTATTTATATTCTTAGATGAGTTTTTAAATAAAAATATGTATACAATAATGATATAAAATTTTTATTTTGAAAATAAAAATTTATTTGATAACCACATGTAGCCCGTTGAATTGAAAGTTGGGATCGATGAGGGCAAACACGTCCGTTCCGAGGCCAGCAAGATATCCATAAAGCACTGAGTTCAGAGATAGGGGCAGTGCATTTTCTCGTGCATTTACCGCGGAACGCGCTAAATCTAACACCACGCACCACGTCCGAAAACCTAAATAGTAATTAGACACGAACTCCAAGAGCCCTAACTTGTAATGAGTGTTGGAATTGCACTAGTCTTGTGGTATCAACAACGAAACATCGATTAACCAGTGCCCTCGAAATGCTTATATCAAACGTGATAAAAGAATAATTCAGTCCTCCAAATATTGATCGGGCACACCACGAGAGACGTATCGAAAATCACAGGTATTTTTTTATTAGATTATTTGACAAATACCTCAAAAACAATTTACCGACAAATCTTGGGATGGAGAGGGAAGTCAACGGGGATTTTGTCAACGAAAGCGCCCCCCCATCATTTAATTTTAAAGCTGTACATCTACATATGCTTAAATATAATTAATGAAATACGTAACATAGGGCAATGAAAAAAATCAAGAACGATAGCACGCCACCTGCTTCTACCACAAGAAACGCTCCACAAATTTCACGCTGGCCTCCACGACCTCACTCTCCCAAACGTCCCGGGACCGGCCGCCACCCTCCTCCTTGGCCGCCATCGCCAGCCGGACCGCCGCCGTCGCGTCCAGCCTATGCAGCTCCCACCCGCACCCTCTCAGCCGCTCGATCTTCATAATCTGCCACTTCGCCAGCTCCACCGCGTTCTTCTTTATCTTTCGCACCGCCTCCTTGTATGCACCCTCCCGCCCCGGATCGTCTTCCCGCATCCCCGCATCCTCCCGCCGCCACCCGTCCCCCGGGCCAACCCCCCACGGTGGCGGGTAGGTCATAAAATAACGGTCGAACTCGGGCACGCCTATGGCCTTCCTCAGGCAGGCCCAACCCCCCGGGTTGGTCCGGCGCAGGTCGTAGTGTCCGGCGAGCTCATCGAACGCGCCCATGTCGAGCATTTTGTCCACGCGCTTCGACTGGTACTCCTCCAGGACGGGCGGCGACACGTCGACCCACAGAAAGCAACAGTCGTACCTCAGCTCGGGGCTCGCCGGCGAGCCAAGGCGGCCGAACGGGTCTGCCGCGGGGTCGAACGACTCCACCAGGAGGGCGTGGATGAAGGAGTTGGAACCGCCGACGAGGAGGGGGAGCTTCCCGCGGGAGGCGATGCCGGAGATGGCTGCGTGGCCGATGGAGCGGAACTGCGACGGGGTCATCTCGCCACCGTTCGGGTCGAAGGAGCTGAGGAGGTGGTGGGGGACGCCGTGGCGCTCGGCTGGGGGGATCTTGTTGGTGGTGATGTCGAGGCCCCGGTAGAGTTGCATTTTGTCGGCGTTGATGACCTCGCAAGGGAAGCGGGAGGCGAGGTACATGGAGAGGCTGGACTTGCCGCACCCGGTGGCACCCATGATGACGACCACCTTGGCGCGGGGGCGGAGGGTGCGGTGGGCGGTTGCAGAGGAGGAGGACATTGGGGAAAAACGGGCGGAGTTGCTCTCGGGGTGGTGGTGGTGATGGTGGCTATGGGAGGGGAGGAAGGAAGCTTGGGGGAGGTGAAGCAAGGAAGATCAATATTCGTTTTTCTTATAGGCTCCTCATCCTCATGCACGTGAAATGCGAAAGATTGTCCAGAGAAATGAACGGGAAGTGATTACAAAAAAGAAGGGAAAAAGCATAGGAAAGCTTCCATATACTTCCATATAACCTTCCTCCTCCCCCGCCCACTTCTCCCCAAGCATCACCGAATTGCCACCCCACTCTTCCTCCCTTCTTCTCCTCCAAAATTTCATCTTCTTCTTCACTACCCCGTTCCCTACTCCAAAAGGATTTTAAGAGGTGGTGCCCAGGTCGGTTCCTATGAGCCCATGAGCCCAATTATTTTCTCCCAATCTAGCAATCACGCCTCTGACGTGGCAAGACCAGTGGGCCCGGCGCATGCCGACATGGAAATTCGTGAAATTCGAAACTGCGTTCGGAAAAATTAAGGGAAGGAAAAAAAAATGCGGAAGCAGAAGAAGCTGCCACTTCCTTCCACAACCTTCCTCCTCTGGCCCCCTCCCCAAGCATCACCGAATCGCCACCCCACTCTTCCTCGCTTCTTCTCCTCCTTCAAAATTTCATCTTCTTCATCTTCACTACCCAGTTCAGAACCCTTCCCGCGCTCCTTCCATGGCCACGAGGAGAACCACCTCCAAGCTCACCAAGACCGCCTTCGCCGCCATAAACGCCGCCTCGGCGCCTCCCAAACGCTCCTCCTCCGCCTCCGCCGCCGCCGCTGGAGCCGCCCGTGCCCTCTCCCGCTCTCGCCCGCTCTCCGGCTCCGCTCCCGGTTTCGGGAACCCCGTTCACCCACCGACCGGTCCACCGCTTCGCGGGGCTAATGTCCTCGCCTCCTCGGTATCCGCCGGGGCCGTCGAGCTCCGCGGCGTCGTCGGCTTCGGTTCGCGGGGCTCTGGCCTTCCCTCTCGGACTTACTCGACCGCCGCGAGCGCGTCTCAGGTTGGAATTCGATCGAATTTCATTATTTGAATGCGGGTATTTTGTGATATTATCGAAAGGTGTGATCTTGAAGTGTTTTTGTCGCTCAGTGTCGGCTTGATGCTTGGAGCCTATGACATTTCCATTTTATTTGAGGTTTTGCTGTTAGAGTTTAATGCAATTTGTCCGTTGTCTTCTTTTGGTGTTGTTGAAGCTTTTGGGACTTAAGTTTGGTGCTTTTTGTGCTATGTTGTGGCTACTGTCGCCTCTAGGAATGATCTTTCGAGGTTCTGCAGATATAGAATAGAGATGTGTGGGGCGTTCGATGCAGACATCATAAGCTTAACGAAATAAGCTTAACGAAATAAACTTCTCTCCGGTATCACTTTTGGCTGTATTCGCAATGAATGTTAAATTAAAAATATCGTTTGACGGTTTTTTATGGTATAATTTGGAGAACTATAAGCTGCAAATTTACCAAAATTCTGCATTCAACTTCCCCATCTTCCGTGAGCTTTTGCTTATGAAGGTCCGCCTAACACTTAAGTAGGTATTACATTTTCTGAGCAGGGGAGGCAACGGTTCCTTGATTTTACAAGTTAACACAGTTCCTTGAGTTAAAACTAAGTGTTTGATTTTCAACATACAAAGTATAAAGCTGGCTGTTTAATTTTTTCGTGTTTTGGTGATGAATCTGTACTTGGCATATTTTGCTTTCGATTTCCTTCAAAGTTCAAGATATGGTGGACTGGAGTTTAATGTGATAAACATTCCAAGGTTACTTACCAACCGAGTAAGCATCTCATATTGAAGAATTCTCTCTTAATCCTGTTGAATTTACTGGACCTTTGTGTTTAATATAGCAGGATTGACCTGACAATTTTTTACTCATCATCCTTTAGTAGGAATTTCTGGAAAGAGAAGTCTGCCTGTTTCATTTGTTATGTTTTTTCTAATGGATGTACTTGAAGTCTGACTTTGTTTGACTCAGACAAATCCATCAGATTTCACTGAGATGGCCTGGGAGGGCATTGTTGGCGCTGTTGATGCAGCTCGAGTTTGCAAACAACAAGTGGTGGAAACTGAGCATCTAATGAAAGCTCTTTTGGAGCAAAAGGATGGTTTAGGCAGGAGAATTCTCACTAAAGCTGGTCTTGACAACACATCAGTTTTGCAGGCTGTGGACAATTTCATATCCCAACAACCAAAGGCATGTATTCAGTTATATGTTTGTTTTTCAATTCAATTTTGTCTTTCTCCAGAGGTTATTTGGGGTTTGGTAACAATCTGTGATCTTGCACCAGGTTGTGGGCGATACTAGTGGCCCTATAATGGGCTCACATCTTGCCTCCCTTTTGGACAATGCTCGGAGGCACAAGAAAGAAATGGGAGATGATTTTGTTTCTGTGGAGCATCTTTTACTGGCCTTTTATTCTGATAAGAGGTTTGGGCAGCAATTATTTCAAAATCTCCAGGTCAGTGAGAAGGATTTGAGGGAGGCCATTCAAGCTGTTCGAGGAAATCAAAGAGTAACAGATCAAAGTAAATCCTATTGTTATACAACTTCAACGATTTTTTTTGTGAATCACATGATACTTTTGGAAGACATCAGTCCATATAAAACATTGCTTCGCATGTTTTCTCAGAGGTTCCTGCAATTGTTAGGATTTGAACAGGCTAACAATATTTGTGACATTGATTCCCCATAGACAGGCTAGCCATGTCTTCATGAAATTTCATTAATCAATGAACTCTGCATAGCCTCCACTTGCTGTTGAACTAAGTACATCTGGGTTGTTGTTGGGATGGGCTTCTGCTTTCCTGATGGACTTTGCTTGTTACTCTGTCTATTAGAAGTCCATAGGGACAGTGAGAATTTGCTTGTCAGTTGTGAGATTAGAAGCAGTGCTGCTGGAAGCTGCCATGGAACAATTCTTCATCCTGCCAAGAACCATCTGTTTTGAGGGAATAATCATGTTGAAACTATTGATGATATTCAACTACCAGAAAAAGATATGCTTTCAGAATCTCAAGTGTTCAGGATATTTGCTCAAGGAAGATGAAGATATTTTCATGCTTAACTGAAGCTTCTAAAACTTTATGTCAAATGTTGCACTGTACTTCTCAGCTTCATCTCGAACCTTTCACGATGTTTCTCAGCTCGCTAAGTATTCCCTCTAATGTGCTTGTTGTAGCACATTATCTGTTATTGTCCTCCTAAAGCATGAAGACCTTCTATTGTTGATTCCTGGTCTATTTCCTTTGCTTCTTTGACTACTATTGCATCAGTCATAACATTACTTTGGTCTCCCACAAACAGACCCAGAAGGAAAATACCAAGCACTTGAGAAATATGGCAATGACTTGACAGAAATGGCTCGGCGGGGCAAGCTTGATCCTGTTATTGGTCGTGACGATGAGATCCGGCGTTGCATTCAAATATTATGTAGGAGAACCAAGAATAATCCAGTAATTATTGGTGAGCCAGGTGTGGGGAAAACCGCAATTGCTGAAGGGTAGGTTTCTCAGTTCAGTCTTATTTTCTTAAGCTTAGTATATTAGTCCCTGATGCGTTGTTAGACTTGTTCTTCTCTTTTGCCTATATTTTTGGTGTGTGTAGCCAGCATGCATCATGAAGAATCATTCATGGAGCTCCCAGTGTAACATTGCTGTTATTTAGTGCTATATGAATAGTTCAATGTTTTTAACCTTTTTGAGTTCTGTCTTAGTTATTAGGATCAAATTACTCATGCAAATCATTTTTCTGATGGACGAAAAACTTGCTTCCTTTCTTTTATGATGATGTCATAATGTAGGAGACTTTGTTTGTGAAGATATAATTGACCTTCCTAATAAGGTGCAGTGGTGTTGCAGTTATTCTCAAGGGAAACACTCTATTGGATTCAACAAATCAGTAGTGCAGGTTTTTCTACAGATTTAAATCTAGAGCTAAACTGGTTCAAAAGAGTGCTGGCGGCACTCATTCAGTGTGCTGGTTCCATCCTTTTAGCTATCAGTAACTTTTGCTTTGTAGTGGAGAGTATTCTGAGAGGAGCCATTCTTAAACTATGTACGTGTTACTGTCATTTTGGGAGTGAGGATGTCTAGTGACATGGTTCCTAGTGTGAATGTTGCAACTTTATGGATTGTATGGTAATTTCTTTGTCCTAATTCTCACTCTTAACAGGTTGGCTCAACGTATAGTCCGTGGGGATGTACCGGAGCCACTGTTGAACAGAAAGGTTGTAATTCTTGGCTGTTTGACCAAGATAAGTTGGTTAGATCATAATGTGATTTTTCGGAGAGCTTTCTGCTAAAAGGATGTCTGCTTGATCTCGACCTATGCAGTTGATTTCCTTGGATATGGGAGCACTAGTTGCAGGCGCTAAGTTCCGTGGAGATTTTGAGGAACGACTGAAAGCTGTCTTGAAGGAAGTTACAGCCTCAAATGGGCAGATTATATTGTTCATTGATGAGATCCACACTGTTGTAGGTGCAGGTGTGTATCCTTGTTGCTATTTTTTCCTAATTCTGTCTCTATCATTGTTATTGGGGACTATGTAAAACAATTTTTCGACATGCATGAAAAAGTCATTTATTTCTATGTCATGTTGTTGAACTTTGTAATCATGCAAATTCTAGTATAATCTAATTTTTTTCATGTTTTCATTTTGCTTTTGTTTTTCATGTGATGGTTTTATTCAGATTCCTATGTGCTGCTTTTCTTCTGTTTATTCCCACATGCCAAATGCAAGCTGTTTATTGAAAACTACTTCTTGTGTTTTGTATGTAGGAGCGGCGAGTGGTGCAATGGATGCAGGGAACTTGTTGAAACCAATGTTAGGTCGCGGTGAGCTACGTTGCATAGGTGCAACAACACTGAATGAGTACAGGAAGTACCTTGAGAAGGATGCTGCTCTAGAGCGTAGGTTTCAACAAGTGTTTTGTGGGCAGCCATCTGTTGAGGACACAATTTCCATTCTTCGTGGATTGCGTGAGCGGTATGAACTACACCACGGCGTTAAAATATCAGACAGTGCCCTTGTTTCAGCTGCTGTCCTTTCAGATCGTTATATTACTGAACGCTTTCTGCCTGACAAAGGTAATCTATGAATTTTATCAGTGTTGGATTGTATTTCTGTGCTTATGACTCTTGCTATTTCCCATGCACATGAGCAACTAATTGACTCCCCTCAATTGATAATGACATATACCTGTAAAATTTTTCAAATGATAATTAATGTTCCTGTTGTTGAGAATGACGAATTAAATCCCAGCAATAATGCGCAAAGACTCTAACTGCACAGTATCTTTTTTCTTTTGCTGGGGCACCTAACTATAAAAGAAAATTTTGCATTGCAATTTCAAATATACAGTTGCTAGCAGTATAGTATTTTCTGTCAGCTATTACTTTGATTTATCTCCTATTTTCTTCTTCCCCTTCGTTTGCTTAATATTTTTTCTCTATTATTTTCTTCATTATCTATATACTCTCTTAGGAGTACAATGTCGTTACGCCACTGTTTTGGATAATTCCATATCACATACTTTGAGAAGTACAACCATCGTGATAGAACAATCTAAAGTGTATAAAGAGAAGATGTAATTTATTCCAACGTCTTGTCTTGAATGCTCCTCTACTTTACCTCAATAGACACACATCTTTCCTGCTCCTTCTGTTGTCTAATCGTATATGGTTATGTTGTTTCTCCTTCAGCCATTGATCTAGTTGATGAAGCCGCGGCAAAGCTGAAAATGGAGATTACATCTAAGCCTACTGAATTGGATGAGATAGACAGAGCTGTACTTAAGTTAGAGATGGAGAAGTTATCTCTGAAAAATGACACAGATAAAGCATCTAAAGAAAGGTTGCATAAGTTGGAAAATGACTTAAATTCGCTTAAACAGAAGCAAAAAGAACTGACGGAGCAGTGGGAAAGTGAAAAGGCTCTTATGACTCGGATTCGATCAATTAAAGAGGAGGTCACTCTGCTACCCCTATATAATTCTCTTTCATGATTCTTCCTTTTGCATATTTTACCTTGATTTGAACTTTCTCTCCATCTGTTATCTAACAGATTGATAGAGTTAACCTGGAGATGGAAGCTGCCGAGCGTGAATACAACTTAAACCGTGCTGCTGAGCTCAAATATGGAACACTCATTTCCCTTCAGCGCCAGTTAGAAGAGGCTGAAAAGAATCTTGCAGAATTCAGGAAATCAGGAAAATCTTTGTTACGAGAAGAGGTCACTGATCTTGACATTGCTGAAATTGTCAGCAAATGGACTGGCATTCCCTTGTCGAACCTTCAACAATCTGAGAAGGAAAAACTAGTAATGCTGGAGGAGGTTCTCCACAAGAGGGTGGTTGGTCAAGATATGGCAGTCAAATCAGTAGCTGATGCAATCCGTCGTTCTAGGGCTGGATTATCTGATCCAAACCGACCAATAGCAAGTTTTATGTTTATGGGCCCTACTGGTGTTGGCAAAACTGAGCTTGCTAAGGCATTAGCTGGATTTCTTTTCAACACAGAAAACGCTCTTGTTAGAATAGATATGAGCGAGTATATGGAGAAACATGCAGTTTCACGTTTGGTGGGTGCGCCTCCTGGTTATGTGGGATATGAAGAAGGTGGGCAGCTGACTGAAGTGGTTCGCCGAAGACCTTATTCAGTTGTGCTCTTTGATGAGATTGAGAAGGCACATCACGATGTGTTCAACATTTTGTTGCAGCTGTTGGATGATGGAAGAATAACTGATTCCCAGGGAAGGACCGTCAGTTTTACAAACTGTGTCGTGATAATGACTTCTAATATTGGTTCTCACTTTATACTTGAAACTCTCCGCAATACAACGGACACTAAGGAAGTAGTTTATGACATTATGAAAAGACAAGTTGTTGAGTTGGCCAGACAAACATTCCGCCCAGAGTTTATGAATCGAATTGATGAGTACATTGTATTCCAGCCACTGGACTCCAAGGAAATTGGCAAAATTGTGAAGCTCCAGGTAACTAATCTTGAGCTCACTTTTATTTTCTCCTTGGAGGTGTTGCATTGTGTAAGCTTAATCACAAAAAAGACTACCAATAGATGCATATGCAAGCCGCAATATCGCGTCATCTTTTCTCAGTGGGGTAAATTGAAAAGGCAGAACTAGCTTTTGCTTTTCAACCTTTTATCATGACATTACACTTTCTCACATAAAAGCTTTTATCATAACCTTTTATCATTGACTGGTGCTAACAAAGGGCCAAATAGAGAATGAAATGCCGAAATAGGGGAAGCAATGGTGCGACTGCATAGGTTACCAACGCGTGCTCGCGTAAAGCTTCTGTGCAGTCTCTTACTGCAGTTTAAATAACTTGATTTCTATGGGTTACACGTTGATAACTATTGTTTTGTGATGCAAAAGTCCAATATATTACAAAAGAAGAATATTTATTTGTGGTAATTTTTATGATTTAGCAGTTTTTGTTTGTGGGAAAAGGAATTATATCGCAATGCTTATTTAAAATCTCCAAATGATCAATTTTGTTAAGCAGAATTGTTATTGTTTACACGTCAGGATGCCTAGAGCCTTTTAGTTCCTGTATGTTTGCTAAGGATGCCCCTTTCTGAGTGACACATCCGACAAAATTCTTATGTTCTGTGTCGAAATGCATCTAGCACATCCATATGAGTTCTGTAGCAAACATAACGATGGTCCAATTTCCACCTGATGCAGATGGACCGGTTGAAAGAACGGCTAAAACAGAGGAAAATTGACCTTCACTACACTGAGGAAGCCATTGAGCTTCTTGGGACATTGGGCTTCGATCCAAATTTTGGCGCCAGGCCTGTGAAGAGGGTGATCCAACAGTTGGTTGAGAACGAAATCGCTATGGGTATACTGAGAGGAGATTTCAAGGAGGATGACTCAGTGATTGTCGATGCCGTTACGTCGCCTTCAGCCAAGGACCTTCCCCCACAGAAAAGGTTGTGCATCAAGAGATTGGAGAGCAGCCCAATGGATGCGATGGTTGCCAATGATTAACATTGAGTAACTCGCGCCTCGTGCTGCTTGTACATATGCTGCCCCGCGTCGTTCTGGTAAGTAATAAGTTTTTGGTCTTGATGGTCAAGTGTTCAAGTTAGCTTCAAGTGTACAACGAGTCGGAGATAGTTACAACCAACCGCCGACCTTGAGCCGGTTTGTCTGGAGATAAGGTACCGGTACATAATGTCCCATGCTGCGCGAGTTCCACCCTATTGATCGGCCGGTTTCGATGTCAAACTTAATGTTTCTTTGAACTTTCAGTGAACTTTTTTGCTGAACTGGCATGAGCTTGCTGATTCCAGAGCAAAAGGTTAGAGGGTGACTCTTATGATTGTTGTTCCTTGCCCACACGGCTTTTACTACACTGGCTAGAGAATCTGAGAAAAGCTTTTCCAACAACCGTGGGAGACTGTTACTTAGCGGGATTCGCGTCGAACCCAGATCCATCATTTGCACAGAACGGTATTTCCGTCACTGTTTTAAGGACTGGCAATCTTGCTATATTTGCAGGAGCATTTGCAGCATGATGACCGGAGTCCATTCCCGTGTTGTCATTCTCTGCACTTCATATGACGCGACGTCGCCAGAATCATTGCATTTCTTTTTTAAGGATTCGATCTCGCCGTCGGTTAGCCTGTCGCAATCCAGGAACAGAAACTGGTTCAATACATCACGCTCTTGGCCGAACGGATGCGAGGAACTCTCTCTCGTGGGTCGTATTACGAATCCGCCCTTAATGCCAGTGGAACCGTCGAGGTCAGAAAATGACTGAGGATTCTCTCCAAGACTATTGATTTCAAACATAGAGAATGAATTGCTCATATAACTAGCTTTTGGGATTATTCAAGCTAGAATAAGCGTTAGGAGCCGAACACCATCAATTGAGGAATTGGCATATCGTGAAAATTTCAAACCGATATACTTATAACAAATTTACTACAAATTAATTTTCTAACCAACAAAAATTCCAAAGTGATAAACATGTGGTAAATTTATTTCAAATTAATTTTTTTTCACTAAAAATATCAAATCGATACATTTATAATAAATTTTCTCTCAATAAGTTTCATTAAATTAATTTTTTTTTTTTATGACCCGGGAACCGCCGTCGGTCGGTGGCCTAGACATAAACCCGGGACAGACTGAACCACCACCACAGACCCAGCCGCGTTTGAGTCGTGCGAACACGACGCCTCTAGGATTCGAATTCCTCCTTTTCGTGAGGGGGAGGGAGCATAAAGTCAGCTACGCCACCGTGGGCGGTGGTAAGTTTCATTAAATTAATTAATATCATGAAAAATCATAAATCGATACATCTGTAATGGATGGTAGAATCATAAACTGTTATATTCATTAACTCTACATAACATTTAACTTAGAATTTGATAGTAAAATTTAAAAAGAAATTAATTGGGATAAATTTGTAATAGATATATCAATTTTTGGTTTTTATGGTATTAACTCTTATTTATAATATCAGCCCATGTGGATCGTGTCAGCATTGTACCTGTGTATTTCAACACAGTTTCTATTGGTGAAGATGGTGTGTCCCAACAAGCCAACGACATCAATGTTTACCGTGCTCCTAGTACAGTTGTACTCTAATACTTCCCCATGTTGCTTGGGACGTGCCTTCACATATCGGTGGTCCAAGGCTCTTTTGGCTGGTTACAATGAGTATGTCTAGCTTCTTTTTTGTTCGCTTCGATACCATGGATCATAGCAGAATTTGGAGGCACTCCAAAACTCCCGTCCTTTCACGCATTGCATGTGGGAAGGAATACGAATTCGCGTTAATCGCATTAAAAGCCCCGAATCGATAAGCTTACGACACATATTTCGTACAAATTTGTCTCTTACATAATGAGTTATCCATTTACAAATTTATCCCAACCTGGTTCTCATCTCACAAGAAAATTTCATACTAGTACTATTAACCCAAATTTACCCCCCTGTTGAAATTCCATCTAAATGTATGTGTGTCAAGATGATTTCAAGACAAATCCAACCTAGAAAATCCATGCGTATCAATACATGTGCGTTATAACGAAGAGTGAATTTAAGTCGGCAATATTGATTTTTGGATTTTCTGCGAGACGAGAATTGACTTTGGGGTGAGTATTAATTTGAGATCTTCTATAACATGAAAATGATTTTGAGTATATATGTTAAGAGGGTACCGAGATTCGCACATACATAAATACCCTGTGAATTTTTATTCTTCTTTCCTTTTTGGCATTCTTCTACCAAATTAAAAGGTGGGATAAATGTCAGATCCCACCAGAAGGGCCACTTTTTTCATTTGGCCGTGAACGAAATTGACTCAAATCATATCATAATTTATTTCTCAAACCATTCGAGCTGATCAAAACAGAAGCAACAAAAACAATCAAAGTCCTTTCCTTCCTTCCTTCCTTCCTTCCAACGGGAAGAGAGTGTCCTCAGTTCCGCTGCAGATCCCAAGCACCAGCTGCTAAAACCCCACGAACGCATGGACAAAACGACAGGATCGAAGCCGGTGATCAGATCAGACACCAGTGGCTCGACCGTGATTCCACCAAGAACCGAAACCCAAACCAGTAAACAAGCCAGAGCAGCAAATGCACCTGCGCCTTCACCGTACGCACATGCCCGTAGCTGCTGCTGCTCCTCCCTCCTCTCCCTCCCTCCATTTACTCCATCCCTCGGCGCCCCATCTTCCCCTGCTCCCTCCTGCACCGTAATTAACGTGCACCGGCTAATCAGGAGCCGGCCGTCGGCCCACGCGCGGGTCCCGCCGGGAAGTTTCTCACTCGGGCCCGCATATATATCACGACTCTTCTTCCAGCTGGCCTTCACCGGATGATTAAAAAGAAGAAGGGGTGAGGAGGAAAGTGACGCGTTCCCACGCCTTGTCGTGCGCCGTACCCCGCACCAGAAAATAGCTACCCGCACGAATTTCCATGCACGGGTAAATGTAGCAGGACTCCACTGCCACCGCCGAGAGAAGCTGAGGCTCTTTTCGTAAGCATGTGGCTTCTGGTTCTTTCTTATTATATGAACCATACCGATAAGCCCACAAAGATATTGATAGAGATTTATTTAATCTAAGGTGTGATTGGTTCACGAATAATAAATGGGTTGATAAATAAACATCTTTATCCTACGCGAGAGTAAATTATTAGCAATAATGAATAAAAAATTTAAATTATCGTTATGAATTATGCAAATGATCATTCTTTTATAAAAAGTACTTTCTAAATCATTCATCCTTTATCAAATAAAAAATACCTTAAAATAACTCAGTTTTAAATATGAATATGGAAGGATAAATGGTGTAAAAATAGACATTGAGTTTGAGCATAAGTTTTGTTTATCCTTTAACTCTATAATAGCGTTTGTATTTATAGAGTTTATCTACTAGTTGTTACAACAATTACATGGACTAATTGAAAATATTTTGAATTTTGAATCATTCTGTTTCAATAATAACTACGGTAATAATTACATGAGATAAAATGGACTAATTCAAATATTTTGAATTAGTCTATTACAATAATAACTTCAGCAATAACTAGAAGATTAAAACATTAATTAATCTAAAATATTTTGAATTCGAATGAGTCATGCATTGTTATCCTTAACAACCTCCTACAAGTTGAAGGTGGTCTTCTGGATGATCTTCAACTTGGATTTGAGCATATCATGTCAACACCATCTGAGAGAGCTTGGTGAAGATATTTGCAATTTGGTCACGTGTAAATATGAAGCAAAAATTGAGTTTGCATTGTGACACTAAGGATGTGTTTGTTTTGCGAAAAACAATTTCCGGGAAAACGTTTTCCTCATTTTCTAGCGTTTGGTTCATTTAGGAAAATAAGTCATTGGAAAATGTTTTCCTAGTCAACGGAAAATATTTTCCTTCCAAGGCTTAAATTCAGAAAAACAATTTCCCTTTTGAAAAAAATCGAAAACGTTTTCCAAAATATTTTAAGGTCCTTGCTTGATGAAAAATTTACTATTAAAAAGAATTTCTAATTAAAAATTTTGAATTTGTTATTATTATATCTTTTCTTTTCTTTTTTTCCCTGTGAACATAAACCCTAACTCCTCCTCCCCTCTCTCCTTCTCCTTCGCCCCCTCCTTTTCGTCACCGCCGCCTCCTCCAACCCTAGCCCCTCCTACGCTCCCGTTGGCTTCGCTCCCTCCTTTTCCTCTTCGTCGACGTCTTCTACACCTTCAATCATTTTTCAAATGCAATTCAAACACCAGAAAATATTTTCATCGCGTATCACCAAACAAAGGAAAACTAACCATTTTCTTAGAAAACGGTTTCCCAAAAAACATTTTCCAAAAACATTACGTTTTCCGTTAAACAAACACACCCTTATGACTAACAAAGTCTACATCAATATGCTTTGGTCTAGCATGAAAAAATGGATTCACCATAAGATACTTTTATCCCTAAATTGCTGCACCAATGGATGGGGGGTTTTAATTGAGAGATGTCCAATTCCTATAACAGTGATTATAGCCATACCACTTCTGCTGTGACGTTTGTCAGTGCTCTGATAACATGTAAAAATAAACTCTAAATTTGAGTATGAGTTTTGCTTATCCTTTAACTCTAAGACAGCGTTGTATTTATAGAGTTTATCTACTAGTTGTTACAATAATTACATGGAATTTCAAAATATTTTGAATTTTAAATCAGTCCATTATAGTAATAACTATGGTAACAATTACATGGGATAAGAATGGACTAATTCAAATATTTTGAATTAGTCTATTACAATAATAACTAAATAATAAAAGTATTAACTAATTTAAAATATTTTGAATTTGAAGGAGCCATGTGTCGTTATCCTTAACAAATGATGCACTCCATGTCAGGTCAAATTGGATGTGTTTTCCAACCAAAGAAAATCAGATGTATTTTGGCAAATAACTTTCTTGCTTGGTTTTGTCCGCTAAGAAAGATCCAAAATTTCTTTATAATGGCAGGTTATTTCACTTAAATTGAAGACTATTAGTGTGCCATCTCCCTTGACCGAAAACAAAATTAGCATGAATAATTTAGAAGAATAATTCATGGATATATATCCTTTTTTATAGCATGAATAGATTGATGGATATACATAAATAACTGCATGAATCCCACATTACTAATAAGGAGACTATAGATCTCAAATCTCTCTACTTATTCATATTAAAATTATGGGTTATGAAAGCATGCATATGCCAAGTGTATTAAAAAGTTCCATATTTGTGCAAAAAAGAAAGGTCGGTTCACTACTCTTCCCAAATGTATAGGATATATGCCGAGATTATTTCAAGCAATTAAGAATGATAAAAAGAAAGGACCGTTTAAAAGTTTGTTATAAACATGTCGACTTCTATACACCTTTTTACACATGTTCTCCGTCTAAATAGCTATCCCTAACTTAAAGACATGGGAAAAATTAAACGAAAAAAAAAAATGAAAATTTCGGCCTATTATATACATACACGTATAGAATATGCCCTTATTCAAGATGAAATGAGAAATCTTCTAGCAAAGAGGAAAGAAGAGGACCGAAATCAGAATTTTCCTCCTCTGCGCGAGAGACACAAGAGAGCGAGAGAAGGGCTCGTTTGAAACGTTCTCAAAATGAGATAAATGCCAAAAATCACCCCCAAAAAATCAAATTTATCATTAGAAAAAAAAAATCACCACAAAAAAAAAAAAAACCCAAAACAAAATCGATTTCATAATTAGAAAAACAATAATAATTTTTCCCCAGATAAAATGTACAAATCTCTAAAAAAGTCACTCCCAAGTGCCCCTCTCTCTCTCTCTCTCTACTTTCTCTGCACGTTTTGACACCTGTATAAAACCCACGCACAAAACGAAGACGAAGCAGCAGCAGCAGAAGAAGAAGAAGCAGAAAATCCTCTCTCTCTCTCTCTCTCTCTCTCTCCTTCTCGAGCACTGAGCAGAGCGCAGCGAGCGAGGCGCTCCCCGTTCCCCTTCCCCTCTCCTCCCTCCAAAGTTCCCAACTTTGATACAGAATCGACGAACCCATCTCCCCACATGTCGAGCACGACGCGCATTCCTTCCCGCCGCCGTGAACTGTAAAGCTCCCCCGTCTGATCTGGGTCGCTGCCACCCCGCAGCAAGATGGCCGGAGCCTGCCCCCAGGGCAACGACATCGGCTCCCTCCTCCTCAACCGCTCCTCCGCCGCCGCCACCGGCACCGGCCGCCTCTGGCCCTCGTTCTCCGGCTCCGCCGTCCGCCGCCGCATCCTCGACGCCTTCCGCTGCGGCGGTGGCGGCGGCTCCGCTCCTTCTCCTCCCACCGCCGCCGTCACCGCAAGCCCCCGAGGCCCCCGAAGCCGGACCCCGACCCGGGTCCGCCGCCCCCGCCGCCGGCGCCGGCGCGGGGGCCCAAGACGCTGGCGACGTTCGTGTCGAAGTCGGAGAAGCTCAGCGACCTGCTCCAGCTGGCGGAGATCCACGAGCAGCAGGAGACCCACGTGGAGACGAGGAAGAAGGTGGAGGCCCTGGAGAAGCTGAAGCGGGTGGTAAGGGATTTGCAGGACGCGGAGGGGGAGGAGGGGGAGGCAGGGGAGGCGGCGGACCGGGAGGAGAAGCGGAGGGAGGGCGCGCGCAACGTGAGGCTGCTCGCGAAGGAGGACTCCGAGGCGAGGACGACGCTCGCGATGCTAGGGCGATCCCGCCGTTGGTGGGAATGCTCGATTCTTCGGATCTCGATTCGCAGATTGCTTCGCTCTACGCTCTGCTCAACCTCGGCATTGGCAATGACATGTGAGTTCTTGGGATTTTCGGAGTGGGTTTGGATCGTTCTTCTCTGATTTCTGCATTTGATCGGTTTCGGCGCCTTGTTCTGCCATTAACAGGGGAAAGAAAATGTCGTCTTTTTCGCTTCTTGCATGTGTCTTGTTGTGTCCATCTTGTTCTTTTCTTCTGAAAAATTTCTCTGCTTCATTTTCGGGCTTCCAGTTCAGCCTCTGCTTTTTGGCAAAGTTCTCACCTTGACGATCTAGATGTGTTTTGGTTTCACATTTCAATCTTTCTTTGCGCTCTGTTTCTAGCGTCGCCATCGAATATTTCTTCTTACCTCGACTACCCATGATGTTGTCTGTCATGTGCTTTTGAATTTGATCTATTTCCGCATGCAGGTTCTGGCTCTCTGTTTAGTTTCTGTCTTCTATGGTGTCATCAATTATTCATCTGCGAAATGTGTATTTTTTTTTTAATGATTTTGATATGCCATGTTTTAAAAGGTGTTTTGACAAGTCATTTTCCCTGTTCTCATGTGTCATCTTCATGTAGTTTCATTATGCCGCATTTGAGAGAATGCGCTATCTTGTTTTTTTTTTTTTTTTAATTTAATTATCGCTCATGCTATAGTTTTTGTCACTTTTCGAGCAATAATGTGTGTTTTTCAGTGCATTTTGGATTTGTCCAGTAGCTACTGGTTTGTGACTGTGAGCTCACCTATCTCATGTCTTTTGGACTCACTTGTAGGAATAAGGCGGCCATTGTCAAAGCAGGGGCTGTTCATAAGATGCTGAAGCTTATTGAGTCTCCTGAGGAGACCATAGACCCGTCGATCTCAGAAGCTATAGTAGCGAATTTCCTTGGCTTGAGTGCTTTAGATTCGAACAAGCCCATCATCGGATTGTCAGGTGCAATCCTTTTTTGGTGAATACCCTTATAGATGTTGACCGCAAGAGTAACCCCCAAGCAAAGCAAGATGCTCTCAGAGCTCTCTACAACCTTTCCATCTTCCCCTCCAATGTCTGCATAATAATCGAAACTGATTTGGTCCCTTTTCTTATGAATGCCTTGGGAGACATGGAAATCAGTGAACGGATATTATCTATACTCAGCAACATCGTATCTACCCCTGAAGGCAGAAAGGCGATCAGCAGAGTTAAAGATGCATTCCCTATACTGGTTGACATTATAAACTGGACGGACTCGCCGGATTGCCAAGAGAAAGCGTCGTACATTTTGATGGTGATGGCTCACAAAGCTTATAATGATAGGCAGGCAATGATTGAGGCTGGAATTGTATCGGCGTTGCTCGAATTGACGCTTCTTGGCAGTACATTGGCGCAGAAGAGAGCTTCGAGGATACTGGAGTGTTTGAGAGTGGATAAAGGGAAGCAGATATCAGAGAGCTATGGCGGCAGTAGCATGAGTGCAGCAGTATCTGCTCCTATATGCGGGGCTTCATCGACTGCACTGAGTGTTAATGGAGGTACGAAGGAGTCTATGGAGGACGAGGACATGATGAGCGAGGAGAAGAAAGCGGTGAAGCAATTGGTCCAGCAGAGTTTGCAGAGCAACATGAGGAGGATCGTTAAGAGAGCTAATTTGCCTCAAGATTTCGTTCCTTCGGATCATCTCAAGACCCTCACTGCAAGCTCTACTTCAAAGAGCTTGCCATTTTGAGAACTGATGCCTCACAAGGTTATTTAGAAGTTAGTCCAATTTACTTTGTCTTTATCGCTGCCTAAATTTCCTATACTGCGAAAAAAGCTGGGCTCACAACGTGTCTTTGCTTTGCCTACTTTCACTTTAGTCCAATATTCTTCTGAATCGATTCAATTTGAATGAAGGGAAGAAGTGCCCAAAGTTACAACCTTTTCTTTCAGATCTACCCGGGTTAGAAATTTTTTTGGCAAATCTGGCTCATACAGCCATCAGCTAGATAAAGATCTGTTGTTCCTAGGGTTGGTTCTTGGTCAGTGGTATGAATGTAAATATAGGAAGTCCAGTGGTGCTTTTTTGTCCATAAGGAATTAGGATCGCCACATCCAACAATCAAGGGGGGCGTCATTGTCAACAGTCTCATGGGGCTCTGTTTCTATATAATATTTTATTGGCTTCACTCGTGTTGGAAGGGGTGTCGGTCATTTTTTTCTGTCTGGAATGGAGACTATTCACTGCTTTAATCTTACATGGGAATCTATTCCTTTGTTGTTGCTTTTTTCAAATGTGGGTCTGAACTCTGCAAAAGATTTCGTATGGAATCTAATTAGCGCTTAACAGGTTGGACTTTAATTTTCTTTTTGTGGTCATCTGAGGGGTCGTGGACCAACCTAGCCCTCTTTTCTTGATTAATTTAACACGGCTCTTTAATGAAATGACCTGTGCCTAGCCAATGCATTGATTGACCTTGTCTTTCTGATGAATTTTCTATTTACGGACTGCAGATCTGTAGAAAATGAATCACCATTCTCGCGTCGGTTGCGGGAGAGGAGGAGATGAATCTGAGAGCTTGTTGATATTAAAATAACACCCTCAAGGTATATATATATATATATATATGGTTTTTAGGTCATAGCCATCATCATGTTATTGTTTTTTAAATTTAGGGGTTACCGGCATCATTACTTGATGTGATCTCAGTTTTCTGTATATATTTTGTCCTGCTGCTGCAACTTTCAGTGGTGTTGTTTGTTTCCTCCAGTGGATGCCCCTGAGGGCTTCACCAACAATTCCACTTTCACGCACCAGCTAACATTATCATTTATATATACATAAGCTGGCTCAAAACCCTCATCCATGTCGGGGCCAGTATAATCGAGCAACTAGCTTCGAAGAAATCGACAACTAGATCATAGCATAGCATTGAGTAGAGATTGGGAAAATGCTGGGAAAAATTTATGAACGATACAAGAGTTCGTTAGCGCTTTGCAATTCATGGGGCCGGACTCTCACATAGAGCCAGCATAATAGGATGCGTACGCGAGCTGGTTGATAACTCGCTCATTCTTTGACATTTAAAGTTGGTAGGTTCTATTGACCAAAAAAAAAAAAAAGTTGGTAGGTTCTGCTTTATGGCATTTGCTGGTCCTCTTCAGGTTATTCTGGGATACTCCCCCCGTCTCTTTCAGTCCTCATGAGTTGGTAGATTTAGCTCTATTAAATGTTGGCAGCCCCTCCAATATTTTCTTTCTGGACCATATCGACCACATTCAAATGTGAGGTTGAGAGAAGACTCTAAGGACCCGTTGAGATCTGTAGCAAGGACGATGAATTCTGGAGTGTCGCCGTGTGTGGTATCTGATGCATGCACCGAGGAAGCTACCGGGCCAGAGGTTGGTGGTGTCTTAAAAACTCTATAATTTAGGTGATCTTTGGAAAGAAGACATCTTTAAGAATGGCTAAGTTGTCTAGATGCCCGACGAAAAGTTATCTGCAAACTCCAATCTTTAAGCATGTGGATGCAAAAGCATAAGCATATATTCGCCCCGTTCGCGTCACTCGGAGAAAGCTGCCATGCGGATTAAAATCCCATTTCTGTTCAGTAAAACACGGTTTCCCACGCTGTAAGATCTCGGGGCCCGCAATTCTGCGTTTGTCCACGGAAAGATCAAGCACAGAAAGTCGTAAGAGAAGAGAGCCACGAAGCTAGCTAAGCTAAGAAAAAAGAGGCGTGTAATAAAAATCCCATCGATCTGTAATGAACTTGCAAGAGAAAATCAAATGGTCGTCGTCCTTGCATCAATCATGCCGCGAGGGGCCCTACGCTGCAATTCCATCGCACGGTGGTGGTGCATGTGATTTGTCAACCTCACCGACCGAGACCCTCCGTTCCTCAGGTGGGGCCCCTGCTTTCTTCCTTAAGATTGAACGAGATTGTAGGGGGGTGCTATGGTCTCGTCAACTGCCGACAGGACTTGTCGAGGGAAATCTCTTAGGAACGAAAATGAGTCTCAGCACGAGTTGAGCCGGAAACCCTTTTCCCATCATGGGTTACCTTTTCAGCGTAGAGATCTAGCGCCTGAACCCCCCTTAGGATTCCATTATAAATGATGGACGAAGACCACCCATTGTCCGTTGCATGCAGTCACTCCGTTTTTCCTCCTGCAGAAGATGCTACGAAGAGAGAAAGGCATTAAATGGTGGCTTCTGAGATGTCTGGACTCTAGCAAGACTCGTCTCTGCAGTAGACAAGGCCAATTTAATGTGCCTCAGAAGCAGCGCAGAGAGACAGCTTTAGCCCTGATGCTGTAAACTTCGCGTTAATCATGGACATTTGAAAAAAATAACTATATCTATTATTTGGTCAAAGTTGATTCAAATTATGAGGGCCTGCTCTGGCCTATTCGTGCTATAAACAAGCTATCATTCTGCTTCGCAAATTCGTTTTGATCTCGATTGTTGTTTCGAAACGGGGTCAATTAGTTTAAGGCGCGTTTGATAACACTTCTCCTCCCGGTAATAATTTTTAAATAAAAATAATTCTTTTTATTCTCGTTCTTGGAAACAATTCTAAACAAAAGAACGTGTTTGAGAATCGTATAAAATTTTGATTTTGGAATAAATTGCATTTGGTGCATCAGACTTTCAAAATTTTACTCAAAATTATTTTCTTTTTTTCCTTCCTTTCTCTTCTTCTTCTTTAAGTCATCAGTCATTTGGTTAGACGAGGGCCGGCGACCTCACGGAGTGTCGCCGGCCCTCAATGAGGCGACCCTCGTCGGCTAAGCCTCGCCGGTGGCCAAGGGAGGCTTGAGCGAGGTCCGCTGGCCATCGACAAGCTCGCCCGAACCTCGCCCCTGGCCTCGGCGAGCCTCCTGAGAGCTCACCGGACCGGTTGTCGGCGACCGGCAAGAGATGAAGAAGAAGAAAGAGAAAGAAGAACGAGAAAAAGAAAAGAAAAAGAGATAATAGGTGATTGATTAATTGTTCCTTTAATAAGAATCAACTTTTTTTTTATTCTCAATTCTACTCCAAAAATGTTCCCGGAAATAAAAATTTTACCAAACACATTTCTGTTTCAAATTTACTCTCGGAAACAAAAGAACAGAAATAAGCATTGTTTAGCTTGCCAAATAGGGCCTTAGCGTCATACCAAATCCTTCCAATTTCTTAGTAGGTCATGCTTCACATGATATCTCACCAACACTCGGTTGAACGACAAGTATGATGCTTGACCTTCCGTTGCTGGCCTTTCTTGGGTCCTCGTTTCTTTCAACTGATGTCTCATTGCGCTGGTGAAGTCATCTGATGCACCAATTGAAAATCCAAGAGCAACTCGCTTTTCAAAGAGAAGTATATTTTATATATACATTTCACAAACCTCTGTTAGTAATCAATGTTGCCCGTTTGCATCAAATCTATTCGCGAGCATCATAATCTCGAATGAGTATGTCAACCCCGATCGAGACAAGACCTAGGTGGCAACCTAACCCAGTACTCATAATTTAGAAAGGGAACACCTCCCAAAGCCAAAGCACAACGCCGACCTTCGCCTATCGTTTTCCTTTGGTTATTTTGCAGGATAGCCCTTCTTTGGGGCAATTATATAGATGCGATTCGTTACACGCTTCCCCAGATCTCGTAAGAATTTGTTGGGAGTCATCCTCGGCAAGACTTCCCAATTGACCGTACCAAGGAATTCTATCATACTCCATGCAGCTATTGTTGCCGATCCTATAGAGCCCAACTCCAAGGTTGAGGCCAGATTATAGGAAGTGCACAATATGTTTTTGCACTTTCACGAGAAGCGCTGTGACACCCACGATTCCACTAGCGAGTCATCATTCCATACTATACATCTCCATCTGTTCACTCTTTTTTTCACCTTACTGTTTTGGAGCCGTGCCAATTATGCAGTTATCATTGGCTTCGCAACAGTCACTTTTACTCAACCGGAAACAAAAAAGAGAGAATTACAAGGAAAATCGTTGATGCGGACTCATGACCATAGAGGTGTGTATGAAAGGGACCTAAATTTAAGTGTCCACAGATGTGGTCCTGTTTTCCAGAGTTGAAGGCTGAGGGGAAGTCCCATGGCAGATGTGTCCAATTGTATTTCACGAATCCTGTTTCCCTTTGTGAGTTTGCAACGAAAACTTCCTCTTAAGTACGAAAGAGACCGGTGTTTCTTTTGGAGAGTGCCAAGTCATGTACCAAAAAGGAATCTTCTGGCATCCATCACCTCCATCACCACAAGGCTTTCAAGAAAAGACGGAATTCCCTCGTGCTGCATTTGGTCATATCCGAACTCTTTTGTTGAGATGAAATAAGGTCGGATGAGATAATAATGGGAATCGTACATATCGTTTGGTAAATGTCTAAATATACCATGGCTACAAAGGTAATTCTCCTCTCTCCCCCCCCCCCCCCCTCCACCGTTCTGCTGCTGTCATCAACCCCACATTGCCATTGCCGTTGCTGTTGCCTTCCGCCACCACTGTGAAGGCGTTGATGACATCACCTCACCTTGCCGTGCCACCATGCCTTTGTCGCTATCTTCTTGCCTCTAAAGCTCATGAACACATCGTATTTCCATTGATGAATCGAAGTAGAAGACAGAGTGGGTGTCTCGATTTTTTCAATTTTTGCGAGGACAATTCGTGAGCAAAGAAATCGTGAAAAGGGTGGAAATTTATCCAACCGTAGGCCAGAAGGCCATTTGTGTTAGTTGAGTAGTCTCATTTATCGCCGCACAGAATTCAAACCCGTAGTTCTTGTAGCGTTGTAAGTGGGGGCGTGGTGTTGGGGTCCACGTCTTCCCCGAGATCTCAGGCGATAGAGGCCCGGTCCTTTGGTGCTCTCCGGGCACGAAGGACCTATGGTGGAGTCCTCGATTATAAAAAAAGAAAAAAGGTGGAAATTTTTCATTGCAAGTGAAGTGCGTGGGTAACACAAAGAACACTCAAGTTATGGTTGAGAAGGGATGATGAATTAACCATTGCACCAAACATGGGTGGAAATGTTAATCAAGAAGCTCCGGTCGAGGAACATGATCGGTTGGCAAACAATGAAAATTAGTTGGACAGTGATAACAACCGGCCGTGGTCAGAGGCGACGATAATTTGACTGTTGTGGTAATAGTCCTCGCATGGTGGCAGACATATACCATGGACATAAGAAATCTTACTCACTTTCATCCTACCCCACATAGAATTTTTTTAATCCGATATATGTCTTTTATTTATCTAGCCTTATCTTGTCTTGGACAGCAACCAAACACCAAATAAAATAAAATTTATTTTATCCTAACTATCAAATATAGTATTAAAGACTGTTTCCGTAATTTTTTTCCCGTAACGCAAGTAGGCGGAGATCAAGCTTAGACTGAGCTATAGAATCATCTAAAATTTGATTAATTAGGACGCAGGTGGTATGGATTTCGAAGACCCAAGAAAGAGTTCCCGAGAAAATTGGCATCCTCGTACCGCGGAAAGTGTCAAAAACCAAACGATGACAAGCCTGTCTCGGCCTTATTAGAGAGTTTCCAAACAGCGATTTACACTTCTTCTACGTTCCTTAATGAACAACAAATGTACAGTTAAGTGAAATAATGAAGGCCCAAAATGGCCCATGGCCGGCTGCCATTACTTATTGCCTGTCGCCAAACACAAGCACAATGCACCATATCTTCCCTCCTATTTTCAATTTTTCACATTTTCTTCCTTCCTCTCCCCTATGCTCTCGGCCGATCCTCAGTTGGCCACTCCCAATCCTTGCCGCTCCGCTTTAATCTTTGCCGCTCACCTGATCCTCGCCCGCTCCTCGCAAGCTTCAGTTTGCCATTCGCGGTTTACCATTGGCTCTTCTTTCCTAGGTTCCTCGTCCACAATGTTTAAGTCGTCCATGAGCTTCAAGTCCGTTGTCTACGAGCTTCACTCACTTTCCAGTGTCGCTCATATTTGGTGCAGTCCGTTTAAGGGAAAGCCATAGTAGTTTGTTGAAACAACACATAGCCGGGGCATGTTCACCAATGGCCCTGAGGCCCTCCTCCCAAATCCAAATGTCTGTTCCAACTACAGTCACAAAGCCTGCTCCTCTCAGCGGAATTATCTTCTTGCATTGTTGTTTTCGCTGGTGGAGTAATTTTCCAGCTTTCGAAGAATGCTGGTAGGTCAGCAAATTGCCATGATTGTAGTTGGGGAAATCATTAGGAAGTTGGCAATTAGAACAGCTGGGCGGGCGTTCACGCATTTGATCAAAATTTATCATGAGGATCATCACAAACTAATGTGCCTCAGAAGCAGCACAGAGAGACAGCCTTAGCCCCGACGCTGTAAACTTTCCTTTAATCATAGACATTTGAAAATAAAAACAATTGTTTGTATCTATTATTTGGTCAAAGTTGATTCGAATTATGAGGGCCTGTTCTGGCCTCCTATTCATGCTATACGGAAGCTCTCTTTCCGTTTTGTTCTCTGTGGTTGATTCGGACCGGGGTCGATTGGATTAGCGTCGTGCCAAACCCTTCCAATTTCTAAGTTATTCAGGTCTTGCTTCGCATGATGTCTCCACCGACACTCAGGTTGAAAGACAAGTACAATGCTTGACCTTCTGTTGTTGGGCTTTCTTTGGTCCTCGTTGTTTCTTTCAGCTGATGTCTCACTGAGATCGTGAAGTCATATGATGCACCAATTGAAAATCCAGAAGCAACTGGCTTGTCAAACTAAGAGATGTATATTTATATATGCATTCCCCAAACCTCAGGTAGTAATCATCGTTGTCCATTGGCGTCAGATCTATTCGTGAGCATCATAATCTCGAATAAGTACATCAACCCCGACCGAAATAACACCTAAATAGCAACCTAACCTAGTACTCATAATTTAGAAAGGGGACACCTCCCAAAGCCCAAGCACATCGCCGATCTTCCCCTATGACTTTCCTTGGACACGGCACTTTACACACTTCCCCAGATCTCGCAAGAATTTTACTGAGAGTCGTCCTCGGCGAGATTTCTTGAATGACCATACCAAGGAATTCTACCATACTCCGTGCAACTATTGTTGTCGATCCTGCAGAGCCTACTCCCAGGTTCAGGCCGGATTGCAGGAAGTGGACAATACATTTCTGTACTTTAATGAGAAGCTCTGCGCAACCCGCGATTCCATTAGCGAGTCATCATACCATTACCATATATCTCGATTTGTTCACTCTTTTTTTTACCTTACTGTTTTGGAGCCGCGCCAACCATGCAGTTATCATTGGCTTCGCAACAGTCACTTTTACTCAACTGGAAACAGAAAAAAGAGAATAACAAAGGAAGATCGTTGATGCGGACTCATGATCATAGAGGTTTATGAAAGGGGCCCAAATTTAAGTGTCGACAGATGGTTTTGTGACAATGTGGTCCTGTTCTCGAGAGTGGAAGGCTGAGGAGAAGTCCCATGGCAGATGTGTCCAATTGTGTTTCACGAATCCTGTTTCTCTTTGTGAGCTTGCAACGAAACTTCCTCTTGAATATGAAAGAGACCGGTGTTTGTTTTTGGAGAGTGCCAAGTCACGGATCAAAAGCAATCTTCTGGCATATATCACCTCCATCGCCACAAGGCTCTCAGGAAAGACGGATTTTCCGCATTTGGCCGTCCGATTTTTTATTTTTTATTTTTTGGTTAGAATAAGATTGGATAAGATAATAGTGGAATTTGTAATCTTACATAGGATTTTATAAATGTCCGAATATAGCATGAATACAATGGGATTTCTTCTCTCTCAACCCTCCACCTTTCTGAAGCTCACAAATGCATCATACTTCCATTGATGATCGAAGCAGAAGACGGAGTGCATGTCTCAATTTTCTTCTATTTCCATGAGGACAATTCGCAAGTGAGTGAGAGACTGCAAAAAAGGTGGAATTTTTCCATTGCAAGTGAAGTGCATATGTAATAGAAAGAATGCTCAAGTTATTAATGAGAAGGGGCGATGAATTGAAGCTTCACGATCGCACCAAATATGAGCGAAGGTGGAGATGTTAATCAAGAAGCTTCGGTTGGGGAACATAATCGATTGGCCAGTAATGACGATAAGTTGGTGGCGATGACAAACGAAGGTGGTGGAGGCGACGGCAGTTTACTGTTGCGGCAATGATCCTCGCATAGTCGCATGGTAGTCAAAATATACCATGAATGTTAGAAATCTTAACTCACTTTTATCCTACAACCACATGAATTTCTTTCGGTCCGAGGCATGGCCTTCGTTTATCCCGCTTGATCCAATTTTGCACAGAAACTAAACATCAAATAAGATTAAATTTACTTTATCATGACCATCAAATATAGCCATAAAAATTCTGTTTCCGTAATTTTTTTCTGGCAAAGGAAGCAGGCTGAGATCAAGCTTAGGCTGAATTATAGAATCATTTAAGATTTTGGTTAATTAGGACGGAGTCGGTATGGATTTCAAAGACCCAAGAAAAAGTTACTGAGAAAATTGGCATCCTCGTACCCCGCGGAAAGTGTCAAAACCCAAACGATGACAAGCTCGTCCTCGCCTTATAAGAGTGTTTCCGAACAGCGTTTTAGACTTCTTCTACGTCCCCTCATGAACAACAGAGGTCCAGTTGAGTGAAATAATGAAGGCCCAAAATGGCCCATGGCCTGCCATTACTTTGTTGCCTGTCGCCAAACACAAACACAAACACCAGGCACCACATCTTCTCTCCTATTTGCTTACAGAGCGAAAATATGAGTCATGACAAACAAGGATTACATGCATTGACCAAAATCGATGATAGTGGTAATTCAAGTATACACCGAGAAGTTCTTCATTTAAGGAGCTCAAGTCTCTACAATTACTATTATAGAAGGAAGGCACCGGCCAGGGTACCGGCACAAATCTAAGCCGTTCCACCTATTTCCTAAGATGTCGACGCATGACTAAAGTGAGATCCTACCATATGCGTCGACTTGAAGGCAGTGGTCTATTTGCTTTCTGCAATCGGAAGATAAACACCTTCTGCTGCCAACCAAATGTTGTCAGGCCGCTTTTCTCGGACACCGCATACCTGCAGAAACGAACCGATGATGCTCATGATCGTTTTATAGAAAGAGAGCATCCCATATGAAAGTAAACTTCCAAACAGTCAATATGTCTATCTCAAGCAAGCATGCAGCAGGGGTGAATACATTTGTGAATAGGTTAAACTTTTGAAAGACAGGTGACTATACAATACTTCTATTGAGACGTGTAATATCAACCTACAGGCCAGGAAAGCAGCACACTTTTATATTAAGTATTTCTGTATCCCATTCCATATGTTGTGAGATGTCTCGGTTTCCATCATGTAACATGGAAGAATATGAAATAAGGGAAAAAATGCAGTTCTGCTCTTACCTCCTGCTGGCCCCCAGCGATCCGCTGGTATTTCTTGTCATGACTGTGTAAAAAGCCACCAGTATCCACATGTTGGAGTCGAATCCTCTGTTCTTGCCTCCAGGTTTTCCCAGAACCTTCAATCATAAGCCTGCAGAACATGTCCGTCATTCAAAAATCCTAAGCACATGATGAAGTAAGGCCATAGAAAAACCAAGTATTCCTACTTGGTCCTACCTCCAAAAATCTCCAGTATCAGATTCAGTATCTCCTCCAAAGCAACTGACCTACACCAACCAGGAAACTTCTCATTAAAAGAAACCCCATGACCATCAGTTTCACTGTCTCAGGGTACATGAATTAACTCCACATGGTCAGTTATAATTGGCAAAATAAAAGCACAAACAGTGTGATCTATTTTTCATCAAAAAAAAAAATTCTCCAAAATATAAAAACCAGTAAAAGGTGAGCACGAAGAAAATGAAATGTAGCCTTATTTATTTAAACCGCTGTTCGTCCAAATTATGGCCAAGGTTCAGACAGATCATGAATAACTTTGAGCAAAACTCTCGCTAACAATACTACTTTCTTAATGAACATTCCTAGAGATAAATTGTAATTAAGTCCCTTAGACAACTTGAATACGAACTTCAAAGAATTGAACAGCACTTATCATAAAACAGTATCCTCATTCTCCATATACCTAAGCAAAAAAGCCCCTTCAAGCTAGTTCCCTTAGCTACCATGCAAGGCTCAGCACATTCTAAAGCGTGAACAAGATTTGCAGGAGAAAACTTCACTTGAATAACAACACAAGAGAGAACGATGCCATAAACAGCAAGCTGCTCCTTTTTATTTTTATTTTATTTTATTTTATTTTTAACAGGAATCTAGAGAGCTTCTTCAAGGGCAAAAATAAGCACTGACCTCTAGGTTCCCCGTTATTGGAGATGCATGCAAGTGGCTGTGCAACCACTTTCTAGTCCTCATGTGTTGCAACTTAATGATGGTCCCACTTTTGATTCGATTTCCTTGTTTAGCTGAGGTACCTGGCTGAGGCCTAACAATCTGCACAAGGGATGGATCATGACATCACTCAAATTACGCGTGCGAAAGAACATAATCAACTGTCAAACAAACAGAAAGATTGGTCTACCCAGTAGCTGTTGGCATCATCAGCACCAGAAAACCCAGTGACAGACTGTTGCCCACTGCCAGAACCATAAGGTACATCATGGGAGTGAAGCCGGAATTTCGTCTTCTCGTGCATTAGCTTGAGAACCGTCCCATATGTTATCTGCCAAACACTTAGGATCAGCAAACCAAATCCAAAACAAAGTTGATTCCACAAAAATTTGGATCCCCAGTCAGCCTCTCCCTATAGCCTAACCCACCTATTTGAAAACCAACAATATAAGCATCAGAGTAACACTTTACTTGCTGATTTCTCTCCTCTCCGTTCATGGAATGGAAAAAGAAAATAGAAAACTTCCCGTGATTAAGATCCAAAACAAGAAGTTTTTTCAACCACCACAGAAAGCTAGAACTACCCCCATCAGGAAACTAACTAGATAAAATTCAATGCATCCCCTTTAATCTATGCCTGTTCCTCTACATTTCCCGAGCAATTTCGATCCTGTTGCACCTTCCACAGGACGCGAATAACATAGGAGTTAATACGAATCGTCATTCAAGTATAGCAGCCAAAATCCCGACAGCACAAACTATTTCACATTTCTCGAACATATCAAGATCTAAACTTTCACTTCGATCGAATCCCCAAAAGCCCAGAAACGAGAAAAAAGGGCCGGTCGCGCAGCGCCTCCCACCGATCGACGATCCGGGGGGAAGGGAATCATTACCTCGACGCCGTCCGACGTAGCGGCGTAGGTAGGGGAGGGTGAGGCCTCGTCGAAGTCGAGCCCGAGGAAGAGGAACAGGGCGAGGCCGAAGAACCCGATCGCCATCACGAACAGCAGGACGATGAACCAGTTCTGCTGCCAAAACGGGACGCCCACCTTCTGCCTGGACTCCCGGTAGATGATCCTGGTCGGAGTCGCGGCGGCCGACGATGACGACGGCGGCGGCGGCGGGGCGGCGGGAGAAGACTGGGGGTTGGGTCTTCTGGGGAGGCTGTCGGAGCACCCGGAGGAGCCACGGTTCGATCCCAGAGCGAAACGGCCGGCGGCGGGGAGGCTCCGGCGGCGATTTCGAGGGCCGGAGATTGTTAGGGTTTGGGCGGCGATCGGGAATGGCGTGGGGGATTTTCTGGCGGTGCGGAGAATGCAGAGCGGGGAGGATTGAAGAGGAGGATGGCAGGGGAGAGAGAGAGGGAGGTGGTGACGTTGGGAGAGCCAATGGGAGGCGTACGCGTGGGGGGATGGGTGACGTGGAGGGATGCCAGAGGAGGGAGTGATGTTGCTCCCTGGGATTCGAGTCTTTTTGGTCAAAATGACGGGTCGTCTGCTCTTGCTATGATTTTCCAGGAAAATTGGGCCCAATGGAGAGCTCCGATTATTTTGTTAGTAATAAAAAATAATATGAAAATATTTTCTAAAAAAAATTTATTATTTGTGAAACGAGCGGAGCTTGGATGATGGGTTAACACAATAAATAATTCTAAGTTAAGATACTCATGTTGTATTTATTTCACGTTAACTTCCATGTTAAACTAGTTCATTGTGCCATGTTTATACCAAATAAACTTTTGTATCCCAAAAATCCCAACCTGGTATATTAACGATAGATTTCCATCTATTAGCCTCTATTCAATGTCTTCATGTGACAAGCAATTTTGATGATTGGATAGTCACATGAAGATATTCTATGAATTTCACTTGGATATACTTACGACAAATCTATTATTAATTGTGTATTACGACATGCATATGAAATACGTACAGCAAATAACGTGTGCGATTGGCTAGTGATGTGAAATTAATTTCCATATCTCAAAAAAGTTTTAAATCGGTACATCAACGACAAATTTACCATCAATTAAGTTTTGTATGAGGGAACACATATAGCAAACAATTTGAGTGATTGACTAGTGATGTGAAATAAATTTTCAGTATCCTACGAAATTTTAAATCTAAGACGTTGATGACAAATCTATCCTCCATCAAGCTTTGGTCCGATATCCTTATAATATCACTCACATGAAAACACACATATTGCAAACAACTTGCATGATTGTTTGGCCACGTGAATCTAGCACGGAAGTCCAATATAAATGGGTCTCCTAAATGACATATACTAGTGAAGCTAATTATGAAGAAAATGGACTAGTATTTTCAGCGAGATATTAGATGAAAATTAATGGAGAGTTAACTTACCGGTTTGCGATTTTTTAAGGTCCAAAAATTTGATTTGCATAAATGCGTCATGAGTATACCAATTTGAAATTTTTTATGACGTAAAAATTAGTTTGGTGTGAATGCAATACATATGTACCGATTTGAAGGTTTTTATTATGATATGAAAAATAGTTTTGGATAAGCATGACATGACTATGCAAATTTGAGAATTTTGGTGGATAGCCATTTTTAAAAAAACCTCTTATGTATACACATTTAAACAGGGTTGTTGGGTGAACAAACATTAAGTAAAGATATCTACAAATCTGTGCTTTCTAGAACATATTAATTTCCGTGACCTTTTAAAAAGGCAATGCGCGCACTTTACAAAATTAACATATTAAATGACTCGAACACGTAAGTGGACCCTTTAAAACAAGCAAGTCATATTCAATAACCAATGCCGCCATAACGCATCATGAAAATTAGTTTGGTGTAAATGCAACACATATGTACCGATTTGAAGGTTTTTATTATGATATGAAAATAATTTTGGATAAGCATGACACGACTATGCAAATTTGAGAATTTTTTTTATGGTATTTATAATTGAATAGTCATATCTAGCACAACCTCTTATGTATACACATTTAAATAGGGTTGTTGGATGAACAAACATTAAGTAAAGATATCCGCAAATCCGTGCTTTCTAGAACATATTAATCTCCATGACCTTTTAAAAGGCAATGCGAGCGCTTCACGGAATTAATATATTAAATGACTCGGACACGTAAGTGACTTTTTAAAACAAGTGAGTCATATTCAATAGCCGACACCATAACGCATCATTCAGTGAATGAATACATTTCATAGATCGATCTTGGCAAGTCTTTAACTTTTTTTCCATTTTCTATCGAATAACATATGTAATGAGAGGACGTGAATGCTACGGCACCGCATTTTGTTTCTCCTCTAATTTTTTTCCTCCTTTAGCAGGCTCCATGCAATGCTCCTTCCTCACACGATCCATATTATCATCAATGGCTATTCTCCGTCATAGCACGTAAAAACTTCAGAAAACTTTCATGTAACTGTCGAGATCTATTCATTCGTAATTTGACAGTTACGAACAAAAAAGGAAATTCTTTTTATATTTCGATGTATCATAATAAATGAGGTCAAGATGGCGACATGGGTGGCATTAACAAGGGCCTAAAGCCCTTGCCACATAGCCTCCTCGCATGACGAGAGCGTTGGAGGAGGAGAGAAGTCGTTCGTTCCCTCACGTTAAATTTTGAAATGGGGCGGGTGTGAGCCTCCAGATTCAACTCCATTCCATAAATCCCCGCCAAGTCCGTCCCCCTTCGCTCCCCCACCGGATTCTCGCTTCTCCCTTTCAAAAGGCGAAATCCAAAGCAAGAAAAAAACCAAAAAAAACCTCCGAGAAAATCGAAAGGGGGCCGCGCTGGTGGTCGTGGAGCAGACACCCGACATCCTAATCACTCCTCCTCCTCCCCTGCTTCGCTTCCCATGTCCCCTTTATAGCTTCTTCGTCCGGCTCAGTTGATTCTGTCGTCTGCCCGTTTTCCCAGTCCGAGGAAGTCCACCCTTTTTCTCTCGAGGAAGAACAAGAACCCTAGTCCTCCTGTCTGCCCTCCACTCTTCCCGGCGAAATTTGCTGCCTTTTGCCCTCGTGCTGCTCCCCCTTCCCATGCTGAGTGGTGGGTTCGAGGCGGGTGAGTGAGGCTTTTGCGAGATCTGGGGGATACGGAGCTGCGGGGCGCGATGTCGGATAAGGAGCTGGAGGAGCAGCTCGCGAGTGCGGGGACTAAGCTCCTGGAGCCGCCGTCTTCGGTTGACGAACTCATGCCGCTTCTCGAGGCGAGTGAATTTTTGGTTTGGTTTGGTTTGGTTTCGTCTTTTTTCCTTTTTCAGGGGAAAAGTTCCGTTTTATCGGTTGTCTGGGGCGAGGGGTCTGTCACAAATTCGTGGGGTCTGTTTTCCTATCTGGCTTTTGGGATTGGGTTGAGTTCTTTGCATGCCTCTATCGTACGTTTAAATTTAATGGGTTCGGTACTCTGTTTCGGTCATGCTAAGTGGAAGTGGCATCCGGTTGTGTCGATCGTAAATTGCTTCCTTGACGAGAGAGCTTCGCAGTTCTCCAGTTGATCGAGTAGAGAGGGTTTTCATTTTTATGCAATTGGTCGCTCGTCACTCGAGAATTCCAGCGTAAAACCTGTGTATCTGCGTGCATTAGGAAAAAAGATCGGAGCTTGTGCATCGGAGGATGTATGTCGGGAGTGGAAGGTGGTAACTTGTGGAAGAATTGGTTTAATGGGATTCGAATTTATTTTAAGTGCATTGGTTCTGCTGAATGGATATTGGTGCTTCCGAGGATATAATCAGCATCAGAGTCATGTGTTCAGTGAGGATTTCGTCTTAATACTGATGGTTGAAGGCACATGATATGGAGGTCGATTCTGTAGGAGATGACTTTGTACGGAAGAGGAACTGGGACATCCTCAGCCTGATGATTGCATTTATTTGCTTCTCAGGATTTGAGTTGCCAATGCTTGCTCATTTAAAATTTGTCATTTGCGTCATATCTGAAATTGAAGTTTGTGAACTTCTTCCTTGGACCATCAGTCATTGCTTTTCATTCATTGTAGATAGAAACTGGGGGCGGTCAATCTTTAGTTCAGATCTGGAATGCAAAAATTCGCTTTGTTATGTTGTTTAGTTATAACTGGAAATGATTGAGAACGCTGATTTTCTCTTAAACCAATACATTGTTGTGTGTGGCTAAGGTTTAGGGATCATGATTTTTGCTTAAAGCAATATCCAATTGATACTTTGAGATTCAAAAGTGAGGGTACAAAAATTCGTCAGGCATTGGTTAAATCTGCATTGATTTTGAAACTCTTATGAAGCATTGAGTGTCCAAAATTATGAGTATGACATAAAATGAGCTGTCTTTATGGCTCACAGTCTGTGTTCATTACATTATTGTCGGTTAGCCATTGTTATGAATTTCTTTGTTGGGATCAGCATATTTTTCTTTGATCAGGTGATTTGTGCAATATGAGAATGCACACATGTCTGTTCTGCTCTAATCAATGCCCAAAATACATATACATTTTCCTCTAGACTGCAAATGCATTATAACAGAATAGTTTGAATCAGTCAAGAAGTAATGGGTGTTGTGAGACACTATAACATGTATGACTTGTTGTGTCGAATTTAGTGGCATGCAGTCCTTAGAAATGCTTACTGCTTTGATAATGTTGAAAGGAGTTCGCATTGTCAGTGATGCGTGGATGTTGGAATCTAGAGTGGAGAGATGTTTTCTACTTTACATAAGAAGCATTCTCCTATAAGGCTTAATGAATGCTTGCTTCTTAGCATCAATGCTTGATCTAGAAATGGTGGTGCATAACTACTTTGTTATTGGATGAACCAGAAAGTAACACGTCAAAAATGGAAGCCCATACTGCTTATTGTCACAATATCGGAGTTTACTGCCTTATGGTTGTATGTGAAGAAAATTGGGAAAAATCAAAGATTGGTTTCAAAGCATGACATTTCCCCTCAATAAGCAGTTTCTGTGACCATTGTTCACAGCCATCTATAGTCAAATTGAGTTTGAATGTTTGGATCTCCTGTAAACCAATATCACAAATGCACCAAAAATGCTACTAATCGGCGCAGGGCAAGAATTATTGCTTAAGCAGAAATTCTCTAGCATAAGTATGGATATATTGGAGAGAGTTTAGGTCCATTAAAATACCCATGATAATTCCCTGTGAATTTAGTTAATTCATTTAGCATGTCGAGAACTAGCATTTTCATTGAAATTGATGACTGCATTATCAATGCTTTGGGATCTTGAACTTCCCAAGTATTTTCTCTATGAATATCTCTAAAATTGTTGTTAACTTTGTTTGCCTCCTTAATGAATTTAGGAGCTTGAAAATTATTTATCAAGAGTGGAACAATCGCCAACCACATCTATGCAAGATGCTCTTTCTCCATCCCTGAAGGCATTAGTAGCTGATCAGCTTTTTAGGCATTCTGATGCTGATGTTAGAGTTGCAATTGCCTCATGCATCAGTGAAATTACCAGAATTACTGCTCCTGAAGCTCCCTATGATGATGATCTAATGAAGGTGGTAGCTTGAACCTGTTGAATTTATGTTATGGGCTTCTTCAATTGTGAATTCTAGTACAATCTATTATACTTACTCTGTGTTTATGATGGTTTTTGCCTTTTGCACAATGCTCTTATGCAGGAAGTTTTTCAGTTGATCGTATCCTCTTTTGAGAATTTGTATGACAAGTCTAGCAGATCTTACACAAGGAGAGCCTCGATCCTTGAAACCGTTGCCAAAGTCAGATCGTGTTTGTGATGTTGGATCTCGAATGTGATGCTATGGTTGTCGAAATGTTCCAGCATCTTCTTAACTCAATAAGGTATAATCAATACTCAGTTGATTGATT